>CM024765.1:14342688-15009528 GCA_014218235.1 Colocasia esculenta | reverse complement strand
TTGCCATTATACCAAATTCAAAAGACACTTAGATCTAATCACAGTGAATCAATGTAACAAGGAATAGATCTAACAATTAGAGTGTTAACCTGCTTTGATACCAATTGTAGGATCGAATAGGTGGATGGATCAGATCTAGAGGGGGGGGGGGGGGGGTTGAATACATCTAACACCAATTAACGCGGAAGCTTAAGCAATTAAAATTACTTCGAATCAGAGATCAATTCACACAAACAATTTACTAATCTGAAGTGTGATTAGTGTGTGTGAGCAAATCAATTAGTAGTGTGAGCGAAATCCCTATGCAAGCATCTAGCGCAGACAAGCAGATCAAACCATTGCACAAATGATTTTTAGGTGGTTCGGAAATCACACCATGTGATTCCTACATCCACCCCTCACACAGTGAGGCTCCACTACTCAAAAGAGTACAACTCACACTGGAGCACAACGACTCCAAACACCCTTGAGCACGATGGCTCAACACACAACCTAGAGCACAACGACTCCAAAAACTGAGCACGACGGCTCAAACAACAACCGGAGCACGACGACTCCAAATTGAGCACGACGGCTCAAACCACATAGTGAGTGCGACGACTCACAAACCAGAGCTCGACGGCTCATAATACAAAAGCTAGATCAAAGACAACAGAAATCAGATCCTCTAGCAATGATCTATTTCAAGACAGCTTCGTACACAGAAATTTGTGCAGAACTTCGTGCACAAATCTCATAGACGAAATAAAGAAGAACAAACTCAGAAGTGAGAGAAATGGATATAGAATGAGTGTTCTTCGATGAAGAATTCTTGTAGAAGGTTGAATTGAAGAGGCTTGAAGATGCTCCCTGTCAATTGGCGATGCTCTGCTTCAATGGCTTCTGAATCGCCAGAAATTCCTCTTCAATTGCCGTGCTTCTGCTAGATCTGCTCCCTTGCTCAGCACATCATATTGGAGAGAGGCTAGCTGGTCGCTCAAGGTGTGCGTGTCGCGACGCGAGTCCCAGCATCGAGCTATGGGCACAAGGCTCGGTCGCTCTAGGATCCCTCTCCTCAGGACCGGGAGATGAAGGTAGGCCCAGACCTGCAAGAGTGAGAAGGTAGTTAGATCACAATTCATAGCAAATGCAGTAAGTAAAGGGGTAAAAGGAAAGGAAGGGTACCTGAAGAAAGGGGAAGAAGCCGCTCGTGGATGTCTGTCGCTGGGAGGCGCCCAAATTGTCGAACTGGTGTGCCAAAAATGCGCCCCCCCAAGCGTAGTCGCCCACCTCGTCCAGGTCCTCCAGGAGAGGCAGAAACCGGCAATGGACTGCGTCGCCTCTCGTAGCAAACATGAGTCTGCCCAAGAAGAGGATGAGAAAACGACGCAGGTCCTGGTCTGCTTCTGCCCCTGGCTCCTCTGCTAGCACTACTCGGCATCCCTAGGTCAACCTCTGCAGCTGCCCGTCGATCGTCTCCCCCACCTTCTTCCCCACATCATAGAGTCCCAGGCTCTCCTGCAACTCGACCCTAGAAAGAAGGGAAGACCTCTGCCCTACGGTCATTCCTAGGAGTCGGCGGGCTAGGTCCCGGTAACAGGGGTAGGTAAACCCACTCACTGGCCTCCCATACACCCTCAGCCCCATGATCCGACTCACGTCCTCCAGGCTGGGGATCATATGACCCCATGGGAATACGAAGGCAGTCGCCTCCGCATCCCACCTGCTGCGCAGGGCCTGGGTGAGTGCGGGATCCGCCCTTATCCTATCCATGCGAAGCACCTCACTGAATCCCATCCCCTCCAACCTATCTCTCTGAAAGGCCGGGAAGGCTAAATAGACAGCTAGCACCAGGAGTCAGGAAACTCGGGCCCTCATTTCTCCCTGCAAGTAACTTAGTGAAAAAAAAAAAACAGTTAAAACTCTCTTCAGTTTGGACTCTCGGTCGTAGTCGCAGCAGTCTTTTGGGCTGCGACCATGTCGCGACGCCCCGATGCGTCGCGACCTGGTCGTGCCACTCTGCTAAGCCGCGACCATGTCGCGACGTCTTTCGCCGATGCGACATGGTCGCGCCTCGTTGACCCGTCGCGACACCTGGTGTCGCGACGGGCCGATCCGTCGCGTTCTCAGGCGTAGATCGGCCGGAGCTCCCCTTGTCCGACGGCTGTTTCCTTGGGCGTCGCGCCCTACATCCACCCTCTAGGAGGTCTTTTCACCCTTTCCCACACATCTTACCGTTTTCATGGCCTCTTCACGCGCCTTCCTTGTCGCCTCCATATCCGCCGCCTGGTTCTCTTCCTCCTCCATCTCGACGTTCGCCGCAGTCTCCTCCACTGGAGCGGCTTCCTCGCGCCTCCTGGAAGAGGATCCCCTCCTCACAGGCCGCTTCCTCCGTCCGTTGCCCGGCGAGCCGCCGCCACCACCATCACCACCGTTCCCACCCTCCATAGCCAAGAAAGAGGGAGTGAGGAGAAAGAGAGAGAGAGAGTTTGAGGGAGTTTGAGGTTAGAAGCAATCGCCAGAGCTTTGAGGGGTTTGAAAGCGAAAAGGAGGGAGAAGAGGGCTCGTGGGGTTTTTGAATCCTCGGTTGAGGACGCGACGCAGCGGGGTGTCGCGTTATTGTCCCGTCATCTAGGAGGGCTGCGACAATGTCGCGACCCCCCGCCATGTCGCGACCTTAAGGCCACCGCCTTTCAAGTCGCGTTATCAACAGAACCTTGCGCAAACAGAGTAAACTCTAATTTTTATTCATTTAATTCATCAATGCATTGTCTAATCACCCTTACATTCAAATCAAAAGCACTTTTCTGCCCTAACTACCACCTGATATCAATGTCTACATCAATCAAATCAAGCTACCAGTGCTACTGGGCGGATCTCCTTCAGTGCGTCGAGGTACTCCCAGATCGCATCTTCATCTTCCACCACTTCTGCATGTAAAAGACTCATGGCACATCCCTCCCAGTGGATGATGCTGCTCTGCACATCCCTCTCATCCTGATCATCGTCCATCTTCCATGTCTGAATGGCCGGGTAGTGTGAAAGTAAGGGAACCATCGTGTGTGCGGCCCCGCACTACAAGTAGCAGCGGTCCGGGTTGTAATGGACCAACGCTTCATTGCCCAGAAGCCGAAGTGCTAGCCCGGGGCACTGTGGGAGGTGGATCATCCGGTTGTGGAGGAAGCGAGGGCGCATTTCAAACTCCGCCACAGTCATAGTCTTGAAGTAGTCGCGCCAGCCTTGCAATCCCTTCACTTGAGCTGTCTTACACCAAGCCTGTGTAGTCACGTAGAGTGGTCCACCCACAAAAGCCAAAGGGTGATGCATCATGGTCTTGCACTCAGTGGAGAGAGTGTCCATTGTCCTGAATTGAATGTGCATGCCCATCCAGAGCTCTAGGGCGATGATGAAACCGTAGAAGGGACCTTCAGTAGCTGCAGAGGAGAGACCAGCATATAGATAGCCAAGAACAGCTTGACCAATGCTCATACCTTCTGAGAGGGAGTCAATAATGCTCAGGTTGGCAAAAGAGATGGCGCCGTCTTCTGCCGGGAAGAGAATGACGCTGCAGATGCAGATGGCAGCGGCCTTGGCAATGGCAGCGTGATTCCCAGTCTTGCGCTTGCACTGTGAGATGATCCATTGGGCGATTGGAAGGAGATATACATGTGCCCGGCCAGTCATGCTATGAAGATTGGTCTTCCTAGTAGTGATCTCCCCAAGTATGCTCCATGCGTTGATTGGTGCCACGGTGTAAGAAAGGGCATGCTCCTCCCCCCTCTGGTACCTCAGAAGACCCAGCATCAGCTCGAGCTCTTCTAATAAAATAGTCGCCTCAAATCCCGGAAAGATGAAAGTGTGCGTCTGAGGGTGCCACAGTTCCGCCAGGGCTGTAATGCTGTCCCACACGTGCACAATCTTGTGATATTGTTTGGTGAGGACAAGCACGCTGGACAGTCCCCACTCCCGCAGATGACGAGTAGCAGTCAAAGGAAGCAAGTCGATCATGGGGGCTAGCCAGGGCACTTTGGAGAATCTCCTGTGGCCCGGGAGGTTCTAGAACGACAGAAAAGAGGAGGAGAGTTGGCGTGAGCATCAGAAGAAAAAAAGAGAGAAGAAGAAATTGAAGAGAGAGAAAGAAGAACTAGAGAGAAAAGAGCTGCTTACTTGGAGATTTGGGCGTATGCATATGTGCCCAGGCACGGAGGAGAGGCACTGGAGTGCAGCATGGGACCCCCGGGCCGCCTTTGGTCCGGCGTAAGGTGGGATGTCCTCCTGGAAAGCAGAAAAAGACCTCTTCATGGCTGTAGGAGAGAGAAAACAAAGAGAAATCTGAGAGGGAGAAAGAGCTGCGGGATTAACTCCCCTAAGCAGCCCTATTTATAGAGTTTTAGGGGGGGCAATCCAAGCTAATCCCGTACCTAGGAGATAAAGTCATAATAGGATGCGTTTAGGAGTCCTAGTGTGAGTCTAGATGGTCTTAGGATGGGGATAAGCACAAATTTTCTGTGTTTATCGCTTCTGTCGGTGTCGCGACGTTGCGATATGCCGCGTTCATGTCGCGACATGGCGGGGCGTCGCGATTTTGTCGCGACCCCCAGGGACGTCGCCTCTTTATCTTGTGTGTTATTTTGGGTCTGTGTATAGTTTGTTGCTTATTTGATTGTATATATGTGTCATTATTGTGCTTGTTGCTTTGATTTATTTATTTATTAATTTTTTTAGAAAATTAGAAAATAAAAAAAAATGGTCACCACAGGTAAGTCAAGTAAGTTAGGTAAGTATTTCTATCCCTATTCCCTCGCATTACTATATGGTAATCTACTTATTATATCGTTTCAAGGACCGGCTGGTTCTCAATGTGCTATGGGATTTGAGTTTCCTTTTACCAAAAATGGTGATAATCTAGGTGCACATTGTTAATCGTTGGATAGGCCATTAAGTCAGGTAAGTCTGGGAACGACGGATTCATGCCTACACTTCGGTTGCAGGAAGTCTCTTGACCCATTATTGTTTGGTTTAGCAATATTATCCTTGATATATTTTCTATTTTCTATTTTCTTTGTATTTGTTTTAATGATTTGTTTTCCTTTAGCCCAACATGCATCATGTAGGACTTTGAGCTTTCATGTCTCATCCCTGGCTAATGGTGAGCCCTTGTTGAGTGCCCAACCATTCTTCATTGTTCAAAACAAGAAATCCTATTCCATTCTGAATCGGAAGGTTTTCCTCCGAGTGAGTTGTTCTTTCCAGTCTGTCAAAGAATTTCCTTGTCTGGATTCTCTATCCAATTTTCGTCCTGTCCCTTTGATCCGTTTTGGTTGCGAACCGCTCCCAGGACAGAGTCATGAGTTACCTTCCTGGCACGTACATATCCCTCCAAAATGAAACCTGCAGGCCAATCGGCTAGGGTACCTCTCAATCGAGGGGTTGATCGTCCTTTTCTCTTCTCCTTCTCGTCCAGTCTCATACATTTCTTTGCATTCTGCTCAAGTAACTAACTCGGGGCTTTCACGAAGATTCTAATTGCTTGTTGGTTAGGTCGGGTGTCTCTTTACCTTGGCTCTCCACTTTTCAGTCCACTCCGGATCGTCTTCGCTTCGCCGTCACTTCATGACACCTCCGCTACACCTCTGCTTCGCTCCCTTGCAAAGTGGAAGACAAGGAGGGGCAATCTGTAGACACCCGTTTCTGGCCTATGAGTTGAACCTCATTTCTTATCATCTTAATGAACCCCAAGTTGGTCACTCACCTTGAGCCTACTACTAGCATTGCTTTGATCCCATTAAGAAGCCTAATTTCATCTAATCCCGTCCATTACCCCTTTTAATGAGTCCATGAGCCTTATGTCCATTATTCTTCATTCTATTGGCCCATTAATAAAACTAAATCAATTTCCATGACGCGACGTATCGTAGTGCCACGTTATCAAAGACGCGCCCCCTATGTGCGTCGCGACAACCCATGCATACCCATGCACGTGGTCTCATAATCGCGACGGCTTAGGCCACTGCGTTAATCCAGATCGCACCCCTACAATATGTCGCGACAGCAGCCCTCCGCAACCACCTCCTATTTATCCTCCTATGGCCTTATCCTTATCTCCAAGTAACCTCTCAACCTCTTGGGCGAGGTTTGGGGCTGAGGGTCTCCTTCAGAGCACCCTTAGGACTCTCCAATCCGGAATTAGTCAAGTATATCCTCTCATTTTGGGTGATTATCACTAAAAATGGGATTTTTTCTCTCTTTTCCTATATAAGCAAGGACACCTCCTTCAGAGCAGAGAGAGCACCATTTTCACCCCGAAGGGCTACCGAAATTTCCCCTGGTCTAGACTTAGCCTCGCAGCCCTCCCATTCCCTCTCTTTTCCTCACATTTTCCACCTCAAAGCTTGTTCATTTCTTCATCTACTGAGCGTGGAACATGAGGAGGGCGATCCCCCCTTCATCTTGGAGCATTTGAAGCACCTAAGCGCGCCATTACACGCCAGGGAGTCGCCCCATTGGGGGCTCTTTCTTCCTCTCTCCCCTTCCTTTCTTTTTCATGCATTTTATATCATTTCTTTAGATAGGTTGCATTTCCATCGTTTCCCCTCACCCTAGGGGTTTGAAAAACCACCCCCCAGGTTCGTTCCCACCATGTTTCTTCTTTCTCTTTTATTGTTGAATAGATACCACACTTAACTTGTTCTAATAGGGCTCTTTCTTTGTTGTTTTGTTGTTTTGGCAGGCATTCAAATGAGTTCTCACGAGGAGCTCTTGTCCAATGGCCGGCTGGAGGGCAGGAAGAAGGTCCTTCCACATTTCTCCCGCGCTACAGAGAACGCGACGGACGAGGGCTACGCGACAAGGAGACGCGCCCTGCCGGGGCGTCGCGATATCAGCTCCATCGCGACGGGGTTCCCCGTCGCAGTATCAGGTCCGTATTCCGTTCTCTCTCCCTTTCCTAGTGTAGTTAGCCCATACTATTTTCATCATTAGGCAACTATCTAGGTGGCGATCACATCCTTTTTCATGCCTCTATCACAACCCTGTGATTACAATAGTGAAAATAAAAAGTAGATTGTCTAAAAGATATTCAACTATTTCGGAGACATGTACTGTCCTTAAAGTATATGAGGATAGGTGAGCATTAAAAGAGAACTGGACACTTGTTCGGTGCGCAGGGTGTCTGCAAACATCTAACCTTAAAACCTAGAAACTTGTCAGTTTAAAGGACTTGTAAGGCAGACAACTATCAAGGAATGTTCTTAAAATACAATACTCCAAGTATGTTCTCATTTAAATAATCAATTTAAATATAGAGAACAAGATAAACAAGATGTTCAACAATACTTGTCAGAGTTCAAAAGTCATGAGTGAATGAAAGAATTTGATAGGAGCATAACAACATTCAATAGGAGCATAATAGCAATCAATAGGAACTTCATAGCAATCCATTGGAGCTTTAGTCACCAATCGATGGGGACTTCTTCCACAATCAATTGATCTTAGACAGTAATCGATTAGAAGTTTATAAAGATAATCGATATGATAAGTACAGTCGATATGATGAAAGGCAATCGATAGATTTAAAATAGTAATCGATATGAGACTTTGATTGATTAGACATGTCCACAAGTTGATATCAAACTTCGACTGTCTAGGCGTCGTAATAGAACTTCGACTATTGTGAATTGATCGTTAGTCGAAGTCTCACTTCGATTTTACAGGAGCCGGAGTTGGACATCGACTGTTGTGATTTGTTCACAAGTCGAAGTCTTAATTCGACTTCCATGAGTTGGAGTAGGACTTCGACTATTGTGATTTGTTTACAAGTTGGAGTCTCACTTCGACTTCCATGAGTCGGAGTCGGATTTCGACTATTGTGATTTGTTCACAAGTTGGAATCTCATTTCGACTGACAACATTTGTTCACTAGTCGATATCTTACTTCTGTTAGAATGTGGAGCCCGAACTCTCTAGCAGATCTGCACAAGGGGTCAGGTCGCGGTTCGACCTGCGCGGTCAGGTCGCGGGGGCAGCGCCCCTTGCGGGGGTCTCCGGGGGTAGCGCCCCCGGAAGCTAAATTTTGGCTTACAGAAGTGAAGCAATCGAAAGCATCAGTTGAAGTCAGCAGTCGAATGCATCAGTTGAAGTCAACAGTCGAATGCATCAGTCGAATGCATCAGTTGAAGTCAGCAGTCGAATGCATCAATCGAATGCATCAGTTGAAGTCAGCAGTCAAATGCATCAGTCGACTTATACAGTGGGGCCTGTCTACAGTCGAATGTAGCATTCGACTGCAGCAGTCAAATTTGTCAAGGCATTCGACTTCTCCTTTCCCAGGTCAGATGACTTTGCAGTTCCGAGGCGGTTCTGAGTTAGGGGTTTTTTTGTCCATGTGAATCTCGATTATGGTGCCCCTAACCTCCCAGTAATAAAGGGGGGTATATTCTCTTTGTATGTGGGTTCTGGTTGTAGTATTGGAAAGCTGCTGGGCGTGGATGTAGGAAGGCTCTCGCCTCCGAACCACGTAAAATCTGGTGTCTGTGTGTTCCTTCTCCCTTCTTCCATCTCTTCTCCAAACTATACGTGTGAGTTGGTGAGAGAGGGCTGTCGATCGGGGGACGATTTCCCAACAACTGGTATTAGAGAACTGGTTCGAGGGAAACAGTGGGAGCGATGGCAGCAGATGAAGGAAAGGTGAGGATCGAGATAGAAGTTTGATGGCAAGGATTCGGTTTTTGGAAGATGCAGATCGAAGACTACTTGTATCAAAAAGAAGCTGCACCACCAGCTTCTTGGAACGATGCCAGATGGTATGAAGAAGAAGACTGGGATCTTTTGGATATACAAGCTGTCAGAGTTATTCGTCTGACGTTGGCCAGAAACGTCGCGTTCAACATCGTGAACGAGAAGACCACAACAGGTCTGATGAAGGCGTTATCAAACTGTACGAGAAACCATCTGCTTCCACAAGGTACATTTGATGCGTTGTTTGTTTAATTCAAGATGGCGAGGTTCCTCGGTCACAGATCATATTAATGAATTCAACGTGATTACAACCTAGTTGAGTTCTGTAGAAATAGATTTGATGATGAGATAAAGCTTGATTCTTCTGTCCTCCTTACCGGAAAGTTGGGTGCTACTGGGACGGCTGATATTTAGTCTTCAGGCTCAAGCAAACTGAAACTTACAGAGATTCGAGATTTGATTCTTAGCGAGGATGTTCGCAGAAGGGAATCTGGTGAAGCTTCAGGTTCTGCCTTAAACACTGAAGGCAGGGGAAGAACAAATCAGCGTGGACAGAATCGGAACAGATACAAGTCCAAGAAAAGAAAATCAGTCCAAACCCCGTGGTGATGGTTGCTGGAACTGTGGTAAGAAGGGTCACTTTAAGAAGGATTGTAGGCTTCCAAAGAAAAAGGATCAGGGACAGAAACGGAAGAAGACTCTGCTAATGTCATGGCAGAGGGAGTCCAAGATGCTCTGATTTTGAGTGTTAACAGTCCCATCGAATCATGGATTCTAGACTCTAGAGCATCCTTTCACTCTACCTCATGTAAAGAAACCTTACAAAATTATGTGCTGGCAATTTTGGGTGGAAGGTTATCTTGCGGATGATGAGCCCTTAGATATTGTGGGAAGGGTGATGTTCAGTTGAAAACAGCAAACGGGACTGTGTGGAAGCTAAGGAATGTAGACATGTTCCTGGCTTGAAGAGAAATCTGATCTCTATTGGTTCGCTTGATGATGATGGATATGTCACTACCTTTGTCAATGGGTGCTGGAAGATAACCAAGGGTGCCATGGTTATAGCACGAGCAGCAAGATGGGGACTCTCTATATGACTGCAAATGACAAAGACTAGTGGCAGTGACAAATTCAGAAGAGGATTCCAAGATCTGGCACTGCAGACTTGGGCACATGAGTGAAAAGGGAATGAAAGAT
Source organism: Colocasia esculenta (assembly GCA_014218235.1). NCBI lineage: Eukaryota > Viridiplantae > Streptophyta > Magnoliopsida > Alismatales > Araceae > Colocasia > Colocasia esculenta. The sequence goes on along the minus strand of CM024765.1, from coordinate 14,999,616 downwards.
GATGGCTGCAAAAGGGAAGTTAGGTGATGTAAAGTCCATAGACATTGGACTGTGTGAAGATGCATTCTAGGAAAGCAGAAAAGGTCACCTTCTCTAAAGCTGGAAGAAGTTCTAAGCTAGAAAGTTAGAACTTGTGCACACTGATGTGTGGGGACCAGCCCTGTTCGATCCCTTGGAGGCTCACTCATTATGTCACCTTTTTGATGACTCCACTCGGAAGGTATGGGTTTATTTTCTCAAAATAAATTTGATGTGTTCTCTACTTTTGTGAAGTGGAAGGCTGAAGTGGAAAATCAAACTGGTGCAAAGATCAAGTGTTGAGATCAGATAATGGAGGAGAATATAGCAGCAAGGAATTTTAAAGACTTCTGTGCCATACATGGTATTAGTATGGAGAAAACAATTCCAAATACTCCACAACAGAATGGGTTGCTGAACGCATGAACAGAACCCTGAATGAGAGAGCTAGAAGCATGAGGCTACATGCAGGCCTACGAAGTTCTTTTGGGCAGATGCTATTACATAGCAGCTTATCTGATTAATAGAGGACCAGTGTTCCTCTAAATGGGGCTACCAGAAGAGGCGTTGGAGCGGTAAGGAGGTAACTCTTTCACACTTGAGAGTATTTGGGTGTTCATATGTGCATGTGATTCCAATGACAGAGAAAGTTAGATCCTAAGTCAAGGAAATGTTTTTTCATTGGATGGTTCTTGTGACGGCCCTCATTATACCGGTACGGTATTACCAACCCACGTCGTTATAGCGAGCGCTGCCAGCCACAGTGGGACATTTACCCAACGATACAAACAGCTGAGATACACGCGAATATACATAACAGAGTAGCGGAAGTAAAAGAGAACTATCTCCATCATTCATCATCCACATTAAACACACGCAGTTTACAATTTGCAAAAAGGAACTAAAATTCACATGATTTAATCTGCTGAAATAGAAATACAATGTCCACAATTACATTCTTTTAAATGATAATTCTAATACAATGTCCAAGTACATACTAAGAAGTACACAATCACAAGATCTCAAAAACTGGCTAGTCTCCACGCTCGGAGTCCGTCGTCTCCACGCTGCCTCCTCCGAGGGTACTGTGTCACAACTATACCTGTACGCCGAAGCAAGGAGTGAGTCCAGGGACTCAGCAAGTAACACTATGCATGATATACACGTACAAGTCTAGTTGTTCTACACGCACATTACATTAGTAACACATAGCATGCTAGTCCATTTAAGTTTTCAACCTATCATGAGGGTTCTACAATTTTATACATAACGCATGCTTTCAGATTTCAAAAATGACATTCACCTCCACATGGTCTCTATTCAATTCATCATGGGACTTTAATCAAACGTGAGAGCTATTGACATGAACGATTGCATACATGAACGGGGAACATAATAGCATGGATTCCACATGTTCTTAAGTACATACATAACTTTTTATCATGCTTTAGGTTGCTGATCTCACATGGTCAATGACTATAAACTACACATGAAAGCTACAACGTTGCTTAAACATAACACATGAACAATCCATCATGCCATTTTACTCACATACTCATTTGTTGTTCCTAACATGGATTTCTAAACACTCTTGCACACAAAACATGAGAAAATAACATGCATTTCTGAATTCACTTGGTTTCAGATTTAGTTTCACATGGGTTCTATAACACATTTACATATCTAAGATTTCACATTTTCTTTACACTAGGTTCCTTTTTTCACATGTTTACACTTTACACATACACATTCACATATCACTTAACATTACACATGGTCACATACACCTACACATTACACTTACACATATTTTAGTGCCGTGACACATAGTCCAAACCACAAAGAAGGACACAAAACATCACATCACATAGACGCCATCTAGGCAATACAATGGCGACTCTTGAACTGCGCAGACGGGAGAACAAGTCTCCACCCTAACCAGTGGTACTTGTCCACCTCCAGGATTCCCCCTAATGCCCTTAGGGTCACTTAACACAATGAACTTTCTCAGGGGGACTTTTCCTGATACAGCTCCACTGCCTTCTCGGAAGCAGTATCACATTGGCACAGTTACACTTTTACACATTTACCGTTTTACACATGGTTTTACACTTACACTTTCCATCACATTCACCTTCACTCACATGGACACCTCTGTTTTTTTTTTCTAACATGGTACTACAGAGTTTCAAGGTTTAACACATAGTAAACACACTAATCATGCTGGTATAACAAAATAAAATCACATTCGATCATATGTACGAATTATTCGCAATTCACATGAAAACAACATAACATTTTTTTACTATTCCAATTAACCTGAAATTTTAACCACATGCGGTTCGGGTTCAAAATCATACCCTCAATTTTCAGATTTTTCTGAGCTAAATAGGATTTACAAAAAATCAAACACCTAATTAGCACATATCACGATTTACGTTAACATGGAATTTACACATCATGCAATTTACCACTTGCTGTTTAACCATAAGCTACCAACATATGCATGAAATTAGAGTACAAAATTTCCCTAATTCATACATCTATGGATTTAACATTACGAATCATTTTACATACTTCTATTTTATCGAACCGAAACTATTAACAAATTGCACAAACATGGATAAGTTTCCTAAATTTGCAAACACACATGCGGTCCACAATCTTCTGATTAGACCGAAATCAAGGCATTCACATTAATCTAAATCATGAATCATGGGTTTGCAAAATGGTTACAAGTCATGCTCATGTGTTTACAGATATTATTTCCCACATTCGCCAACACAACTCACATACATCCACAACCACAATGCACAATATACATAGCTTATAGAATACCATATATCCTCATCGCATGAAAACATACCGAATTTAATGTATAAGTGGGACAGAACAGCTCACTGTTCTGTCCAGAAGAACTAAACGGCGGTCTCTGGCCGCTGACTCAGGTCAACGGCATGGTCGATGGACGCCAAGGGTGAAGGGGCGTCCAGGGATCTTGCCGTCTACTCAGGTCTGTGCAGAAAACACACGACCGAGCTCTGAAAATTGGGTGAAATGGAGGGTCTAGGACTCGAGAAAATTTCACAAAAATCATAAAAACTCCTAGACTCATACGGGAACACCATAGATAGGTCACTTGCCTCTCTAAAATTCCTCCAAGAGATTTATGGCTCGAAGAAGACCTCCTTGGGCAGTCCAAGAAGTTGCAGAAGTGCCTCCAAGATTGCCTTCCTCCGAGCTCCTGGGTGATCTCCACGCTGAGGGGATGATGGGGAGGCCTTCCCTTATGCTTCAGCTTCCTCCTTGTTACAGAAGATCTCCAAATGAACCTCCAAGGGGTCGGATTTTGGGGGTTCAAACGGGGTTTTCTCACAGCTCACCTAGGGTTTTCTCTCTTCTTCTCTCCTTGCAAGGGTGAAAGTGAGAAGTGGGGAGAGGCCATTTCGGGTTCAGGATGTAGAAAACCCCTCACCCACTCACCATACCGATTAGACATGTTCAGAGCCGTTGGGGGACATCCCCCAATGGTTGCCATGCCTTGTTTCAGAAGATAGCAGCTCGCTGCGCATGCAGGCCAGAGAAGTGGGCGTCCATATCGTGGACGCCAAATCTAGGTTGACGTCCAGATCTGGACGCTGACACTGGCTCAACGGCCAGGGGATTGACGCCAAAAGGGCCTTCGGCCAGAACCCTAATTATGCAGAGAAAACCATGCATACCAAGCTTCTATACATGCAACATGTACATGGTACATGGTATTATATTCACGCTATCATCATGCAATACATACATTATTTACGTTTTATATAAACACTGTACACGTAATTATACTATTTAATATCTACGTAAATACGTACATACATAACTCAACACAATATACACACATAAATACGAAAAATACGACGGAAATGCGAGGGTCTTACAGTTCTGATGATTTGGATACCGCTTCTGGGATGATGAAGGCAGGAAAATCATTAGACAAAGAAAGAAATGTTATATTCAATGAAAAATTGCTTTATAAGCATAGATCTGATGTGGAAATCTAAAGATGCAGGTGAAGAAGGTCAGAAAAGTGCACAGGTTGAATTGGAGGAAATTTCAGAAGAGGATGTGTTAGAAGATCCAGGAGATCCTGCGAACACTATAGTGCAACCAGAGGTTCAACTAAGAAGATCAAGCAGAGTGCGTAAGCCAGTTGAACGATTTCTTCTGCAATGTATTACTTGCTGTTGACTGATGCAGATGAACCTGAGAGCTTTGATGAAGCCATGCAGGTGGAGGATTTAGTCAAGTGGAGTTGGCTATGAAAGATGAAATGAATTCCTACACAAGAATGAAACTTGGGTGCTGACTGAACTACCACCCGGCAAGAGGGCACTGCAAAACAAATGGGTTTTCAGTTAAAAGAAGAACATGATGGCAGCAAGAGGTACAAGGCAAGGCTGGTGTGAAAGGCTTCCAACAGAAGGAAGGTATTGATATACTGAAATTTTCTCTCCAGTGTCAAGTAACCACTATTAGATAGTGTTAAGTATTGTTGCTGCTGAGAACTTGCACCTAGAACAACTTGATGTAAAATAGCTTTTCTCCATGGTGATCTGGAGGAGGACATTTATATGGTGCAGCCAGAAGGTTTCATGAACATCGTAAAGAAAACCTTGTTTGCAAACTGAACAAAAGCTTGTATGGTCTGAAACAAGCCCCCAGGCAGTGGTACAAGAAGTTTGATGGATTCATATGTAGCAATGGGTTCATTAGATGCAACATGGACCATTGTTGTTATTTTAGAAGTTTGACAATTGTTATATCATATTGCTGTTGTATGTGGATGATATGCTCATGTAGGACAAGTATGACAGAGATTAACAATTGAAGAAGCAATTGTCAAAGGAATGTGCTATGAAGGACTTGGGAGCAGCAAAGCAAATTCTTGGAATGAGAATTGTGAGGGATAGAACAGATGGTATTCTGAAGCTATCTCAGGAAGGCTACATTCAGAAATGTTGGGAAGGTTTAACATGCAAGATGCAAAAACAGTCAACACTCCTCTAGCAAGTCACTTCAAGCTGTCAAAGAGCAGTCACCAAGACTACTGAAGAGTGTGAGTCCATGAAGAAAATCCCTTATGCATCAGCTGTGGGAAGTCTGATGTATGCTATGGTTTGTACCAGGCCAGATATAGCACATGCAGTGGGAGTTGTGTGCAGGTATATGGCAGATCGGGAAGGAAAACAACATGGGAGGCAGTAAAATGGATTTGAGATATCTGAAGGCACTTCAGATAAATGTCTTTGTTTCAGAAAAAGTGATGTTATTTTGCAAGGCTTTGTTGATGCAGATCTGGTGGTGATTCGGACACAAGAAGAAGTACCACTGGTTATGTGTACACCTGGGTGGGACTGCAGTGAGCTGGGTTTCACAACTTCAGAAAGTTGTTGCGCTATCAACCACAGAAGTATAGTATGTTGCTGTCTCCGAAGATAGCAAGGAGATAGTGTGGCTGAAAGTTTTCTGAAGGAGTTGGGCAAGAAATAAAACAACAGTGTGCTGTTTTGTGACAGTCAAAGTGCAATTCACCTTGCCAAGAACCCTGTCTTCTATGCAAGGACAAAGCATATACAGCTGAAGTATCACTTTATCCGTGGATTGATGAAGATGGTACTCTTTTGCTTGAGAAGATAAGAGGGTCAGAAAATTCTGCAGACATGTTGACCAAGGTTGTCACAAGAGAGAAACTGAAGCTTTGCCAAGCTTCAGTTGGTCTCCATGAATGATTGATGGAGGGATGCCACAGTCAATTTTTTCTTTTGCTGCATTAAGGAGGATGAAGACCTTGAGGTGCCTGATATTATTTGGAGTTCTGACTCCAAGTGGAGATGTTAGAATGTGGAGCCCGAACTCTTTAGCAGATCTGCACAAGGGGTCAGGTCGCGGGGGGTCAAGGGGGCAGCGCCCATTGTGGGGGTCTCCGGGGGCAGCACCCCCGGAAGCTAAATTTTGGCTTACAGAAGTGAAGCAGTCGAATGCATCAGTCGAGTGCATCAGTCGAGTGCATCAGTTGAAGTCAGCAGTCGAATGCATCAGTTGAAGTCAGCAGTCGAATGCATAGTCGACTTATGCAGTGGGGCCTGTCTGCAGTCGAATGTAGCATTCGACTGCAGCAGTCGAATTTGTCAAGGCATTCGACTTCTCCTTTCCCAGGTCAGACGACTTTGCAGTTCTGAGGTGGTTCTGAGTTAGGGTTTTTTTGTCCATGTGAATCTTGATTATGGTGCCCTAACCTCCCAGTATATAAAGGGGGGTATATTCTCTTTGTATGTGGGTTCTAGTTGTAGTATTGGAAAGCTGCTGTGGCCGTGGATGTAGGAAGGCTCTCGCCTCCGAACCACATAAAATCTGGTGTCTGTGTGTTCTTCTTCTCCCTTCTTCCATCTCTTCTCCAAACTCTACGTGTGAGTTGTGTGAGAGAGGGCTGCCGACCGGGGGGACGATTTCCCCAACAACTTCGACTTCACAGGAGTCGGAATCTTACAAGATAGTATTAATTGCGGACTTAGAAAAATTTTATTGGAAAAGTTAAGGTACAATATAATACAAACATGTCTTTAGTAATTTGACTTTTTTATTATAATCAGATGAATTTATTTGTTAAGATAATTTTATCATATTCAAAAATATTTAAGTAAAAAATTTGCAAAAATAATTTCACAAAAAAGCATGTTCATGGTGTGTATAGAGCAATTTTGAGTAATTTCCATATAGTATTGCTAGGTTTCTACATTTTGGGTGTTATGACGTCGGTATCAGCCACCACATTTAGAACTCGACATCCTTAGGTGATGTGTTTTGGTCATGTCGACTAATATTGCCACATTTGTATTCTAGAACTCTAGGCATGGTCACTATGTTGGATGCGTTTGAGTTTTGCAGGCTATGACTTGGGTTTTCAGTTATATGACATTGCGATGTGGAAGGTTTTTCATTGTGTTTTCTTTGAGTCAGTTGGTATAGACAATGTATTACTTGATCTGTACCTCACTAGATGTGGGCGTGACCTCTGCCCAAGTGTGTGACAATTGACTTAGCTTGCGTTTGATCATACCTTGTGTACATCATCAACTGACCTATTATGTAGGACTGCTACTGCTAAAAGACTTGAGTTGGGCTGAAATGGGCTACAGGGAACACGATCAATATTGGGACAATTGATTAGTGTTCTGACTAATCGATTACTTGTAACACTTAATCGATTAATTGGTATCAGTCGATTAATTGGGATTTAATCAAGTAGTCGATACTTAATCAATTAACTAAGATCTAATTGATTAATGTGAACATGACCTGCCTAGACGAGACATTGTAGATGTTGTTAGGAGTGCTAGAAGAACGCGGCCTGCCGACCGTGGCGTGATCTGGTCGACCACGGCACATTAGTGTGTCCGTAGGTGGCTTTGATGCTCACCACCAATGCTTATGAAGAATCTTAACAGTTTTCGCCTCTAGCTTGTAAATTTGGAAGGTGATGGGCATTTATCCGCCTTATCTACTCTTATATGTGACTCTTACTAGACCTATTTTGGGTATTCAGATCTGAGCTTTAGTGGGTTTACTGGCTGAGTATACCTGATATGATTTTTTGTGGGTGGGTTCAGTGGCGGACCCTCCTTATAGTCAGTGGAGTCACGTGACCCCACTGACTTGGAAGAGGTGTCTTAAAGGAAGTAAAAATTCTCCATGTTATTTAGGTGTGTAAATGAAAGGTGATCCCACTGAATTTAAGGGTGACCCCCCTAAACTTAAGTGACTCCACTGAACTAACTTTCAGGATCCGCCACTGGACGGGTTCAAAATCTCCCCTCCCCAACTGCGTTGTTGCGTAGATCGCTCATAACATGCAAAGATCAGGAAGGGCCATCCATCCCTTCGAGTCTCAGTCCATATGAACCCCGTTAAGTGTCCAGAAACACCTTAGAGATGAGAAGGCTGCAACTAGCTACTTCCACGCGATCGAGATGAAGGCGGCATCTCGATCGCGTCATTCTTTAATTGGTAGGATTTTAATGCACCGTGAAGCAGATATTCTCGTTGCCCGGGAAAAAACATGATCCACCACTGCGCACAACCACGCATATATGCGCCCACCCCACTTCCTCCATGTCCTTCAAATTTGTGCAGGTAGATATTTGGTGCCTGTCCCTTCTTCACGCACAAATAGCACAAAGACTCGTTGACACGCACAGCACGTACGTGTTGGCTCCCATCCAGCTTTACCTTTCTGGTTTCTTTTCTCCATATCACCACCCTCTCTCCCAGTCGAGACGTCTGCAAAACCGTCCCTCTCCCCACCCAACTTCCTCTTTCTCTAGCTCTTTATGGGGACAGCAAGTGAAGAGACATGCATAAATCCAGCAACGGAGCCTCTCAAGTACCAGGTATTGCACTGGCCAGTTCGCTCTGTCTCGTCGTTGCCCGCGATCCCCCTTTAGCTGGTTGGTGGAATTTTTTTAGAGGACCATATATACATGCTTGCTTACACACACTCTCTCTCTCTCTCTATCTCTATCTCTCTCTATCTCGCCATGGAACTAGCAGACATGGGTATTGAAGGTTTCGGTCCACTGCCAGGGCTGCAAGAGGAAGGTTAAGAAGGCGCTCCAGAGCATGGAGGGTAATCTACTTCTCTCTCTCTCTCCTCTGTGTGGATATGCGTGTGCCGGTTCCTACTCAGCTTATAGCCCTTCCTAAAATTCGAACCATAGGTTTCCTCACATCTTTGTTTCACTCCGTTTTCCTCTCCTGCCATTTCCCGCGTTGATCTGATGTCTTTCTTCTTGTGGTCTCTCCTGCTGGATGCCGGAAGCAGGGGTGTACACCGCCTCTGTGGACTTGCAGCAGCAGAAGGTTGTCGTCACTGGGAACGTCGACTCTGAGACTCTCATCAAGAAGCTGCACAAGGCCGGTAGGCATGCCGAGCCATGGCCAGTGAAGCCCAAGAAGGAAAAAGAAAACGGCAACAAGGACAATAGTTCGTCCAACAACAGCAAAGATAACGGCGGTGGAAAGGGCACCAATGTCAGCGCAAAAGCCAGAGACAAGGACCCAGGTCCCCGCGAAGGCCGCGAGACGAAGCCCGCCGAGGAAAGCTTTACTGCCAGCGCCGCAAAGGCTGCCCCCAATAACGCCGACGAGCTGTCGAAGGCTGCCCTCAACGACAAATCACCATGCCCCAAAGGCTGCGGCAGAGACTGTACGAAATCGTCAGAAGGGAAAGACAGCGGGAGCTCCCCACCACCGCTTGAGAAGCCAGCAGCTGGCGGCGGCAACGCCGAAGGCGCCAAGGTCAACGGCGGTAAGCAGGGAAAGAAGGGGCAGAAGGAAGGTGGGATCGGCAGCGGCGGAGAATTAGCCTCGGAAAGCGCCGGCGACACCGGTAATGTGTACTCCCACTTCCCCTCGTACCCTCAACTCCCGCTGGTATACGCCGTGAGTTACAGCACAGCGTACCCTAGTGCGAGCTCCGGCGCGGTGTACTATGCCACCGCCCCCGCCGTCCTGCAGCAGCAGAGCGTTGTCTACGCTGCTCGGGCGCAACAGCACTGTCCGGCATATTACCACTACCTGCCGGCGGCCGGGGTGTTCATCCCGCCCTCTGACGAAAAAGAGTCCTACGATGTGTTCAGCGACGAGAACGCCCACGCCTGCCGCGTTATGTGATGTTAGGGAACGAGGAGTAGCACAAAGTAGGCGCCGGCCGGCGGGGGCGCGCGGTATGGTGTTGTTACTTGCCTGCTAACTGCTGCTACTTTCATGGAACGTACATAATACCGATCTATCTGCTGTCAAATATATATAGAAGTGAAAAGCGGGATTAGTGGGAAGGGAATGAACATGCCATGTTAATTTTGCGTACGTTCTAGCCGTTGCCAACATCAAATTGCAGAGCAAGTGTATAATTAACTAGTGAGGTATAGCAGAGAACTAGAAATTAACTGCTTGGTTATCGTAAGGGAAACTTTATTATGTTGCAAGGCTAGCTAGCCGCTAGGTGTATTGTTTCATTAGGCTGACACTGGCTGGCGCTTTTGAATGATGAATGAAGAGCAGGGTCCACAGCTGATCAGTCATGGCATGTGGTTTTTGGATGGTGTCTCTTATTTTAAGAGAAGATAATTAGGTAAAAGGTTGAAGGCGTCGTCACAAAGTCAAACAAGTGTCAAATTTGTTTAGTTTAGTTTCTATTAAAGTAATTAATTTGCGTTAGCTTCTTAATGATGTTTGTATTAACTAAAATCCCATCTTAAAAGCACCGTAAAAAGGAACACGAGAGGCGAGTACCGGCAATAGTTCTGTAGAGCCTTGTACCTTTCCGACGGGTACGGGATTAATAAAAAAATTAAGAAGGATGCCTTGGCTTCCTTTTGGATTGATGATCGTTAGTGGAGGTAGATAAGGGCATCTTTTATTCTTTGGCATCTGCCGTTGGGGCGCTTCTTTTGGAGGATTCCGGGTATCTCGACATCAACCACCCCTAATTACTTATATTCCAAGATATATTCTCATAAGATGAGGTGGAGTTATGCGGTTTAGCTATGATGCGGACGAGTTGTGCGGACAAGAGTTCGCAAAGAATTTATCAAGATGTTTAATTACACTCGCCACCCGCGTACCTCCTGTCATCATTTGTGCGTGTGATGTGGAGGACGTACGGCAAAGCATGCTTACCATACGGCATTATACTATTGACTTCGTATCTCTTGATCAAGTATGTTGGCACATTTAAAAAAAAAAAGGGAATTAAGCGAGAAGAAATAGTGAATCCCATCTTTGAAGGCCACAAGTATGAACTTTGGAAAGAAGGCGGTCGCTCTCTCTCTCTAGACTTTTTTAGAGAGAGGAGCTCTAGGAAATAATTAGGGCTTGTCCCGCTTTCGTCTCCTCCCGTAGGGCCCCCTCCCCCTCCCCCTTCGTCTTTGGCACCGCCGTCGTTCTAATTAGGGTGGAGTCCTCCCCCCCACCCCGTCTCTGTTGTGGTGTTTTCCTTTTGGTGGGCCGGTTTTGTTACTCCTATTTTGGTGGGAGGCTTTTGTCTCCTAAGTGAAGGGTTTTCCCTTTCTATGGAGGGCTTCTTCTCCGGCAATGTCGGTAGCTCCACTGGCAACCCGGAGATCCAACAACGATTCGTTTTATCTCGTTTGTGCTCTTTCTGTTCTAGGTTATCGGCGATGGTTCCTATCAATTCCCCTTTTGGTTCGGGTCAAGTTTTTCTCCCTTTTGCACGAAAATTGCTGCCCTTTCTGTCGCTGTGTTGTTGTTCGACAGATCTTCGCTAGAGCAGGTTTCCTCAGTCTCCGTGATGTCTCTGACAGTGATGGTGCTCGCCGCTCCTGCTCCCCCTTTTTGTATTGGTGGAGTCTCCAACGCTCTCGGGTTCACGGTGATGGAGCTCTCAAGACTGCTCAAGCTCCGGCTATTGCAAAAGCATATGATGAAGCTATCCAGATTGTTCAGGTGTTGTCCCGCCTTTTCGCTTCCTCCCTTCACCCCTTAAAGTGGGTGTAGGTGTTGTTGGTTATGCTTGAGATATGGTGTTAATCCACACAGGCTGTCCAGGTGTGCGTCTGTCGAGCACCATTTATGACTGCTTAATGGATTTTCAGTCTTCGTCTGTCGGAGTGGAGGATCGTTGCGGTCTGGATTGTGTTCATCTCAAGTTGTTTCTCTCCTGGCCAGCTTCCTATGACTACCTTCGATCTTCTTGGAGCTTGTGTGTTAGTTGCTCCTTTACTTCCTCTGTTATGCACCCCCTGTATGCAAGAGAGTATGGGTTGCCATTCCCACTTTGGTCGCCTGCTGGGTATGGGCTGGTCCTTTATTGCCTTGTCTTGTTTGACATACCCACTGTTGTATCCATCTGTTTTATATAATATAACATCTATTTCCTAGTGAAATAAAAAATCTTTGAAGACCACAAGTACTTCATGTCGCAACAAAGGAATAGTGAGAAGATTCTAAGATGGAGCAGTAGGTAGTGTTGACACTACAAGGGGAAGGAGATACATAGACGTCTACAAAAGGAACACAGCCATCACAAAGACTTTTATAGACAGCTACAAAACTATCTAAAGAAAGCTTATGTAGACGGATAAACGGAGCCGTATATGAAAGCGGTATATGTAGACAGCTTACAACCATCTAGGAACTTACATAGACAGTTTGACCAACACTACAAGGAAAAGAAGATTTACCGATGGAAAGTTTCCGTCGGTAAAACTGTCGGACTTTCTGATGGATATGTTTCCGTCAAAAATATTCGTCTGAATTTCTGACGAAACATATTCTGTCGAAAATTCGGTCTGCATTTCTGACAGAAATATATCCATTGGAACTTTCGTCGTTGTGGTGGCCATTTCTAGCCACCTAGGCCAGCGGGGCCCATTATGGCCCAGCATAGCCCATCGTGGCTCGGTAGGCAGGCGTGGCCTTTCTGCAAAGCGCCATGCACCTTCGGGTGCGGCCCACGGCTTCCGAGCATAATCTCCACATCAGGACATCTCCAGGTCCCAAGGGCCGTCTCCGGACACCCTGTAACCTATTCGGTCCAGATGCCCCCTGCCGAACAGGCCCAACTCGAAGCACATCGTGGCCCCGTCAACGCAAGCAGTGTTCCAGGGTACCAAGCACCGAGCATGCAGTCTGGCTACCGAACAAGCTCCCCTGTTCGGTACATTCCGACCAGGGAACACATCAAGGCCCTTCGCCAACTGGCGATGGTTACGAAAATGGCGAGGCACGCGCCCCACGTTCCACGGAGCATTAAATGAAGAGGTCCTCAATGGACGCCTCATCGTATAACTCCCCCGTTAAGGTCGCCAATCGACACATCCTTTCCGGTGCCATCAAAGGCTGGCACGTCCATCTTCCAGTCGAGGCCTTTGCCTATAAAAGGTACAGGCGACTCCCATGCAAAGGTACGCGCGCGCACGCACAGTACAACACACACACACCAGTGAATCCTTCTCCTTCAAGCCTTCCTGCATCAGAGGGTTCTCCCCAGTTCTTCAACCGGGCCCCCATGATCCTGTTCTAGTTTTTGTAGGCTCTTGTCTGCTACCGGTGACCGTCTTCCCTCACTTCAGTGGAGGCCCGTTTGGCTCCGGCCCAAACAAGAAAACGCCACCACATCTTGAGCGCCGTCTGTGGGAACGATCGAGAGGCCATGCGCCCAACCCGAGCGTCTCATCTTCATGAGACCCGCACACCCTTATCCTCATCGGGGGGGGGCTGTGTAGAGGTATTCTTTAGTCCCACATTGAAAGATAGTGAGAACAAGTGTGTGCTTATCAGCAAGAGCCTCACCTCTTCTCCCAAGAGGGCCCTTTTAAAGGACAAAATCCCAAGCATGGGGACAATACCTCTTGGGAGGCACACTTAAATCATGTCTCTTCATTGGTGCCGTTTGTGAGAATGACATCAGTCATGGCTCGCAGACGTTCCTCTCACCAGATCCCAAGCAGCCGGGCGACCAGGTTGCGACAGTCATGCGCAGACTCGCGTGATCGAGTTCCCCCTGTTGATGTCGCCATCACCCCCGCCGGCGGACCCGGCGATGTCCCCGCTGCTGCGGTGCCCGCAACCGCCCAGGAAATGGTGGAACTCCGAGGGCAGATGCAGCACCTAGTAGGAATCTTCCAGGGCCTCCAGGCCCAATTAGCCAGGCAACCGGCCCTGGTGATCCCCCCGCCGCCAGAGCAGCAGGCGGAGTCGTCTCGTTGACGTTCTCGCGCCCCTCCGACGCCGCAGGAGCAGCATGCAGAATCGCCCCGGCGATCGCGCAGGGCACCTTCGGCGCGTCTATAGCAACCTGGATATTTTCAGAAAATAAAAAATTTAATAAAAATAAAAATAAAAGTAATTAGAAAATCAAATAAAAGAGAATTAAATAAAACTCATTAAATGAAAAGAAGTAATGAACTTTGTTAAATAGACCCATTCGAAATTAGTGGGCTAAAATAGAGATTTTTAAAAGAGAAATAATAGGAAAATACCCTAAATTCGTAACTAAATTATTACTTAATTAGAAAAAGGGTATTTAATGCATTAAATAGCTAATTTGAGTTAGATTTGGATTCCTAAACCTACCCTAATAGGTTGGCCACGAATTTGGGTCCCAACCTAACCCAAATTGGAATTGGTATGCTTAGAAAGATGAGAGAAATAGGAAATCTCGGAATTAAATAGTAATTAGAGTCCTATTAGGAAATAGAAACCCAAGAGGCATAAATACTCTCTTTAAACCCCTATGGCCGGCCCTAGCTCGTACCCAAGGCTTGTTGGACCAGGAGGAGAGGCCAAGGAGGAGGAGATTTCGTGGGAAGAAGCACTTCTCAAGCTCTCTCTCTCTCGTTCTTCAAGATCTAGCCCTAGAGGAGAAAATCGACCAAAGGTAGGCATTCTCACGAGCAAAACTAAATTAATTTCGTCTGTAGGTTGATCTAAACCTCAGGAATCAAAGCCCTCTTGTCTCATATTTTTCCATCGAGCAAATCTTTTGTTCTAAAATTTCAAAGTTCTGTGAACTTCATGACCCCGAACCCTCTTCTTAAATTCATATCTTCATGCATACTTGTCCTCATGCCATGAGATTTTTACTGAAAGAACTGATGGATGTTAGGCTTCTTTTGCTCCTAAAAGCCCTAATTTTCATCAACCCTACATCGTGAATTAATTCTTTTACCCTAACTGTGTACTGTTCCATGTTCTACGTGAAGTATCATGATTAAACCATGCTGAAACCATGTCTGTTTTCAAATTCCTATTTACTGTAAGTACCCATGTGAGTCTAGATCCATTCGCAACTAGTTTCATGATTTTTCTTTGCCTGTACAAATAGATATGATTTTCTGATTCACACAGTGTCAAAATAGGGTAAGTCAGGTCCGCAATCCAATGCACTGTCCTCTCCCTGTCGGACTCGGGCGCAGACCCTGTGAACGCAACGACCCGATAGGCCGCGTTCACTGGGCCATCACGACAGAGCCTTCCATCGCGATCTGCTGCCCGATCTGACTGTAGACGCGAGATTTGGCCCATCTCCGCGTGGTTTAGTGGCCCAATAAGGCTCATTTGACAGTTTGTTGACTTGCCTCGGATGCCATGTAGACGGCAGCATCGACGGCCGCTGACTCCTGGTTGGCGGCAAGGCCTCTGGATGCCGACTATAGTTGGCGTCCACTTATGTTGACGCCTGCATGGGGTTGGCGGCAGGATCGTTGGACGTCAACCTGGGTTTACCTGGTCTGCCCAACTGCCCGAGATTTCAGCCCACTAGCGCCATTCTCTCGGCCATGCAACGCATATAGCCGTTCCTAACGGGTATATGGGCCACCTTGGCACACCATTGACCCAGTAAAAATCCTATGTGGCCCCCTTCCATTGGTTGGAGCTTAAACTCATGGATTGCCAAGTGTGAAAGTGTGTTTCTTCACACTTAGCATCCTAGGCACCCTAGATCCGACCCCCACTGTCTATATAACTCCCCCCTTGGCCTTCTAAGTAAGGGGAGGAGATGCTGGACGCCCAAGCCTTGATGCTTTGAGAGAGGAGAGAGAAAATTGACTCAAGCTTCCACACTTGTTTCCACTCTTCCCCTCAACCTATGGAGCGCCCAGGAGGCTTCACCATGAGCTGGAGGAGCTCATAAATGAGCCAAACAAGTTGCAACATGAGGATCATCTCCCTCCTCCCTTTCTCTTCCCCTTCTCTCTCTCTTAGTTCTTGCATGTTACACACACCCACATACACACCCTAGGCACGTAGGGCACCTTCCTACACACCTAGAAATGAGTTTCCCAACCAAAAATGGAGGGAAGAAGGTGGTCATAGCACTTGGCCACCCCTCTTCTCAAGTGCGCAGCCGGTACGAGACTCTCCTTTTGGGCCTTTCTCTTTTCGTTTTGAACATTCACTACACTTCTTAGAGTCTAATAGAGTCTTTCTTTTGTGGCAGGAACACTTGAACGAGACCGCGGAGCTCTCTTTCCTTGGCCGGTCGAAGAAGGAGAAGTTGGAGTCCCACGATCTACCGCTACGCGAGGCTACTGCACCGACGTGATCACAACATCTCCTTGGGCACAGGTAAGGCCCTGGCGATCGCACCTCTCCCTTTCCTTTACGGTTTCTCTTGGTTTTCTCCTCAGTCAACACAGTCAACCGGGGAGTCAACAAGGTCAACCAGTAACCCTTCATCGCCAATGAGGGAGCGACGACGTTCGTGAATGTCCGGAGGATCCCACAGTCCGTCGGGAGCCCGGTAAACGGATCGTCCACAGCTGTTTTCTGGCGATCGCGGTGGGACAAGCACTGCTGCCACGGAGATCCAAATGAACGAGAGAGTAAGAAAGAGAGTGGAAAATGAACTGAGTACAACATTGTATCATTCTTCAATCTCCTGTCCCTGCACACTTAGCAAAACATGTTAGATTTGCTCTTTGGCTCAGCCCCTTGCTCTAAATAAAGGAGTGATTTGATCTTCGTGATAGTCAAGGGGCTGAGCCTTATTAAATAGGCGAGAAATTTAAAAAAATAATGCATGCTAAACGAAAATGATATGTACATCTTTTTTTTTTAGATTTTGTGATTTTATGATTTTTTTTGGAATTTTGGCACTTTTTTGATTTTTTTTTAGATTTTGGGGTTTTCTGATTTTTTTAGATTTTGAGGTTCTCTGATTTTTTTTTGGATTTTGAGGCTTTCTGATTTTTTTGGATTTTAGGGTTTTCTGATTTTTTTTATTTAGATTTTTGGGGTTTTCTATAGTGGTACCCTTCGCATTTGAGCAAGCAATTACGAGTCTCCTTTTTCTTCTGACTGTCGAACAACCCCTAGGTGCAGTGTGCATTTGTTCTTGGACCTCCTACAGCCGATTGCCCCTAGTCATCGATGTTCCTACATAGACCAAGTGTAGAGGGGAATTCGGTCTTTTAGGAAGACATGAAGACATATAGGTAGAAAGACATGGCGTCGGGGTGCAGGGCGTTGGTTTGTGTGATCCGGTTAGGGGGAGTGTTTCATGTGAAATCTGTCTGTTGTCCAGAGACTTTATGGTCATTTATTTAGGGAATGCGTACGACCGGGCTCAAGGGCGTCCCACGGGGAACTATACTGCCACTCTTTGACATGCCCCTATTCCTCATATTTTGACTCATTTGTTCTTTTTCATTGCATATTTCTTTTGCACATTTTCATAGACCATCTCTATTCAGAGTTCATTCGCACATGATCAACTCCCCCTTGCCTAGTCTACAAACCAATCAATCCTTTTACCCCTAAACCTTTGTCCGAATAAGAAGAGAACAGACCTGTACCCCTCCTACGTAAGGGCTAAGCCGGAGCACTCTTGTCTAAGGGACTTTGGCTATGGGTGGCCGTGTAGTGTGTGGTGACTAAACTTAGGAGTGATCCAACAGTCATAAAGGATGAGAAGCTCAAAATAGTCAATGCTCTTTTAGAAAAGGGTGCCCCTATAGATAACCTTTTATTAAGGGTAGAATCTTTTCAAATACAAACCATTCCACGGGTGAGAGATCTCCTCACCATCAGCATTTATCAGCCTGTATGCGTTCCGAGGGTATACTTCCTTAACGACGTACGGACCTTCCCAATTAGCTTGCAGCTTGGACCTAGGACCTCTAGGTTTTATGAAAATTCGCTTTAAAACCATGTCTCCTTGTTGGAATTTACGCTCAATCACCTTCTTTTGAAAAGATCTTGAGAGCCTATTTTGATATGAAAGTAAATGATCGGCAGCGGCAATACGCCGTTCGTCTAAGAGTTCCAACTGTGTAAGCAATGCCTCCCGACGTTCATCGAGATTAAGTTCTTTATCCAATTATACCTTTAGCGAAGGAATGAGAATTTAATGTGGACATACCGCCTCCATCCCATAAGTAAGTGAAAATGGAGTTTGCCCAGTGGGCGTGCGGATGGAGGTACGGTAGGCCCATAGAGCTTCAATCAATTTCTCTGGCCAATCAACAAATTTATGGGACTCACAAGTTTTCTTTAGAATTTTCAAAAGTGTTTTGCTTGTGGCTTCGGCTTGACCGTTGCCCTGTGGATAATATGGAGACGAATGATGCAAAGCAATATTAAATTTCTTACACAAATCCTGAAGATCCTGGGATATGAACTACGATCCGTTGTTGGTGACGAGGTTGCCTGGCACTCCAAACCGCGAGATGATGTTCCTCATGATGAATCTGCACACGGTTGAACCTTTGATTTCTGCAAATGCTTCAGCTTCGGCCCACTTGGTGAAGTACTCAGTAGCAGTGAGAATGAAAGATTTTTGTTTGATTTGAGCATTTGGATCACCAAGCGGCCCGATGATATCAAAGGCCCACATGGAGAAAGGCCAAGGGGAAGATAGTGGATGCAAAGAGGAGGATGGAGCATGGATTTTGTCGGCATGGACTTGGCACTTAACACACCTACGGACGTAGATGGCACAGTCTTCTTCTAGGGTTGGCCAGTAGTAGCCCTGCCTAAGAATCCTCTTAGCCAACATTTGGCTATTCACATGCCTACCGCATTCACTGGAATGAGATCCTTCCACTACCTTCTAGGCTTCTTCATCCGACAAACATTTGAGGAGCATTCCATTTAGAGCGCGTCTATACAGCACTTCTCCGACGATGGTATACCTTAACGCCGCTCTACGGATGGCTCGCCTATCTTCAACTTCAGCTTCTTCTGGGAAGGTACCGTCCTTGCAGTATTGCTCGATCTCATGATACCACAGCCTTTCTTCTTCCATCATTTCTCCTAGTTCCACTAGCATTATCTCATTCGCTTCCTTTCTCTCTGCCTTTAACACCAATGAGCTCCTAAGGTTAATGAACCAAGGATCCTGAGTGGAGGGCGCTTCTAACCTTTGGACAGTGATTGTCTCAGCGTTGCGGCTGAGAGGGAAGGAGAGAGAGGAGGCCAAGGATGCCAGGGCGTCGGCCATGATATTCTGAGAGTGAGGAGTATGAATGTAGATGAGCTTGCGGAACTGCTTGGCTAGGAGCGTGACCAGATCTTGATAAGGCTTGAGCTTGGGGTCACGAGTGCGGTAGGTAGAAAGGACTTACCGAAGAACGAGCTGAGAGTCTCCTATGATCTTGAGATGGCGCGCGCCTAAGAGATAGGCAAGCTTTAGACCAGCTAAGAGAGCCTCATACTCGGAGATATTATTGGTGGCAGGGAACTGGAGTTGATAGGCAAGTGGAATGGTGAACCCTTCTGGGGTGAGTAGAACATCACGTATGCCCCGTCCCCTAGAATTGAGAGCTCCATCAAAATGGAGCGACCAGAAGGGATCGCGAGAAATAAGTGACAGGTTTTCATCAGGGAAATCCTCTTGAACTATGTCACTCTGGGGAAGAGGGAGGTGAGCAAGGTGCTCAGCAATGGTATATCCTTTTATAGCCTTCTGGACTACAAAGGTGATATCGAATTGAGATAGGAAGCTTTGCCAGCGCGTCAATCTGTCGGCGAGGACCGGCTTCTCTAGGAGATACCTAATAGGATCCATTCTAGAAATCAAACTCACCATATGAGCTAAGAAGTAGTGTTTCAATTTCTGCACTACCCACACTAGCGCTGCACATGTTTTCTCCATTGTGGTGAGTTTGAGCTCGGAAGGATTGAAGAGCCTAGATAGGTAATAGACTGCCCTCTCTTTGCCAGGGTCATCATGTTGTGCAAGGACAACTCCTGAGGAGTCCTCAATAGTCGACAGATATAGGATTAAGGGTTTCCCTGGGACAGGCGCCTGCAACATGAGCGGATTCATAAGATAGCTCTTGAGTTCATCGAAGGCTTCTTGGCTCTTAGCATTCCACTCAAATTTGGCTCCTCCTCTTAATAGTTCATAGAAAGGGCGACATCTTTGAGAGTGCTGAGATATGAATCTCCTTATGAACTGTAGCCGACCAATCAAACCTCGAAGCTCAGATATGTTCTTAGGAGGAAGCATCTCATTGATTTCCTTGGCCTTGTACGAGTCTATCTGAATCCCCCGTTTGCTGACTATGAAACCTAGCAATTTGCCTGAAGAAACCCCAAACACGCACTTCTTTGGGTTCATCTTCAATTGGTATTCTTGTGCGCGGTGAAATACTTTGGCAAGCACGGAGGAGTGTTCTCTTCGAGTCCGAGACTTCACCACAATATCATCCACGTATACCTCAACATCAATATGAATCATATCGTGGAAGATAGCTAACATTGCCCTTTGATAAGTGGCACCGGCATTTTTCAATCCAAACGGCATGACCACATAGCAATAAGTTCCCCAAGGTGTGGTGAAGGAAGTTTTCTCTTAGTCCTCCGGGGCTAGACGAATCTGATTATAGCCTGAGTGCCCATCCATGAATGATAGAGTCTCATACCCAGCGGTATTATCAATCAAGACATCCAAGTGAGGCAAAGGGAAATCATCTTTTGGACATGCCTTATTCAAGTCCCGGAAGTCTATGCAAATCCTCACTCTCCCGTTTTTATTCATTACCGGGACTATGTTTGCCACCCACAATGGATCGAGGACTACACAGATGAATTTAGCTTTGTGTAGCTTATCAATCTCCTCTTTCATCTTTAAAGCAATGTGGGGGAGAAACCTCCTTAACTTTTGTTTAACGGCAACTGCCCCTGGTTTCAAGATTAACCTATGTTCTACCAATTTGGGGTCAATGCCGGGCATGTCGTCATAAGACCAGGAAAAAGAATCCTTAAACTCCCTTAGCATTTCTATGAGTGCCTCTTCTTCCTCAGGAGGGAGACCGGAAGCTATGGTCAAGAGCCTAGGGTCTTCTTCTGTTCCCACGTTTACCTCTTTGGTGGGTTCGTCTACTGCCGAGGTAGGTTCATCAAATCTTTTCATACCACTAGCATACATCTCGACAGCATCCTCTATCTCACAATCATCTTCATCCAATGGGTCATCTTTGGCTAAGATCTCATATACTCCGAATCCATCGTCTAGCCCTTTCTCCTCGTGCTGAGCTTCTATGTTCAGAATTACCGCTTCTTGGACGAACTCTTCGACAGCTAGAAGAGCGCCACACCTTTGCACCAGATCTAGAAGATACCTACGGGGTATGCCACTACCCTTCTTCTTCCTAGACGGGGACGGGGACTTGCAAGGTTCTACCCCAAAATATAAACTAGGTTCGATATTTACAGAAGGCTCTGGAGGGGTGTCCAGAGGTTTATTGGAATGGAAAGGAACAGGCGCGGCGGGGCAGCAGAAACCCTCCGATGGGTCTGGAGGAAGAGGCGGGCCACCCGAGCTCAGGGTGCCTGCAGTAGACTCGGGGTGCAGGGGAACATAAGTCTCCTCACCCAAATCGCCCAAAGTGACCATGGTTGTCAGTGGGCGAAAACCGCAGCTTGGGCCGAAGGAGAAAGGAGGGGATCGCCGCCAAGGAAGAAGGGGGTGACGGGGATCGCCGTCAAAGCAGAGAAAAGCGCGGGGGTGACGGGGATCGTCGTCAAGAGCAGAGGAATTAGACAACAGAAGCCAGAAGGTGGGGAATGACGGGGATCACCGTCATGAGTCAAGATGGAGGTGGGGGTCGGGGATTGCTATCCAAAAATCAAGAGGTGACGGGGATCGCCGTCGAGAGTAGGAAGGCGAGGGGACGGGGATCGCCGTCTGAAAATCAAGAGGTGACGGAGATCGCCGTCGAAAGCAGGAAGGCGAGGGGAGGGGATCGCCGTCTGAGGATGAGAACTACAGCGGGAGATTGGTGTTTGAAAGGAGAAGGACGGGTATTTCCGTCCGATGAAAGAGAAAGGGGAAAGGCGGGGATCGCCGCCTGATGAGAAGGGCAGGGGAAATATGGGAATCGAGGAAGAGAGGAGGCATTTTTTTGATTGATTGATATTTTTTAGTGCAACATATTAAGAAAGGAAATTAACCCTCCTAAGAGCGAAGGCATCGGGAGAAGGATAGAACCGAGCCATTAAAAGAGACGGTGAAAGAAGATGCAAAGGAGGTTAACGCTTCGAGAGCGTCGGGAGAGAACTGGAGAATAATGGGAGGGGAAAAAGGGATGGAGGTGAATTTATAAACAAAGATGGAGGACACAAAATGATTGTAAGGCTGGGAATACCCTGTCCAGAACTCCATTGTTGGGTTGATGATGTTCATGGTTTCAAACTTTTCACCGAGTCCAAGCAACTGTCGCTTGGTGGTGATTGCTGATGCTGATTCTATCACTGCTGGCAGCTGTGCCACACTGTCCTCGACAAACAGACAACTCACTGATGAAACAAGGTCTTCAAGGCTCTGCTCTTCTGCTTCTGCTTCTGATGGCAGAGTGTTGCTATCCTCTCTGAATAGGAAACTCACTGCAGGGATTAAGTCTTCAGGATCTGATTCTTCTGCCTTCATCTCCGACTTCTTCTTCTTGCTGGGCCGCTGGGCCTCTAGGTTTTGATATGCTGACCTTGGTTCTTCTTGTACTGTGATGTTATATCCAGGCTGTATAGGTCCTCTGACAAAGTGGTCATATAATGTCCAGGTAAGAGGTCCGAGACTTGACTGTGAGGCAGATGAGAATATTGCCCATTCTGCGTATCCTAGACCATGCTTCGTAAATTTCTTTGTGCCAGTGACGACCTTGGTCCGCCCTTGGAGATGGGTTTCCAAACCTTTTCCTGTCTGATAGCCAATCCTGAACATGATATCCCAGCCTTTGGTATTTGCTGACGTATGCTTTCTTATGGCTGCCAATGATGGAGACACAATCAGATGCTTGGAGGAGAAAGTGTAAGCCCATGGGTAATTTATATCGAGCACCGAGATGACAGGCTTATTAGATGGCCAGACTGATGGCATGATATTCTCTATAGCCTCCACAGTGTGAGTAGTTGTTGCACTTTTGACTTTGACTATACGCCCTTGAAAGGGGAATTTCAAACACTGATGAGCTGTGGAGGGCACTGCCCCTAATGCTTCGATCCAAGGGCGGCCTAGGATAGCATTGTAGGTGGGATTGATATCTAGCACATAAAAGTGCACAGTCATGACAAGTGGCCCTAATTCAGCCTGTAGAGAAATAAGGCCATGGCAGGCTCGCCGAGAGTTGTCATAAGCCGCCACCGTTGTAGGAGTGGGCTGCAAGCGGCACTCCGAGACGCTACAAGCTCTCAAGGTGCTCAGCAGACATACATTAACAGAGGCCCCTGTATCGACCAATGCTGCATCAATGGCCACTTTGTTTATGGTAAGGGTTACACACAAGGGCATTCTTCTAGCCTCAGGAGGGGCTAACTCACCATCCAAAAAGGTAATTGTCGGTCCTTTATTCACAATAGAGAGCACGGAAGGCAGGTTGTCAGGGTTCATGTCTTCACTTACCATGACCCTTTGCAAGAACGCTCTCAGGGCATCTTGATGGGTGTGTGACCTCTTGATTAACTCAAGTATGGAGATTTTTGTTGGAGTTTGGTCCAAGTGCTTCAAAATGTCATACTGAGTTCCCGGAACCGGATCTGACTCATCGACATCCTATTGCTGCTATTGACTGTTGGAGGGTTGGGTTTGCTGACCCGGCATAGACCCGGATGCATTTGGGTACATCTGGCGAAACATATGCCCGCTCCGCAGGGCAAGGTTATGGTGGAGTGGAGGAGGAGTGGTGTCAAGGATGGAAGGGTTGGCTAATAGTGGCGCTGGCGTAGGGGAGAACGAGATGCTGATAGGCGAAGGGACAACGGGTTGTATGACGGGGGAGCTTTAGAACGGCGAGGTAATGGTGGCAATGGTGGGTGTGGTGGATGTAGATATAGCGGAAACATGGGTGGTATGGGAAATGGCCAAAAGCTGACCCACTTCGTGCTCATCGTCGAAGATCTATGCGGCTTCTGGTTGTGGGTGGTGTATGACTAGATTAACTTGAGCAGGAGGAGGAGGTGGTGGTTCGGAGCGGGCTGATGTTGCGGCATAGGATTGTGAATTATGCCGAGGTCATTTTCCGGTTGCTGGGGTTGCTGTTGTTGTTGGAATTTTTGCTGGAAAGGCTGCTGGAATCGTTGCTGCTGTTGTTGGAATTGTTGTTGTGGCTGCTGTCGCCTCTGCTGTTGTTGCTGTTGTCTTTGACCCTGCTGGTCCCTCAGTGTCTGGATCAGTCTTTTCATCTCCGCCCAATCGATCTGATTCTGTTCATGAAGATCATAAATGATATCTCGGAATTGGAAACAGTCCGACACATTATGGCCTGGATGGTGATGGTACACACAGTACTTCATCTGGTCCGCTGCCATATTCCAGTTCGGCTTCTCAGGAGGGAGTCTAAGGGCATTTAAGGACATGAGGGCTGCAAAAATATCAGCTAGGGTCTCCGGAAAAGGAGGGTACTGAGCTCTTTTAGGCCCATTGGGCTATCTAGGAGCAAAACCATTCTGCGGGGGAGGGACTTGGTTGTATTGGCGTTGGTCTTGTGGAGGATTTTGACCCTGAGGAGGTGGCTGTCTGTTGTTATTCCATGGTTGCTGGGGCTGCTGAGTGTAGGGGGACCTACTTGTCGGGCCTTGAGGGTTGTTCACCGCATCTACTTGCTCATTTGTTTGGACACCTTCAGTGACTGGGCCTTGAGGCTTCTTAGGGTAACGAGATTTGGGGGTCTCAAACATAGAATGGATAGGTGAGTCCTTAAGCTGTGTCTGGATGAAGCGGACTCGACTATACAGCTGGTGCATGGTGGTGATATCGTTCATGATACCAATCTCTGTAACGACCCTCTTCATACCGGTACGATTATACCAATCCCCATCGGTATAAAGGGCATCGTCACAGTGGGACATGTACCCAACACTAGTCGATAGGTTGATATTTACCTGAATAGCAATAGAATACATCGGAATAAAATAAATAACTCAACTTTTAATCCATCACCAACACACATTCCACAATCTAATTAGCGAAATAGAAAGACAATGTCCACATTAATACAAGGTAAAAGAACTACATTGTCTAAATATTGTTCATACAATAATTCTTTTCATACTATGAGAAAAAGAAAAGTACAACTAGTAGCAGCTCCACAAAATAGTCTTCTAAATGGCGATCCTCACTAAGCTTCCTTCTAGTGCACGATACCTGTCAACCTATACGCCGAAGCAAGAGTGAGTCCAAAGACTCAGCAAGCAAACCAAAGACTTAAACTTAAACATGTCACACTCACACTAAGCCATTAACATTAAAGAGATGCACACTATCATCAAATCACAAGGGTACACATGGTCCTTACTCTTAACTAGCAACACATATTCTATTCACATGAGCATGCTTTAGTCTATCATATTTCTATTCTAAATCATGAGCATTACATCATACACATGTACATATTTCATACACCTAACATGTAGCATGATTCGTCCACACATTTTTTCATTCCATAGATATCTCTACCACTGAAGCATAAAATTGAGCATAAGGGCACAGAACAAGCTAGCATGATGACTACTTTCTTTTCACATGCACTTTTTGTATCTAATTGTACAATTTACTTGCTGTTTTAACATAATAAAATCACATGCACCTAGCTTCACATTTTATAGCATGAATTGAAAGTTAAAACATGGTAAAACCATTTAGCAACAATAAGCACTTAAGTATGAAACTTTATACTAATTGAGCATTTCAACTAGCATGGAATCCAAATATTATTCATGCATTTACCACGTTCATAATCACACTTTACTTGCTGTTCTTACATGCATTACATTCAATTACATGGATCTATAATTATTCACATATTATCTTATCCTTTCAACAAGTCTACATGTTCATATTTTGTGTTGCATAAATAACATGGTTGTCTAAGTTTACTCACATACACCATTACATGACGAATTGTAAACTACATGATATGATGCTAAGCATGGCATTTCAATTGAGATATTAACATACGGAAAACATAAACATAGCATGCTAATAAACTAGTTTTCACATGCAAGCACACTCTCATTTGCATTAACTCTCCCTCACATCTCATTTCACATAATTATCATATCATTTACTCTTATTTTCGCTTATCACATATCATATCATTTGCACTCACCATGTACCACATTCACATATCATTTCACACTTTATTCATATTTCATTGCTTAAACAAATTGCCCGGTAGGTGGGAGTGGCATTGGAGATCAGCAACTTGACCTTTTCTTCCTCGAGCATTGGGCAGCGGACCTTAGCAGCAAGGGAACACCATCTGTCGGCATAGGCTGAAAATTTCTCATCGGCCTTCATCTTTTCGGCCACTAGATCAACAAATGAATATTCGGGTCCAACCCGATCTTGGAATTGCTGTAAGAACCTTTCTTGTACAATTCGGAAATCTTCGGCTTCCTCAGATGGCAGAGAGTAAAACCATTCAAGGGCCGGACCATCCAACGACTTCCTGAACAAGTATGCCATGAGATGGCGGTCATACTTGTGTGGTGCAGACTCTCATATACAAAATCCTTCAAGTGTAAGTAAGGGTCCCCTACCCCAGAGTACCGCCGATAGACAGGGAGCTCCGACTGGGGCAGAACCCAGAGATGCTGGAAGGATGGGAGCGGAATGTCGGCGACCTTCTGGGGGTCTAGCTACCTTCTGAGGTCATGGAGTTCTCTCTTCATGGTTGTCCACTCCGCAAGGAAATCGGAGGGGGACGTGGCGTGATGAGAAGGAATGAGGGAGCGAGATTGCTCCAACGAATAGGACCTCTCGCAGGGAAGGTGAGAAGGTTCGGCCTGGTAGAAAGAGGACATTGGAGGGGACTTGGGCCGAACCTCCCATGTTGGAAAGTAGCTAGGCTCCGAAAAATGAATAGCCCGAGGACGGAGGGGTGTGGGGTCTGCCACAACGGAAGGTACATGTGGTGCTGAAATAATAGGGGCAAGGGAGGCCGTCTGTTGGGCTGAATTGTGAGTAGGTGGAGACAAGGGTCGCTTGCCTTTGGCAGCGGCCATAAACTCACGAACTTGGTCTGGACTAAGATGAGGAAGAAGCTGACTAAATTGAGAATGGGGGTCATCTACCCCTGGAGGAGAAGGAGGGCAGGATTGATTTCCAATGACAAGAGGGGGCTGGACGTGCCCGGAGAGGACGGCCGCAGAGGTTTGGGCCACATCCTCAAGAAGTCCAATGGGCAGGACATCGTCGGCAAGGACCCAGAATTGGTCCATGTCGAACAAAGGATTGTAGTACAGTACAAAGGACGGGGGAGACTGACTCGATCTACCTAGACAATGGCGCATGCACCGCCCCTAGGCAATTTAGGGGAGATGACACAGACCAACCAAACCTAGACTTTAACACAACATGAAGGGACTGTGAGATAAGAAGGAGCACTCAAGTTATCATGATTACGGTCCAAATTTTGAGGTTTGCACTTGACTTTTAAATGAATAAATTAATAGAAAGCCACTCGGTCAAGTGGGACCCTAATAGGTGTGAACTCAAGTCCTCCGGTGCAACTAGGGGAGACACACAACTCACACGCGTGGGTGGCTCAAACTAAGGGGGCGACGGGTACAATCGGCCCGGTGAACCGCAACGTGCGTACGGTCACGAGGACTTACGGAGGCCCTCAGAAGGCGGTCCTGGTCAGCCCATGAGTGCTCGCAGGTGAGAGGACCCACTCATCCAAGGAAGGTAACCTAAAAACACGGATCAATAGTGTATATGCATGAAATAATGCAATATCTAACTTATACTAACATAGAAAACAACTAACAGGACTCTGCCGAAGTCGCGGCGGCCAGATACGCGGCGACCTTATCACGATCGGACACCTCGGCACGATAACAATAGACTGCAAAGACCTACAATTGTATGCAAGCAAATAGTGAATAGACTAACCTAGTACGTAACACAATAATGTAATGGACTAACAAGCACGTCACTGATCATGAAACACACAGAAAACCGACACATAAATTAAAACAATAACAAACAGTGCGTACCTATGAACGCGACCTCTAACCACGGCGCGACACTGTCGCGTCCCAACGATCGTCCGCGACCCGAACAGGAATCAAACAGTGAAAGTAAAAGGGAAATCCGGACCCTAACAGGATTCTACCAAACAAAAACATGAATATACATGATCTAACAGCATGGTGAATGCATGGGTGTACTCACAGGGCAAGGATTAGTGAATGATAATGGAAAGACACGTACGTAAGGACGCGTCGTTTAGGGTCACCGCGACGAGGTCGCGTCGCCGTGATACGACGCGTCTCCCACATGGAACAGAAAATGCCAAAACATGATAAAATACACCTAACAGGGTTCTAAGAAGGCATTTAAACAATCAAACATGACAGGAAAACAAGCTAAAACTCACGAGGGTAGCACTGAAGGTCCCACCGTGATCGCCAAAAGGTGTAATCACGGGGATTGTGCGCCCCCAAATACACGTAAATATATCCTCAATATAAAAATATGGAAAAAAGGATGTGATCGCCACCTAGATAGTTGCCTAAGAATAGAAATAACATGGGCTAACTAGTCTAGGAAAAGGAGAGAGAACAACATACTGACTAGAGGTCGCGACGGGGAACCCCGTCACGATGAAGCTGGTGTCGCGACGCCATATAGGGGCGCATTCTCGTTGTCGCGTCGCCTTCCTCGGTCGCGTTCTCTGCAGTGCAGGAGAAGTGTGGAAGGACCTTCTTCCTGCCCTCTGGCCGGCCAGAGGACAAGAGCTCCTCGTGAGAACTAGCTTGAGTACCTGCTAAAACAACGAAAATAAGGAAAAGAACCCTGTTAGAACATATTAAGCATAGTATCCATCCAAAAATGAAAAGAAGAGATGAAGCATGGTGGGAACGGACCTGGGGGTGGTTTTAAACCCCTTGGGTATATGGAAAACGTGGGAAGAAAAGTGAAATGAGTCCTATCTAAGAAAATATGAAAAATGCATGAAATGAGGAGGAAGAAGGAAGAGGAAAGAAGGAGCCCCGTGTGGGGCGACTCCCTTGTAACGTCCCGAAAATTAAAAATGTTAGAAAAATATGAAAATTATACATTAGTATTGTCATTAAATTGAAATAATTAAAATTTGGGTTTAATTAGTGGTAACATACGTTACCCCAGTGTCATACACAGAGGTGCACACTTCCACAGGGCGACACCGGAAAACGACAACGAAATAAAAATCTGAGAACACCATAATTTCCAGAAAAATGTGGAGATCTCAGAAATATAAATATTCGATTTTTTTGACGTATGGATTTTGTGATTAAGCCGACGCGACCATTTTTCGGTGATTTTTCACCTAGTGTAAAATAAAATCTAAAAATTAAATAAAATCACCAGAATTTGCAAAACCATTATATTAGACCATGGTCAAAATTGTAAGACAAATGGATACCATTTGAACATGTTTACATTAAGACTAATGGGCCAGCTGAATTTTTGACTATTTACGGAAGGGATTTTTCTGGGAAAGTTAGTGTCTACGTGTGCAGCCATGGGGAGGCCAGCACACTTGTTGGAGAAGGTAACACGTACTTACCTGAGGTGTTTTGCTGGAGGATTGCATGCTTAACGTGTCAATAGTAAAAACCAAATGGTTTTTACTGTGACACATAAGGGGTTGTTGTGTCGTTATGCATGGAAGGCACCTTGGGTTATAAATACACCTCAAAGGCCATTGTAACTATCTTTTCCACCTTCCTCCCGTTAGGCTTCTGCTGTGTTCACAAAGGTCCATAGTGGGTTACTAGCTGGAGCTGTTGTATTCTTGTACCCTGTTCCAGAGCAAGCCACGACGGGATTTCTTGCTGTGTATTGCTGCTATTGGGTCTACGAAGGACCTTACTTCTCCAGTGCACCAGAATATCTGTTAAGGCCACCATACGTACAAGCTTCCCATTCCTTCTTCTTATTTCTGTGGAGTTTCACATCAAGGAGGAACTTACTCTACTCAGAAAGGTAGAATTCAATTCCTAATCCTCTCCTTCCTTCTACTTCGGGCTAACGGTTTGAAGAGATTCGTCGTCAAGTTCCAACTATTTTTCCAACTTAGGGAATGTGTTCCTGATAGAAAGTGAATCTTCCATCATATTTTAGGTAGTCTTCAAGTCATGGGTAGCTACATACTACTCCCTCTGTTTCAGTTTGTTTGAATCTGGAATCATGTTGACTTCACCATGTAGAGTAGACTGAACTATGACGGTTCTTTCTACGATCGAGAAATGATTCATTGGGAAAGTCTCAAGTGAGTGTGTGCTTTGATAAGTGCTTGATAAGTAATGGATGAAATAAAGAAAGAAATTTAGGAGTATTACTCTTCCGAAAAATTTCCCTCTGAGTTTGTCTTCTTGTTGATCATCCATGTGAATCATATCCCATGATTTTTCTTTCACTCTCTTGTAATGTTAGCTTCATGTTTGAGGCTAAGATCATACTCGGATAAAGTCTTAATCATGTTAGGAGTGATAGAAGAGCTTGTTGGTACAATCTCTAGTTGGAGTGAATCAGTTTTTGAAAGTCTATGTAGCACCTGTGGATAGCCATGCATTTACCTGTCGATAGGGGCCTCTGTCCAGAACCCAGAAAATGGAACCTGACAGGGGCTATCGACAGCAACATTCTTGGCTGTCGACAGCCACTTCCAGGCTGAGATTTCAGCTTCTGGGAAAGCCCTACCTGTCGACAGCAACACCCAGGCTGTTGACAGACACAGTCAGTCCAGAAATTTCTGCACCTATATTGACTCATTTCTTGATCGGAACTACGCCCAATTTTTCTAACTAAATGCTCACTCATTCATGGATATTTCTACCACTTAAACACCTACTAAACCAGTCAAACTTCTTTTCTTTTTACCATGAATCATCACTTCAAAGTTCCGAACATAATTGACCTTGTGAGAGCATCAATTTTTGAAATCAATGAAGGAACAGAGTTCCTTAATTCTTGTGTGCAAACCATGAGGGAATCTTGTGTGTCCTTGATCCTTTACAAGGATGAATGTGTTATGATGACAAGTTGTTAGTCTTTGGGACTCGTTCGAGAAATATGCCTGGCAAATAAAGGGCTGGTTCAGTCCTGGGGAGAGCGCCCGAATTCATCAGTGGCCGCGCGGGGGTGATAAGAATTTCTGGATGTTGGCATACATCAATTCTGTTTGATTAGTCATCACATCATGCTTGTGTGTGTGAAAATGTGTCTGATTCTGAATTCAAGTATCATCCTGAGTTATTGATCTTGTTTCTAAACTATTCTTGTTCAATACCTGTTATCACATTGATTCATTTGATCATTGTTTAAACACCCAGTCCAGTGCTAGCAATCTATACCTGTTCTTACCTTGAGAATTTACTTCTAAATCCTTTTCATTTAATGGAATTGAGTTCTACTGTGCTAGTTAGATCATTCAATTTACCATTTTCAGGTGGGCCCAACGAAGATGAAGCTTAAGGGGATTTTGTGTGCTGAGTGGTCCACACCATGACAAGCATTGCTGTCATCTTTTGTTTTCTTTGTAGATAAGTGGAAATGTAATAAGGCTACAGTTTACTTTTGCATGTTCCTCATTTAGACTATAATGAAGGATGTCATGTAATAAGCTTCCGCTAAACTAGTTGTTTATGTATAAACGTTTATGTTAGTTCTTGTAATAATATCGGTCATATTCAGTAAATGTAATTTTGCTAGAACGTGACAGATAAATTGGTATAAGAGCATTAGTTCGATAAACCTAGGGATAACCAGTGAGTTGGGGTAGAAACATGGGATTAGTTAGCATGGTATTTATAATTATGTAAATGCTTAACTTGATATTTGTTTTAGTATGGACATGAATGCCCAATAAAAGGATGGTAGCAGCATTAGAAATGCTACGTCAAGACATTGAGCTGTATGCCCAAGCCCAGCAGGAAGCTCATATGCAAATTAAGGAAGAAGTGCTTAATTTTACTGCGGGTGCTTTCTTTGCCGGCAATCCTGGTGCTTCATTGGAAGTAATGACTCAAGTCATGTGTAGGCTAGACAATCTCTGGCTGGGGCAAGATATGCTGCTTCACCAGTTTGAAGGGTATTGGGAAGCTTTAATCGATGCGACAAGGGAATTATACCATGGAGCCGGAGAAGCACAGCAGCCACCACCTGCAGAGTCGGTTATAGACCTGACCCAGAACTAGAAAGGACTTAGGCAACTTGTCCTTCTTTTTGTAAACCTCTCCTTTTGTTTAAATACTAAATGTTTATATAACTCCCATGTGAAGGGAAAGTGAGAGGTTAGTGAAAGTATATTTTGTACTGTGCAAAGTTGGAAGGAGGAGATTGCAGTGACTTAGATGACTGGTTTATGATGTATGTTTTGATGTAAATATTTGGTTAATGAATAGAAATGGTGTGTTAGATGGATTTGAAATGTGTATGTGATGAATGCAAGTTCGGATGGACTGTGGAATTAATGTATATCCTATTGTATGTTTCAGATATATTTCCAACTTAATTATGGAAGGAAGTGACGCCAATTGGAGAAAAATGGAAAGTTCGATGCATGACTTGACCCGAGTGATGAGGACTGTAGCTAAGAATAACAGCCATAATGGGACAAGTCTATTAAGGGATTTTTCAAAGTTTAGATCCTCCAAGATTTGCAGGAAGTACAGATCCAGACGAGGCGGAAAATTGGTTAAGAGATATTGAAAGGATATTTGGAGTAATTAAATGCACCGAGGAAGAGAAGATCCGGTTGGTAACTTTTCAGTTGGAACGCGACGCTAGAGCGTGGTGGGAAACAATAATATCCACTTTGGAGGATCCGACCCAAATTAGTTGGGATGAATTTGTGGAGTTGTTTAATGACCAGTACTTTTCCGAGGTTGTTCAGGAAAAGAAAGCAAATGAGTTTACTAATCTGAAACAACTAAGAATGTCAGTGTCCGAATATGAGGCTCAGTTCGCTCGATTGTCTAAGTATGCTCCACATCTCATAGCCACAGATAAGTTAAAAGCCAAGAGGTTCATGAATGGACTACGTCCTATCTATATTATGCAGTTAACTTCACATCTGATTACTACATATTTGGATATGGTCAAAAGAGCTTTGGCTTTGGAAGCTGCAAGTGATATGGTGGAAAAAATTAAAGGAAGGTCGGGAGAAGGATCTTCGGATCGGAAGAGAAAGTTTGAGTCGGGAAATACCCCGAAAGTTCAGCAATCTGGAAAGAAGACAGAGAAGGCTCCAAGTGGAAGCAAGGACGTGTGCAAGCATTGTCATGTTAGTGGACACAAGGCAGAAAATTGTTGGCGTAGATTGGGAGCATGTCTCAGGTGTGGAAGTACTCAGCATCGAATTTCAGATTGTCCGATAATCAAGAATGCGCCAGCCAAACCAAATCCCCAAGCAAGGCAACCAAAGCAAGGGAGAATACAATCTATTCAAGAGGTAGAGGCTGAATCCCCGAAGGAAGGCGGACTGATTGAAGGTACACTAATAGTAAACTCAAAACCTGCACATGTATTGTTTGATTCAGGAGCTACACACTCCTTCATTAGTTATGATTTTGTTAAATCTTTGGAAATACAACCTGTCCCATTGCCTACACAATTGGAAGTAGCAACTCCTTTGAGTGAAGGTAAAAAGCTTAAGGAGTATTACCCTGTTAGTCAGATCCTAATTAATGGACATAACTTATCCGGTGATTTGATATGTTTGGAAATGTGGGATTATGATGTGATCCTTGGGATGGATTGGTTATCTAAATATCATGCCAATTTAGATTGCCAATTAAGGCAAGTCACTTTTCCAGGAAAAGGAATTTGTTCTATAACTTTTGATAAACCCTACACCAAGAGAATACCAATAATTTCAGCAGTTAAGGCTTGTAAGCTAGTACAGAAGGGTTGTCAAAGGTACTTGGCTTCTGTAACTCTACTAAATCAAGATATCACGAGATTGGGAGATATTCCGGTGGTAAAGGAATTTCTTGATGTTTTCCCTGAAGAGTTACCTAGCATACCACCTAATAGAGAGGTGAATTTCTCGATTGAATTGGTACCAGGAGCTACACCAATCTCAAGAACACCATACAGAATGTCAATAGAAGAGTTGAAAGAACTGAAAAGGCAGTTGTTGGAATTGATAGAAAAATGAATTATTAGACCTAGTACCTCACTTTGGGGTGCTCCAGTGTTATTCGTAAAGAAAAAAGATGGGTCTATGCGATTATGTATAGATTACCGACAGTTAAACCAATTGACAATAAAGAACAAATACCCACTTCCAAGAATTGACGATCTATTTGATCAACTGTCTGGAGCTCAGTGTTTCTCCAAAATTGATTTAAGGTTTGGTTATCACCAACTCAGAATTCAAGAGCAGGACATTCACAAAACAGCTTTCCGAACAAGATATGGACACTACGAATTTGTAGTGATGCCATTTGGATTAACTAATGCACCTGCTGCATTTATGCGTCTAATGAATGACGTATTCAGACCTTATTTGGATCAATTTGTGGTTGTGTTTATTGATGACATACTGATTTATTCTAAGAGCATAGAAGAACACGAGACACATTTACGGATTACTCTGCAATTATTACGAGATCACAAGCTATATGCAAAGTTTAGTAAATGTGAATTTTGGATGAAGCAAGTGATGTTTTTGGGACACATTATTTCAAAAGAAGGATTTTCTGTAGACTCTTCGAAGATTGAGACCATACAAAAATGGGAGTAACCAAAGAACCTCACTGAGGTTAGAAGTTTTCTGGGTATGGCTAGTTATTACCGGCGATTTGTCCAGAATTTCTCTAGAATTCCCTCGCCTCTCACACAACTGACCAGAAAAGGAACTGCATTTGTATGGAGTGAGAATTGCGAGCAAGCATTTCAATTATTAAAGGAATGTCTATCATGGGCACCAATTCTAGCCTTGCCGATAGAGGGTAAATTATTTGAGGTTTATACCGACGCTTCAAGTATTGGACTAGGATGTGTATTGATGCAAGATAGAAGAGTCATTGCTTATGCATCGAGGCAATTGAAGACTCATGAGAAAAATTACCCAGTACATGATTTGGAATTAGCCGCAGTAGTTTTTACACTGAAGCTATGAAGGCACTATCTATACGACAATCAATTTATAGTGTACTCTGATCATAAAAGTCTTAAGTATTTGTTTTCACAGAAAGAATTGAATATGAGACAAAGAAGGTGGATGGAATATATTAAGGATTATGATTTCAAAATTGAATACCATCCAGGGAAAGGAAATACTGTAGCAGATGCACATAGCAGAAATCCTATAGCTAAGGTATTTCAATTACAAGGAAAGGAATGGAAATTGTTAGAAGAGTTCTCCACATTAAGCTTGAAGGTTGAGTCACAAGAAGGAAAAGTTGTAATTGATAACTTGATAGTTCAATCAGATTTAATAAAACAAATTGGAGAACAACAGGATAATGATCCTATATTGGCAGAGATTCGAGAAAGGTTTACTTTTAAACCTGATTTTAATGAGGATATTCATGGGAATCTTCGATTCGAGACAGGTTGTGTGCCGGATAATCCCGAGATCAAAAAGCAAATTTTAGAAGAAGCTCACCGGTCACGTTACACCATTCATCCTGGAGCTGTCAAAATGTATCAAGATTTAAAGAAGCATTTATGGTGGTGCAATATGAAGAAAGACATTGTGGACTTCATAGCAAGATGTCTGACATGTCAGAAAGTTAAAGCCGAGCATCAAAAACCGGGCGAAAAGTTAAAACCACTCGAAGTGCTAGAGTGGAAATGGGACAGTATAGGTATGGATTTTATTGTGGGATTACCTAGGACACGAGGTGGATTTGATGCCATATGGGTAATATTTGACCGACTTACTAAGTCAGCTCATTTCTTAGCAATCAAGACAAGATGGTCTGTGGGTGTCTTAGCAGCACTATATATGAAAGAAATTGTCCAATTACATGGAATTCCGAAGGATATAGTGTCAGATAGGGATACAAGATTTACCTCACATTTCTGGAGAGAACTACAAGACGCATTGGGGACTAAATTAAAGTTTAGCACAACATTTCATCCTCAGACTGACGGACAAACTGAGCGGGTAAACCAAGTTATCGAAGATATGTGCCGTGCTTGTATATTGGAGTTTGGAAATGACTGGAACACTCATTTAGCAATTATGGAATTTGCCTATAATAATAGTTACCAGTCTACTATTCAAATGGCACCATTTGAAGCCTTATACGGTCGCCAGTGTAGATCACCACTGTGTTGGGTGGAACTAAAAGAATCTCATATTCTTGGACCTGAAATGATTCAAGAAACCACAGATATTATCAAATTAGTGCAAGACAGGATGAAAGCTGCCCAAGATCGACAGAAAAGCTATGCTGATCGTCGAAGAAGGGAATTGGAGTTTCAGCAAGGAGAACATGTATTCCTTAAAGTATCTCCTCAACGCGGGATTAGAAGATTCGAAATCAAGGGAAAGTTGAGTCCAAGGTACGTTGGACCATTTGAGATATTGAAAAGAATTGGAGAAATGACGTATCAATTGGCACTACCACTGCAATTATCTAATGTACATGATATTTTTCACGTATCAATGTTGAGAAAATATGTTTATGACCCAGAACACATCATTGGATATCAAGATCTGGAGATACAAGAAAATTTAGCATACGAGGAAAGACCTGTACAGATTCTTGATCGAAAAATCAAGAAACTACGAAACAAAGAAGTTCCTTTGTTGAAGATTCAATGGAGTAAGCATGGACAAGAAGAGGCAACATGGGAACTAGAAGATGCCATCAAGATCAAGTATCCGGACTTGTTTACAGGTTAGCAACCATCTCCTTGTGTTATTAAATTTGGAGGACCAAATTTCTTTTAGTGGGGGAGAGTTGTAACGCCCCGAAAATTAAAAATGTTAGAAAAATATGAATAATATGGTTATTATACATTAGTATTGTCATTAAATTGAAATAATTAGAATTTGGGTTTAATTAGTGGTAACATACGTTACCCCAGTGTCATACACAGAGGTGCACGCTTCCACAGGGCGACACCGAAAAACGACAACGAAATAAAAATATGAGAACACCATAATTTTCATAAAAATGTGGAGATCTCAGAAATATAAATATTCAAATTTTTCAACGTACGGATTTTATGATTAAGTCGACGCGACCATTTTTCAGTTGATTTTTCACCTAGTGTAAAATAAAAATCTAAAAATTAAATAAAAATCGCCATAGTTTTCAAAACCATCATATTAGATCATGGTCAAAATTTTAAGACAAATGGATACCATTTGAACATGTTTACATTAAGACTAATGGGCCAGCTGAATTTTTGACTATTTACGGAAGGGATTTTTTTGGGAAAGTTAGTGTCTATGTGTGCAGCCATGGGGAGGCCAGCACACTTGTTGGAGAAAGTAACACGTACTTACCTGAGGTGTTTCGCTGGAGGATTGCATGCTTAACGTGTCAATAGTAAAAACCAAATGGTTTTTATTGTGACACATAAGGGGTTGTCGTGTCGTTATGCATGGAAGGCACCTTGGGTTATAAATACATCTCAAAGGCCATCATAACTATCTTTTCCACCTTCCTCCCGTTAGGCTGCTGCTGTGTTCACAAAGGTCCATAGTGGGTTACTAGCTAGAGCTGTTGTATTCTTGTACCCTGTTCCAGAGCAAGCCACGACGATAATTCTTGCTGTGTATTGCTGCTATTGGGTCTACGAAGGACCATACTTCTCCAGTGCACCAGAATATCTGTTAAGGCCACCATACGTACAAGCTTCCCATTCCTTCTTCTTATTTCTGTGGAGCTTCACATCAAGGAGGAACTTACTCTACTCAAAAAGGTAGAATTCAATTCCTAATCCTCTCCTTCCTTCTACTTCGGGCTAACGATTTGAAGAGATTCGTCATCAAGTTCCAACTATTTTTCCAACTTAGGGAATGTGTTCCTGATAGAAAGTGAATCTTCCATCATATTTTAGTTAGTCTTCAAGTCATGGGTAGCTACATACTACTCCCTCTGTTTCAGTTTGTTTGAACCTGGAATCATGTTGACTTCACCATGTAGAGTAGACTGAACTATGACGGTTCTTTCTACGATCGAGAAATGATTCATTGAGAAAGTCTCAAGTGAGTGTGTGCTTTGATAAGTGCTCCGTAAGTAATGGATGAAAGAAAGAAAGAAAGAAATTTAGGAGTATTACTCTTCCGGAAAATTTCCCTCTGAGTTTGTCTTCTTATTGATCATCCATGTGAATCATATCCCATGATTTTTCTTTCACTCTCTTGTCATGTTAGCTTCATGTTTGAGGATAAGATCATACTCAGATAAAGTCTTAATCATGTTAGGAGTGATAGAAGAGCTTGTTGGTACAATTTCTAGTTGGAGTGAATCAATTTTTGAAAGTCTATGTAGCACCTGTCGACAGCCGTGCATTTACCTATCGACAGGGGCCTCTGTCCAGAACCCAGAAAATGGAACCTGACAGGGGCTGTTGACAGCAACATTCCTGGCTGTCGACAGCCACTGCCAGGCTGAGATTTCAGCTTCTGGGAAAGCCCTACCTGTCGACAGCAACACCCTGGCTGTCGACAGGCACAGTCAGTCCAGAAATTTCTTCACCTATCTTGACTCATTTCTTGATCGGAACTACGCCCAATTGTTCTAACTAAATGCTCACTCATTCATGGATGTTTCTACCACTTAAACACCTACTAAACCAGTCAAGCTTGTTTTCTTTTTAACATGAATCATCACTTCAAAGTTCCGAACATAATTGACCTTGTGAGAGCATCAATTTCTGAAATCAATGAAGGAACAGAGTTCCTTAATTCTTGTGGGCAAACCATGAGGGAATCTTTGTGTGTCCTTGATCCTTTACAAGGATGACTGTGTTTTGATGATAAGCTGTGAGTCTTTGGGACTCGTTCGAGAAATATGCCTGGCAAATAAAGGGCTGGTTCAGTCCTGGGGGGAGCGCCCGAATTCATCAGTGGCCGCGCGGGGGTGATAAGAATTTCTGGATGTTGGCATACATCAATTCTGTTTGATTAGTCATCACATCATGCTTATGTGTGTGAAAATGTGTCTGATTCTGAATTCAAGTATCATCCTGAGTTATTGATCTTGTTTCTAAACTATTCTTGTTCAATACCTGTTATCACATTGATTCATTTGATCATTGTTTAAACACCCAGTGCTAGCAATCTATACCTGTTCTTACCTTGAGAATTTACTTCTAAATCCTTTTCATTTAATGGAAATGAGTTCTACTGGGCTAGTTATCTTATTCAATTTACCATTTTCAGGTGGGCCCAACGAAGATGAAGCTTAAGGGGATTTTGTGTGCTGAGTGGTCCACACCATGACAAGCATTGCTGTCATCTTTTGTTTTCTTTGTAGATAAGTGGAAATGTAATAAGGCTACAATTTACTTTTGCATGTTCCTCATTTAGACTATAATGAAGGATGTCATGTAATAAGCTTCCGCTAAACTAGTTGTTTATGTATAAACGTTTATGTTAGTTCTTGTAATAATATCGGTCATATTCAGTAAATGTAATTTTGCTGGAATGTGACATCCCTGGCGTGGTGGACGTCCTTTGATGCTCCAGATGCTGAGGAAAGGTGGTCGAGTCGCCCTCTTCACTCACCAAGCTCCATTGATGAAGAGATCGTCATGGCTTGGTGTGAAAAATGTGTGGAAATGAGAGGGGAAGGGTTGATTTCGAGCTAAGTCCAGCTCACAGAAAATTTTGGCAGCCCTTCGGGGTGAAATTCGGGGTCCTCCTTTCTCTGAAGAAAATGGGCTTTCTTATATAGAAAATGAGAGAGAAAATCCCATTATTAGGTGATAAATACCCATATGAGAGGATAAATTGCATTAAAAATCATGGGTAGAGTCATAGGGAGACTCCCAAGGAGACCCTTAGCCCCAAACCGCGGCCATGGGGATTGGGAGGTTCAAATGGATAGAGATAAGGCCTTAAGGAGATAAATAGGAGGTGGTTGCGGAGGACATCTCACGTGGCTGAAGTCACGACGCATCGTAGGGTCACGACAAGAATGATCGCGACGGCCATGAGGAACGCGACAATGAGGTCACGTGCATGGATATGCATGGGCTGTCGCGGCGGCCAAAGGGGTCGCGACAGACTAATGCGGCGCTACGACCCGTCGTGTTAAAGAAAATCGATTATTCTTGAATTATTGGCCAATCACATAGGAGGATAATGATCATTAGGGCTCATGGACTCTTTAAAAGATAATGGACGAGATTTTCATGGAAATTGGGCTGTTAATGGGCTCAAAGCAAGACTAATGATGGGCTCAAGGTGAGTGACCAACTTGGGGCTCACTGAGATAACAAGAAATGTGGTTCAACTTATAATCCAGAACCGGGTGTTTACACGTCTCGGTTCAAAGACTAAGAGTCCCTTCTCATGTTGATCCTTGGTTTTCTCAACTCAAGTCTCCCTCCCTTCGAGTCCATGCCCTCTCAATAGAGCCTGAAATTGACCTCGAAGATGGTCATCCTTGGTATTTTAACATCGAGAACTATCTCAAAGATGGATCCTTCCTAGATTATGCCACCTCTTCCGATAGACGGGCCATTCGCCGCGTCTCTGAACGTTATAAGATCATAGGTGGCGTCCTCTACAAGAAATCTCTCAATGGGGTTTACCTCCGTTGCCTTGATGAAATCGAATCCCAAAGCATTGTTGAAGCCGCTCACTCCAGTGAATGTGGTGGTCATGTCAATGGTAGAGCAATTGCTCAAAAGTTGCTAAGACACTATTACTGGCCCACCATGGAAGAAGATTGTCATCACTTTGTCCGTCATTGTGCTAAATGCTAATTGCACGGTGACAAAATCCATGCTCCTTCCTCTTCTCTTCACCCTCTCATTGCCCCATGGCCTTTCGCCATGTGGGCATTCGACGTGGTCGGTCCTCTCGCGGACAGAACCGGAGAAATCCGTAAGAAGTCCTTCATTCTGACTGCCACCGAATACTTTACAAAGTGGGCTGAAGCAGAAGCATTCATAGAAGTCAAAGCTTCAACAGTCGTCAAGTTCATCAAGCGCAACATTCTTGCAAGATTCGGCGTGCCTCGGGACATCGTCACCGACAATGGACCTCAATTCACTTCACAGGAGCTTCGCGATATGTGTGGTAAATATGGCATTAATTTGTATCATTCATCACCATATTATCCACAAGGTAATGGACAAGCAGAAGCCACTAATAAAACTCTCATCAAAATCATAAAGAAAACTTGCAAATCTCATAACAATGTCGACTGGCCAGACCGCTTAGTTGAGGCTCTTTGGGCTTATCGCACCTCGGTCCGAACTCCTACAGGGCAAACCCCCTATGCTTTGACATACAGATCAGATGCGATACTCCCATATGAGATCTTCGTCCCTTCGCTTTGAGTTCAATTAGATTTCGAGCTTGACCCCGATCAACGTCGGGAGGCCTTGTTAGCACAACTTGAACTCTTAGATAATAGACGAATGATAGCGGCCGACCATGCGCAAGTTTATCGCCAAAGAATTGCACGTTTTTACGCCAAAGAGTGCTTGAGAGAAAATTTGAAGTGGGAGAGATGGTCCTAAAACATAAAATCATAAAGGCACCAGGTCCCAGGAGTAAATTGCAAGAAAACTGGGAAGGTCCGTTCGTTGTCAAAGAAGCATACTCGGGAAATGCTTATAGGTTAGTGGATTCCGAGGGAGTTGAGTTGTCACATCCTTGGAATACAGTCTACCTCAAGAAGTTCTACTCTTAATCCGTCAGTCAGTCAGGTCTGTCATTCATCACTTGTCAATGATATAGGTTTCAAACTCTACTTCTCCACTTGGTCATTAGTAAGATAGGGTCTCTTCGCACACTACACGATGTTGAAAAGTTGTCCTTTAGCTGGAAGATCACAAGTACACTTGGACGGTCTAATTTGGTCAATATAACCCTATTCTCTTCTTATTCGATCAAGTTTGGAAAAGGGGCAAACCATGAGTAGGGGACCACCCACTCTCACTTAAGAGACAAGGTCATCACAAAAAAGGGCAGTCAACAAAATGCCAAAAGGCAAAATAATCAAATCAAGCCAAAAGGGGGCAAAGAAAAGCCAAGAAGGTCAAAAAAGGGTAGCAAAAAGTATGTACCCAGAAAAAGGCTGACCAAATCAAGGAGGTAGCAAATAGTACGTACCTCCACCCCAGAAATGAAATGAAATGAAAGATACCCCTGAAAATAATCATTGACGCGACTTATATTCTTATTCTGGTTACCACTAGATTAGCATGCATCCTCCGGATCAGGACGCCACTACATTCCTCACCGACCTCGGCCTCTACTGCTTCACAAGGATGCCTTTTGGCATGAAGAACGCAGGCGCAACGTACCAACGGCTGGTCAATAAGATGTTCGAGCAAAAAATTGGGTGTAATATGGAAGTCTACATCGACGATATGTTGGTCAAGATGCTCCCGAGCGCCGACCACATCACCGACCTCGAGGAAACTTTCGCAACTCTGCGGAGGTACAATATGAAGTTCAATCCTTCTAAGTGTGCGTTCGGAGTGCGCTCGGGTAAGTTCCTTGGTTTCCTTGTATACAATAGAGAAATAGAGGCCAACCCTGAGAAAATCCGGACCATACTAGAAATGAGCAGTCC
The DNA here is from genome assembly GCA_014218235.1 of Colocasia esculenta. Classification (NCBI taxonomy): domain Eukaryota; kingdom Viridiplantae; phylum Streptophyta; class Magnoliopsida; order Alismatales; family Araceae; genus Colocasia; species Colocasia esculenta. The sequence continues at coordinate 14,956,866 of CM024765.1, read as the reverse complement.
CAAGATAGTCCGCGACATCCAGAGGCTCACTGGATGCCTCGCCGCACTCAACCATTTCATGTCCCGAGCAGCAGAAAGAAGTTTTAACTTCTTTAAGTTGCTGCGAGTGCCCAAAGGTGCCTCACAGCAAAGGGGGCTTGTACCGTGGGCCAACGACTGTGAAGCAGCCTTCATCGAGCTAAAGGCGTACCTGGCAGCCCCACTTGTTCTCTCAAAGCCTGTGCTCGGTGAACCCCTGTTCGTGTACCTTTCGGTTATCGAACATTCCATCAGCGCAGTCTTGATCAGAGAAGAGGCAGCGGTGCAGCATCCCATCTACTACATCAACAGGGTCCTTTAAGAAGCCGAAAGAAGGTACCCTCGAGCAGAGACACTCGTTCTGGCACTGGTGACAGCTACATGGAAGCTCAGGCCATATTTTCAGGCCCATCCAATTACGGTCCTCACCGACCAGCCGCTGAAGCTTATTCTTCAGCACCCGGAGGCTTTCGACATGCTCATCAAATGGGCCATCGAGCTTGGGGAGTTCGACATCAGCTACCGTCCGAGGACAACTATCAAGGCACAGGCGCTGGCGGACTTCGTGGCGGAATGCACCCTGCCAACCGAGCAAGATCCCTCGTTAGCATACGAGCCCCCATGGGAGCTCTATGTCGACGGATCATCCTGCGTAACGGGAAGCGGAGCAGGCTTAGTGCTTACCTCCCCAGAAGGCTTGGAGTTCCAGTACGCCCTTAGGTTCTGCTTTGCCACCTCCAACAACGTAGCTGAGTATGAAGCACTTCTGTCCAGAATTCGAATGGTCAGGCACCTTGGAGCACTTCGACTATGGGTCTTCAGTGATTCGCAATTGGTTGCCAGCCAGGTGAATGGACACTTTGAAGCAAGGGAGCCCCACATGGCACAATACCTTCAACAGGTCAAGGGCCGAACAGAGGGCCTCCTTTACTTCGAAGTCATACATGTCCCACGGGAGCAGAACTCACGGGCCGATGCACTCGCCAAGCTAGCATCTTCAGGCGGCATCACCCCCTCTCACCTCGTGTTCATAGAAGAGCTCGCCTCGCCGAGCACCGAAGTGGACATAGCAGCTATTGAGGCTGGCCCCCCAGCGCCAAGCTGGATGGATCCCGTCATGGCCTACCTGCTTCGAGGAGAGCTTCCGCTTGACCAGAGTGAAGCTCGAAAAATCAAACTATGCTGCCAAAGGTTCACCCTCATTGAAGGACGTATGTACAAGAGATCCCTCTCAAGACCTCTTCTGCGGTACCTTAGCCCCACAGAGGCTGCACTGGCTATCGAGGAGGTCCATGAAGGTCTGTGCGAAAGCCACTTGTGGGGCAGAACACTGGCACGAAGTATCATCCAAGTAGGGTTCTGGTGGCCTTCCCTACAAAAGGACTACATGTCCTTCGTCAAGAGGTGTCCGGAATGCCAGAAGTCCAGGCAGCTCATTAAGCAGCCAGTTGAACAACTGCATACCCTATTCGAACCACGCCCTTTTGCCAGATGGGGGATCAACATCCTGGGTTCGTTCCCAGAGGCCCAAGGGTGAAAGAAGTTCTTGTTTGTCGCTATCGACTACTTTACCAAGTGGATCGAAGCAGAGGCTGTTGTCATGATCACCGACCAGGTCGCGTGGAAGTTCATATGGAAGAACATCCTCTGCCGGTTTGGCGTCCCAAGGGTGATCACTTTCGACAACGGGAAGCAATTCGATAGCACGTTCTTCAAGCAAAAATGCTCTGAGCTCGGTATCTACAACCACTTCACTTCAGTAGCACATCCCCAGGCAAACGGTCTGGTAGAAAATGCCAATCGAATGTTGCTACAGGGGATACGCACTAGAGTTGAAGCTGCAGGGGGTTCGTGGATCGAGGAGCTCCCCAACGTGCTATAGTGCCACCGAACAACTGCTCGGGTGGCCGCCGGAGAGACTCTTTTTCACTTGGCCTACGGCACCGAAGCGGTAGTGCCTTTGGAGGTAGCTCTCCCTACAATCAGAACAACTCACTTCGATGAAGTCGCCAATAATCGTTCGCTTAGGGAGAACCTAGACATGCTCGGTGAACGCCAAGGTGATGCCAACATTAGACTAGTCTCCTATCAACAGCGACTCGCGCAGTATTACAACTCCCGAGTTCGGGAACGGCGCTTCTTCGAAGGTGACCTCATTCTTCACCGCTGCTCAGCATCGGATCCTTGAAAAGTCATCGGCAAACTCACCCCGAAATGGGAAGGACCTTATCAGGTCACCCAGGTTCTCGGAAAAGGTTCATACAAGCTTACTACTCCTAGTGGCGAAGCCATACCCAGAACCTGGCATGTATCTAATCTAAAGGCTTACTATCTATAAAAGCCTCTTGCGTGGCCTCCTACTTCCCTTCTTCCCGTTCTTTCGGTCTGCTAGAAAGGGTATTCAGGACATCTCTAGTCGAAAGCTTGTTCAGCTTGAAAGGCTAGCGCGATACCTAAACCCTAAAGCAGAAGGTGTTCGGCGCACACCCTTGGTCGAGACTTTTTTCAGTCTTAAACGACCTAAGCGGTAATGACGAACCCTTTTGAAACGACCGACAGATTCCGATTCGAACAGAATAAATATAAGGGAAAGGAGGTAGAAAAAGGAAGTCATTTATTGTACTCAAAAGGAAGGATCTATTTAGAATCTTCCTACAAAAGTGCTCGTTCGGGATGAGCTAAAAGAAAGAGGAGGAGATACATTCACGGGGCCTGTCCGGAAGGGCCCGCATCGTTGTCCTCACGAGGCATCCACCCTATCTGGAACTGTGTGAACCGCACTCTATCCAAACGTGGATCTTGGGTCCGCTGTCGACATTCATGAAGTGCGGCTTCAAATGCCTCGCGAGCGTACTCGATTGAAGCTAGCCGCCGTCCTCGATCCTCTCCGGCGCCAAGGCTCACCTTGTAACAGAGCGCGCCGTACTGCTCCAAGTCTTTCTTGAAGCTCGGTCCAGCCTTGTATTCGGTGACGCCCTGGGTCTTGGCCTCGGACAGGACGTTCGCAAGCACCTCCTTCTCCGCCCAAACGACGGCGAGGTTGAGCTCGGAAGTGCGAAGCGCATTTTGGAGGTTCTCTACCTCCCCTTCAGCTCTGCCTCCCGCGCCCGGTGCTGTGCCTCTAGCTCCTTACAAAAGGAGAACTCGGCCTCCCACATCTGCTTGTGGTTCCGAGCATGCGCGGAAAGTCACTTCAGCACCGCCATCGACTTTAAAATGCTATCTGTTAGTGCCTCCATGTCGATGTCCCCCTCGCTGTCCTCCTCGGCATAGTGCCCCGCCTGGTAGACCTCCTCTGAATGCTCGGGGGACTTCTCCGGGGTCAACCCTTGGCACCACGCCAGCACCTCTAGTTGGGATGCAGTGGGACAAGGGGGGAGTTCCTTGGGTGCGTTGCCCTGGAGGCGCTCCAAGGTTGCCTCTAGAACCGATGCCGAGGGCTGCGCCGCAGACTTCGCCTTCAGTAACCTTGACAGCAGAACCCGGTCTTCATCGGACCCAGCTCGATCCCCGACAGCTGTCTCGGTAGCGCTCGCGGTATCCCCCATCCCCTGGCCCTTCACTGCCATGGGAGACCTCTGGGATTCGTCCTTGGTTCCGCCCGCCTGTTTGGCTTCGAGGGATCCCACAGCGACTATCTGCGCGGGAACCTCCATAGCCACTTCGGTGGGGGGAGTAGGGGTCGTTGTCCCCTGAGGAACCACCATGGGCGGCGCTGTGTATACATCCTCGCCCGCTCCTTCGGTGGACAACCTTTGGCCAGTGGCGGCTCTGCCTTCCGCCGCTCCCACTATGGCACTGAACGCCTCGTCTGCATTCGTCGTGCCTTCGTCCTCTTCGTCCGCCCTGCTGGTCGAACTCTGCACGGGGACGGCTCTGTCTCCTGCCGTGGTTGCCTAGCCGCGGCGTTGCTGGACATTTTAGCGGCTGCCACCTCCCCTGTGCGGCTTGCGATGGGACCCTGGGGCGTGGATGCCCCCACTCGTCCCACTGCCGCTGTTCGGCTCGCGATGGAGCCTTGGGGCGTCGATGGCCCTGCTCGCTCCCCAGTGGAGCCTTCATCCGATTGATCGCTTACCATGACCAATCCTAGCTCAGCGCCAACCCCTTCTGTGGTCAAGGGTTGCGTCTCGATGACGGCGCTCGGCCTCATCTTCTCGGCCGCCTTCACCAACTTTCGCTTCTTTCACACAAGAAGTTGCAGAATCTCTTCCTCCTCTTCCTGCTCGGCCTCCTCCTCGGCGGCTGGCCGCACAACCCTCTTCGTCTTCTCGGGGCTGGCTTCCCCTCGAAGACTTATTTTCAAGGGCTTCTTACCGACAGGCCGCCTTTCCGCAGGACGACTCAGCGCGGCAGCAGGGGGAGGACCCTCACCCATGATCTCCATGTATGCCGTGATGGTGATCTGCTCTGTGTAAAGGGCCATGTCCTCCCCGTCCATGCCCGTAGCCAGCTCCTCAGCACCTGTGCAAGGAGAAGAGGTAAGGGAGACGTCTCCTAAACAAAAAAAAAATCTCTAGAGATAGGGATTTCACTTACTCCATGCTTGGCTAAGCCCATGTTGGACGAGCTAGGGTTTCGTTAAGTACTCCTCTGCCTTATCCACAAAAATGTTGCTGAGGCAGTCTGCGATGTAGCACCCCAAAAATTTTAATTATATAAAAATTCAAATAAATGGAAATAAATAATTTCCATAATATCAGAGTATTTAAACATACGTATCATTATCGTATGTACTAAAACACATCAGAAAAATCCGTAAAAATTATAAATCAACCCCACACATTATTCCTAAGTGTTCCACGAAGAAATTTGTGTGAAGAAAAATCCAATTAACCAAGTGTACATCACATGGTGACCGATTATCCAAATTAGGAAACAAGTCGGAAAACCGTTAACCCGGAAATACGACGCAATCATAAATTAAATAAAAATGTTGGAGAGACTTCCAACATTATATATTAATGACCCAATATCTTAATTGGGCCAATAGCCCAAAAATCAAATGAAGCAAGAAAATGCATGGAAATTCGTAGCTTAAATAAGCTGAAATTAGAAAGAGGCAATTAGAGTTGAATTGGGATGATAACATGCATTCTTGGCAACCCAAATTCGTGCTTAACTATGGTGGGAGGTTTCCTAAAACCTCACACACTCCAATGGAGGAAGAAATCCTCAAATTAGGAAAGTAACAAGCCAAAACCGCAACCATAGTTTCCTTGTCATAATAGGACTCCTAAAACCCATAGATGCATAAATACTCTTCACCCAAACCCTAGGGACGAGTTCTATACCTTTCTGGGGTCGTGTAAAGGAGCACTTGGTGGCTGGGGAGCTGTGGATCGGCCACAAGAATGTCATCTTCTTCCCCTGTTCGTCTGCTACGACCTGTGCAAACCGTCCCCTTGGAGTCGACCAAAGGTAGGTCAAACCTAAATCCCATCGTGCAAGGCTTATACCACTGGAAAGAGGGTCAAGTCTACATTCTAACCCAAGTGGAATGCCCAATTTCCATGCAGTATACATGGAGTATTAGGCGTTTTTCAAACAGTGGTCTGAACAAAGGATTTCTGAAGAACGAGACTTCATCAACCCAGAAGGTAGGTTTTCTCGAGCCAAACCTTAACATATCTTATACCAATGTGTAGAGAATCAAGTTAACTTTCGTTTCCCACCAATTTCATTGAATTCCAATGAGTACCTGTGGAGTTATATGCGTTTTTCCAAAGTCGCGCATGTCTGAGACTTTTTACGTTCGTGTCAATTTATCATGCATCTCGAGGTCATTTAAAATTATTTACAAATCATAGTTCGCACCTATTCCATGTTCCCTACAACTTTCATGTTGAGACGTTTGTCCGAAAAGCCCTGGTTTAGGAGATATAAGTGTTGCATGAGTCGCACCCCTGTGTTCCTGTGTTTTGGACGTTTTCGGTCTGCTCCTTGAAACGCGTCCGGTCCCGAGGACGCGTTTCAAGCATGTGGTATCGCGACGCTCGTGGGAGACGCAATCCTTAGAAAGGCGTCCGCACATCCCGACGCGTTTAAGGCATTGACGGGTCAACGGCCCGTGTGGGTCTGCGCACCGCCTGGGAGTCAGCGCCCTTCTGAACCGCGGCGGCCGGCCCATACGCGTTTCATAAAGTTTTCCCACCCAGAGTTTCTATTAAACGATTTCCGTAGACGCGTCTGTGTCCCCCGACGTGATTCGAACCTTAACGCGGCCAGGCATGTGGATGCGATTTGGGTTCTTCAAGGTTTCGACTGTTTTGACTGTACAACACGTTTTTAAGTGCATCCACTGTACAGGACACGTATTTATATGCTTACCCGAGGTCAGTTTAACATGTTTACAAGTGTATAATTTGTATGTCTTGGGTCTGATCATTACATGATGTCTATTTAATAGCTTAAAAGTGTTTAACCCATTAAAAAGTATAAGTACATGAACATTATTCTAATTACTTTCTTAATGACGTGACCATTCATGTAACTTTTGATTCACTCTTTGTACTGTTCTAGCTTATTAAAATGATAATCTGTTATCTTAAAATCTTGCTATCCATGTTTAGTTAAAGTGCATAGTTTAATGTCATGTAATCATGCTATGTGCTTTCCGCGAGTTTGAAACTGGTGGATTGTGAATTGAGATGCGTACATCACTACACACTTGCACATCTAGGAAGCCCATTTTCTTGGGGATTTGGAAGCTCTCTATCGGTCGTTCCGAATCGATAAGACTAGCGACCTTTTCTCTAAGACCTCCGTAAATCTCCGCTCTCCGTGGATTCCCACATGGAGGTCGAGTTGGTTGTACCATTGAAGTTCCTTGGAGATAGCGTGCACATTCTCTCTCATCTTGTTCTCGTGAGTGTGATTTACAATCTAGACTAAAGCCATTAATGTAAAGATTGAATTAAAGTATAAATCGTACCGTTATGCAGCCAAATTTATCTCTTGACCATTGCTCTCATGAAATCATGTTCAATTACTTATTACTTGTTCTCATCATCATCATGAACATGACATTACATATGCTTACATCTTGAAACTCTCATTGGCCATTATTAATGACTGTGGGTATCTACATTTAAAATTTAAGTGAGATGCTGACCGGGCACGGCGAGTGTCCAAGGGCTCCAGTCTAGCCCCAATGACGGAGAGTCATAAATATACTATTAACCATGGGGTATAATGATTACTGGCGTTGCATCTGCGCTGGCAGTCGTGCGTGTCGTGTTGAATGATAGATACAATAACCACATACACGTGTCCTGGTGTACACTCTTGATGGATCTTTTCTTGGTGTACATTAGTGTCTACGTGCCTAATTAGTGTTACATGATCGTGCTCGTGCGTTCTTGCTTGCTTGCGTGATATGACCATCCTTCATTTAATGCAATTAGTGATATCTTGCGTTCTTGACATCAAGTGAAATCTTGCGTGCTTGTACAAAGTGATCTATTGCTAGTTCTATCTTGTCATCTTGTTCAAAAATCTTGTTCTATCGTGATCACTCTATCTAGCTTGTTCATGTATCATGTTTTAATGAGTTTTATTCGCACATGCATATCATGACATTCATCGTGCTTACCTAGTTCTAAATTGTTAATCTCTTATATCTTTGCCAGCACATTGAGATATAAATCCTACTGGGCTAGTTTACTCATCCCGTACTTTTACCCAATCTAGGTGACTATGATGTTCAAGAGGAGGAGCAAGTCGAGGATGGGAATGCGTCCGAGTGATGAGCATTCCAACTATGAGTCTAGTTATAGTAGTTTGCTTTGAGTGTTAGATTCATGTAGTAGGAAGTGAGGAATAAATGTACTTTTTCTTTTTATTGAGTCTTAGTCCTGTAATAGTTTTCATTTGGAATACAATGAGTTGAGATTTGAATACAAGATTAGTTGAGTTCAATATTTAGGCCCTATGATGATGTATGTTGTTATACATTTAGTGCGTGCTAGCTAGAGGCTTATTTGCCGACTGTTCACGTCTCGGGATATTGACTCAAATTATTCTGAATTAACAATATCTGCTACGTAATTCTCGGGACGTGACACGCGAGCTTCGCCACCTCCCGAACCAGCATAGGATAGGTGTCCTTGTTACGCGGATCCCTGACCCGAGTAGGGAACCCCCACTCTGGCGCTCCCTCTTTGCGGGTGATGAAGAGCACCCGATGCGTCCACCCTTTGTTGTTGGAGTACTTAGGGGAGAAATCGATCCGCATCCTGTTCGGCCTATGCTTGGTGTAGACTATGTTAAGGTCGGTCATCGGTGATGCCGCTAGGCTGAACTAGCTCTAGAAGAGGTCCACCGTCGGCTCGATCTTCCACACTTTGCAAGAGATGCATAAGACACAGATCGTGCGCCAGGAGTTTGGTGTCAACTGGACGGGGGCGATCCCCCAACGTTGAGGAGATCTATAGCCACCGCCGGCAGGGGTAGCCGAAACCCAGCTTCTAGCAAGTCCTGGGACATCGCTATGCACCCAGACTTCTGCAGAAGGTACGAATCCTCCTCCTTCGCGAGGATTATATCATACTCTTGCCCGATCCTGTACTGTTCGCGGAGACCCTCGAAGAACCTATACCTTGTCCACTGAGGTGCCTTCGATGCCGTGCTGCTCGCTCCGGCGGCAGCCACGGCCTTTCCCTTCTGCGACATTTTCGGAGATGAAGGCGAGAACAGTAAGAAGAAGAAGAAGCGGTGGGGAGGCAAGCGCGATGCTGCGAGCTAGCAAGGAAGAAGACAAATACCACGGCGGAGACGAAGAAGGGTGTAGAAGAAGTTTTTCGAAGGCGCGAAACCCTGCCTTTGCCCTGCCTCTTCCTTATAAGGAAAGAGGGGCGTGAAAATCGAAAGCGAAAAGGGCGGTTCGATTCAAACCTGCCTTCGCGTGTCCTCCAGGGGACACGTCACCTCCATGATGATAGCTTTCCTCGTCCCCAAGGAAGGACACCAAGCGGCATCGCCCAGGTGACCATTCGCGATGCCGAGGTCATTGTCACATTTAATGCGAAAGACAGTCACGCAAACCTCCTCTCTCAAGGCACTCCGGACACCGAGTACGCCTGAGAGAGTGGGGGCAAGTGTGGTGGCCATTTCTAGACACCTAGGCCCACGGGGCCCATCATGGCCCATCATAGCCCATCGTGGCTCGGCAGGCAGGTGTGGCCTTTCTGCAAAGTGCCATGTGCCTTCGGGTGCTGCCCACGGCTTCCGAGCATAATCTCCACATCAGGACATCTCCAGGTCTCAAGGGCCATCTCCGGATACCCTGTAACCTGTTCGGTCCAGATGACCCCTGCCGAACAGGCCCAGCTCGAAGCACGTCGTGGCCCCGTCAACGCAAGCAGTGTTCCAGGGTACCAAGCGCTGAGTATGCGGTCCGGCTACCAAACAAGCACTCCTGTTCGGTACCTTCCGACCAGGGAACTCAGCAAGGCCCTTCGCCAACTGGCGACGGTTACGACAATGGCGAGGCACGCGCTCCACGTTCTGTTAGGATCGGATATTCGGTAATGGCAAAGCTAGAAGGGGGGGTTGAATAGATTTGCAACGGAGCTTAAGCAATTTAAGAATTACTTCGAATTAAAAGATCTACTCAATTAAAACCCCTTTGGTATGATGTAATGTGTGTGAACAAATTAACAAGTAGTGTGTAAACGAAATCCCTAGGCATGCATCTAGCGTAACACAATGCAAACCACAAGTCAAACCACAGTGCACAAGGGATTTTTAGGTGGTTCGGAGATCACACCACGTGACTCCTACGTCCACCCCTCACACAGTGAGGACACACTACTCAAGAACTGAGTACAACACACACACGAACACACCGGCTCAACCACACACACACACGCTAGATCAAGTTTACAAAAGATCAAACCCTCTAGCCTTGATCTGATCAACACACCACACACTATGATCTATACACAACCCTTGTATAGATCACAAACCATACACACATCCACAAACACCATGTACTGATCTCCAATCAGTACACACACACACATAGATATATGAAAGTAGAAACAGAGAAGAGTTCTGAGTTGAGGATCAAATCCAATATGTAAACTCTTCTGTGAGTTCGTCCAGAATACTTCAAGCTTCACGTCGTTGAAGACCACGTGATGATGGAGAAGCTTGACTTGAGGACGAACCAGCTTCAATCCTGCTCGTCGAATGGATCTTCCTTGTTCTGAGCAGAGAGTTGAAGTAGAGCAGTAGAGAAAACCTCTCTTCTTGGTCTTTGCTTAGGGTTTTGGTGTGGAGGCTGCCTTGCTGTGAAAATACCTCCAAAACGATCCTTATATAAGGGTGTTTAAGTATGGAGAGTCGTGGTAAAAGGAAACACCCAAATATAGATCATATCTCGGCCATAAGATCTTCCCAAAACTCCATCTGTCGACAGCCGACTTGCTGCTGTCGACATGAACTGATAGTGTTCCAAAATCCAGAAGACTGGCCTTCCGGGAAACAATTCTCTGTGTGTATCTGTCGACAGGTCACTATTCATCTGTCGACATGTGCACTATTCATCTGTTGATAGATGCACTATTCATCTGTTGACAGGTGCACTATTTCAGCAACTTGTCTTGTTCTTTTGCACTTGGATTTTGGGCTTTGTCTTGCATGGAATCTCACCTACATTTAAGAACATTATTAGTGAGATATAATGAACATATAAAAGAACAAGTTAAACATGTTTTTCTTGATTAGCATTTGCTTTTCTTGATTAACATTTGCTTGACTTAACATTCTCACTATGTTTCACATATTCACATCACATCAATTTGTATTGTTCATGAAATCTCATCATCAAAAACAAACATACCATTATGTCAACTTAACATTCTCATGTAAACCCAACATTCTCCCACATGAGAACCCAACATTCTCCCCCTTTTTGATGATGACAAAACTTACAATTGATGTTTCTCCCCCTTTGGGCAACATCTAAAAAGATAAGTCATGCACAATTGGATAAGAATGAAGCAAAGAACTACTTGACCACATAACTGAATTGTGAAAGATATGAGTGGGGAATGAGTGTTCAATTAGAATCTTAAGGTTGAGAACTGGTTTATACCCATTGCAAGATGTCATAGACACTAGTATTAAGACACGTAAAAATTCTACAATGGTTAAGAGATAATACTCCGGGAATCTCAAGTTATAGCATTTATGATACATCTTCCAAAAACATATGAAAGTAAGATAACCCATTTGAATAAAACCGTTGTAGAAAAACATGTTCCTTTGTGGGTGATGATCAGTTGGTACTTGAAAGTAATGTCTACATGAGCGATTAACAATAAACAACACATTGCCCTTGATGTAAAAACATGGAGGCTACACTCTATTTCTTTCATTGAATTATTTCTTTGTCAAGTTAACGTGGGAAAAGTAGTAATTACGATCACTTTCACCTTTTGACGTGAAGGTAGACATGAGGGATGCCCGTACCCCCAGTTACTCAGTGTGAGTGACCATCATACCATTGTGCAGAGATAATGAAAAGACTTTTTGACCCGAAGACAGACATTTGTGATGCCCATGTCACCAGTTACTCAGTGATATTCATCATTGCTCTGCCTTTGTCCCATTTCAAATACTTTTTATGAACTTTTAAGTGTTTGAAATAGGTAGCTTTTCTCCTTTTTTTTTAAATATTTTTAACGATCAAGGTCAATGGTTATTTAATGTCAATGGTTAATGTAAAACACTAAGTTCAAAAACCTTCTTACTTATCAAACCATTTTAGAAACATGATAATCCACAAGGGAGTCATTCAAGTGAGTTAGGATAAAATCATTAGATTTGATCAATGTTTTCTAGATGACACAACCTAGACTCAAGCTATGACACCCCGAATTTTTATTCTTTTATATGGTGAGAGGATATTCACTTGTTGTGTGCATAGCATGTGTAATTCATTGTGCCTACTACAAATTTTATATTTCTCTTGAGCATATGCATATATATATATATATATATATTATAATTCATGTGGAAACGAGCAATTAGCTAAATAGAGGTGTATTATAAATACTAAGAATCTCAGACTTAGAATACTTGAATAATACTATGCATGTACTATCTAAATATTGAAGAATATTCTATACTACCTATTTCATGGATATGGTGTGAGAGTGTATGAAGTGCATATGTGTATGTATGTTATCTTATGCGTGTGATAATTGTATACCTGATTCTACATACATAACACCTTGGTATACTTATGTATGCATGTGTATGTTTAGTTGTAAACGTTGTTCATTTGCATGGTGTAGTTAATGTGCACATTGTGCTTCGTACATTGCGTGTACATATAGAGTTCAAGTATGGTAGGTGTATTTAGTAGTGTATATTGAAATTCTATACTCCTCATGAATTGAAGAGTTATGCGGAAGTACACAATACGGTAATCTAGAAGGGGGGGGGGTTGAATAGATTACGGCAATTTTAAACTATTGATGGCTTCTTTTCGATGCTACAGCGATCTTAATGAAATTTGATTCAAATTCAATTAAGTGTGAGACCGCTTGAGTTGATTTAAGTGAGAACAGAAATCAAACGTGCGTATGAACACCGTGCCTACCAATCATCTATCGCAAAACGCGAACAAACCACAGAACACGATGATTTAAGGTGGTTCGGAGTACACAACTCGTGTATCCTACATCCACCGTCCACACACACACGCAGAAACGACTGCTTATGAGCGAGTTCAACACTACAACTCAACCACACACACGTTGTCTGATGAACCACGATCAGAACAACCACAAATACGTGAATCAAGCACAAGGGATGCTCGAAACACAACCACACACACACACGATGGAATGGAAATTATGAAATGGAGAAGAATTGGGAATTAGGGAACAAATCCGGTTGGAATTCTTCTCGTGGATCGTCCAAACGCTCTTCAAACTTCGATTGGATGTAGATTGATCGATGTAGAAGGTTGAATTGATGACGATCCGGCTTCAGCTCCGCATAGATGGTGATTCCACGTCGATCTGGGCGGAAAGTTGAAGCAGAGCAGCAATTTGGGGCTTTTCCTCTTGGTCCCTTGGAGGCTCTTGGATGGGAGGCTGCTCTCTGCGAATTTGGCTCCAAAAGGATGCTTATATAGTGTTAGGTAAAGGTGGGGGTCGTGGAGGAAGGAAACACCCAAGTGGGGCCGGATTTGGAAACCCAAAATCTGAAGTTTCCGTCGGCTGTCGACAGGTGCACTTGCATCTGTCGACAGGCAGACTCAGGCTGAGAACTGGGTTTCAGGAAAATGAGTTTCTGAGTGTATCTGTCGACAGGCAGTTTGCATCTGTCGACAGATGCACTCAGGAATTGAAAACCTGAGCTCTGTCCTGGGTTGTCTGTGTGTATCTGTCGACAGGTACATTGCATCTGTCGACAGATACACTCAGAGATGCAAACCTGAGTTCTGTCTTGGAATGACTGTATGAATCTGTCGACAGGTAGAGTTCATCTGTCGACAGATACACCTCTTTGACAGATTTTTGTGCTTTTTGCTCATCTCTTCAATGCCTCTTCAATGCTCCATGTTTCATGCTTGTGCACCTACATGCAAATACATTGTTAGTGATATACATTGTATGATTTAGCAATGTTTAACTCAATCACTTTCATGGTGTTTTTCATGTTAGTTAGCACATCAATTTTGCATTAAATCAATGTTCAAGGGTGTTAATGTGATCATCAAAAACATGATATATGAAAACCCAACAATCTCCCCCTTTTTGATGATGACAAAAACATTCAATTGATGCATATATTGATGTTCTCCCCCTTTTTGACAACATGCAAAAGGTCAAGTCATGCACATTTAGAGACAAATAAACATGAACTGAGTTTTCATTGATTGATCATTGAAATTTCACAGTACATTTGATAATCATTACATGACTCAATAAAAAGAAAGGGAAATAACATGAACAAGCAAAAGATGATAAGACAAGTGAGACTAATTCCCATCTAAGACTCTTAGTGACCTCTAATGACCCTGAGACCCTCTATTCATCGTCATGTCCAGCAGGAGGAGGGTGACGGGATCCATCTCTCTCGGAGTAGAGGTGGTCAAGACGGTCATCTAAAGTGTTGAGGCGAGCGTCCACTTGATCAAATCTTGACGTCATCCGAGCAAATCCTGAAATCATTTCTTGATGGATTTGTGCCAAGTAATCATGAACGGATTGTTGTGGAGGCACAGGTACATCATCAAACTCTTGAGCTTGGTCAGGCATTTGCTCATCTTGAGGGTCTTCATCACTGCCCTCATTTGCTTCATCATCTTCATTGTCTTCTTCACCGGTTGACACTTCAGCTCCTTGTGGTTCCTTTCCCTTGAGAGTCCTTGTGACGACGCCGTCTACAATTTTGTAGCCCATGCGGTTGGCGGCGGTGAGGTCAAAGGCACTTCGGGATTTTAGTGAGATGAGCTCACTTGGAGGGATAGGAATGCCAAGGAAAATAAGAAGAGAAGTGATGGGGCAAGCATATGGCATTGATCTTTTGGTGTTAGAGAAACACCGACGGATGAGGCTTATCATGAGTTCAGGAAGATTGATTTCTTGACACTTGAGGAAAAAAATGAATAGGGATTTATGGACCTCGGTGACTAACTCTCGACTTCCATCCTTCGGGACGATCAAGGTAGTGAAGATGTGATGGATCATCCGGATCAAGGGAGGAAAGGAGTTGGCGTTGAGACGAGCAATCTCCTTGGTAGTGTCATAAGGTTCCAACGTGAGAAGCTCATAGTACTCAGAAGCAGAGGGATTGTAGTTGAAGATTTCAACTCCTGAGTTTGGAATTTCAAGGGCTGTGGAGAGAAGATTTGCGGTGAGGCGAAAACGAGTGCCTTTCACCGAAGAGTAGATATCTCCCTGATCGGAAAGCCCTAAGTTATTGTAGAACTCGGATACGGCAGTTGGAGAGTATTGCAAGTGGGAGTATAAGAAGGATGTCCACCCTTGAGTGTCAAAATAAGGTAGGAGTGAGGGGAACATCGGTGCTAAGGACTCGAAGTCCACATACCGGGATTGGACAATCTTCTTGAAGGTGCCGTTGGGTCGGATAAGACGGAGACCTTGAGGAACGATGAGTTCCGGCAACCGATCCTCACGATGCTTGCTGCGGCGTTCAGAAGGAGCCCTGGAGCTTTCTCCGGCGTCCGTCGGAGCGCGACGACGGCGAGCGAGAAGCTTCGATTTGGGTGCCATCGCAGGAGGAAGGATGAGAATGGTGTGAAGGCAGAGTGGAGGGATCCCAGACGAGGAGCAGGATCGTCGGAGACGGAGCCCTGAAGGGGGAAAGAGAGGGGGTTTGGAGAGGAGGAGGAGGGAACAAGAGAGGAGGGGTGAAAAAGGGTCGTGGGTGGCCTTAGAATGGACTTGGAGGGTTTTAAAAGGAAGGCCCCACAAAAAGGAGGTGAACCGGCGCGAGGGTTTTCTGAAAAAACGGATCTGGGCCGTCGTCTGTCGACAGATGCAAGTCTATCTGTCGACAGATAACTCCTTTTTGGTGAAAACTTGATTTTTGACAAAAATTTTCAAAGGGACAAGTGTTCATTTGTTGTTTTAAGGCAAAGTGGGTGTATGTGCAAGACAAAAATTCATATCCATTAAGATGAAGACATGACACAAATCTAAAATGATTTTGAATTAAAAATGATAAGTTCTTTAATTAGATCATGAGGAACACATTTCACAAAACCAGTGAAAATTAAATAACTCTTTTGATTAAGGCCGTTGAAGAGAAACATGCATTTAAATAGAGATGATAGTCAGATGACAATTGAATTAAATGGCCACAAGAACGTCTTACCGAAGAAACACATTGGACTTGACACAAAAATTTTCGGAGGCTTCACTCTATTTCTGGTATGATTTTAGAATCTTTAAACAACGAAGATGGAAAAGAGTGGCAATGAGGAGCACTTTCACTTTTTCATGTGAAGGTAGACATTTGTGATGCCAATACCCCCAGTTACTCAATGTGAGTGTCCATCAAGCCATTGTATAGAGATAATGAAACAACCTTTTGACGCGAAGACCGACATTTGTGATGCCCATGTCCCCGGTTACTTAGTCATTTTCATCATTGCTCTACCTCCATCCCACAAAGAAATATAACTTTGATTGAACCGAAGAAATAGGTAGCTTTTCTCCCTTTTTTTTATTATTATTTTTGCTTTTTGTCAAGTACATGAGATTTCTTTAGGCAAGTTGTAATGTAGAACATTAAATTCAAGAGCTTTCTGATTTTTCAAATCATTTTAGATTCATGTTTAACGACAAGGGAGTTATTCAAAGAGATGTTTAAAAATCATTTGGTTTGCTCATTGTGTTCAAAATGATCTAAAAAGACCTTAATCAGGTTATGCATCAAAAAACATTTAGACTTGGTTCATGACTTTGACATGAAGTGGATATGAAGGGTTATATTGCACACAAACAAACCAAGGTTTACCTTTAAATCAAGTAAGGAACACTTTTCTTGAAAAGTATGAAGAAGGATTTGAAAAATAAGGAAGAATGTGTGTATCTGTCGACAGAAGAAGTCTGTCTGTCGACAGATGCACACAGACTGAGGAGTTGAGGTTTCTGTCAGAACAAGACTGATTGTATCTGTCGACAGATGGAATGTGTCTGTCGACAGATATGAACAGAGTGGATTTTTCTGGTTTCAGATTGATTGCACATTGAGTTCAAGGAAGTGAGAATTCAACAAGTAGATGTTGGAAGAGTTTCCTCAGAAAATACTCAACAATCCTTAACTTACTCCCCCATAGTGTGTGCACGTGTTGACACAACATCTAAGCAAGGATTCACACAAGCATTTGATACAAAACAAACATGATCATTTAAAGAAAGTAACACACAAGCACATGATCACAGAAAAAACATTGTTTCATGGAGTTAACATGATAAAATGTAAGGAAACTAAAAATCCTATGTGAAGTACAGGACCTTTATATGTAATGGGACTATGGATACTTGGCGGAGAATATTTCCTCACGCATGATGATAGTTTCCAAACAAGCCGAACTTGTTCTTCCACAGTTCACCATTTGATATACCACATAGTCATTCACACATAAAGAGCATGTACTCCAATATGGAGAGTTAGTTTCATTGCATTTTACACAAACCCAATTCTCTTCTTAAGGATGTGAATCTATCTTCAGACAAGGGTTTGGTGAAAATATCAGCCAATTGTTTTTCTGTGGGAATGAAAATGAGTTCCAAGGTTTTATTGGCAACTTCATCTCTCAAGAAATGATGACGGATTTCTATGTGTTTAGTCCGTGAGTGTTGGACAGGGTTTTTTGAAAGATTGATAGCACTTGTGTTGTCACATAGGATAGGTGTGCATCCAATTTGAACATTATAGTCAGCTAACTGACTTTTGATCCACAACACTTGAGCTGCACAACTTCCTGCAGCGACATATTCTGCCTCTGCAGTGGAGAGTGCAACCGAGTGTTGTTTCTTGGATGCCCACGAAACCATGCAACCGCCAAGGAATTGGCAATATCCACTAGTGCTTTTTCTATCGATTTTACATCCAGCATAGTCAGCATCAGAATATGAAATCAAATCAAAGCTACTGCCTGCTGGGTACCAAAAACCCAAATTGCATGTTCCGGAGAGATATCGGAAAATTCTCTTGACTGCAATTAAATGGCTTTCCTTTGGACTAGATTGATATCTAGCACAAAGGCAAACACTAAATTGAATATCCGGTCTACTTGCAGTAAGATAAAGGAGTGAGCCAATCATACCTCGGAAGTGCTTTGCATCTACCGGTTTACCTTTCTCATCATTTTCCAATTTGATGCTTGTGCTCATTGGGGTGGAGGCCGGTTTAGCTTGCTCAAATTGAAATCGTTTGAGAAGCTCTTTGACATACTTTTCTTGATTTATGAAGAATCCGTCTTTATGTTGTTTCACCTGCAAACCAAGAAAGAATTGAAGCTCCCCCATTAGACTCATCTCAAATTCACTGTGCATGTGTTTAGAAAATTCTTCACACAGTGAAGGGTTAGTAGAACCAAATATGATATCGTCCACATAAACTTGAACAACAATTATGTGATTGCGAACTTTCTTAGTGAAGAGTGTTTGGTCTACTTTACCTCTTGAGTAGTTCTTGCTTACCAGAAAATTGCTTAGTCTATCATACCAAGCTCGAGGTGCCTGTTTCAAACCATAAAGAGCTTTGTGCAATTTATACACATGGTTAGGCATTTCAGAATTTTCAAAACCTGGTGGTTGAGAGACATAGACTTCTTCTTTGATATAGCCATTTAAGAAAGCAGTTTTAACATCCATTTGATAGAGTTTAAACTTATGGGAGCATGCATATGCCAATAAAATTCTGACTGCTTCTAACCTGGCTACAGGAGCAAAGGACTCTTCAAAGTCTACACCAAATTCTTGACTATATCCTTTTGCTACGAGTCTTGCTTTATTTCTTATCACTTTTCCTTCTTCATTAAGTTTATTCCTAAACACCCATCTAGTTCCTATGATAGAGATTTCAGGGGTTTTAGGAACTAAACTCCATACATTATTTCTTTGAAATTGACCAAGTTCCTCATGCATAGCATCAATCCATGAGTTGTCTTTTAAGGCTTCTTCAACATTTTTGGGTTCCACTTGAGAGACAAAGGCAAAAAGATCATGTTCAATTATTTTTCTTACTTGAGACCTCGTTTGAACAGAATCATTTAAACTACCTATCACATCATCAAGTGGGTGATCTTTGGAATACCTCACATTTGTGATTGTTGAAGGGCCGGGAGTATCTTGTCCTTGAGGAATTTGATCTTGTGAATGTTGTTCTTCAGGAGGATCACTTTCTGGTGGATTCTCTTCAAGTGTTTCATCTTGTTTTCTGAATGCTATTTCATCATCTTCATCGTAGTCCCGGTGAAGATATCCACCTTTGGTCTTGGAGTCTACTTCAGATTTGTCTTTTGCTTTGACTTGTAGATCCTTAAGCGATGTTCCTTCATCCTCTTCTTCAATCCTGTTAACATTCAATCTGTTAGATTTGGCATAAGTCTCATCAAAAATGACATGTGGAGTTTCTTCCACAGTTCGTGTTTTATTGTTAAACACCCTATATGCCCTAGAGTGTTCTGAGTAGCCTAGAAAAACACCTTGATCACTTTTGGCTTCAAATTTATCTAAATCAGATTTATCATTGTTGTGAATAAATACCTTTGAGCCAAAAACTCGGAAGTACCCAAGGTTGGGTTTCTTACCTTTCAATAACTGGTAGGGGGTTTTCTTTATCACAGGTCTTACCATGGCTCTGTTTAGAATGTAGCACGAAGTGTTCACTGCTTCTGCCCAAAACCTTTTGGAGAGTTGGCCTTCAACCAGAAGAGTGCGAGCCATTTCCACCAATGTTCTGTTTTTCCTCTCCACTACTCCATTTTGTTCTGGAGTCCTTGGGGAAGAGAACAGATGTTCAATCCTTGGTGCCTGCAAAAATCAGAAAATGCATTGTTATCAAATTCTCCCCCGTGATCGGTGCGGATTGAACATATTTTATTCACATTGCCATGCTCAATCTTGTTAAAGAATTCTTGGAAGATTGTGAGTGTTTCACTTTTGTGTGCCAAGAATTTGACCCATGTGAACCTAGAGAAATCATCTACAATGACAAAACCAAAACGTTTGCCATTGAGACTTAGAGTTCTAGTTGGTCCAAACAGGTCCATGTGCAACAGTTCAAATGGTTTAGATGTGCTTACCGGTGCTTTAGATTTGAAAGACTTCCGGGTTTGTTTTCCCTGTGCACATGCATCACAAAAACTTTCGTTGTTGCTAAAAGAGATGTCAGGAAGTCCACTTACCAATTTGAGCTTCATGATCTTGTGCAACACGTTGTAGCTCGCATGGCCAAGCCTACGATGCCACAAGGTCAATTCATCCTGTCTATTTGCAACAAGACACAAGTTGTCATTTTCTGGATCATCTAAATCAACTAAGTAAATGTTATTCACTCTTTTTCCAGAAAATTTTACACTTCCTGTTTCTTTATCAACAATTTGACATGAATTTGATTCAAAAATGACGTTGTGACCTCTATCACATAATTGACTTATGCTAAGCAAATTGTGATTAAGGCCATCAACCAACAGTACATTTTCAATTGAATTGGAGGAACACTTACCAACATTACCTGTGCCAATGATTTGGCCTTTGTTGTTACCTCCAAAAATGACTTGTCCTCCGTCTTTCTCCACTAGGAAACAGAATTTACCTTTGTCGCCCGTCATGTGCCTCGAACAGCCGCTATCCAAGTACCATTTGTTTTGATGTTGGGCTGCTAGGCATTCCTGCAAATGTGGATCAGACAAGAGGTTTTGGTACCCAAATTACTTTGGGTCCCAAAATTTCATTCATGCAACAAAGTAGATGTTTAGGAATCCAAACTTGTTTGAATTTTTGTTTCTTTGGATTATTCCAACATTGTTTTTCATCATGACCAATCTTTTTACACACATTGCATGAAGGAATTTTCTTTTCAATTTTCTGTTGCTTGATAGACTGTTTATTCATTGAAACTGTTCTTGTCTGTCGACAGGCACCATTGTATCTGTCGACAGGTGGCTTTTTCTTTTGTTTGTTGGGAACATTTTGTTTGAGTGGCATTGGCTTGGTCTGAGACTTTCTTGAATTATGCTTTGTGGGAGCATGCTTGCTTGTGCTGGGCTAGATCAACAAAGGAGGTAATCAATGATTCTCCTATTTTCTTTTGTTTGACAGGTTGATATCCTAACCCATGCTTGGTTACATGTATTTTGGTGCCCAAAACCGCATCTAGATTTTGCTTCCCTTTTACAAATTTCATTAAGTCCTCAGATTTTTCTTTCAATTCCTTTTCAGTTTGTTCCAACTTTTTCTTTGTTTCCAATTGTTCTTCTTGAAGGAATTCAATAGAATGGCTTAAACAGTCTTTTTCTTTTTGTGTTTCTTGCAATTTCATTTTCAAGCAATCCATTTCTTCATTATGAGTCTTTTCATCAACTTTCATCATTTCTAATTCTTTTGTCAGGAATGCAATTCGTTCATCATTGTTCTTATCATGCACAAGGGAGTTGCATTTCTTTTTTAATGCTCTATTCTCAGATCTATATTCACGAAAATTTTCAAATAAAGTAGTGTATGCTTCCTCCCATTCACTTGCAGTGAAATCATCAAATGAGAAATTTACCTCGCTGGAGTCATCACTCCTGGCCATCAAGCATTTCACTTCTTCATCATCGGATGTTTCTTGTGCATCTTCATCTTCATCTTCATCACTCCAGGTGGCCAACATTGCTTTGGCCTTTTTGGAGGTGAATTTGTCTTTCTTCAGCTTCTTCTTGAGTTCCGGGCATTCTCCTCTCATATGCCCCTGTTTCTTGCATTCATAACAAACAATGTCAGATTTTTTGTTTGACTCATATTTCTGTGAAAAATTTTTCTTAGGAAAGGGTTTGGAATTACCTGTTTCTCTCCTCTTGAACTTCAAAAATTTCTTGAATTGTCTAGTGAGCATTGCCATTTCACCATCATCACTCTCACTAGATGTTTCTTGCTCATCACTATCTTGTTGAATAGATTTCTTGGAGCTTGTTGATGTTTTATTGGATGCTTTTAGAGCAATTGACTTTCTAGGATTTTCTTCTAATTCTTTTCTTTTGATGTTGATTTCATATGTCATTAGAGAGCCAATTAGTTCATCCAATTTCATTTTGGAAAGGTCTTTGGAATCCTCAATGACAGTGGCCTTAGTATTCCAAGATGAAGTAAGAGATCGAAGGATCTTTCTCACTAAGTCACTTTCAGAGTATTCCTTCTTAAGACCTTTTAGCCCGTTAACTATTAGCATGAATCTTGCAAACATGTCTGATATGGTTTCATCAGTTTTCATCTTGAACATTTCATATTCAGACACTAACATGCTAACTTTAGTTTCCCTTACCTCGGACGTACCTTCGTAGATAAGTTCAAGCTTGTCCCACATCTCTTTTGCTGTTGAGCATGTGGAGACTCTTGAGAACTCCTTTGGATGCACCGCACATTGCATCATGTTTAGTGCACTCCAGTTGAGAGTTCCTTGGCTATTTGGTCTTTCGTCCAGGTGTCTTCGTCCTCGGGCAATACATATGGTCCTTTGCTGACTATCTTCCACAGCTCGTAGTTTTGAGCTCTCAAAAATACCTGCATACGATTTTTCCAATAGGAATAGTCAGTGCCATCAAAATAGGGTGGCCTGGTTACTGAATGTCCCTCGGCCATATACCCTTTGCTAGAATCCATAAGATCGAAAATCTCCTGATCGCTAGATCAAATTACGAAAAGCTGTAAATCGGAGAAACCCGCTCTGATACCAATTGAAGAGTTATGCGGAAGTACACAATACGGTAATCTAGGGGGGGGGGGTTGAATAGATTACGGCAATTTTAAACTATTGATGGCTTCTTTTCGATGCTACAGCGATCTTAATGAAATTTGATTCAAATTCAATTAAGTGTGAGACCGCTTGAGTTGATTTAAGTGAGAACAGAAATCAAACGTGCGTATGAACACCGTGCCTACCAATCATCTATCGCAAAACGCGAACAAACCACAGAACACGATGATTTAAGGTGGTTCGGAGTACACAACTCGTGTATCCTACATCCACCGTCCACACACACACGCAGAAACGACTGCTTATGAGCGAGTTCAACACTACAACTCAACCACACACACGTTGTCTGATGAACCACGATCAGAACAACCACAAATACGTGAATCAAGCACAAGGGATGCTCGAAACACAACCACACACACACACGATGGAATGGAAATTATGAAATGGAGAAGAATTGGGAATTAGGGAACAAATCCGGTTGGAATTCTTCTCGTGGATCGTCCAAACGCTCTTCAAACTTCGATTGGATGTAGATTGATCGATGTAGAAGGTTGAATTGATGACGATCCGGCTTCAGCTCCGCATAGATGGTGATTCCACGTCGATCTGGGCGGAAAGTTGAAGCAGAGCAGCAATTTGGGGCTTTTCCTCTTGGTCCCTTGGAGGCTCTTGGATGGGAGGCTGCTCTCTGCGAATTTGGCTCCAAAAGGATGCTTATATAGTGTTAGGTAAAGGTGGGGGTCGTGGAGGAAGGAAACACCCAAGTGGGGCCGGATTTGGAAACCCAAAATCTGAAGTTTCCGTCGGCTGTCGACAGGTGCACTTGCATCTGTCGACAGGCAGACTCAGGCTGAGAACTGGGTTTCAGGAAAATGAGTTTCTGAGTGTATCTGTCGACAGGCAGTTTGCATCTGTCGACAGATGCACTCAGGAATTGAAAACCTGAGCTCTGTCCTGGGTTGTCTGTGTGTATCTGTCGACAGGTACATTGCATCTGTCGACAGATACACTCAGAGATGCAAACCTGAGTTCTGTCTTGGAATGACTGTATGAATCTGTCGACAGGTAGAGTTCATCTGTCGACAGATACACCTCTTTGACAGATTTTTGTGCTTTTTGCTCATCTCTTCAATGCCTCTTCAATGCTCCATGTTTCATGCTTGTGCACCTACATGCAAATACATTGTTAGTGATATACATTGTATGATTTAGCAATGTTTAACTCAATCACTTTCATGGTGTTTTTCATGTTAGTTAGCACATCAATTTTGCATTAAATCAATGTTCAAGGTGTTAATGTGATCATCAAAAACATGATATATGAAAAACCCAACATGAATAACATGCATGTATTTTATGATATTTAGGTAAGAATAGGCAGTTAGCTAAATTGTGCATATTGTGCATATTAAGGAATCCCATGCATATAGTACTTAAGTAGTGTTGTGCAAGTTTAATATAATTACCGGTGTGCGTGTTGTATCTATCTATTTCATGCATAATGTACGTAGGTATGTTACATCCGTGTGTGTATGCTATATATATGTCAAATCAAGTGTGTGCATGCAAGAACTATTTTGTTGAATAGATTATTCCTAGCTAACTTAATTCATATTGCCTCCTAATGATTTCGAAGCCCTCGCAATTCTTGTCATTTTATTTTGCCGTGTGTTGAGTCACGCTTATGTAAAACATCATGTACGCATAGGTAGATATCTACGTACATCGTATCTTAGTGTACTTATGTATGCATGTGTATGCCTAGGTATAAATGTTATTGATTACGTGGTGTAGTAATATACATGTTATACCTTATACATTGTATGTATATACGTAGTGTAAATACAGTTCTTTGTGTGTTGAGTCATATTGTGTATATATATATATATATATACATTGTATGGGTATGTAGATATTTATGTACCTATTATTATCTTGATGTACCTATGTATGTATGTGTATGATTAGTTGTAAATATTGTATGTTTGCATGGTATAGTGGTGTATACGTTATACTACCTAGGTTTCATGTACATATATGTATGGATTAAGCATGGTTCTGCATGATTTTAAGTTCTGGAGGAAGGGCCAATTGGCGTCAACATGGGTGGACGCCCATGAGGCGTCGGCGTCCATATCGATGGACGCCAAGCCTTAAGTAGCCGTCCATATAGGTGGCCGTTTACTTCTCTGACCTGCATGCGCAGCAGACCCGAAATTCCGGGGGCAAGCTACCCCAACCATTGGGGAGATGTCCCAATGGCCCTCAAGCCTTCACATCAACCCCTGCGTGGGATGAGAGGTCTCTCTCCTTTAAACCAACCACTTCTTGCAACCCAAGAGCTCTCTTTGCAAAGAGGAGAGAAAAACCCTAGCTTATGGGAGAAAAACTTGGCTTTGCATGCCTTGATCCGGTGAATTGGAGCTTCATCGGGCCATCTACAGCAACCAGGAGCTAGTTGAAGCATAGAGGGAGGCTTCCCCGACTTCAACCTGCTGTGGAGATCTACCAAGAACCCGGAGGAGTGGTGTTTTGGAGGCTTCTTGGGACAGCCCAAGGAGAGCTTCAACAACAACTTAGATCCCTTTGGAGGTTTTAGAAAGGCAAGTAAACCCTAGACCTTAAGCTTGTGCATGTCCCCTAAGTCCTAGAAAATTTTGTGGGTTTTTATCGTGTCCTGGAGCCTCACATTCCCCTGTCATTTGGAGCTCGGTCTGTGTTCTTGCACAGACAGGAACTTGGCGTCAAGCCCTTTTGACGCCAAGATCTCCAGTTAGCGGCCAGCGATCTTGCCGTCCATATCCTTGAACGGCTAGACACGGCCGTCAAGTTCTTCAGTGCAGAACAGTAAACTGTTCTGCATTAAATAATTACTTCCGGACTTTGACGCATGAGGATATAGTGTAATTTTTATATGTTATGTAAAATAGATGATGTGATGTGTGTGAAAATTTTGTGACTTTCTGTGGATGGCATAAATTATTAGTTTTATTAAAATACATGTTGGAAGAAATGATTGTACATATCTATCTACTGTTCACATGATCCGTGAAGAATTCGAGTGCCCAAATTTTTATAAACCATGTATGTATCTGTCAGTCTATGCCCTACAAATTTCAGAATTTTTCTAAGAGCAGGTGATTTACTGTAAATTTCTGTTTTGAAAAATAGCAACCATGCGTAGGCTTGCAAAATTTATAGTAAATGTGTGTTGTGCATTAAATCCCGGGGAAAATTTTTGAAATGATGTGCATGTTGGGATCAGGGCTGTGAACTGTTAAACCTGATGTTCGTGTTATGTTCCATGTTAAATTGAATTATGAATAGCATGAAACCGAATGTTTTAATTTCTGTAAATGTAATATGACTTAGAAAAATCTGGAAATTTGTATGTGAAGTCATGAACCTGCAATTAGTATGTGGTTAAAATTTCATGATATTTGGATAACTGTAAAGTGTTCTAATGAAATTTTCACGCGAAAACAAGTGTTCCACGCATGCTAATATGAACATGGTCGATTATGTATGTTTCAACCTGATTAGTGTAAGGTATTGAATGTTTGATTTCTGTTAACAGTAGTATCATGTTAGGGTTAACTGAGACATGTGGAATTTATGGATGTAACATATAAATGATTCAACATAATAAGTAAAACATGTGAACAATGTGTGAAAATGTGATAAAGTGAACATAATGTGTAATAATTGGGCCGAAAATGACACAGCTATGGAAAGCTCTATGTGTGAAAAGTTCATCCTAAAGGCATTAGGGGAATCCCGGAGGTGGACAAGTACCACTGGATAGGGTGGAGAGGGCTTCTCCCGGTCTGCGCAGTTACCAAGATTCACCACTGTATTGTTTAGGTGGTGGGTATGTGATTATGAGTCGTGTTATGTGTTATGTGTTATGAGATGTGATGATTTGTGTTATGCGATGAGTTATGAGAATGAGATATTGTAGCGTCCGTTACTGGTAGTTCGGACTATGTGTCATGGCAATGTGTTTAAGCAATGAAATATGAATAAAGTGTGAAATGATATGTGTAAATGTGAACAATGTGATCCGGTATAAGACAATGTGAACAATGTAAATTGTTACATGAATGTGTTAAATTCATACTAAATCAGCAAGCTACTTATGTATATAATTGTGTCATGTATGTGAGAATGTGTATTGGATCCATGTTAGATATGTCTCTTTCAATATGTGAATAATTATAGATCCATGTAATTGAATGTAATGCATATAAGAACAGAAAGTAAAGTGTGATTATGTACATGATAAACGCATGAATAATATTTGGATTCCATGCTAGTTGGAATGCTCGCTTAGTATAAAGTTTCATACTTAAGAGCTTATTGTTGCTAAATTGTTTTACCATGTTTTAACCTTCAATTCATGCTATAAAAATGTGAAGCTATCTGCATGTGATTTTATTATGTTAAAACAGCAAGTAAATTGTTCAATTAGATACAAAAGTGCACGTGAAATGAAAGTAGTCATCATGCTAGCTTGTTCTTTTTCCTTATGCTCAATTTTATGCTTTAGTGATAGAGATATCTATAGAATGAAAAAGAATGTGTGGACGAATCATGCTACCTGTTAGGTGTATGAAATATGTACATGTGTATGACGTAATGCTCATGATTTAGAATAGAAATATGATAGACTAAAGCATACTCATGTGAATAGAATATGTGTTGCTAGTTAAGAGTAAGGACCATGAGTACCCTTGTGATTTGATGATAGTGTGCATCTCTTTAATGTTAATGGCTTAGTGTGAGTGTGACATGATTAAGTTTAAGACTTTGGTTTGCTTGCTGAGTCTTTAGACTCACTCTTGCTTCGGCGTACATGTTGATAGGTATCATGCACTAGAAGGAAGTTTAGTGAGGATCGCCAATCAGAAGACTGTTTTGTGGAGCTGCGACTAGTTGTACTTTTCTTTTCTCATAGTATGAAAAGAATTATTGTATGAACAATATTTGGACAATGTAGTTCTTTTCTCTTGTATTAATGTGGACATTGTCTTTCTATTTCGCTATTTAGATTGTGGAATGTGTGTTGGTGATGGGTTAAAAGTTGAGATATTTATTTTATTCCGCTGTACTCTATTGCTATCCAAGTACATATCAACCTATCGACTAGTGTTGGGTACATGTCCCACTGTGACGACGCCCTTTATACCGATGGGGATTGGTATAATCGTACCGGTATGAAGAGGGTCGTTACAGAGATTGGTATCAGAGCAACCAAGGTTGAGACTGTACGTGGATAGACCATCACCGTCACAACATTGCAAGGTCTTCATAGGGAATTGTCCATATATGTAGAAGTTACTAATAATAAATGGAAGATAGTAAGGAGAATAGTTAGAATATAGTAACCTATAACTGAGTTACTTATTTTGCAGACCATGACTGGACGTGGTAGACGTAGTGCTCAGTCTAGGAGGTATGAGCAAAACCGCAAGTTGAAGAATTTCGTGAAAGGGCTTAAACCCTCAATGAGAGCTAAGCTTCTGGAGCTTGATTCTCGTAACTTGGAAGAAATTCTAGGTGTGGCAACCAAGCAAGAAAGTAGAGTGGGACCTCTCCAAGAGGGGGAGGCAACTTCAAAGGAGGATGTGACCAAGCCATTCCAAAGGCCAGATAAGAAGAAGGAGAAACTCGTGGAAAGTCCGCAATCAACTGTGACCTCAATTAGCGAGAAACCCGAGTGCATCCAGTGCGGAAAGCGTCATGGCGGGAACGCATGTTGGAGAAAGGAAGGAAGGTTTCTTAAATGTGGTAGCAAGGAGCATCGGCTTAAGGAGTGTCCGAATCTGAAGACAAAGTTCGCTCCACGAGGTGCTTCATCAACGGCAATAAAGGAGCAAGGAGTAGCTGGTGATGACCTCGACAACGTCACCATAGGTACTCGATGCGATCTTCGAGGATGAAGATCTTTTTCAAGAGGGGGAGAGTATGACACCCCGAATTTTTATTCTTTTATATGGTGAGAGCATATTCACTTGTTGTGTGCATGGCATGTGTAATTCATTGTGCCTACTACAAATTGTATATTTCTCTTGAGCATATGCATGCACACACACACACATATATATATATATATATATATATATGTATGATAATTCATGTGGAAACGAGCAATTAGCTAAATAGAGGTGTATTATAAATACTAAGAATCTCAGACTTAGAATACTTGAATAATACTATGCATGTACTATCTAAATATTGAAGAATATCCTATACTACCTATTTCATGGATATAGTGTGAGAGTGTATGAAGTGCATATGTGTATGTATGTACGTATGTATGTTATCTTATGCGTGTGATAATTGTATACCTGATTCTACATACATAACACCTTGGTATACTTATGTATGCATGTGTATGTTTAGTTGTAAACGTTGTTCATTTGCATGGTGTAGTTAATGTGCACATTGTGCTTCGTACATTACATGTACATATAGAGTTCAAGTATGGTAGGTGTATTTAGTAGTGTATATTGAAATTCTATACTCATGAATAACATTCATGTATTTTATGATATTTAGGTAAGAATAGACAGTTAGCTAAATTGTGCATATTAAGGAATCCCATGCATATAGTACTTAGGTAGTGTTGTGCAAGTTTAATCTAATTACCGGTGCGCGTGTTGTATCTATCTATTTCATGCATAATGTACGTAAGTATGTTACATCCGTGTGTGTATGCTATATATATGTCAAATCAAGTGTGTGCATGCAAGAACTATTTTGTTGAATAGATTATTCCTAGCTAACTTAATTCATATTGCCTCCTAATGATTTTGAAGCCCTCACAATTCTTGTCATTTTATTTGCCGTGTGTTGAGTCACGCTTATGTAAAACATCATATACGCATAGGTAGATATCTACGTACATCTTATCTTAGTGTACTTATGTATGCATGTATATGCCTAGGTATAAATGTTATTGATTGCGTGGTGTAGTAATATACTTGTTATACCTTATACATTGTATGTATATACGTAGTGTAAATACAGTTCTTTGTGTGTTGAGTCATGTTGTGTGTATATATATATATATATACATTGTATGCGTATGTAGATATTTATGTACGTATTATTATCTTGATGTACCTATGTATGTATGTGTATGATTAGTTGTAAATATTGTATGTTTGCATGGTATAGTGGTGTATACGTTATACTACCCAAGTTTCATGTACATATATGTATGGATTAAGCATGGTTCTGCATGATTTTAAGTTCTGGCGGAAGGGCCAATTGGCGTCAACATGGGTGGACGCCCATGAGGCGTCGGCGTCCATATCGATGGACGCCAAGCCTTAAGTAGCCGTCCATATAGGTGGACGTTTACTTCTCTGACCTGCATGCGCAGCAGACCCGAAATTCCGTGGGCAAGCTACCCCAACCATTGGGGAGATGTCCCAACGGCCCTCAAGCCTTCACATCAACCCCTGCGTGGGATGAGAGGTCTCTCTCCTTTAAACCAACCACTTCTTGCAACCCCAAGAGCTCTCTTTGCTTCTTTGCAAAGAGGAGAGAAAAACCCTAGCTTATGGGAGAAAAACCTGGCTTTGCATGCCTTGATCCGGCGGATTGGAGCTTCATCCGGCCATCTACAGCAACCAGGAGCTAGCTGAAGCATAGAGGGAGGCTTCCCCGACTTCAACCTTCTGTGGAGATCTACCAAGAACCCGGAGGAGTGGTGTTTTGGAGGCTTCTTGGGACTGCCCAAGGAGAGCTTCAACAACAACTTAGATCCCTTTGGAGGTTTTAGAAAGGCAAGTAAACCCTAGACCTTAAGCTTGTGCATGTCCCCTAAGTCCTAGGAAATTTTGTGGGTTTTTATCGTGTCCTGGAGCCTCACATTCCCCTGTCATTTGGAGCTCGGTCTGTGTTCTTGCACAGACAGGAACTTGGCGTCAAGCTCTTTTGACGCCAAGATCTCCAGTTAGCGGCCACGATCTTGCCGTCCATATCCTTGAACGGCCAGACACTGCCGTCAAGTTCTTCAGTGCAGAACAGTAAACTGTTCTGCATTAAATAATTACTTCCGGACTGTGACGCATGAGGATATAGTGTAATTTTTATATGTTATGTAAAATAGATGATGTGATGTGTGTGGAAATTTCTGTGACTTTCTGTGGATGGCATAAATTATTAGTTTTATTAAAATACATGTTGGAAGAAATGATTGTACATATCTATCTACTGTTCACATGATCCGTGAAGAATTCGAGTGCCCAAATTTTTATAAACCATGTATGTATCTGTCAGTCTATGCCCTACAAATTTCAGAATTTTTCTAAGAGCAAGTGATTTACTGTAAATTTCTGTTTTGAAAAATAGCAACCATGCGTAGGCTTGCAAAATTTATAGTAAATGGTGTGTTGTGCATTAAATCCCAGGGAAAATTTTTGAAATGATGTGCATGTTGGGATCAGGGCTGTGAACTGTTAAACCTGATGTTCGTGTTATGTTCCATGTTAAATTGAATTATGAATAGCATGAAACTGAATGTTTTAATTTCTGTAAATGTAATATGACTCAGAAAAATCTGGAAATTTGTATGTGAAGTCATGAACTTGCAATTAGTATGTGGTTAAAATTTCATGATATTTGGATAACTGTAAAGTGCTCTATGAAATTTCCACGCGAAAACAAGTGTTCCACGCATGCTAATATGAACATGGTCGATTATGTATGTTTCAACCTGATTAGTGTAAGGTATTGAATGTTTGATTTCTGTTAACAGTAGTATCATGTTAGGGTTAACTGAGACATGTGGAATTTATGGATGTAACATATAAATGATTCAACATAATAAGTAAAACATGTGAACAATGTGTGAAAATGTGATAAAGTGAACATAATGTGTAATAATTGGGCCGAAAATGACACGGCTATGGAAAGCTCTATGTGTGAAAAGTTCATCCTAAAGGCATTAGGGGAATCCCAGAGGTGGATAAGTACCACTGGATAGGGTGGAGAGGGCTTCTCCTGGTCTGCGCAGTTACCAAGATTCACCACTGTATTGCCTAGGTGGTGGGTATGTGATTATGAGTCGTGTTATGTGTTATGTGTTATGAGATGTGATGAGTTGTGTTATGTGATGAGTTATGAGAATGATATATTGTAACGTCCGTTACTGGTAGTTCGGACTATGTGTCATGGCAATGTGTTTAAGCAACGGAATATGAATAAAGTGTGAAATGATATGTGTAAATGTGAACAATGTGATCCGGTATAAGACAATGTGAACAATGTAAATTGTTACATGAATGTGTTAAATTTGTACTAAATCAGCAAGCTACTTATGTATATAATTGTGTCATGTATGTGAGAATGTGTATATGATCCATGCTAGATATGTCTCTTTCAATATGTGAATAATTATAGATCTATGTAATTGAATGTAATGCATATAAGAACAACAAGTAAAGTGTGATTATGTACATGATAAACACATGAATAATATTTGGATTCCATGCTAGTTGGAATGCTCGCTTAGTATAAAGTTTCATACTTAAGTGCTTATTGTTGCTAAATTGTTTTACCATGTTTTAACCTTCAATTCATGCTATAAAAATGTGAAGCT
This sequence comes from Colocasia esculenta, assembly GCA_014218235.1. Lineage (NCBI taxonomy): Eukaryota > Viridiplantae > Streptophyta > Magnoliopsida > Alismatales > Araceae > Colocasia > Colocasia esculenta. The sequence goes on along the minus strand of CM024765.1, from coordinate 14,924,774 downwards.
ATCTGCATGTGATTTTATTATGTTAAAACAGCAAGTAAATTGTTCAATTAGATACAAAAGTGCACGTGAAAAGAAAGTAGTCATCATGCTAGCTTGTTCTTTTCCCTTATGCTCAATTTTATGCTTTAGTGATAGAGATATCTATAGAATGAAAAAGAATGTGTGGACGAATCATGCTACCTGTTAGGTGTATGAAATATGTACATGTGTATGACGTAATGCTCATGATTTAGAGTAGAAATATGATAGACTAAAGCATGCTCATGTGAATAGAATATGTGTTGCTAGTTAAGAGAAAGGACCATGAGTACCCTTGTGATTTGATGATAGTGTGTATCTCTTTAATGTTAATGGCTTAGTGCGAGTGTGACATGTTTAAGTTTAAGACTTTGGTTTGCTTGCTGAGTCTTTGGACTCACTCTTGCTTCGGCGTACAGGTTGACAGGTATTATGCACTGGAAGGAAGCTTAGTGAGGATCGCCAATCAGAAGACTATTTTGTGGAGCTGCGACTAGTTGTACTTTTCTTTTCTCATAGTATGAAAAGAATTATTGTATGGACAATATTTGGACAATGTAGTTCTTTTATCTTGTATTAATGTGGACATTGTCTTTCTATTTCGCTATTTAGATTGTGGAATGTGTGTTGGTGATGGGTTAAAAGTTGAGATATTTATTTTATTCCGCTGTACTCTATTGCTATCCAAGTACATATCAACCTATCGACTAGTGTTGGGTACATGCCCCACTGTGACGACGCCCTTTATACCGATGGGGATTGGTATAATCGTATCGGTATGAAGAGGGTCGTTACACAAGCACAAAATATTATATCAAAATCATTGTGATTAATTCAATGTCTTTGATACTACGTGAATATGAAAGGTTGCAATGAATAGCAAGTCCAAATTCTCCCCTTGCATTAATAATATGAACATACTCATAAAGTAAGGATTAGAACAGATGAAGATTTATCATTGAAATGTGTATCTGTCGACAGCAAGGGAGTGCCTATCGACAGATGCACACAGACCTGAAAGACTTGGTTCTGGGAGGTCAAGAACTGTGCTTGGCTATCGACAGATGGAAATCGTCTGTCGACAGAAACACTCAGAGTTCAAAAACTGGTTTATGTGAAGTCATATCTATCGACAGTGTGGTTCAGGGCTGTCGACAGGAGCTTTGAAACTTCAGCTTTAGGGCTTTGAATTGAGAGTGACTTGAACCATAAGATTGAGGGATAAATACACATTAAAAATGAAGGGTATCCCTTATGAATTTCACTCACCTAGCCTTAACTTACTCCCCCATAATGTGTGCATGTGATGATCCAACATTGAAGCAATTCAATCATGATTTACACATTCATCATAAGCAGTTGCACACAAACAACTCACTCAAATTTTTTTTTTGACTTACTCCCCCATAATGTTTGCATGATATTGAAATGAGCATTCAAGCAATTCAAACATGTTCTTGTCAAGCAATTTGCACAAAGAAGGTATGAACATGATTAATTGAAGTTTTTGTTCTTTATGCAGTATAAGACTAGTGATACTTGGCGGAGAATATTTCTCACGCATAATGATAGTTTACAGACAAGCCGGACTTGTCCTTCCACATTTCACCATTTGATATACCAAATAGTCACTACATAAAAGATCCATTTTTCCTCAAATTTATCATGGTTCCAATTGCTAAGAAGCATTGTCATTTGGGGATGGCATCAAAAACACATTTTTCATTGCTCAGATGGAATTAAAAATCCATTTCAATTCTTGCAGTTCAAAACTGAAGTGTTAAAGAGATTTTACCTGAACTATCTTCACTTGGGTTTTCAAAGATTTTACCTAAACAATCTTCAATCACAGTCAAAAAAATATTTACTTTGTTCTCCATCATTTCTTGCCTTGCACAGCCAATGTCATGAATCCATTTCTAATTGTTGGCTGCTAGACATCTCAGCTTGTTCATTAAGCTGATTTTGGGACCCACACTTGCTTGGGTCCTGCAATGACATCAATGTTAGAATTCAACGAAGATTTCAGAATCCAATCTGATTTTATTTTTTGAACAGCTGTATTTCTTTCATTAATGAAATTATGAGCATGGAGCTTGGGAGTATGCACAAGATGATCATTTTTATGCCTACAGTTCTTAGACAAATGTCTATGTTCATGACATGTAAAGCATTGGACAAACTTTGCGTTTTTATGAGAGTGTTGATTTTTATTCCAACAGAATTTAGCAAGATGACCAGGCCTATTGCATTTAAAACAAATGGGTTGAGCATTTACCTGAAGCTTACCATAGTATGAATGCATTTGCTAGAATTTCTGAGGTCCTCTAGAATACCTTTGATCACCCTTGGGTTGAAAGGATAGAGGTGGCACCCTTTGGTATCTCTTGGCATGGTATGCAACTTGAGAATGCCCTGAAGCCTTTTTGGCGGCTGAAGGAGATGTGGAGACATTGTGGAGTCCTGTTTTCTTTTCTTTTTCTTTCTCTGGTTTTCAGTTGAAATAGGATTCTTCCTATTTGGAGCATTTTTGTTTAATTCAGAAACCTTCTTTTTAGGATTTTGATTTTGTTTAATAACCACTTCAAGTTCATTTGTCAATTTTTCTTTTTCAGCTTTCAATGCAACAATTTCTTTTTCAGAAGTTTGAAGTTAGTTTTTCATGACATCCAGACCATTTTGTATTTTATTCTTTTCAATTTCACTTTGAACAATTTGATTTTCCAAGTCAACAATTTTATTCTTAGCATTGTTCCATTCATCATTTAATGGTCTGTCATGATACAAGCATTCAATCTTCTTTTTCAGATGTTTATTCTCCTCAAACAGTTGATTGCAATTTTCTTTTATTTGGTGATCATGAGCCATGTTGGAGATTTGTTTGTTCAATTGATCATTATCAAATTTGAGATTCTCATTATGATCAATCAATTTTTCATTTTCATTTTTCAAATTAGAATTATCAGATTCCACATGATCATGATCTTCTTTCAACTTAGAAAACTTGATTTCATAGCTTTTGACTTCATTTTCCAATTTTTCATTCTCCATTTTCAATTTTTCATTTTCTTCATAGAATGCTTGAGCATTATCAATTATCATTTCATTCTTCTCCAATTTTTCTTTTAACTTCTTGTTTTGAGATTTTACCTTCTTAAATTGATTGGACAAGTGCTCATAGCATTCTATCAATTCATCATAGGAAATATCATCTTCTGAATCAGAATTAGATATTGATGCGTCAAATGGGTCTGAATTGGATTTACCTGACCATTGAGAGTTTCTTGACTTCTCTGACAGATATGATCTTTCAGATTTGTCTGAACTAGGAGAACCTATGGAGCTGCCAAGAGCCATGAAGCATTTGTCTTTGGCTTTATTTGCAATCTTGCTTGTCTTTTTAAAAGAGTCCTGCATTTTATCAACATGGTTATCAAACTCAATAATCATTGGTCTATTTATGATACTCATGAACTCAGACATATTTCTGAGTATGTTGTAGATGAATAAACCAACAACCAAAGTAATCAGATCAGTTTAGAATCAATTATTAACCCGATCAGAGCAATTAATCACACATGAATAGATATGGCAAATCACAACTGATGAACAAAAAACCTGCTCTGATACCAATTGTTAGGATCGGATATTCGGTAATGGCAAAGCTAGAAAGGGGGGTTGAATAGATTTGCAGCGGAAACTTAAGCAATTTAAGAATTACTTCGAATTAAAAGATCTACTCAATTAAAACCCCTTTGGTATGATGTAATGTGTGTGAACAAATTAACAAGTAGTGTGTAAACGAAATCCCTAGGCATGCATCTAGCGTAACACAATGCAAACCACAAGTCAAACCACAGTGCACAAGGGATTTTTAGGTGGTTCGGAGATCACACCACGTGACTCCTACGTCCACCCCTCACACAGTGAGGACACACTACTCAAGAACTGAGTACAACACACACACGAGCACACCGGTTCAACCACACACACACACGCTAGATCAAGTTCACAAAAGATCAGACCCTCTAGCCTTGATCTGATCAACACACCACACACTATGATCTATACACAACCCTTGTATAGATCACAAACCACACACACATCCACAAACACCACGTACTGATCTCCAATCAGTACACACACACACATAGATATATGAAAGTAGAAACATAGAAGAGTTCTGAGTTGAGGATCAAATCCAATATGTAAACTCTTCTGTGAGTTCGTCCAGAATACTTCAAGCTTCACGTCGTTGAAGACCACGTGATGATGGAGAAGCTTGACTTGAGGACGAACCAGCTTCAATCCTGCTCGTCAAATGGATCTTCCTTGTTCTGAGCAGAGAGTTGAAGTAGAGCAGTAGAGAAAAACCTCTCTTCTTGGTCTTTGCTTAGGGTTTTGGTGTGGAGGCTGCCTTGCTGCGAAAATACCTCCAAAACGATCCTTATATAAGGGTGTTTAAGTATGGAGAGTCGTGGTAAAAGGAAACACCCAAATATAGATCATATCTCGGCCATAAGATCTTCCCAAAACTCCGTCTGTCGACAGCCGACTTGCTGCTGTCGACAGGAACTGACAGTGTTCCAAAATCCAGAAGACTGGCCTTCTGGGAAACAATTCTCTGTGTGTATCTGTCGACATGTCACTATTCATCTGTTGACATATGCACTATTCATCTGTTGACAGATGCACTATTCATCTGTTGACAGGTGCACTATTTCAGCAACTTGTCTTGTTCTTTTGCACTTGGATTTTGGGCTTTGTCTTGCATGGAATCTCACCTACATTTAAGAACATTATTAGTGAGATATAATGAACATATAAAAGAACAAGTTAAACATGTTTTTCTTGATTAGCATTTGCTTTTCTTGATTAACATTTGCTTGACTTAACATTCTCACTATGTTTCACATATTCACATCACATCAATTTGTATTGTTCATGAAATCTCATCATCAAAAACAAACATACCATTATGTCAACTTAAGATTCTCATGTAAACCCAACATTCTCCCACATGAGAACCCAACACGTTCCAGGGAACATTAAACGAAGAGGTCCTCAACGGACGCCTCATCGTATAACTCCCCCGTTAAGGTCGCCAACTAGCGCGTCCTTTCCGGCGCAATCAAAGGCTGGCACGTCCATCTTCCAGGCTAGGCCTTTTCCTATAAAAGGTACATGCGACTCCTATGCAAAGGTATGTGCGCGCACGCAAAGTACAACACACACACCAGTGAATCCTTCTCCTTCAAGCCTTCCTATAGTCCACTGACTTAGGCATCAGAGAGTTCTTCTCGGTTCTTCAACCGGGCCCCCCTGATCCTGTTCTGGTTTTTGTAGGCTCTCATCCGCTACCGGCAACCGTCTTCCCTCACTTCAGTGGAGGCTTGTTTGGCTCCGGCCGAAACAAGAAAATGCCACCACAGTCGTTAATGCAGATGAAATTTTTGACGGAAATAATTTCGTCAAAAAATTCCAATCTCTCTCTCTCTCTCTCTCTCTCTCTCTCTCTCTCTCTCTCTCTCTCTCTCTCTCTCTCTCTCTCTCTCTCTCGTATCCAATGTGGAGCACCGCCGCTGCCGAGACCCCACGCCGCCGGCTCCGCCGCGACCCTGTGTTGCCGCCTCCACGCGCCATTGTAGGTGAGCCTCCCACTCCCATTCTCGGGGATCCCCTCCCCCTTCCGGTGAACCCCACCCCCACCCCACCCCCTCCCATTCCTATTGCCAGCCCTTCCCCCTCCTCGCGACCCCCACCCCCTCCCCCACCCACTCCCACTCCCAGCCCCACCCCTGCCAGCCCCCCTCCCCCATCCTGGCTACCCCCACCCCCACTCCCTCCCCCTCCCACTCTTGGCCCCCTCCCCCTCCCTGCGACCTCCACCCCCTCCCCCCACCCACTTCCACTCCCGGCCCCCACCCCTGCCATCCCCCTTCCCCTTGTAGCAGCCGCCACCCCCCACTACAAGCCCCCTCTCTCTCCCCGCGACCCCCACCCCCCACCCCTCCCCCACCCACTCCCACTCCTAGCCCCAACCCCTTCCAGCCCCCCCTCCCCCTCCTGGCGACCCCCATCCCCACCTCCACCCCCCCTATGACGGTCCTCGTCATTCAAACCCGTTAACCCAATATCAAGCTTGATCCGACTCCATCTCCTGCGAACTGGTCGAAGCCTCGTAAGGGATATCAACACACATATGTCTGTGTAAATATAAGAGAACACACTGAACATACATGAGATTCTATATCTTACACACATTCACATGAAATGTACATATCCAATTCTGAACTAAAGTCAAAGTGTGGGGTACAACTGCCTGGGACAAACTCCCAAGGCACAATAAGAAGGAAATTACTCTGCTGGAGGCGTAGGCCCGACTCCGCTATTGTGCGGTCCCGAACTAGAAGAGGAATGAGAACCCTTCAGCTCTCCTTCACCTGGAAGAAGATAGGGTGAGCCTCACAAGTCACTGGCTTAGTAGAGAAACTCTCCCAAAAGCCGAGATAACAACAAACATGTAAAGCAAGAATAATGCATGTATTCAAGTAACAAGTAACACTATCTAAGCATGGTACTACAGTTGTAAATAAATAAACCATTCTAGAATATATGCATGGTACAACCTTTAATAAATAAACGACAATTCACGTTCAAGTGTACAAGCTAAAGAAGGGCACGCTGCACACGAGTCACGAGAACTGGTTTACGACACCAGCCACTGACTCAAACTGTAAGGCCCTCAATTTCTGTGCATTTTATGACTGTTCTGATGTTTTATTTTTCTGCCTAAAACTCTGCTTAACGTCAACATCCCTTGACATTAAGGGCTAGTTGACGACAACTTTTGTGTCATTTACTGTGTGGCCAGAAGAGCTAGACGTCAACATCAATTGATGCCTATTTCTGGTTGACGACAGCTTTGTGGCCGTTTACTTCTCCGGCTGCATTTGGGATTCCAGATCTGTAACCACCCCGTTTTCTCCGGGAGACGGATTTGGAAACGCCCCAACAATTAGGACTCTTATGACCTAGGTTGCCTACGACTCTAAACCCTATTTATTTGGGTCGTCTCTACAAAGAGAGGGCTTTTCTCACCTAGGGTTATTTGGGTTTCGGGGAGAGAAAAAGAGAGAGAGTTTGAGAGGCTTGATCTGGCGATCTGAAGGCTTCTCCGGCGATCTTCTACGAAAGGGAGACTCTACTGAAGGTGGAGAAGCTCTCCTAACACCGGGGGATCGATTGCACAACCGTGTAAGTCGAATCAAAGCGGGGAACATCACCTCTTCGGCTTGGCCGAGGAGGGCTTCATCGCCAAAATTCGATCTTCATGGGTTTTAGAGAGGCAAGTAACTTAGGGGTTCATCCCTAGACCTATCACCTAGATTTTAGGTATTTTTCCATATTTTAATTCGTGTTCTGGACCCCCCCAAATTCATCATTTTTTTGTGTTTGGTCTACACTTTCTGCAGACAGGAGGTTGACGGCAACCTTATTGCCACCAAGTTCCTGAGTTAACAGCAATCGATTGTGCCGTTAACCCACTCTGACGGCAAGCCCCTTGCCGTCAAGTTCATCTGGTTTTTCAGAACAGTGGATTTAATCTCTGTGGTGTGATTTTTTGGGGATTTCTGGAAGTTTGCATATGTTATAAAATTTATGGATGGCCCGGTATGTTATTAGGTTAAACCATGAATTCTTGTTAAAATTTTGATCATAATTGCGAATTATAGAATTTCTATTATGGGAAATATGCATGTTTTGATAGATCTAAATTCAGAATAAATAGATATGATGCATGATATTGTTACAGGAAATTTTCATGAACTTAGGGTTACTGTATACATGTTTTAAGACTATTAGACCCAAATGTTCATTGTTTATTATGTCTAATAGAATTATTTTATGAAATTGCATAAGATCTCCATTAAATGTTAAAAATAGATATACTATCATTAAAATTCTGAAAAATTAACCATATGATATGTTCCATGCGTAGAGTTTATGTTTAAATGTTGGGTATGTTCTAATATCTGTAGATATTGTTTGTAATTATAAAGGTATAAAAGGAGTATATTAAGTATGATTATTCAAAAACGGTAATTGTTGTGATTAGTATCATGTAACGTCTCGACGCAGAATATCGGAATGGAATTACAGTTATTAAATAGCACAGAGAGAGAAATAAATGTCAAACCATTGCACAAATGGAAATAATCACCGGTCGGGTACCGGTAGTCTGGTAGAAATCATCACCGCCCACTAGCCGTGCTATGAACACAGACTAGATGGTCCGGCATGATCACAAGGTAAGAAGAGAACACACTAAGGCCACGGATCGTACTGATCCCTAAAGGTGTATCAGGTTTTAGGGTACAACCAGCTCGTCGGCTAAGGACGTGCGCCAAAGCCAAGAAGACTTACGGAGGCCTTGACAAGGAATCCCTGGCCCAATCGAGAGTATTCCCGATGGAGAGGTGGTCCAAGTCAAGAGAAAGTGTGTGGAAACTGGTCCGTCGTGCCTCGAGTGCTCAAAGGCCGAGGGAAAACAGTAACGGTATTCAAAACGCGCCTATAAAACGAAGACAATTGTATAATTAATTAAATAGGGAATTTAGTAATTTATTTTGCTAAATTACTAGATATATTATTGAATAATTTAACAAGGTTTAATGGCAAACATGATGGTTAAGTGTGTGTAAGTGTAGATGAATCAAGAGAACAAGTATGGTTGTCCATATAGCTTTTAAATAATTAAATTTATACAATTATTGTCCATCATTAATTTTCCATGTCAAAATAACATTAACATGGTTTAATCATGGCTATTTAAGGAGTATATAGCCTAATTAACAGGGGCATGTGCATAATTTAAAGTTTTGGCCGCCACAGTCAGATCGCGACGCAGGGGTCTGTCGCGTTCATGTCACGACACAGAGTCGGGTCGCATTCAGGTTTCATGTCGCGACGGGCTAAAAGGCCGCAATGAGGTCGCGACGTACAGGCGGGCCGCGTTAAGGCCATCGCGACGCACAGATGGGCTGCGACAAGCTGAACCGGCTTTTGGGGTGACCCGGGGGTCAGGTCGCGACCAGTCGACTATCGCGTTCAGATTGCGATGGGTCCTGGTGTCGCGACCCCTCTGAGGTCGTGGCGGATCGGGCCCTCGCGATCTCAGGGAGTGGCCCGAGCCCAGAAAAGAGAGATTTTCCCTTTTTCCAGGTGGGTCTGCATGATACAGGGTTATTCAAAATTCGATAATAAATCGCATAGAGATCCAAAAAGCATGAAATTAGTTTTAAATGAGAGTAGACATACAGATCTATCAACATGCATGATTAATTCAAAAATAGACAAGGTTTAGGCATGCTTTGATTAGGTTACATTCCGGTGACCTAAACATGCATAGTCAATGTTCAACGAATTAATTAACAATGGATACATGATGAAGTTAGGGAAACTAGGGGCATTTGAAAGCTAACATGATGTAGTATTTATGAGAATTTTCTCATGGCATGGGATCAAGTATGCACAAGGTTTAAAAGCAAACATGAAGGGTCAGGTACATGGATCTGACATGGATTCAAAGAATTAATTCTCCCTCATGGGAGATCGAAATAGAGCAAAGCTAGAGGGCTATTCCATGGGATTATGAAGTCTCCCTAGGGTAATTTTTACACGAATTTGGCTTGAGAGATTGCCTACATTTTTCGTTGAGTAAAGGAATCCCTAGTTGGTGACGAATAATGAAGAAGAAATCCCTTGTTCTAGCTCCTCTCCTCCTTGCCTCTTCATCCTCAGCCCTTCTCCTTCGTCTCCCAAGTCTCCAGCAGCGATCTAAGGTTTGCTAGGGCTGAATTGGAGGAGTTTTAATGTCTAATAGAGTCCTAAATGTTTAAAACTCCTCTTTCTCTTCCCAATTCCGAAAATAGGTAATTATCCCCTATTTCCTATTAATTATCCACCTAATTAGGATGAGGATGAGGCCTAATCTCGTGGCCAAAGGGTTAGGATGGGCTAAGGGCTCTTGTTTTAGATAAGTACAAGTTATTTAGTATTTATCCTAACCTTTTACTATTTACTAATTAATTAAATCCAAATATGAGATAATTAGTTCCCATCCCATGATGGGCTTCACTTTATTAGGCCATTATTTTGTAATTGAGCCATTTACACAACTCATTAGGGTTTTAACTTAATGGGTTTGCTTAAATTCCCTTTATTTCACTTAATTCTCATTTATTCTAATTAAATATATTTACCTCATTTATTTAAAATAAAAATATTATTTTATTTGGATTTTAAAAATCAAGGGTGCTACATCCTCCCCCTCTTAAAAAGAATTTGGTCCCCAAATTCATATGATCGTGAGAGGAAGAATGACTTACTGAATAACTCCGGGTAGTTCCATTGCATTAGTGCTTCAGGCTCCTACGTGGCTTCTTCGACTTCGTGATTTCTCCACAATACCTTTACCACGGGTATAGATCAATTCTCAAGCTGTTGCATCTTCTTGTCCAATATCTTCACTGGCCTTTCTTCATAGGTCATATCTTTGTTCAAAATGATATCATCATAGCTGATTATGTGTGACGGATCATACACGTATTTCCTCAGCATTGACACATGAAAAACGTTATGTACTGTTGAGAACTGGGGAGGTAGAGCCAGCCGATACGCTACCTCGCCAACTCGCTCCAACACTTCAAATGAACCTATGAATCTTGGTCTCAACTTGCCTTTCATCCCAAACCTTTGAAATCCTCTGGTCGGGGATACTTTCAGCATTACATGATCTCCGGTCCGAAACTCTAAATCTCTTCTTCTCTTATCAGCATAGCTCTTCTGCCTTGACTGAGCTACCTTAATCCGGTCTCTGATAATCTGTATATCCCTGCTAGTGGTCTGCACCATGTCTGGTCCCAGCCATTGCTGCTCACCTACTTCATTCCAACAGATTGGCGATCTGCAGCTTCTGCCGTACAGTGCTTCAAATGGTGCCATCTTAATGCTCACCTGATAGCTGTTGTTATAGAAAATTCAATTAGGGATAGCTGTTCATTCCAATACCCTTCAAAATCTATAGTGCAGGCACGAAGCATGTCTTCCACAATCTGATTTGTCCTTTCAGTCTGCCCATCCGTCTGTGGGTGAAAAGCAGTGCTGAAATTTAACTTGGTTCCCAGTGCTGTCTGAAGTCCCTTCCAGAATCTAGAAGTGAATCTGGGATCATGGTCTGAGACAATGGATACGGGGACTCCATGCGATCTTACTATCTCTTTTACATAGAGGGCTGCTAACACATCAACACTCCAGGTGCTCTTGATTGCCAAGAAATGTGCGGACTTAGTTAAACGGTCCACAATAACCCAAATAGCATCAAGTCCACCACGTGTTCGGGGTAAACCCATGATGAAATCCATGCCAATACTTTCCCACTTCCATTCGGGTATGTCTAGGGGTCTGAGTACACCCGCAGGACGACGGTACTCGGCTTTCACCTGTTGGCATGTGAGGCAGTGTCTGGCATGCTCAACCACCTCACGCTTCATGTTTGGCCACCAAAATGACCTTTTCATGTCTTGGTACATCTTGGTTGCGCCTGGGTGAATGGTGTACTTGGTCTTGTGGGCTTCATCCATCAGCTTTCTCTTCAGTTCTTCATTGTCAGGCACACAAGTCCTGGCGTGGAATAATATTCTCCCATCTTCAGTGATGGAGAAATCTAGCTTATCAGCTATGGTCTCCCTGACTCGGATTAGGAATGGATCATTTGCCTATTGCTCTTTGATCTCGACAAAAATGTTGGGTTTAGCTCTAAGATTAGCCACTATCATCTTATCACTTCTCTTTTCAATGTTCAGCTCTAGACTGGCAAATTGTTCCAACAATTGCATCTCGCCCATGACTAGACAAGATAAAGAAGCTACCGACTTCCTACTGAGTGCATCAGCTACTGCATTACCTTTGCCTGGGTGATATTAGATATTGAAATCAAAATCCTTCAAGTACTCCAGCCATCTCCGTTGTCGCATATTGAGTTCCTTCTGAGAAAATAAATACTTCAAACTCTTGTGGTCAGAGTAGACAATAAATTGCTCCCCATATAGGTAATGCCTCCAGATCTTGAGTGCAAAAACCACTGCAGCTAATTCTAAGTCATGGATTGGGTAGTTGACTTTGTGTGGCTTCAACTGCCTTGAAGAATACGCTATCACCTTTTCGTTCTGCATTAATACGCAGCCTAGACCGATTCCAGATGCATCAGTGTAGACTGAGAATCCTTCGCCCTCGACTGGTAATGCGAGGACAGGTGCAGATGTCAATAATTGCTTGAGTGTCTAAAAGCTCTTCTCACACTCCTTGCTCCAAACGTAGGGGTTCTCCTTCCGCGTAAGATGCGTAAGAGGTACAACTATCTTGGAGAAGTCTTTTATGAACCGTTTGTAATAACCAGCCAGTCCAAGAAAGCTTCTAATCTCTGTGACATTGGTCGGCCTTTCCCAGTTCAGCACAACTTCTACCTTGGAAGGATCGACATCGATACCATCCTTGGAAATAACATAGCCTAGAAATGACACCTCCTCGAGCCAGATTTCAAACTTGCTCAATTTGGTGTAGAGCTTGTTGTCCCGCAGAATCTGCTGAGCAATCCTCAGATGCTCCTCATGCTCTTCCTTGGTCTTGGAGTATATGAGAATATCATCAATAAAAGCCACGACGAACTTGTCGAGGTAGGGTCGATAGATGTTGTTCATTAGTTGCATGAAAGCTGCAAGAGCATTGGTTAGTCCAAAAGGCATGACTACAAATTCGTAATGACCATACCTGCTCCTGAAAGCCGTCTTGTAAATGTCTACATCCTTAATCCTCATTTGATGATATCCCGATCTAAGGTCAATCTTTGAAAAATACTTTGCTCCTGATATCTGATCAAATAATTCATCGACACGAGGCAGAGGGTACTTGTTCTTGATAGTGAGATTATTTAGCTGTCTGTAGTCAATGCATAACCTCATAGATCCGTCCTTCTTCTTGACGAACAACACTGGTGCTCCCCAAGGAGAAGTACTCAATCTGATAAATCCTTTCTCCAGCAGTTCCATCAATTGCTCCTTTAATTCTTTCAATTCAGCGGGGGACATCATGTAAGGTTGGCGAGATACCGGTGCAGCTCCAGGTACGAGATCAATTGAGAAATTCACATCTCTCTCAGGTGGAATGCCTGGCAGCTCATCGGGAAACACATCGGGATATTCTTGCACTATATGAATGTCTGATATCTTAGTTGCTTTCTTCTCAACTACAATTGCGGCAAGAAATGCCACACATCCCTTTCTTATCATGTTTTATGCCTTAATAGTAGAGACGAGAGACAAGTGTCTCTTGTGTCTACGTCCCATGAAGGTCAGCTTAGGGAATTCACTAAAAGTAATCTTCCCTCTTCTACAATCAAAACAAGCCCCATAAGTAGATAGCCAATTGGCTCCCAGAATAACATCGTAGCCCTCTATGGGCATACAGATTAGGTCAGCTCTAAGGTTAAGTTCACCAATCTTAACATCAGCTAAAGGAAAATATTTATTCAATTGAGCCTTTTCCCCAAGTGGTGTCGTGACAAGTAGTTCAAATTCCATAGATGCAAGTTTTTCCTTTAAGGTGTCAGCGAATGCTTGTGATATGAAAGAATGCGTTACGCCAGTATCAAACAAAACAAAAGCTAACTGAGAGAAAACAGGTAAAGTACCTTCTACAACTCCACCTTCCTCGGTGGTCTCTACCTCTTGCAAGGCCTGCAGTCGGCCGGGCTTCTTTTGTCCCATCGGACGCTTCTCCTTCTCCTGCTCCTTTAACACAGGGCACTCAGAAATGCGGTGATTACGATTTCCGCATCGTAGGCAAGAGCCTGCTTTTCTCCAGCATTCAGCGGCAGTGTGACCAGGCTTGTCACAATGCTCGCAGTTGGTCTTGTTGGTGTTCGGGGGAGTAGGAATCTTGGGCTTCCTTTCCTGGTTTGGCCCTCCAGTGATGTTGAACGACCGCTTCTTGCCATTTGTGGGCTTGCTTGAGGAACCCGATGCCGGTTCCTTCTTAACCAATCTACCCGTGATGCAATCAGTGAGATCGGTCGCATCTTCCAGCAATTGAGCCTTCTTAACCATTTCAGCATATGTCTGAATGTCCAAAGGTGCAAGTTGAGTAATATAAGAAGGCTTAAGCCCATTGAGGAAGCGCCTTGCCTTCATCTTTTTGGTGCTGACCAGGTGATTGGCATATCGGGCCAATCGAGAAAATTGCGCTTCATATTCAGTGACTGTAAGGTGCCTCTGCTTTAATGCGGCAAATTCCGATGCTTTCCTCTCTCGGACTCTTTCAGAGAAATACTTGGAGTTGAAGTGTTTCTTGAACTCCTCCCATGTGAATTGTGCGTCGGCTCTTGTTGCCTCAACGGACTCCCACCACACGCGGGCGTTCCTCTTGAGCTGGAATGTTGCAAGTAAAAGCTTGTCCCCATCCGCGCACTGCATAACGTGGAAAATGTGCTCTATCTCCTTGAGCCAATTCTCGGCCTCATCAGGATCCATGGTTCCACTGAATCGGGGTGGATTCAGGTTGCGGAAATTTCAATGTAACTCTCCAGCTCCTCGGTTGTTGTTGTTATTAGCTCCAATAGTTTGGAGTAAAGCCTGAGTGAGCTGCTGGATTGTCTGCTGCATGTTACGGAGTTGTGCACGCTCCGCTGCCATTGTTGTGTTTTAAGTTCCTTCAAAAGAGAATGTACTTATAAGAAAATGAGTTTGCACTAAGTTTGTGTGTGTGTGAGTTTATTTTATCTTATTACCCAAGGTTCTACCCATCTCACATAGGTATGGAACTTATACTCTAAGTCAAGGCAGGTCAAACCTAGATCATCCTATACTTAAGAATAACCTAGGCTCTGATATCACAAAACTGAAACGCCCCAACGGGGAATATCGGAGCGGAATTACAGTTATTAAATAGCACAGAGCGAGAAATAAATGACAAACCATTGCACAAATGGAAATAATACCAAACATCTCCAATTTCATTAATAATCCATCAAATATCTATTACATCCAACCATCAGAGACAAACTAGGGCCCAGAGTACTTTATTGAAATCCAAACTAATACATCAAGACTGACTGACTCACTAATTCATAACTATACTAACTAGCTATTAAGCAGATGGTTTCCGAAAAAGGGTCACTCCTGGGCATCGTCCTTAGTCCCATCCTCGTGAGTGTGGTCATCGTCAAACTCGCCTAAAACACAATGAATAAATACGCAGGATGAGTGAATAATGTCCAGTAGGACTTAATATCTCATGAGAACAAGCATGCTTAAAGTAATTAATGTCTTTAGGAGGCAGGATACGAGAACAAGTTGTCATGTATAGTCAAGAGAATGATGTAACAAGATAACGTGAAACATTAACTCATTCACGAGAGTATAACATCACAGGAATTGGCCATATCACGAGATAGCGAGTAACCTAGTCACGATAGCAAGTATGGGTTGATATTTCTTTCAACCCCAAGTTCAAGTAACAAACAAATGATTGATTGATTGTCATAGATTAAATCTTGCGTGTCATGCGTTAGGTGTATGCCATCACCCAGATCATTAGACCCCCACGAGTTATAGCCTTTCAGGTGCTCCTCCCAAGGACCAGATCGGGCCCTTATAATGTTTCCTAGCAAGTCATGTTTGTTATCTTAGACAATCAATTGATGGCCAAGTAGAGTACCCAGAACAGATGAGAGTAGTAGATGAAATAGATGAGAGTGTAGAGAGAACGTGAACAGATGAGAGGATATAGATAGTAGATGAGATAGGGACAATATCGTAAAACAACGTAACACCGATAATAACAGTTGCGCGGCACCAGGTTAGGTACCGGCAGTCTGGTAGAAATCATCATCGCCCACTAGCCGTGCTATGAACACAGGCTAGATAGTCCGGCATGATCACAAGGTAATAAGAGAACACACTAAGGCCATGGATCGTACTGATCCCTAAAGGTGTATCGGGTTTTAGGGTACAACCAGCTCGTCGGCTAAGGACTTGCGCCAAAGCCAAGAAGACTTACGGAGGCCTTGACAAGGAGTCCCTGGCCCAGTCGAGAGTATTCCCGATGGAGAGGTGGTCCAAGTCAAGAGAAAGTGTGTGAAAACTAGTCCGTTGTGCCTCGAGTGCTCGAAGGTCGAGGGAAAACGGTAACGGTATTCAAAACGCGCGTATAATATGAAGACAATTGTATAATTAATTAAATAGGGAATTTAGTAATTTATTTTGCTAAATTTCTAGATATATTATTGAATACTTTAACAAGGTTTAATGGCAAACATGATGGTTAAGTGTGTGTAAGTGTAGATGAATCAAGAGAACAAGTATGGTTTTGCATATAGCTTTTAAATAATTAAATTTATACAATTATTGTCCATCATTAATTTTCCAGGTCGAAATAACTTTAACATGGTTTAATCATGGCTATTTAAGGAGTATATAGCCTAATTAACAGGGGCATGTGCATAATTTAAAGTTCTGGCCTCCACAGTCAGATAGCGACGCAGGGGTCTGTCGCGTTCATGTCGCGACACAGGGTCGGGTCGCGTTCAGGTTTCATGTTGCGACGGGCTAAAAGGCCG
Source organism: Colocasia esculenta (assembly GCA_014218235.1). Classification (NCBI taxonomy): domain Eukaryota; kingdom Viridiplantae; phylum Streptophyta; class Magnoliopsida; order Alismatales; family Araceae; genus Colocasia; species Colocasia esculenta. The sequence goes on along the minus strand of CM024765.1, from coordinate 14,908,081 downwards.
CAATCAGGTCGCGATAAGGCTGTCGCAACACGCTTCACGGTCGTGATTGGGTTGTTGTCATGACGCGGTTCCGGGTCACGACAGGGTCCGCTATCGCGACGCCTGGCCCCGTCGCGATAAGGCTGTCGCGGTGCCCTCCCCCGTCGCGATGGTGTCGTGACGGCCTTGGGGGTCGCGATAGTGCCTGTGTCGCCTCGGGTGTTTCGGTGGGCCGGTTGTGTGTCGGCGTGTGCCCCAGGGCAGGCCTTGCCCTGAGGACCTTCTGGTAGGGAACGCGGCTGGTTGCCTCCCTGCGTTCAGTGACCGAAGGTGACACCTTCGTGGCCGTGTCCTGGCAGCGGTGCCAGGAGGGTCACGTCTGTGTAATAATCGATTGACCCGTGGTCAATCGATTATTAGCAGAGTGACAAGTTTCCGTGTTGCTGGTAGTGTTCCGAGGCTCTGGCTTTTCCGTGTGTGTTTGGTTGGCTGATGGCCCTCCTGGGGGTCTGTGTGTGCCTCGTGCTCGCTGGGCTTGTCGTGTGTTACAAGCCAGCGATTCGGCGTGGTTTTTGTGTGCTGCCCCGCCTGTTCGCCTGATGCTAGGCACTTGAGGGCTTGTCCCCAATCTGAGAGGTTGTTACCGTTACCTGGGACCCCCGTCCTCGGGAGCCTTTGAGGGAGTGTTTGGGGCTACGAGTGTGTTCGAGTTGGCAGCCGACAGGGCGGACTCTGGAGCTGAGGGAAAACAATGATTTGGACAGCGGCGCTGAGTCATTTGTAGAGCTCTCTTGGCTAGGCCTGGGACACCGAGGATGACCGGAGTTCTACTAGGTGCTGGCTATTCAGTCCCTTGTCTCACTGCCTCTCTCTGCGTTGGTTACAGAGGCACGTAGTGGTGTCAGGCATGAGGCCACAACTTAGCCAGGCTGAGGTGTTGCATGTGTTGTGTGTTTCTGTGGCGGCTCTGTCTCACCCTTGCGCGGGGGCGGAGGCAGGAGCTAGGCTAGCGAGCAGAGCGTGCGGACTACGGGTCCCCCTCTTGGCTGCTAGCGGCGGTGGCTTGGTTGCTGTCATGACATTTCCAAGTGTTATCTGTTGCCCTAGATTGCACGGAGGTTATAGCCTGGCTGTGCCTAGTTTCCGTGGGTGTCGTTGGTTTGGCCTTGTGTAGACCCATGCTTCTGGTGGTTCTCGCTTCGGTGTTCTCTCGATTCCGTGGTCCCATTCTTGGGTGCCAGCCCGTGATGGCACCGGCGTGTGTAGCTTCCCGACCTTTCGGTATGTCTGGGGTCCGGGGTGGTTCTTCTTGTGGGCCCTTGACCTTGTGGAGGTCTGAGGTGGCCGTGCTTGCGGTGAGACGTCGTTCTCACTTGGTCGTTCGTGGTCTCGGCAGGTGTGCCGAGCGCTGCTTCCGCTGTGTGCCCGACTCCATTGGTTTCTGTGGGAGTCGTGTGTGTGGCCCGACCTCGGTTGGTGGTCGTGGCGTTGTGCTATTCTCTTCCGCTACTTTATAGTATCATGATATAGGGGTTTCTCGCTTTATAGGTTTCTAGTGTAGTTTCCTATTTTCGGAGTTCTTGCTGGTCTGGTCGGTGAGGGATTGGTAATCCTTACTGGGCCTTGTTCGCGAGGCTCACCCCCCTACTTCCTTCAGCTAGGGGCTCATCGTCGTGGGAGTTTGGTGTCGGACGGGTTGCGGAGGCGGCTGTGGCGCCGTGTGTTGTCAGCAGCAGTGAGAGCGATTGTTGTGAGCTCTTGTAGCCGAGTGAGCTGAGAGTTGTGTTTTGCAAGTTCTCGGCGTATGCCCCTTAAGGACTGCACCTTTCTTCTTGTACTGTGCTTTTACTTGGGACACGTTGTACAGATCTTTGTGTATTGTACAGATTGTTATAGTTATTCGAATTCAGTACATATCTCACTAGACTATTTTCTTATAACCCTTCCGGGTCTTCGGATCCGTGGGTGGCGGCGCGACCTTCGGGGCCCCTTGAGAGGGTCCGGGAGGTCGGGTCGTTACAGTGGTATCAGAGCGAGGAGTCTACTGAGATTTATAAAGAGTTAATAACTATAGCTGTCCCAAAGAAAGGTACTAGTGTGCTGCTGACACCGTCTGACTAGTGTTAGGCTTGTGCTTTCAATTGTTTTATAGGTGTGCGGCTTCCCTGCAAGGTTCGTGCGCGTGCCGCAGGTTGCAGTTGTTGCTGTGCCGCGTGCATGGTGAGTGTGGTCGCTTGGCGGGTTCGTGCCGTAGCGGCGCGGTTGGTGCTGGATTCACTGGCAGCGGTCTTCCTTGTGTGGAGGACGCTTGCAGGCAATTCCGGGCGCTGTGCTGTTGGTCGTCTTTGGTGCATTTGAGCGTGTGTGCATCGCAAAGGCTGAGAGAGCCTGCGTGTGGTGCGACCTTCACCGGTGTAGGGTTGTTGCCTGTGGAACTAGTCAAAGTGTCCCAGCCTTGTTGGCTGTCCCCCTGTTGTCGGGGTGTGTGTTGTGTTTGTTGTTTGTATGGTCTCTTGTCTGTGCGCTGTTGTGCGCCGTGCTCTGCTTGGTCGGCATTGTTGCTCAAGCTAAGCAGATGTTCGGTGTGCCGTGTTGCATCGCTGGTTGAGCGCTACGATACTTGCCTGTGGTTATTGTCGGCCTAGTGCTGACAGGTTGGGAGCTCTGGTGAGGTGCTCCCAGAGTCCATCTCTATTGGTTCTGGCAGAAGTGAGGTTTCCCCAGAACTGTGTTGTGCTCGTTTCTGGTTGTTGTGGCGTTGCCCTCTAGGCTGAGGTGCATCGTTTGGTTGCCCTATGTTCTGGTGAGGTTTCCCAGAACCGTTTGCTGTTGTTCTGGTGAGGGTTTCTCTCAGGACTGTTCCTCGCTCATTTCTGTTGTTGCCGTGCTACCTCAGAGTCTGAGGTGTGCTGTTGTTTTGGCTGGTGCGTTCTGGCGAGTTTTCCCAGAGCAGTGCCTTGGTGGTTCTGGTGGAGGTTCTCCCAGGACCTGCTTGCGTTGCTTCTATAGTTATGCTTACTGCAGTGTTCTCTCTGATGATCTGTGTTGTTTGGTCGTTGGGTCGTGCATTCTGGTAAAGGTTCTTCCCAAGATCGCCCTTTGTCGCTTCTGGTGGAGGTTCTTCCCAAGAGTGCTCTGTGTTTGTTTTGGGCCACTGTTGTGTTGCCCCTGTGGTTTGAAGTGTGCCGTTTGGTTGGGCTGCGTTCTGGCGAGGTTCTCCTAGGACGGCTCGTGGCACTTTTGGTGGAGGTTCTCCTCGAAGCTGCTTCGTGTTGTTTTGGTTGTCGCTGCTCTCTCTCTCTGTAGAGATGAGCTATCGTTGTTGCCGATTGGACTGTCTGTGTTACAGCCTGCTTGGGCGTTGTCAGTTGAGGTGTTGTGCCCTTGGACGTGCGTCTGGGTGCTGTGTTGGCCAGCTTGTCTCGTTAGTCATTTCCAAGTTTCTCGATTGCGTTGGTGGGACTGCGTGTCCCCGTGGCCCAGATGGTTTGCTTCATTTCTTGCGCCCTGCGTGCTCTCCCAGATGGTGGTCTGGTGAGTGCAGTGGGTGTTTGGCTGGCTGTGCTTCTTGTGGAAGCGTCAGTCTTGCGATGTGATTTTCCCTCTCGCGCGTGGAAGAGACTCGTTGTGTGTGTCTCCTTCCTCTGCTTTCTGTTGGTTGCTGGGGGTGGCGATGCTCCACTGTGGTGTTGTGTTGCCAGGGTGCGCATCGTTGCGACCTTCTGGTGGAGTCATCTTCCCTTGAGTTGTTTTTGGGTTGAGCTGGTTGCTCCCCTCGTGCTGTCATTTTCTGGTGGCACCGTGGGTCAGTGGACCTGTTCGTGCCATCATCGTTGATTGTTTCTTGCTGCCTGCCTGAACAATTTAGGGCATTGGGTCCCTGTTGGTTTGGTGCGAGGTAGTACCATTTTTGTGTCATCGTTTGGTGTTTGGCCTCTCTATCGGTCGCGATAGAGGTGGTGCTTCTTGCTCTTGCGCCCTAGGGAGTCTCTATGTCTTTTGCTCCCCATGCGGCAGAGTCGGTGCTCCGTGTTTTGTGTGCTTCTTGGAGCGGACGTGGTTGTCGCGCTCTTAAAGTAGTTATCGGCTTTCTGTGTGCTTCTGTTGTGGGTCTCTGGTGGAGAGTCCCCTTCGGTGGGCCCTGTATCGTCTGGGGCCGTTGGTGCAGATGCATGTTCTGCACCTTGAGCATTTTTCAATGCTCCGTGTTTCTGTGCCTTAAGGGCTGGGGCCGGCATGGCCTATTGTGCCCTTCCAAGCTTGCGGTCCTTTACGTGTGGCCTTTGGCGGGTCTCTGGTGAAGAGTCCTTCCTATTAGCCGTGGTGTTGTTTCGGCCACTGGTGCACCTGTGTTGCACTTTGCTTAGTTTTGGTGCTTGTGGTAGCACCGTGTGCTCCTACTCGAGTGTTTTGGTTTCGTGCCGTTTGGAGCGTTGGTGCATTGTGTTGTGCCTTGGGTGGCTCCTGGTGATTATGATAGCACCATGTGTTGTGCCGGGTGCCTGTCCGTGTGATTTGTGTGTCGTCTCACGACTTCGCTTGGTGTTGGAGGCGTTGAGCTTTCCGCCTCTGGGACGCTTTGTGCTGGCCTATGCCTCGTGGTCATACCGTTACCACTGTGGGGTGGCTGCTTAACCTTTTCTAGGTAGCTCTGTCGGTGGTATGCCAAGCTTAGGTCGTGGCCTGTGTCTAGGTTTCCCCTCTCACTTTCGGAGCAAGTGTGTTTGGTTGTGGTACCCTACTTCGGTTCGGGTCCCTCTGGGGTCGACGTGCTGTCCTCGACCTCTGTGGTTGTTTCGGTTCCCGTGTGGTTGTGCATCTTTCTGGTGGTTGGCATGCTGGTACCCGCGCTGAGCCCTGTGTGCGCGTGGCAGGAGTGCTTCCAACTCCTCGTTGATTCTCCGTTGTGCGTGGCGTTGGTGAGTCTAGAAGCCGATGGCGGAGTCTCCTGTCGGTTCGTCCGGTGACAGTGAGGCCTATTGGGTTGCTAGTACTCGACCATGTGGTTTGTCGACGTTCGGAGGTGTCCGGATCTATCTTGACCTTAGATGTCTTCCGTGTTTCCGTCGCGGTGTGCCACGTTGTGGGGTGTGTAACTCCCAGGTTTTATGGATCTGTGTGCGTCCGGTGTCCCTGTTGGACCATAAGAAAGGTCTGAGTGAGACCTAGTGGTGACATCGGATGTCTTTTCCTCGTGTTGAGGGTTTCTCCGTGTGCGTTTGCTGTCCCTGTTGGACCACGAGGAAGGTCTGGGTGAGACCTTGCGGTGACAGTGGACGTCGTTCCGTGTGTTGCGAATCCTCCGTGAGCGTGGTATTGCTCTGGTTCTCGTCACTCGCGTGGCTTCTTGGTTGGGCCGGTGACCGATGCTAGTTGCTGCTAGTAGCGTGAGGCCGATCCCCTGAGTGTCGTGCTTGACTCTCAGGTGTTTCTCATGTTGCTATCGGCAACCGAGTCCTCTGTCGGGTTTTGCCGGTGACAGAGTGGGTTGCTGATTGGTTGGTCCCAACAATGATGTCTGTTGGTGGCTGCAGCCGTGTAGTTTTCGACTGGCGTTTTCCGCTGTTCGGGCTGGATTTGGCGTCGCTCGGCACTGGTGGGATTGTCGTTCCATTTGGGCACCCCACGTATGGCTGGAGTGAGCCGTTGGTTTCTCGGCTTGGTGCGCCCAGAGTGTTGGAGCATGTTGTGAGCCGTTAGGTTTTCGATTTTGTGCTTCCCGTATGTTTGGGGCTCGTTCCGTGAGTCGTTGGTTTTCCGACTTCATGTGCCGTACATGTTTGGCTGTGCGATTGTTGCCACGAGGAGGTCGTGTTGAGACTTAGTGGCTTATTCGCATTGGTCTTACGTTTACTCCTTGTGTTTCGTTTCATGCCTCGGGATCTTTTGGGCTTGCCCCAATTTCGAGGATGAAATTGTTTTAAGGGGGGTAGAATGTAAGACCTAGCTTTTCGACTTTCCGTCCAGTGTTTGGGATGACTGGCCACTAATGCGTCTAGGGTGGGCGACACGTTAGTGTCGCAACGGGGGTGCCAGACGTGACAGTCATCCGTGTCGCGACGAGGGTGTGCGTCGCGTTCTTATCGCGCCGGGGTTCTCCGTCGCGTCTTCGTGTCGCGACCAGTCAGTGGGTCACGATTGCTTTCTATACTGTCGGTCGTCTGACGCCTGTCAGAGTGGTAGGTGTGTTAGTACGGCCTGTCGCGTTGTCGCGGCGCCCTTGGGGTGCGCGTTCTTGTCATGGTCCGTTGACCCGTCGTATTATGGTTCGTAACGCGACAGGGCGGGCTGTCACGTTCTGGGTGCCGGGGGCTTAAGGTGCTGGCTGACTACCCCTTTTCCCTCTCTCTCTCCTCTTCTTCCCTTTCCCCTCTTCTCCGGCGATGGGGAGGCTCCCCTCCGACAATCCGGGCATGGAGCGGCCGGCGGCTCGTGGTGTAGCGTGGGAGCGGCGTCATGGAGCGAGGAGGAGGTGGCCGTGCGTCGTGAAGGCCCTTCGTGGGTTCGGTTCTTTGTGAAAGGTAGGGATTTCTTGTGCCCTTCCCGATCCGGGTGGATTGGGAGCCCCTCGGGGTTTATAGATAGCTTTATTACTTTCCCCATGCTCCCCTCCCCCTTGTAGTGTGTTTGTGTGGTTTATGGGCGGCCGGGATTGAGGATCCCGTTGGTCTGCCTCCGTGCTGGTGTCGAGACGGCACTGCGCGTCGCGACATCAGAGGAGGCGTCGGCCCGGTCGGGCGCGACCTTATCGCGACGCGGTTGGCAGTCGCGATAAGGCCATCGCGACGTGCTTCCCGGTCGTGACAGGGTTGCTGTCGCGACGCGGTTCCGGGTAGCGACAGGGTCTGCTATCGCGACGCCTTGACCCATCGCGATAAGGCTATCGCGGTGCCCTCCCCCGTCGCGATGGTGTCGCGACGGCCTTGGGGGTCGCGACAGTGCCTGTGTCGCCTCGGGTGTTTCCGTGGGCCCGGTTGTGTGTCGGCATGTGCCCCAGGGTAGGCCTTGCCCTTAGGACCTTCTGGTAAGGAACGCGGCTGGTTGCCTCCCTCCATTCAGTGACCGAAGGTGACACCTTTGTGGCCGTGTCCTAGCAGCGGTGCCAGGAGGGTCGCGTCTGTGTAATAATCGATTGACCGACAGTCAATCGATTATTAGCAGAGCTATGAGTTTCCATGTTGCTGGTAGTGTTCCGAGGCTCCAGCTTTTCCGTGCATGTTTGGTTGGCCGACAGCCCTCCTGGGGGTCTGTGCGTGCCTCGTGCTCGCTGGGCTTGTCGTGTGTTACAAGCCAGTAGTTCGGCATGGTTTTTGTGTGCTGCCCTGCCTGTTCGCCCGGTGCTAGGAACTTGAGGGCTTATCCCCGATCTGAGAGGTTGTTACCGTTACCTGGGACCCCCGTCCTCGGGAGCCTTTGAGGGAGTGTTTGGGGCTACGAGCGTGCTCGAGTTGGCAGCCGACAGGGCGGACTCTGGAGCTGAGGGGAAAACAGTGGTTTGGACAGCGGCGCTGAGTCATTTGTAGAGCTCTCTTGGCTAGGCCTGGGACACCGAGGACAGCTGGATTTCTACCCGGTGCTGGCTAGTCAGTCCCTTGTCTCACTGCTTCTCTCTGCGTTGGTTCTGGAGCCACGTCGTGGTGTCAGTCATGAGGCTGTAGCTTGGCCAGGCTGCAGTGTTGCATGTGTTGTATATTTTTGTGGCGGCTCTGTCTCGCCCTTGCACATGGGCGAAGGTAGGAGCTAGGCTAGTGAGTAGAGCGTGCGGACTGCGGGTCCCCCTCTTGGCTGCTAGCGACGGTGGCTTGGTTGCTGTTGTTTTGATAACGTTGCCTCACGACGTTACCAAGTGTTATCCGTTGCCCTAGCTTGCACGGTGGTTATAGCTTGGCTGTGCCTAGTTTCCGTGGGCGTCGTTGGTCTGGCCTTGTGCAGACCCGTGCTTCTGGTGGTTCCCGCTTCGGTGTTCTCTCGATTCCGTGGTCCCGTTCTTGGGTGCCAGTCCATGATGGCACCGGCGTGTGTAGCTTCGCAACCTTGTGGTATGTCCGGGGTCCAGGGTGGTTCTGCTTGTGGGCCCTTGACCTTATGGAGGTATGAGGTGGCCGTGCTTGCGGTGAGACGTCGTTCTCCCTTGGTTGTTTCGTGGTCTTGGCAGGTGTGCCGAGCGCTGCTTCCGCTGTGTGCCCGACTCCGTTGGTTTCTGTGGGAGTCTTGTGTGTGGCCCGACCTTGGTTGGTGGTCCTGGCGTTGCGCTATTCTCTTCCACTACTTTGTAGTATCATGCTATAGGGGTTTCTCGCTTTACAACTTTCTAGTGTAGTTTCCTATTTTCGGAGTTCCTGTTGCTCTGGCCGGTAAGGGACTGGTAATCCCTACTGGGCCTTGTTCGCAAGGCTCACCTCCCCTACTTCCTTCAGCTAGGGGCTCGTCGTCGCGGGAGCTTGGTGTCAGACGGGTTGCGGAGGCGGCTGTGGCATCGTGTGTTGTCAGCAGTAGTGAGAGTGAGTGTTGTGAGCTCTTGTAGCCGAGTGAGCTGAGAGTTGTGTTTTGCAAGTTCTCGGGGTATGCCCCTTAAGGACTGCACCTTTCTTCTTGTACCTGTGCTTTTACTTGGGACACGTTGTATAGATCTTTGTGTATTGTACAGATTGGTATAATTATTCCAATTCAGTACATATCTCACTAGACTATTTCCTTATAACCCTTCCGGGTCTTTGGATCCGTGGGTGGCGGCGCAACCTTCGGGGCCCCTGGCGAGGGTCCGGGAGGTCGGGTCGTTACATCTATACCAAGGGCTCTTTGAAAACTGTGCCAAAACTCTGAAGTGAACCTCGGATCTACGTTGGAAACAATGGAAACTGGGGTCCCATGCAACGAAACAACTCGGTCTACATATAATCTGGCAAGCCTGTCCGCTGACCAAGACATCCTGATTGGAAGGAAGTGCGCTGACTTGGTCAACCTATCCACAATCACCCAAATACCATCATGCCTCTACAGAGAACGGGGCAAACCAACCATAAAATCCATGGTGATGTCATCCCACTTGCACTCGGGAATGGGCAAAGACTGCAACTCACCACCAGGATACCGATACTCTGCCTTCACCTGCTGACAGGTAAGGCATCGAGCGACAAACTCTGCCATGCCCCTCTTCATCCCTGGCCACTAGAAGAACCTCTTTAGGTTATGATATATCATGGTGGAACCAAGATGAACAGCATACCTCGATCGGTGCACCTATGACAACAGCGCCTGCCGTGTATCATAGGGAACGTACAATCTGCCTCTGAATTTGACCTCAATGTTCTTGTTCAGCTCAACATCTGGCATCTACAAAATATCTGCCAACTTTGAATCTGCTTGCTATCCCTCCAGCACCTGACAGTACACTAACGGGCGAACTAACAAATTGGTCATCACTGCACAATCTCTGTACCTTGAAGGGATGAAAACTCCCTGGGACAGGTCCTCAAACAACCTCCACTCTCTAACCATCAACAAACTCCAGCGAACTCACTTGCTCAAAGCATTCGCCATGACGTTAGCCCTTCCCTGGTGATAAGAGAGGGTAAGGTCATAGTCCTTCAGGTACTCTATCCATTTGCGTTGCCTCAAGTTCAAATCCTTCTGAGTGAAGATACACTGCAAACTCTGATGGTCGGTGAAGATCTCGAACACCTCGTCGTACAAATAGTGCCTTCATAACTTCAGAGCGAACACCACTGCTGCCAACTCTAAGTCGTGAGTAGGGTAGTTCTCCTCATGCTTCTTCAACTACCGAGAAGCATAGGCAACGACCCCACCATGCTGCATCAGCACTGCACCCAAACCTGATCTCGAAGCATCTGTGTAGACCACAAAACCTCTGCTACTTGATGGCAAGACCAACACTGGCGCTGAAGTCTGTTGGCCCTTTTGGTATGGCAGCAAGCTAACCTAGAGGGGGGGGGGTGAATAGGTTTTCTGAAATCTGAAACAGAAACTTAAACACAGAGAATTATCACTTCAAAGTTTGGTTAGTTTAGTGTGATAAAGAGTAGCAGTGCGGAAGCAAGTAAACAATCACACAAATAACACAAGGGATTTATCCTGGTTCGACCCTTCCCACATGGAAGTCCTACATCCAGTCCCCAAGAAACCTCTTGGGATTTTACTAACCAAGGGTACAGTCCCCCTCAAGGACAATACAACACACAGCACCCCAGCTGGTCTTCTTCTCTTTCCCAGGCAAGAAGGCAGCCCACTTCTCTTACAGGTAAAGAAGCCAACCTCCTGGTACAAACCCCAGTGCGGTTCTGCTAGACAAAAACCCCTAGCTAGGTTCTATACTATATACAGTCCTACAAATGGACAAAGATCTTTCTTAGAAAAGAAAGAACACGGCTAAGAGTTGGAACAGATGAAAACCAACTAAAAGAAACTCTCAGCTAAAAGACTCTCTCCCCCAGATTACAAGATGCACATAGAGAGAGTGAAGAGAGGAGAAGAAGCTTGAATGCTTGAGTGCTTCAGTTGCTTGAACACTTCTTTTTGGGCTCAGACTCTTTCTCTCTTTTCCTTTGAGTGTATGTGGAGTTGAGGTTCTTCCCGGATGTACACTCTTGAAAAATCTTCAGAAAAGATCTCTTATTGTTCTTTAGCCATGCTTCTTCTTTTATATGAGCAATTTGAATAGATCCGTTGAAGGGATCCGTTGGAGTCCTAGCCGTTGCTCATCTTCTGTCTTTCTTCTGATACTGTGTGGTCTACGTGGTCTGCACACATAGGAGAGAGTGTTAGCACAAAATAGTGTTTATGATAAACGGTGCTTACCACTGTGTTTCTGCCAACACACTGAAAATAGCAGGTCATATTTTATGATAAGACTCTGAAATACGCATACAGCTTTTCTGTCAGAAGATGTTTGACTTTATATTGACCACCAAGATCACTTCAGAGGATTATAAGAAATATATGTTTAAAGTGAAGTGAATCGTTGTGAGAATGACTTATCAAATCGTTATAGTTATGGCAAATCGTTGTACGTCTTAAAGAATCGTTATGAAACTTAACAGTTCGATGTGAGAGGCAAATCGTTATGATTCTTAACAGATCGATGTGCGAATCATTTTGCAAGCAAATCGTTATAAGTCTTAAAGAATCATTATGAAACTTAACAGCTCGATGTGAGAGGCAAATCGTTATGATTCTTAACAAATCGATGTGCGAATCGTTATGCAAGCAAATCGTTATAAGTCTTAAAGAATCGTTATGAAACTTAACAACTCGATGTGAGAGGCAAATCGTTATGATTCTTAACAAATCGATGTGCGAATCATTATGCAAGCAAATCGTTATAAGTCTTAAAGAATCGTTATGAAACTTAACAACTCGATGTGAGAGGCAAATCGTTATGATTCTTAACAAATCGATGTGCGAAATGTTATGCAAGCAAATCGTTGTTCTTACTTAAGAAATCGATGTGGGATCGATTTCTTAGCAAATCATTGTAGCGCTTGTTAATTTTGCACTTGAACTCAAATCGATGTATATGGATTTAGACATCGATTTTATCATTTTAGTGCGCCATATTACATCAATGTGAGACACAACATTTTGCTATGAGATTGATGCGACACAGATGAAACAAAATATTCAATAATATTTAAATAACCATAAAAACAAAGATATATCATCATAAATTTTGTTATCACCAAAATATAAGGACAAAATATAGGAGTGGTTCAACAAAGTCAACCTCCTCTTCAGCTCCTGAAAACTCTGCTTGCAGTCCTCTGTCCAAACAAATCTAGTCTCAAGTCTGGTCAATCTGGTCAACGGCTCTGCAATCCTGGAAAAGTCCTGGATAAACCTCCTGAAATAGCCAGCCAAACCCAGAAAGCTGCAAACCTCTGAAACTGAAGTGGGTTGCACCCAAGACAACACTGCCTCTACCTTGGCAGGATCCACTGCCACACCAGAACCTGAGATTACGTGTTCAAGAAAGTGCACCTCCCTCAGCCAAACTTTGCACTTGTTGAACTTGGCATAAAGTTGGTGACTCCGCAATGTCTCCAACACGATCCTCATAGGCACCTCGTGCTCCTCCTTAGAAGCCGATTAGACCAAAATCTCATCTACAAAGATGACCACAAACCTGTCCAAGTACTCACTGAACACTCTGTGCATCAAATCCATGAAAGCTGTAGGTGCATTCGTGAGCCCAAACGGCATCACGACGAACTCAAAGTGATCGTACCTCGAACGGAAAGCTGTCAGGCCAATATCTGACTCTCTGATCCTCAGCTGGTAGTAACTCAATCTCAAGTCAATCTTCCAAAACACTCTGGCTGACTGGAACTGATCAAACAAATCATCGATCCTGAGCAACAGATACTTGTTCTTCACTGTTACCTAGTTCAACTGCCTGTAATCGATGCGCAACCTCAAGCTACCATCCTTCTTCGTCACAAACAACACTGGTGCGCCCCACAGCAAACTACTCAGACGGATGAAACCCAACTCAAGCAACTCCTGCAACTGGCGCTTCAACTCGCGCAACTCAGCTGGAGCCATCTGGTATGGTGCCTTGGACAAAGGCATTGTACCAGGAAAAAGCTCAATGGAGAACTCTACCTCCCGCTTAGGTGGTAACCCAGGTAGATCCTCCGAAAGAACATCAAAAAACTCACAAACAATAGGTACGTCAAAAATTGACGACCCGCTAGGCTCCAAAGAACAAACATAAGCAAGATATGCTACGCAACCATCGCGGATCAAACGGCGAGCTCTACAGAAAGAAATAAAAGGTCGACGGGTAGACCGGATACCTCGGAAGCAAAGAACGGGTGTCCTGGGTATCTCAAACCGCACAGTCTTCTGCTGACAATCCACCACAGCTGACTGAGTCTCCAACCAGTCCATGCCACGGATGACATCAGAGTCACGAAGCTGCAGCGCGTACAACATGGCTGGCAACTGATGTCCCTAGACCTCAACTGTGACACCCTCAAGGTAGCCGAAAGAACACATGTAATCACTGGATGTAAGATCAACCTTCACATCACACTGCCTCTTAGGTGTGTGACGAATGAGCGACTCGTAAAATTCCTCGGAAGCAAAACACAGGGAAGTACTGGGATCAACCAGAACACGAGTAGCTCTACCAAGGATAGGCAAAGTACCTATAACTAGGTTCAACGCCTCGGCCTCCTCCCTACTGAGAGCCATCACACGACCAGGACCACACCCACGCTGCAGCGCTTGCTGGGGCTGCTGCTGCTATGGCGGCTACTGGTGCTGTGGAAACTGCTGCTGTTGGTGGTATGGCTGAAACTGCTGAGGCTGCTGATGCTACTAAAATTGTTAAGGCTGTTGAAGGTACTGCCTCTGCTGCTGCTGACTGGGTGCCTACTGTTGTGGAGGGTACTAGTACTGCGGCAACTGCTGACTGTACTGCACTGGCTACTGTGGCTGCTGAACTTGCCCCATCGGGTAATCCCTCCTGTAGTGGCCTGGTAAACCGCAAGTGTAATAGGTCACCCCCTGTTTGCCCTGCTCGGCTCCCTATTGGACCGACTGCTTTGCAAACCTCGATTGGCACTTTGGCTGCCGACCCCGTCCACCCTCGCGAGTGGTCATCTGCTTGAACCTCGAGCGCAAACCGGAACTGCCCGAATTGCCTGAGCCCAAAGAAGAAGAAGTGGCACTACCATGACTACCTGCGGGACACTGGTATGGTGTGGTCCTAGAGGAAGCTCCTCCCTGCTGCTGCTGCTGGGGCTGCCAGGTCTTTCTCTCGAAGGTGGTGGCCTTAGCCACTGCCACTCCCAAAGTGGCACACATGTGAGCGGTCACACCCCACCGCAAATCTGGCCTCAGTCCTGCAATAAACATCTCTGCACAAGCCTGCTTACTACCGGAAACATGAGGAACATGCCTCAACAACCTGACAAACCTCTGGTGATATTGAGTAACCGTCAGATCACCCTGAACCAACTCATGAAACTGATATCGTCTCTCACATCGAGCATAGTCAGGAAAATACTCACCGTGGATAACCTCCAAGAACCGCTGCCAAGAAACCTGATCCAAATGCTACCCTGGGAAGTGTGTCTGTCTCTGAACTCTCCACCACTCATGTGCTGGTCCCTTGAGCTTACATTGCCAATCTGACCTGATCCTCCTCGGTGCACTCCATGGTCTCGAACGTACACTACAACTCATGCATCCAACTCTCAGCTCTATCTGGGTCATAGTCGCTGAAGAACGTCAGTGGTCGGAGACGCAAGAACCTCTCTAAGCGAGCGGTCCTATCCTCAGTGACAGTCGTGTAGGATCGAATAGGGTAGATGAACAGATCTAGAAGGGGGGGGGGGTTGAATAGATCTAACACCAATTACTGCAGAAGCTAAAGCAATTTCAAAATCACTTCGAATTAGAGATCCATTCAAGCAAGCAATCTAACTGATCTAATGTGTGAATGTGTGATTATGTGTATATGATGTGTGAAGCAATTAGAGAAAGAGTGTGAAATTAAAATCCTATGCAAGCATCTAGTGCAAAGAGATAGATCAAACCATTGCACACAAGATTTTTAGGTGGTTCGGAAATCACACTAGTGATTCCTACATCCACCCCTCACACAGTGAGGTTACACTACTCAAACTCGAGTACAACACACACTGGAGCATGATGACTCCAAACACCCTTGAGCACGACGGTTCAACACACAACCAGAGCACGATGACTCCAAAACACCTTGAGCACGATGGCTCAACACACAACTATGAGCACGATGGCTCAAAACTCACAACCGTGAGTTCGATGACCCACAAACTGAGCACGACGGCTCAAACCATAACTGGAGCACGATGACTCCAAACTGAGCACAATGGCTCAACACACAAGTTAGATCAAATCCACACAAAATCAAATCCTCTAGCAATGATCTGATTCATAGACTCAACAAACACTGAAATCTGCACAAAACTTCATGTATAGATCTCACAAACAGAAATGAGGTGAACACTCCAAGAATTAAGTGAAGGAAATATTAGTTGAAAGTTCCTCGAGGAAGAAATCTTGCAGAAGCTTGAATTGAAGACCCTTGAAGGAATTTGATGGAGATCCTCTTCAATTGACGATGCTCTGCTCTAGTGGCATCCGAATTGCCAGTACTTCTTCTTCTTCTACTGCTCCTCTTCTCAATCCACTCCTCTCTCAGCACTTCTCTTCTTGGCCTTGATCCACATGTTCTCTTGGATGAAATGGCGGGAAGGCTGGAGGTTCTGATTCCGATTCTTGGATCCGTTTGATCAGATGAGATACGAGAGCTTTTATAGCCTCTGTGCAGTCTCACATATGTGAGAGAGAGGTGCACATAAACCTAGAATGATCCAGACTGCCACATGTCCAAACGTTCTTTACCACCCTGCCACTTGGATGATATGACATTTTGGTAATTATGGAATCTCCCATACAAATCTCATAAAGTGATCACAACCGTTGGATTCTATGCTCTGCATAATTCTGGATTTACAGAAAAAAAGAGTCGACTCATGTTTCCAATAGAATCGACACTACTGATCAGAAACCAATTTCATCTCATTTGCAAAACACTAGTGTCGACCTGACAAACCACCAGCGTCGACTTGATCACCAGGTAGAGTCGACCTAATCAGTAGCTAGAGTTGACCTCCTGTGTATTCCACCAAATCAGGTTCACTGGATGGATGCTAGTGTCGACCTCAATTTTAGCTAGAGTCGACACTACTGACATTTGCTCTTCAGAAACTTGCTGGGCAGCCTTTAAGAGTCGACCTGTCTGTCAACTGAAGTCGACCTGTCTGTGACGTTTTCTTTAGGAGCTTGCTGGGTAGACTGTTAGAGTCGACCTGTCTGTCAATTAGAGTCGACTCTAGTTTGACAAGAACTTTGTAAACCTATATGAATGAAGAGTAGACCATCAAAACATGTCATTCACAGTAAGATATGAGATATTAAATATCAAGAACATGTTGTTTGAACATTATTGTAATACATTCAATATGTACAATATGTTCAATATGCCATCATCAAAATGAAAGTACGAGTGATGTTCAATGGTCATCACTAAAAATTCATCTTTAAGAAATTCCATTACACACTCAACACAACATTCTCCCCCTTTTTGATGATGACAAAATTAAATGCACAAACTTGGTCTTTTCAAATGATTTCTCCCAAAAGCTCATAAGAACTCATTCTCCCCCTATCTACAATATCTCCCTCAACAAACCAATTACCCCGACAAACCACAAACCAACCAATTTCTCCCTCTCAATTCTGTAATATTCTCCCCCTTTTTGACAGCATAAAAAAGATAGACATGAAAGATATAGATGGTAGGAGGGCAAGAAAAGAAGTGGTGATAAGAAATGTTCAGGAATGATCACAATAAATGAGACAAACTGATATGGACATATGAGAGAAATTATTGTGTATTGTGATTGTGCATCAAAGTTTAATCAAGGAGACACACTCAACACAAAGTATTGCAAAATATAATGAGCTGAATGTAGTTAAAATAATGATGCAAATGTGTTTTTAGGTGACTTATATGAGTAAGCAGAAGTATTTAACAACGAAGTTAAAAGCTTTAGATGTAACACAATGTAGAATAACAAGTCTAAACTCAGTATACATGAACTGTATGCAGGTCTAAAGCTTTTCTGTCTTGCCTATTTGAATTTTCTTTCCTTTTTAACTGGGAAAGAATACAATAATAAATTAGTTAAATTTCACTTTTTCAGTGCAAGAGATCACATTTGTCAGATGCAGGACCTCCTGATTACTCAGTGGTTTAACTTTCATTATCTTATACAGAGTTGAAAATTTTGTTTTCCACTTTTTGACGTGGGACAAATCACTTTTTAGGTGAAATGGCCTGGTTACTCAGTGGTTCAAGAATTTGCATTATTCTGTTTGTATCTTTCCAGATAGTTGTTCATTTACTTCTAATGTTCTGCAGGATTATTATTTTTGCTTAGACCAGAAAAGTCATGGCTACGAATGTAGAGAAATTATTCTTAACATGTGGTAAAAATGAAGATTAAACTTGCACATGTTAAACAGTAATGCCACTCATGTGCCTAGAAGTGTTTTACAAGTCATTTTAAAGACATTCAATATTATGATGGCACAACCTTGATATGAAAGTGAATATTTGAAATTGAACAAAATGGACCATTAGTTTAGTTTCAATGTTTTTATTCTCTCATACGAAAATAGCACAAAGACTCAAAAATTCTGATAATTAGGGCTCAAGATAGATAATCAGGGACAAGAGAAATGAGTGAAGAATTGACAAGGAGCATAGATTTTGATACCAAATGACTCCCCCTTTCATGTAGCTCCCCCTTACAAGGTGAACATAGAGATTATTGAAGAATGTAAAAAAAAATTAGTGAAATGAAAGACAAGGCTTCCCCTCAACAATTGCAAACAAAGTGTAACGACCCCGAGAACCCGACCCTCGGCCCACGCCGAGGACCCGATTTTCGCGGTCGCCGCCCACAGATCCGGAGACCCGGAAGGGCTATAATATAAATCTAACAGGATATGTAACAGAAGTAAACGTCAACTGCTAAACTAGAAGCGCACACGCGGAAACAGAAAGAAGAGCGAGACCGCTGTGTACCGCTCTAAGTACAGTCCCAACACACACACTAGTACAAGTAAAGGCAGGGGATAACAAGTCCCTTTGGGGCATACCCCAAGGGTGACGTACACTGAGAGGGGGAACCACTGCTAGCTACGGGGACCACAACTATCCTCCGCCCGGCGCGCGCCCTGTTGTTGCTGAGAAGTCTCACCTAGAAAGGAAAGGGATGAGCTTCACAACAGAAGCTCAGTAGGGACTACCAATCTCCTACTAGCTCTAACATGCAGAAGAATATATATATCAATTAAATAACAACAATTATATCTTCTACCTACGAACGGATGTGTGGAAGCAAAGCTACTAACTAGCAACGGTATGGAAATACAACACAGTCGGAAACTCCGTACGACTGCTCGTCATGACCACCACGCGGCTAGCAAACACAGACAGGGGGAAACCTCGCCTGGACAAGGAACACTAGCTACGGAAAGCACTACCACTAGTCAACGGTCAGGTGCGTCCACTGACGTCCTATCCTTGAATCAGGTCCAAATCTCCACGTCTCATCAGAGTAAGGCAAGACACAAAGTACACAACAGTAACCGCCATAGTCTGACCAGACTACGGTCCCACGCATGGCCTCTCTAGGCGGTTCTGGGGCCGCAAAGAGCGAGGCAGTGAGAAAAGGACTGGCTAGCCTGCACCGGGTAGAACTCCGGCCGTCCTCGGTGTCCCAGGCTAACCAAGAAAGCTCTGAAAATGACTCGACGCCGTCGTCCTAACCACCGTTTTCTCCTAAACTCCAGAGTCTGTGACTCGAGTACGCTCGTCGCCCCGAACGCTCCCTCTAAGGCACACGAGGATGGGTGTCCCATAAAACGGTAATAACCTCTCTCACAGGACAAGCCCTCAGGTGCCAAGCACTGGGCGAACAACTAGTGTAGGACAGTACTAGGGAACTAGCACAGGTGCCACGGGTACAGTAAGAAGCGGAAAGCGGCAAAGACTCCACAAAACATGGAACTTCGTAAGATCTACCTGTCTCTACTGTAGTCGCGACGCCCAACCCTGTCGCGACACTGTAGTGGCGGCTCAAGCTGTCGCGACCTTGTTGCGACGCACAAGAGCATCACGATGATGTCGCGATGGCCCTGCCGGTCGTGATATCATCGCGACCTCTATAGCAGTCGCGTCTTCAGCGGAGGGGGGTTCTGGAGCAGACTTCTTGGAGTCCACCCAAAAAATGGGATTACAACACACCACAGGGGGAGGGGAGCATGGAGAACATGTAAGAAGCTTATAAATCATGCATACCACCCCTAAAACCCCACAAATATGGATTTACATGAATCTACACTCGATGGAACCTCACTCAACCATGAGCATGGATTCCTCACACTCCCACGCCCCAAACCACGAGGATAACACCATCTCAAGGGGGAGGGGAGCATGCTAGGGCAAGAGGATCAAGGGGTCCCTACCTCCACAAGTAGAGCCGACCCGTTGGGGCCTTCATGTCAGAATGGCCACCTCCTCCTCGCTCCAAGCTCCACGAGCATGTCCCCTGCATGAACAGGACGACCCCACCTCAGCACGAGCACCACGAGCATGAAGAACTGGCGGAAAATCGCATGGGAGCTCAAGAGGGGAAGAAGAGGGAAGAAGGAGAAGAGAGAGGGGGAGAGGGGGAGAATGGGGCACAGCCTCGTTTTAAACCGATGGCCCCCAAGACGCGACGAGTCTGTTGAACCACTCTTATATTTTACCCTTATATTTTGATGATAACAAAATTTACGATTAATTAAATATTATCAAATATATTTAATATCATGTTTTCCTAATAAATTTAAATTTATGGAATTATCGCTGTGTGTGGTGCACTAAAATGATAATCGATGTTCATTCAATAAACATCGATTTCTGTTCAAAGTGCCACATCGGTTTCACTAACAATGACTTGATAAGTTACACAATGATTTGATCGTGTAATGATTCGTTAAGTGAAACAACGATTTGGTTGTCGTAACGATTTGATAAGTGAGAAACAACGATTTGCTCTCATAATGATTTGGTTCTCATAACAATTTCATAAGTGAGAAACAACGATTTGCTCTCACAACGATTTGATTCTCATAACGATTTGATAAGTGAGAACAACGATTTGCTCTCACAACGATTTGATTCTCATAACGATTTGGTCGCTGTAACGATTCGATAAAGCAAACAACAATTTGATCACTGCATCGATTCAAAAGTAAAACAACGATTCGATACCTGCAATGATTTGCTCTTTCTAAAACATCGATTTCCTTTATATTTCAAATGTCTTGGCGCCTAATGAAAAGTCAAATATATTTTTGACAGAAGATCTTTTTTATCTCTCTAGATCTCTTCTCTCTTGTCAGACAGAAAGATGGTCACTTACTACTTCTGGGAGAAAACAGGAAGCATAGAGGTATGTAAGCTCTTGACAGAAATACTGTTTTAGCTAAAAACTTTCTTCTATGTTTACAGACTTCGTAGACCACCAAGCGGCTGACAATCTGAAGATGAAAAAGAATAGAAAGATCAGCAACGACTAGAAGAGCTCCAACAGATCTATTCAAAAGCCTCTCATATAAAAGATGAAGCAAGGCTAAAGAAAAGCAAGAGAGCTTTCCTGAAGATCTTTGAAGGAGTGTACAACCATTGAGAAACCTCAACGCCACATACACTCAAAGGAAAAGAGAGAAAGAGCCTGAGCCAAGAAAAAGTGTTCAAGCAACTGAAGCTCTCAAGGATTCAATCTCCTTCTCCTTTCTCCATTCTCCCTATACTCATTGTAATTCTTGGGGAGAGTCTTTTGTTGAGAGTTTTGGTTAGAGGCCATTCTTGTAGAACTCTCAGCATTGTTCTTTCTTTTCTAAGAAAGACTTCTGTCCAGCTGTAGGACTGTATACAATGTAGAACCTAGCTAGGGGTTTGTGTCTAGCAGAACCACACTGGGGTTTGTACAAGGAGGTTGGCTTCTTGACCTGTAAAAGAAGTGGGCTGCCTTTTTGCCTGGGAAAGAGAAGAAGACCAGCTGGGGTGCTGGGTGTTGTATTGTCCTTGAGGGGGACTGTACCCTTGGTTAGTAAAATCCCAAGGGGTTGCTTGGGGACTGGATGTAGGACTTCCATGTGGGAAGGGCCGAACCAGGATAAATCCCTTGTGTTATTTGTGTGATTGTTTACTTGCTTCCGCACTGCTACTCTTTATCACACTAAACTAACCAAACTTTCAAGTGATAATTTTCTGTGTTTAAGTTTCTGTTTCAGATTTCAGAAGACCTATTCACCCCCCCTCTAGGTTAGCTTGCTGCCGTTCTAAAAGGGGCCAACAGAGTCGACCTGGCACGACAACGACCATGTCGCGACGCCCCTAGGCATCGCGACCACGTCGCGACGGCCACCCCCGGCACGACCCCAAAAGAAGTCAAACCTCGAAGACCAGGAAAAGCAGATGCAACGGCTGACCAGGTCGCGTCAACGCTATACGCACCTGACACCCGACACGACCGTTCTGACAAAAAGGACAACGGTCACATCTGTTAGAAAGGTAGTCGCGACACCGCCAGACGCCGCGATAAGAATGTGACGCCTACCCCCGTCACGACCTTGTCGCGATGGCCAGGTCTATCGCCACACAAACCATGTCGTGACGGGCTCCCCTGGCGCGACCATGTCGCAACCAGGGGGCCATCCATGACCCTGAGGACAGGGCCAAGTGCCCAGGAGGGCCGGGTCTTACATCCCACCCACTTTAAGAAATTTTGTCCTCAAAATTAAAATAAACTCAGTCTCAAATTAGAAAGCAGTACATGGAAAGATAACATACTAATCAATCAAACAAAAATGGGAACTACTCTCGCATCTCATCCTCGCACTCCCAGGTGGCCTCGCCACCAACGCGGTTCTCCTAGACGACCTTCACCAGCGGAAACTACTTTCGGCACAATTGCTGAACTCTGCGGTCGACAACTTTGACCGGGTACTCTGGCACTGACAAGTCTGGCGCTACCTCAAGCTGCGAGTACTCCAACACGTGCGACGGATCTGCGACGTACCTCTTGAGCTGTGAAACGTGGAAGACGCTGTGAACGCTTGCCAACTCTGCTGGAAGACTCAACTTGTAAGCCACCTCGCCGATCCTCTCTGTGACAGGGAAAGGCCCAATGTACCTGGGACTGAGCTTTCCCTTCCTGCCAAACCTCACAACTCCCTTGGTCGGTGAGACCCACAACACAAGGTCACCTATGCTGAACTGTAACGGCCTCCTGTGGATATCTGCGTAGCTCTTCTGTCTGCTCTCTACTGCCCGAAGCCTCTGCCTGACAAGTCTGATGGTATCCGCACACTGCTGCACCATCTCTGGTCCCAAAAGCTGCCTCTCTCCGACCTCGAACCAGTGAAGTGGTGTCCTGCATGGGCGACCATACAAAGCCTCGTATGGTGCCATTCAGATCCTCGAGTGATAACTGTTGTTGTAAACAAACTCTACCATCGAAAGGTGCGACTCCCAGGTGCCACTCCAGTCCAAACAACATGCTCTCAGCATATCCTCCAAGTCTGAATCGTCCTCTCTCTGACTGCCCATCTGACTGCGGTGATATGTTGTACGCAACCTTAACTCTATGCCAAGAGCCCTCTGTAGACTACGCCGAAACCCTGATGTGAATCTCGGATCTCTTTTGGAGACAATCGAAACTGGGGTTCAGTGCAATGGAACATCTCTGTCCACGTACAGCCTGGCTAACCATGCCACTGACCACGACATTTTGACTGGAAGAAAATATGCTGCCTTGGTCAAATGATCCACGATCACCCAGATACCATCGTGCTGCTGCGGGGTACGAGGCAAACCAACGACAAAGTCCATGGTGATATCGTCCCACTTCAACTCAGGAATGGGCAACGACTACAGCTCACCACCAGGACGCTGATGCTTAGCCTTCACCTGCTAACAGGTAAGGCACTGAGCGACAAACTCTACTATGCCTCTCTTCATCCCTGGCCACCAGAAGAATCTCCTCATGCCATGGTACATCTTGGTGGAACTAGGATGAACAGCATACCTTGATCTGTTAGCCTCTGATAGAAGCGCCTGGCGCGCATCTTCGGGAACATATAACCTGCCTCAGAATCTGACCTCACTGTCCTCGTCCAGCTCAACATCTGGCATCTACAAAATATCTGCTAACTCTGAGTCTGCCTACTGTGCCTGCAACACCTGCCTGTACACAGATGGACAAACTGACAAGCTGGTCATCACTGCATGGTCTCTGCGCCTCGATGGGTAGAACACTCCCTGGGACAACTCCTCAAACAGCCTCCACTCCCTGACCATCAGCGAACTCAAGCGAACACGCCTGCTCAAAGCATCTGCCACGATGCTAGCCCTTCCTGGGTGATAAGAGAGGGTCAGGTCGTAGTCCTTCAAATACTCCATCCATATGCGCTGCCTCGAGTTCAAATCCCTCTGAGTGAAAATGTACTGCAAACTCTGATGGTCGGTGAAGATCTCGAATGCCTCCATACAGATAGTGCCTCCACAACTTCAGAGCAAACACCACTGCTGCCAACCCTAAGTCGTGGGTAGGATAGTTCTCCTAATGCTTCTTGAGCTTCCGAGAAGCATAGGCAATGACCCCACCATGCTGCATTAGCACGGCACCCAAACTTAATCTCGACGCGTCTGTGTAGACCACGAACCCTCCGCTACCAGACGGCAAGACCAACACTAGCACTAAAGTCAACCTTGTCTTCAGCAACTGGAAACTCCTCTCACAGTCCTCTGACCAAATAAACCTGGCATCCAGCCTCCTCAACCTGGTCAACGGCTATGAAATCCTGGCAAAATCCTGGATGAATCTCCTGTAGTAACCTGCCAGACCCAAAAAGCTGTGAACCTCTGACACTGTTGTGGGCTTCTCCCACGACAATACTGCCTCGACCTTCGTAGGGTCCACTGCCACACCAGAACCTGAAATCACGTGCCCGAGAAAGTGCACCTCCCTTAGCCAAAATTCGCACTTGTCGAACTTGGCGTATAGTTGGTGACTTCGCAGGGTCTCTAGCACGATCCTCAGATGCTTCACGTGCTCCTCCTCAGAAGCCAAGTAGACCAAGATGTCATCTACAAAGATGACCATGAACCGATCTAGGTACTCACTGAACACCCTATGCATCAAATCCATGAATGCTGCAGGCGCGTTCGTCAGCCCAAACGACATCATGACGAACTCAAAGTGACTGTACCTGGAACGGAAAGCCATCATGCCAGTATCAGACTCTCTGATCCTCAATTGATAGTAACCGGATCTCAAGTCAATCTTCGAGAACACTTTGGCTGACTGCAACTGGTCGAACAAATCATCGATCCTCAGCAACAGGTACTTGTTCTTCACTGTTATCTGGTTCAGCTGCCGATAATTGATGCACAAACGTAGACTACCATCCTTCTTCCTCACAAACAGCACGGGTGCTCCCCACGGCGATCAGCTCAGACGAATGAAGCCCAGCTCGAGCAACTCCTGCAACTGGCGCTTCAACTCGCGCAACTCCGCCGGAGCCATCCAGTAAGGTGCCTTGGACAAAGGCATCGTACCAGGCAAAAGCTCGATGGAGAACTCTACCTCTCGCTCAGGCGGTAACCCAGGTAGATCCTCTGAGAAAACATCAGAGAACTCACAAACAACAGGCACTTCAAAAATCGACGATCCGCTAGGCTCCAAGGAACAAACAGAAGCAAGGTATGCCACATAGCCATCATGGATTAAACGACAAGCTCTACAGAAGGAAATAAAGGGTCGACGGGTAGACTAGATACCTTGGAAGCAGAGAACGGCGCTCCAGGTATCTCAAACCGAACGGTCTTCTGCTGACAATCAACCACAGCTGAGTGAGCCTCTAACAAGTCCATGCCCAGGATGACGTCAAAGTCACGAAGCTGCAACTAGTGTTCCTCAACCTAAACTGTGACGCCCTCCAGGTAACCAAAAGAATGCATGTAATCACTGGACGGCAAATCGACCATCACGTCACACTGCCTCTCAGGTGTGTGACGAACTAGAGACTAGTAAAATTCCTTGGATGCAAAACAGAGAGAAGCACTGGGGTCAACCAAAACACAGGCAGCTCTACCAAGGATAGGCAAGGTACCTATAACCAGGTTTGATGCCTCTGCCTGCTCCCTGGTAAGAGCCATCACACGGCCACGACCACGCCCACGCTGCGGCACCTGCTGGGGTAGATGCTACTGCGGTGGCTGCTGGTGTTGGGGAAACTGCTGCTGCTATTGGTACGGTTGGAACTACTGAGGTTGTTGTTGCTGCTGAAACTGTTGAGGCTGCAAATGGTACTACCCCTGCTGCTACTGACGAGGTGCCTGCTACTGAGGAGGGAACTGGTACTGCGGTAGCTACTGCGCGTACTGCACTGACTACTGCGGCTGTTGGACTTGCCCCATTGAGCAATCCCTCCTAAAGTGGCCCGACAAACCACAAGTGTAGCAAACTGCCTCTGTCTGCCCTGCTCAACTCCCTGCTGGATTGACTGCTCCGCAAACCTCGACTGCTGCTTCTGCTGCTTCCCTCGACCACCACCACGTGTGGTCATCTGCTTGAATCTCGAGCGTAATCCTGAACTGTCTGAACTACCTGAGCCCAAGGAAGAAGAACTCGCACTGCCGTGACTACCTGCGGAGCACTGGTATGGTGAGGACTTCGAAGAAACTCCTCCCTACTGCTGCTGCTACTGCTGGGGCTGCCAGGTCTCTCTCTCCAAGGCGGTGGCCTTAGCCACGACCTCTCCTAAGGTGGTACACATGTGAGCAATCACGCCCCACCTCAAATATGGCCTCAAACCTGCAATGAACCTCTCTGCACAAGCCTACTCACTGCCTGCTACATGAGGAACATGCCTCAACAACGGGACGAACCTCTGGTGGTATTGAGTAACTGAGAGATCGCCCTGCACCAACTCGGGGAACTGGTCTTGCCTCTCACGTCGAGTGTGGTCAGGGAAGTACTCGCCGTGAAAGATCTGTAAAAACCACTGCCAAGTGATCTGATCTAAACACTGCCCCTGGAAGTGAGTCTGCCGCTGAACTCTCCACCACTCATGGGCTGCTCCCTTGAGCTGATACATTGCCGGTCTGACCTGGTCCTCCTCGGCGCACTCCATAGTCTCAAACATGCACTCCAACTTGTGCTTCCAACTCTCCGCCTTGTCTGGATCATACTCACCGAAGAACATCGGTGGTCAGTGACGCAAGAACCTCTCCAAGAGGGCAGTCCTGTCCTCCATGACAGTCGTCCTCCCACGACTGGCTCGGGTACTCTCAGTACCCGACGGCTGTTGAACTACTGGCTGCTCCACCTCTGGATCTGCCTGCTTCTCCAGTACCGCTAGGGGAGGTACTGGAGGCTGACCTCCCGCTGCCGCCTGCCCAGGCTGCCACGCTCCCTGGTACAAGTTCCTAAAGAACTGCTCTGCCAAGGGAAACCATTCTACGTACTGTTGCGGTTGAGGCTGGTACTCCTACTGCTACTGCCCTCCTCCTCCTGCTGCTGCCACTGCACCCTGAGGCTGTGCCACGGGCTCCTCTGCTGACACTTCCTCCTGGACCTGCCCCTGTGCGGGCATATCCGACTCATCCTGCTGCTCTATCAGCTCTCTGGCCTGCCTACGCCTGCGCGGAGCCATGTCCTGCATGGCATACAACCAATAAGGTTAACAATACCAACTCTGGCGGCTAGCAGTGTACTTGTACTATTGTTGGGACTTCCTGTTGCAGTTTAAATCCCCTACAAGTCATATCAAACTCTTGCTCTGATACGAACTATAATGACCCAGAGAACCCGACCCTCGATCCACGCCGAGGACCCGATTTTTGCGGTCGCCGCCCTCAGATCTGGAGACCGGGAAGGGCTATAATATAAATCTAACAGGATATATACCAAAAGTAAACATCACTGCTAAAGTAGAAGCGCACACGCGGAAACATAAAGAAGAGTGAGACCACTGTGTACCGCTCTAACTACAGTCCCAACACACACACTAGTACAAGTAAAGGCAGGGGATAACAAGTCCCTTAGGGGCATACCCCGAGGGTGATGTACACTGAGAGGGGGAGCCACTGCTAGCTACGGGGACCATGACTACCGCACTGTCTCCTTCGCCCGGCGCGCGCCCTGCCGCTGTTGAGAAGTCTCACCTGGAAAGGAAAGGGATAAGCTTCACAATAGAAGCTCAGTAGGGACTACCAATCTCCTACTGGCTCTAACATGTAGAAGAATATATATATCAATTAAATAACAACATTTATATCTTCTACCTACGAACGGAAGTGCAGAAGTAAAGCTACTAACTAGCAATGGTACAGAAACACAACAAGGTCGGAAACTCCATACGACTGCTCGTCATGACCACCACGCGGCTAGCAAACACAAACAGGGGAAACCCTACCTAGACAAGGAACACTAACTACGGAAAGCACTACCACTAGTCAACGGTCAGGTGCGTCCACTACGTCCTCTCCTCGACCCAGGTCCAAACCTCCACATCTCGTCAGAGTGAGGTAGGACACAAAGTACACAACAGTAACTGCCATAGTCTGGCTGGACTACGGTCCCACGCCTGGCCTCTCTAGGCAATTCCAGGGCCACAAAGAGCGAGGCAGTGAGAAAAGGACTGGCTAGCCAGCACCGGGTAGAACTCTGGCCGTCCTCGGTGTCCCAGGCTAACCAAGAGAGCTCTGTAAATGACTCGACGCCGCCGTCCAAACCACCATTTCCCCCTCAAATCCAGAGTTCGTGACTCGAGTACGCTCGTCACCCCTAACGCTCCCTCTAAGGCGCACGAGGATGGGGGGTCCCAGGCAACAGTAACAACCTCTCTCACGGGACAAGTCCTCAGGTGCCGAGCACCAGGCGAACGACTAGTGTAGGACCATACTAGGGAACTAGCACAGGTGCCATGGGTACAGTAATAAGCAAAAAGTGGCGAAGACTCTATAAAACATGGAACTTCGTAAGATCTACCTATTTCTGCTGTAGCCGCAATGCATCGGGCCGTCGTGACCTTGTCGCGACGCCCAACCTTGTCGCAACACTGTCACGACCTTGTCGCGACGCACAAGAGCGTCGCGATGATGTCGCGACGGCCCTGCCAGTCGCGGCATCATTGCGACCTCTATAGTGGTCGTGTCTTCAGCTGAGGGGGGTTCCGGAGCAGACCTTCCGGAGACCACCCCAAAAATGGGATTACAACACACCACAGGGGGAGGGGAGCATGGAGAACATGTAGGAAAGCTTATAAATCATGCATACCACCCCTAAAACCCCACAAATATGGATTTACACGAATCTACACTCGATGGAACCTCACTCAACCACGAGCATGGATTCCTCACACTCCCACACCCCAAACCACGAGGAAAACACCATCTCAAGGGGGAGGGGAGCATGCTAGGGCGAGAGGATCAAGGGGTCCCTACCTCCACAAGTAGAGTCAACCCATTGGGGCCTTTACGTCGGAATGGCCACCTCCTCCTCGCTCCAAGCTCCACGAGCACGTCCCTTGCACGAACGGGACGACCCCACCTCAGCACAAGCACCACGAGCACGAAGAACCGGCGGGAAATTGCAAGGGAGCTTGAGAGGGGAAGAAGAGGGAAGAAGGAGAAGAGAGAGGGTGAGAGGGGGAAAATGGGGCACATCCTCGGTTTTAAACCGATGGCACCCAAGACGCGACGGGTCGACCCAACGCGACAACGACCATGTCGCGATGCCCCTAGGCGTCGCGACCACGTCGCGACGGCCACCCCGGACGCGACCCCAACAACAGTCAAACCTCGAAGACTAGGAAAAGTAGACACGACGGCTGACCAGGTCACGTCAACACTATACGCACCTGACACCCGACACGACCATTTTGATAGAAAGGACAACAATCACATCTGTTAGAAAAGCAGTCACGATGCCGCCAGACGCCGCGACAAGAACCCGACGCCTACCCCCGTCGCGACCATGTCGCTATGGCCAGGTCTGTCACCACACAAACCATGTCACGACGGGCTCCCCTGGCATGACCATGTCACAACCGGGGGACTTCTGCGACCCTGAGGACAGGGCCAAGTGCCTAGGAGGGCTGGGTCTTACACAAAGGCTCTTGATACTTGGCGGAGACATATACTCATACATAGTGAAAGTGTCCAGACAAGCCTAACTTGCCTTTCTTCAAATCACTATTTGATATACTAAGAATGCCATTGCAATGTGAGAAGCAAGAAGTTTATTTGCGAGAGAGCAAATATTTTATTTGCAAAACGAGATGGAAAACATTAAGAATGTGGAAGTTTGCACAAACCAAGCGCTTCTCTTAAAGATGAAAATCTATTTTCTGGAAGAGGCTTGGTGAAAATAACTGCAACTTGTTTTTCTGTTTCAATAAAGTGAAGTTCAACAAGTTTCTTAGCAACCTCATCTCTTAGAAAATGGTGTCTTATTTCAATGTGTTTTGTTCGTGAATGCTGAATTGTGTTTTTAGACAAATTGATTGCACTAGTGTTATCACAGAGAATATAAATACAACCCAATTTTTTATTATAGTCTAGGAGCTGATGTTTCACCCAAAGAACTTGAGTGCCACAACAACCAGTCGCAACATATTCAGCCTCAACAGTGGATAGAGCTACTGAACGTTGCTTTTTAGAAGCCCAAGAAATTAGGCATCCACCTAGATATAAACACAAGCCACTAGTACTTTTTCTATATAGCTTACAACCAGCATAATCAGCATCACAATAAGCAATTAAGTCTAATTTGCAACTGGTAGGATACGATATTTTAAGTTCACATGTTCCAACAAGATATTTAAAAATTCTTTTGACAGTTAATATGTGACTTTCTTTAGGATTGGCTTGAAATCTAGCACACATGCGCACACTAAATTGAATGTCAGGTCTAGAGGTTGTGAGATAAAGTAGAGAGCCAATCATACTTCTGTAGGTCTTTGGATCTATTGACTTACCAAAAGAATCTTCCTCTAATCTTACATTTATTGCCATTGGTGTGCTTGAGTGCTTGAGGTGCTGAAAGTCAAATCTCTTCAAAAGTTCTTTCACATACTTTGATTGACTTATGAATATCCCTTCACTGGTTTGATGTACCTGCAATCCCAAAAAGAATTGTAAGTCTCTCATTAAACTCATTTCAAATTCAATTTTCATATGATTAGCGAATTCAGTGCACAATTCATTATTTTTAGACCCAAAAATTATGTCATGAACATAGATTTGGACAACAATAATCTGATTGTTGATAGTTCTTGTAAATAAGGTTTGGTCTACACTACCTATTGTGCATCCTTTATTCAGCGAAAATGAGCTCAAGCGGTCATACCAAGCTCTTGGAGCTTGCTTAAGACCATAAAGAGCCTTATTAAGTTTTAAAATATGATCAAGATATTTTTTATTTTCAAAACCAGGTGGTTGTTCTACAAAAATATTCTCTTTGATGTAACTATTCAAAAAAGCACTTTTCACATCCATTTGATAAACTTTAAATTTCAAAGAAGATGCAAAATCAAGAAAAATCTCACAGCTTCTAGTCTAGCTACATAGGCATATGATTCTTCAAAGTCAATGCCAAACTCTTTATTGTACTCCTTGGCAACTAGTCTAGCTTTATTCCCAACAACCTATCCATTTTCATTCAATTTATTTCTGAATACCCATCTAGTGCCAATCACAGATTGGTCACTAGGTCTAGGTACTAAGTCCCATATTTGATTTCTATCAAATTGATGAAGTTCATCATGAATTGCATTATTCCAGTCTTCACTAGTTAGAGCTTCATAGACTTGGGTTCAATTTGGGAAATTAGTGTCGATGGGTCTTCATTTATTACATTCTGAAAGAATGACCTAGTCCTAACTCTATCATGCAAATACCCAACCACATTCTCAATTGGATGATCTCTTAAAAGTCTGGTTTCAGGAATTACCTCTTGAGGTTCATTCAGTTCTGGAACAATATTACCTGATCCAGTTGTGGTAGGTGATTGATTGTCCAGATTTTCAAATGGATCTTCATACTCTTCAACAGTTGGTGAAGGTTCGATAATGAAGTCATCTTCTTCATTACTTTGTGGAATCCTACAAGATGTAGAGTCATCAGTTTGATAAGAATTTTCATCAAAAACTACATATGGAGATTCTTCCACAATTTTATTCTTGAGAATGTAAACTCTATATGCTCTAGAATTTTCAGAATAACCAAGGAAAATGGCTTCAAGACTTTTAACATCAAATTTATCAAGATTTTCTTTATTGTTGTTATGTACAAAGCACTTGCAACCGAAAACTTTAAAATAAGACAAAGTTGACATTTTGTTTTTCAAAAGTTCATAGGGGGTTTTTCTGATTTTTGGTCTGACCAATGCTCTGTTCAAAATATGATTTGCTGTGTTCACAGCTTCAGCCCAGAAGGATTTGAGCAATTTACTTTCCAAGAGCATAGACCATGCCATTTCCACAAGAGTTTTGTTCTTTCTTTCCACAACTCCATTTTGTTCTGGAGTTCTTAGAGAAGAGAATCTGTGGATGATGTTCCGTTCAGCACATAAATCAGAAGAAGCCTTGTTTTCAAATTCACCCCCATGACCAGTCAAAATGAATTTTATTTTGTGTGAAAGTCTCATTAAGGCAGTGTTACATATTTTCTTGAATTCTTGACAAGTATCACTTTTGTGGGATAGAAATATAACCCAAGTATATCTAGTAAAATCATCAATGATGACAAATCCATATCTTTTACCACTAAGACTGAGAATTCTTGTTGGCCTAAAAAGGACCATATGAAGTAATTCTAGTGGCTTAGAAGTAAGTACATCATTGAAAATTTTAAAAGATTTTCTGGTTTGTTTACCTTGAGCACATATCCCACAAAGTTGATTTTTAACATTTGAAAAAGATTCAGGAAGTCCTTTAACAAGATTTAGCCTTAATAGCTTATTTATGGTGTTGAAACTTGCATGACCAAGTCTCTTGTGCCATGTCCATACAATTTCATCTTTATTAGCAACGAAACAGATATTTTCAGGAAAATTTCTATCAAGATTTATCATATACACA
The DNA here is from genome assembly GCA_014218235.1 of Colocasia esculenta. Taxonomy (NCBI): domain Eukaryota; kingdom Viridiplantae; phylum Streptophyta; class Magnoliopsida; order Alismatales; family Araceae; genus Colocasia; species Colocasia esculenta. The sequence goes on along the minus strand of CM024765.1, from coordinate 14,876,320 downwards.
TTGTTTTCTCTTTTTCCAAAGAATTTTATTTTCTTAGATGAAGAATAAATAATTTTGCAAAAGTCTGATTTAAAAACAACTTTGTGACCCTTGTCACACAATTGGCTTATACTCAAAAGATTGTAGTCTAAACCATCAACTAGCAGAACATTTTCAATTGAGTTTGAAGAGGATTTACCAACCTTTCCAGATCCAATTATTTTCCCTTTGTTTTTACCTCCAAAAGTAACAGATGCACTTTCCTTTTCAATCAGAAATGAAAACTTTGTTCTGTCTCCAGTCATGTGTCGTGAACACCCACTGTCAAGAAACCATATATTGGAGCTGGGTGCACGACCTTCCTGCACAAATCATATCAGAGAAGAAAAGATTTTTGTACCCAAACATTGTTGGGACCATCAGTTTGTTTGAGTAAAAACAATAAGTCTTTTCTGATCCACACGAGTTGTTTTTGATTTTTGTTTTATCTCTGAATTGATTTCCCTTTTTGGTATTTTAACATTCTGATTTGGAATGAAAACACCAGTGTTTTTCCTTTCATAAGCAGGGAAATTATGCATTTTGAAATGATTGTTCATGTATGGAAATCTAGACCAGGAGTTCTTTTGAAGTCTTGGAAATTTTGGATAGAAAGACTGTGAATGGTACCAATGAGGATTGTGATACCATTGATTCCAAGAATTGATCCAATTGGATTGATATGAAGTCCTGGATCTCCAATAATTATCATGAAAGTGTGTTTTTGTAATTTTATAAAATTTCAGATTTTTATTTGAATTTTTTTGAAACATCCTTTTGTTGTTTAGAAGTGGATAGGTCGACCTATGTTGAGCTAGAGTCGACTCAGTGACCACTGACTTGGACTTATGGTTAGCCAGTGTCGACCTTTCTACAACATGTGTTGACCTGTTCTGTTTCTTCTGATTGGACATTTTCTCTTTATTTTGTTTTTTGATTGTTTCAGATGTTTTCTTTGACCCTTGTTTGTTTTTGTTTTCTGGACTAGTGCTTTTAACAAATTTTATCAAAGGGTTTTTTAAAGATTTTTCTTTCTTTTTAGAAGATTTGTTTTTCATAGGTTTTTCTGTGGTGAATCCTAACCCATGTTTTTCAACATTCATTCCTAGTCCCAACAAGGCATCAAGGTTTTCATTTCCATTTGTGAAATTTTTTATCACTTCATTTTTTCAGCCAGCAATTTCTTAAGTTTATGAAATTCATCAAATGCTTGTTGTTTTTCTTTTTTGTTGCAATTGCATTTTCTTAGAGAGCTTTTCAAAATCAGTGTTAGCCTTTTGATATGTAATTTTAAACTCATCTATTTCAATCAGAAGTTCTTCCTTTTCATCATGAAGTTCAGATATTTCATTCTCAAGTTCAGACACTCTTCTAGTTAAGGAAGTATCATGCATGACATTTTCAATTTTATTTTTCAGATATTTATTTTATTTTCTTATTTCAGAGTATTTTTCAACCAAAGCAGCATATGCATCTTCCCAATCTTCAATAGTATATTGTTGAAAAGAAGAATGTACCATTCCATCACTGTTGTTAGCCATAAAGCATAACTCCTCATTTTCTGAGCTTCAGGAGTTCTCTTCTTCATCCTCACTTTGGTCTACATCCGACCAGGTTGCTAGCATTGCTTATGGCTTTTTCATTTTGTTGTTCTTTGTAGCAACCTGAATTTTTTGAACAAAGATAAAAATTTACATAATATTAAAATTTTAATTTATTAGAAAATTAAATAAAAGAAGATAAATTACATAGAAAATTAATGGAAAGAGAATTAAATAAAACCCATTAAATAAAAATAAGTGATGGGATTTACTAAATGGACCCATTGGAAATTAGTGGCCCAAAATTGGATTTATAGAAAAGAGAATAATGGGGAAATATCCTAAATTCGCAACTTAATTATTAACAAATTAGAAAAGTGGAATTTAATACATTAAATAAGCAAATAGAGTTAGATTTGAAATCCTAAACCTACCCTAATTGATTGGCCACGAATTTGGCTCTCTTCCCAACTCAAACAAGAAGTGGAATGCTTAGAAGGAAGGTAGGAAATAGGAAAATTCGGAATTAATAGGAATTAGACTTAAACTAGGAAAGGGAATGAGGAGAAGCTTAAATACTTCTCTTAAACTCTCATGGCCGGCCCTAGCTCATGCCAAGAGGTTGCTGGACCAGGAGGAGAGGCCAAGAGGAGGAGATCTCGTGGTAGAAAGGAGTTCTCAAGCCCTCAACCCGAGTTCTTCAAGTCTTAACCCTAGAAGAGGAAAACGATTAAAGGTAGGTATTCTCACTAGCATAAACCATGAAATTTTTTTTGTAGGATGTCTCATCTATCAGGAATAAAAGCCCTTTGATTTCATATTTTTCCATTGAGTAAATCTTTAGTTCTCAATTTTCCAAGTTCTGTGAACTTCATGACCCCGAACCCTCTTATTAAATTCATATCTTCATGTATACTCGTCCTCATGCCATGAGATTTTTATGGAAGATTCTGATGAATGTTAGGTTTCTTTTACCCCTGAAAGTCCTAATTTCCATCCACCCTATCATGCGAATTAATTCGTTGATCCCAACTGTACACAGCTTTATGTTCATCATGAATACTCTTTATTAAACCATGTTGAAACCTTCGTTGCTTTTCGATTCTGATTTACAGGAAGTACCCATGCATGTCTGGATCTGTTTAAAATTAGTTTCACGATTTTTCATGCACTATACAATTTGTTCTTAGTTTTAGAGCAACCTTGTGTCAAAACAGGGAAGGTCTGGTCCGCAATCCAATGCTCTGTCCTTTCCCTGTCGGACTCTGGCACGGACCTTGTGAATGCGACGGCCCGATAGGCCGCATTCACAAGGCTATCGAGATAGTACCTTCTGTCGCGATCAGATCGCGACAGACCTGACATCGCGATCTGCTGCCCGGTCTGCCAGAACCCGTCGCGTTCCCTTCATGCCCCTGTCCCGATTCGAGCGCTTGTCCTGCCGGACCTGTCGCGATCTGTACTGCACCCTGTCGCGATCTGTTCTGTCCCTGTCACGACCCGTACAAGGGTCCGTCGCGATCTCAGGATTTTTGGATGTAAACTCACATTTTTGTAAGTCTTGTTGTTCTGCAGTAATCCCAGGTCTTGTTAACTGTCTTAATTTTAGAAAAATGAAGCTATACATATTGAAGGAATTCTAAATTAATAAAAGTTAATCACATGACCTTTGCATGACTAAGATTTCATGACACATGCACACACTTTGAACCATCCAAATACGGCTTAATTGTCATGAATATGATACATAACATATCTGGTAATTTATGTAATTAATTGCCCTATTTTAAAAGAACTTGTTTACGATTCGTGCGATGTTTTGGAACACCACTCTCGGCGCTCCACTGTTCTAGAACTCCTCTAGAACGTCGAGCACTTATTTCTACATACACACTTTCTTGACTTGGACGAACTCTCCGTCGGATATTCCTTCTGCCGGACTACTGAATCTTTGTTCAAGGCCCCCGTAAGTCTCCTCTATCCATGGATTCCCACATGGTCGACAAGCCGGTTGTACCCTAACACCTATTATCCCATTTAGGGATCGATATGATCCAAACGGCTATTAGATGTTCGCTCTTATCATTAATCATGTCGGATCTCTGGACTTGTGCTTAACATGGCCAGTGGTAGAGTCGTGAGTTCCACCTGACTGCCAACACCAAGTGCGCGTGTTGTGCAACTGTTACTATCGCTTGATTACTCGACGTGTTACGTACAATGTCCACTAGCTCTCATCTATGCTCTACTCGCTTATCTTTTCACGTTCACTCTACTATCTCGTCTATTCATCTAGTGCTATCATCTATTTCCTTGGTACTCTATATTGGCCATTGACTGATTGTCTAAAGATAAACAACATAACCAATGCCAACGCAATAGGGCCCGATCTGGTCTTGGGGAGAGCGCCCGAAAGTGCCATTTGCCCATGGGCGTTAAATGATCAGGATGTCGGCATTACATCCAAGTGCCATACTATCTAGATTAATCTAATGACAATCAAAAGTGCTATATTCTCTCGTTGTCCGTTGACAACAAAAGTGTTATGCTATACTCGTTGTGCTGTTGCTATACTTTGTGCTACTGTGCTATGGCCATCTTACTATTCGTGCTATAATTGACGTTCGTGCTATATTTGGAAAGTTGTGCTATTTCGCTCACGTACTATCATGTTATCTCTCACTTTACCTGACTCTCTCGCTCTATCATTAATTACTCTACCTTTTAATTCATTAATCATTTAAAGCCTGCTTGACTATTGAGATTTAAGTCCTACTGGGCGTTATCGCTCACCCTGCGTTATTTGTCATTGTGTTATCAGGTGAGACCGAGGATGAACTATACACTCAAGAGGACGGGAACGACCAAGAGTGATGTCACGAGTGCCCTAGTGTCCTAGCAATATGTTAAGAGTCATAGTTTAGTCTTTTGTTTATTTCAATGTAATTGGGCCCTATAGATTGGCTATGATATTAATAGTTGTAACTAGACATTGGAAAGTTATTAATGAGAAATGTTTGCTTTAGTATTATTCATTGTGCAATGGTTTGATGTCTAGTACTTGCTCTATACCTTTTCTTGCAACTGCCTCGCGTTCCGATATTCCGCGTCTGGACGTGACATTCTTCTTGTATTTGTCCTTCTTGACCTCAGGACACTCACCCTTCATGTGTCCTACCTTGTTGCACCTGTAACAAATAACACCTTCATTAGCTTTTTGATTTCTTCCAGCACTATGGTTTGAAGAAGAAGCATTCTTTTTGCCAAAAGAATATATTTTCTTTCCATTGAATTTTTCTTTTCTTGATTTTAAAAATTTTCTGAATTGCCTAGTCATGAGGGCAATTTCAACCTCATCAGACTCAGACTTTTCAAAACTAGATTTTTCATGAATTTTCTCCTTGTCGCTTGATGAAGCCTTAAGTGCTACTGGTTTGGCTTTAAGCATATGTTCTTCAGTTCTTTTCATATTTATTTCATAAGTCATTAAAGATCCTATTAGTTCATCCAAACAAATTTTAGATAAATCCTTATAATCTTCAATCACTGTAGCCTTTGTGTGCCAAATTGATGATAGAGAGCACTGTTGCCCAGCTAGCAAGCCCAGAGGGGGGGTGAATGAGATTCTTAAAAATTGAATACTTAAACTTGTCCACAAAATGTTCACACAAAACACACTTCATTGACAGTTAGCGTTAGTGAAAAGATAAACAACAAAACAAAGGCAAGCATACACATACTGCACAAGGTTTATCCTGGTTCGGACCTCCTCTCAACAGGAGTCCTACGTCCAGTCCCTGAGCAAGAACTCAGGATTCACTACCCAAGGGTACAATCCCCCTCAAAGACACTTACACACCCAGCCGCAGCTGGTCTTCTCTTCACAATCCAAAGAGGAATGCAACACCCTGGATCCCACCAGGTCTTCCTTCAATACGAAGGGAAATAAACATCTTTGAACCCCCAGGTCTTCCTTCAACACGAAGGGAACAACACAAAATGTGTTCAAGAGATGTGACGCCCCTAGACCAAGCTAATAGCACAATGCTTGATCTGAAGCGAATACTGAGAGGAAGAGATGAACAACAATGAACTCTCTTAGTACACAAAAATGCTCTCTCTAAGATCTACACAGGATGCAGAGAGCTAAGAGCTACAACGAAGTGATGGAGTGAGACTTGAGCTCTTCTATGGTGCTTGCAGATTTTGAAATCTCGAGCGCCCTGTTCACGTCGGCACCAGTCTTCTATTTATATCTTCTTTGAAAAATGTAACCGTTGATGTATCCATTGTCTCTATGTTGTGAGGACGTTAGACTGCATGGCTTTCCTTTGTAGTCAATGGTTCTTTGCATTCCATGCACGTAAGAAGAAAATACTTTTTGATATCCTCCAGCTTCTACTTTGTCCAACGTTGTATAGAGTTGTGCTGTCAGTGACCTGCACACATTAAATGCTAAAACGTAGATAGCTAAGCTGTCTCTTGTTGTCAGTCAACGTTAGAGTGAGAGTACATCAAAATGGAAATCCCATTCTATCTTTTCAAAAGGATATTACATGCACAGGCATAGGAATAGAAGATATCTGAATATGCATCGTGCAGAGAAATGTACGGTTGTATTTAATGCATGGATAACAGTGAAATACGCGGGATGACTTTGACTTGTCAAGATATTTGAATATCAAGTCGTTATAGCTCATGAAATCGATATGAACATGACTTATAGAATCGTTGTGCGAATGAGTCATTGTTCATGTGAATCGTTGCTCATTCGTAAACAAATCGTTGTACGCATAAATCGTTATGCATCCATATCCAAATCATTCTGGATAACAAATCGTTATGACACTGTGAGCAAATCATTATAACCAAATCATTATAAGCAAATCGTTATGACCAAATTGTTATAACCAAATCGTTATGACCAAATCGTTATAACCAAATCGTTATAACCAAATCGTTATAACCAAATCGTTATGAGCAAATCGTTATGACCAAATCGTTAGAAGTAAATCGTTATGACCAAATCGTTATAACCAAATCGTTATGCTCACTTGTCAAATCGTTATGAGAGCAAATCGTTATGCTCACTTACGAAATCGATGTGAGATTGAAATCGTTATACTCACTTGTCGAATCATTATGAGAGCAAATCGTTACGCTCACTTACGAAATTGTTGTGAGATTGAAATCGTTATAATTCTAAGGAAATCATTGCAACAACTAGAAAGTCGATGTGTACTTAGATTTTTTCATGCTTTGAACTGTAAATGCTACAGGATGATAAATACTTACTAATTTTGCTTGTATTTCCTTGATTTATTTCCTGTGCTCAATTCTCATAGAAGTAATCTTTATTAGAGTTTTGTTAATCACCAAAATTGATATGTAATTTATTTAAATTACATTGGGGATAATCTAATCATCAATCTCCCCCTTTTTGGTGATGACAAAACATAGCATTAACCAAAGATGTTCTGAAATAAATCTAAATAAATTGCGGAATAAAATATCATGAGAGATGTACTCCCCCTTTTTGTCATTTAGCAAAAAGATATCATACTGAGACAAAGAATTTAAGGAGAAAAGAGAAGGAAGATCAAATAACTTTGTTCTTTATCTTGAGGGGTTACATGGAGGTAGAAAGCAGGAGATAGAAGGGAGGCATGCCTCTGAATAATGCGCAAAGCCTTGCATTCCTGCTCCTCAAAATAAGTCTGAAAAACCCCAAAAGCAATAGAATAAGATGACCCCATGACAGGAAGCATTCTTTTGATGTGAAGTTGGCGCTGATCTTCTAGAAAGGTAGCATATTCATCTTTGCCAAGAGAGGCCTTGAAGGAAATGAAAGATCCAAAGTTGGCAAACCGAAGAAATTGGTTGATCTTGATAGGGTTGTGGATCTGATGCTGCAGAAGATCTTTCTTCAATGCCATAAAAAGCTTGTACCGCTCGACCCACTGATCATAAGGCTCTTTAACCAGATTGATGGAGTTGAAGTCCAAAAAGACTTCAGCTGTGAGAGTAGGCTTGTCGGCCTTAAACAAGGAGCTGTTCAAGGCTTCCAACTGAAGGACTGACTGGTTGTAATGCTTTTCCCAGTCAATGGGAGAAAGCCTTTCACATTCTGATAGCAAAGGGGCAAGAACTTTAGCGGAGATATGGCCCAGATGAAATTCTCTGAAGAGGAATCTTTGGAAGGAGGGGAGACGAACCTGCTGAGCTGAGATCCTACCCATGACATGAGCAAATCTCTCAAAAATGACAGGACCAACTGAGGAGTCCATGACCAAAGAATGCAGTTTGGGGAGAAACACAGTGTCTGGAATTTGCAGGGTAGCGAAATCCACTTTGAAGGAGCAATTGACTGGATTTTCAATTTTTAACGAAGCAATGGCTCCCTGGAACTGACCCAACTGCACTTCAGGTAGCTTGTGAAGATATCGATAGTCATTGAATAGCTGGAAGTATCTGATGAGCTTAACTTCCTTTTGAATAAAAGGTGCCCAGGTGGTCTTGTGATGAATGACAAACCACTCAGAGAGAGTGAGTGGGTGATCCCAGGTTGGAAACCGATCTGATTTTGCAAGCAGAAATTTCCTGTAGAGAGCCTTATGCCCTTTAGCCCACTGATCTTCAGACTTGCATTCAGCCATTTGGAAGATTTTGGATTGATCGGCTTTTGAGATGTGGTTATAGGGAAGGACAACATTGAGGTGATAAGTTAGATTAAGAAAAGGAACACCAAAAATGGTGGCAAAGATACATTTTTGGAGATATTCACAATAGATTGGTTTCGTTCGATTGTCAACAGTGAGGGAAAACCAAAGAGGAGGAAATTTGGGTTCGGAGGGAAGAGCAAGAGTGTTGAAGAGTTTCCTTTTTTTAGAAGAAGGACTAGAAGAAGGAGAGTTATTTCTATGGACATGAGAACCAACTTCCAGGACTGAGCGGATTGTGGAAATTTCCAACTCATCCTCGAATTTCTTGAGAAAGGGACCTTCAAGTTGTGCACCTTCAGGTATAAAGGTAACAAAGGAGGGAGGAGTAGGAGGATGAAGAAAGGATTGATGGGTAGGAGGAGATATGATGGATGGTCCAACAGAAGAAGGACCAGAGGAAGATGAGGCTGGAGGGTCTTCAAGGACAGGAGGAGGTGGAGGAATGGATGTAGAGATGGCAGGAGATGAGGAGGATTAAAAAAGAAATGGTGTTGGAGATGAAATGGAGCGAGGCATGGGTTGTTTGAAAGGGATAGGTGCTGGAGGTGCTGTGGAGGAAGATGGTGGTGAAGGAGGGGTAGGAGTTGCAAGAGATGAAGAATCTGGGGCTTCTGGAGCTACAACTGGCTCTTCTACTCTTGGAAGCACACCCTCGGAAACCACTGGCCCAGTTGGCCCATCAACATCCTCTGATGGCCCTGATGGCCCAGCCTTCACGACTTCAACCTGATCCTGCACTGCAGTTGCTACATCTTCAACAACCTGTGGCCCGGATGGCCCTGCTGGATCTTCTAAAATTGGCCTTGATGGCCCAACATCTTGTTGCCTGGCCTCTGAAGGCCCAGAACTTCGGACTAGTTCTGCAGGAGAAGGAGCAGGAGAGGCATTTGAGGACTGTGCCCTGACCAAATCTCTAAGTGTGGCTATAGACTCCTTGATGCTAATGAGCTCACTTCGCACCCATCTCACTGCATTTTGTCCATTCCCATCTTCTTAGCTGAGGTACTCTAGCTTATGAAAATTGATTGAATATCTGATTGCACAGAGCACAAAATCTTCCATTGTTCATCCATTCTAGCAACTAAGGGCTTCAGATTGACCTTCAATTTCTTCTTTTTCTGCCTTTGATGAGGCCTCCTGGTCAGGAGAGGAATCCCAGGAGCTACTTCTTTCCCTTTGCTGCTTGCCCTTGCACCGGGCTCCACATTATCATCATTTGCATCATCTGAGGCACTCTCCACAATGCCTTCTCTAAATTCCTCATCAATGGGGACATTAGCAATGTGCTCCCCCTGAGATGTTGCTTCCTTTTCAGCAAATTGCTCCCCCTGACTAGGAGCATCTTCTATTTGCACATCTTTAGATACAATTTCCTGCTCCCCCTGAATGGGAGCTTCCTCCATCACAACATCTACAATGTGGACTGATGCCACAGCTTCTTCAACATTAGCAACCTCTTGCACACTTTGAGTGCTTGGAATGGAGTCTAGCACTCGTCTAAGGACTGACCCTACCATAGAAGTTGGAGGGGTAATTACTTGCAATTTCTCTATAGGCTCGAGGTGCTAAGGAGGAATATCCTCTATCCTTCTTTCACTGGAGTTGATATCCTCAACAATTTCTTGAATAATTCCTGCTGCTTGCTCTTCCTGAATGTCTGACACACATTCCCTGATATCTATTCCTACTGCTTGCACTGTAGGTGCTGCTGTTGCTGTTGGTTCCTCTTGAACTCCTGGTCCTGCTTGTACTTCTGCTGCTACTGCTGCTTGTTGAACCTCTTGGGCTTCGCCAATAATGGCCTCGCCTTCTGCTGCTGAAGTTTTAGTCCATACTCTAGCCACCAACGAGAAGCCACTCTTCTTCAGGTTTCTGCTTCGAATTGCCTGCCCCATTTTCTCTGACACTGCTCCAGATAAGTTGATGCCAAAATGTTGAAATACCTTGGTGAGCAGATGAGCATATGGTAGGGACACATTTAGATTGCTCTTCTTGTCCCAAACCTGAGCGGATGCAAACTTCATCCTTTCTATCATAACCTCTACCATATTTATGCTCTGGTTCTGGATGGCCCAGAAACATCATATCTGAGTCCGCCTTTGTGCAAGTCGAAAAGGTGGCGCTCCTTGGGACCAAAATTTGGCAAACAATAAAGTGCAGAATACGGTTGAAAGCATTTAGCTGGTTCATGTCAATTTTCCCATCCTTCAGTCTGAATTCGGGACCAACAATCCCTAACCCTTTTGCCTGGATATCCACAGTATGAATCCCACTGTGACCGATGATGCAAACTCCAAATAGAGATTCCAATAGCTCATAGGTGATCTTAATCTGGGTTCCTTTGACGGTGGATGTCAAGGACCCGTCCTCCTCAGTCTTCAAACAAACGTAAAAAGCCTTCCCTAGGTCAGGATAACTTACTTCTGACAGAGTTGCCATCTTCGACCATTTCATCCTCTCCATTGCTGCAATGATGCTGCCCATTCCATTCTTCTGCAAATCTGCAACATCCACTGCCTTATTGCCACAGACCTTGATCTTCACATAGGTGAACCTTTCTTGCTACTCAGCGGTGAGAAACTCAGCTCCATAGCCCCCGACGCTGCTGGAAATACCAAACGCGGCCATGGATTTGAATGGGGAAAGTTTCTAGATGATTGGAATGAGGAAAGGAGCAGAAGCCCTAAAAAAATTTCTAGCAGGAAGGAGTTGGACGCTTTGAAATTCCAGAGAGTCGATGCCGGAGTCGATAGGGTATCACCTCAGGAAAGTTGAAGGAGATGAAGACGAAGGGTGAATCGTTGTACCATAGATTTCGGGTTTTTATCAAAAGGAATAAAGGTGACTTTTCGAAACAAGAGACGCCATAATGGCAGAAAATGACAAAGTGACCAGTTCGATAGGAATAAATACTTTAAAAATAATCGAACCGTCTTAGATAAGTAAGAAGCAAGTAATATTTTAATGAAATTTTGCTTAACTACAGGGGAGAGAAAATTTGGTTATTCTGAAATACTCTATATTTCAGTTTTATACAGATAAATCTTTCACAATTTACACATGCTTAGTTCCCTTCTTAGAGAAGTAAATATCTCTTCAGGTAAGGCCTTTGTGAAGATATCTGCTAACTGGTTTTGAGTATCTACAAAAGAAATGTCTATATTACCATTAGCTACATGATCACGAATAAAATGGTATCTAACCTCAATGTGCTTTGTCCTTGAATGCTGAACTAGATTTTTGGTGAGATTTATTGCACTGGTGTTATCGCACAGCAAGGGAATTGTCTTGATATTTAGTCCAAAATCCTCAAGCATCTGTTTAATCCATAAGAGTTGTGTACAACAACTTCCAGCAACCACGTACTCAGCTTCAGCTGTAGATAGTGCTACTGAATTTTGCTTCTTTGAGGACCATGATATCGGACATCCTGCAAGAAATTGACAAAATCCACTAGTACTTTTCCTATCTACCTTGCATCCAGCATAGTCAGCATCAGAATATCCTACTAAATTAATTTCACATGAATTTGAGTACCATATTCCTAGATTATGAGTTTTGGCTAAGTATCTAAAGATCCTTTTAACACAAATTAAATGAGACTCTTTAGGATCTGTCTGGTACCTAGCACACATACATACGCTAAACAATATATCAGGTCTGCTTGCTGTTAAATAAAGTAATGAACCTATCATACCTCTGTAAAGTTTATGATCTACTTTCTTACCATTTTTGTCACTGTCTAGCCTTGTTGATGTGCTCATGGGTGTTGACAGTGGCTTGGCGTTTTCAAATCCAAACTTCTTTAGTAATTCTTTGGTATACTTGGCTTGACAGATGTGAGATCCTTCCTTTCCTTGTTGATTTGCAATCTGAGGAAGTAGTTGAGCTCCCCCATCATGCTCATTTCAAATTCTCCTTGCATAAGCTTCTCAAAATACTTGTAAAGAGATTCATCAGTAGAACCAAATATTATATCATCTACATAAATTTGTACAAGCAATACATGTTTGACTTTAGACTTAACAAATAATGTACTATCTGCTTTTCCTCTAATGAAACCATGGTTCAATAAAAATGTACTTAAATGTTCATACCATGCTCTTGGTGCTTGTTTCAAACCATATAAAGCTTTATGCAACTTAAAAATGTGATTCGGAAAATCCATGTCATCAAAATCAGGTGGTTGTTCTACATATACCTCTTCCTTTATAAAACCATTCAGAAAAGTAGATTTTACATTCATTTGAAAGAGTTTTAAATTTAATGCACAAGCATATGCAAGTAAAATCCTAATTACCTCAAGTCTAGCCAATGGTGCATAGGTTTCATCGATATCTATGCCTTCCTCTTGGGAATAGCATTGAGCTACCAATCTGGCCTTGTTTCTAGTGATCACACCAGCTTCATCTAATTTGTTCCTGAACACCCATTTGGTGCCAATCACATGATGATCTGATGATCTCGGAACAAGGGACCATACTTAGTTTCTCTTGAACTGGTTAAGTTCATCTTGCATGGCTATTATCCAAGATTCATCAGACAATGCCTCATTGACTGTCTTAGGCTCCATTTGAGATACAAAAGCTAAATAATCACATGGAATTACATTACCTCTTGTTCTTACCCCAACAGATGGATCTCCAATTATATTGTCCAATGGGTGATCCTTCTTATACCTCCATTCTTTTGAAAGATTATCATGAGATTTGTCCTTTTGTTGCAGGTCTTCCAAAGGTGGATTTTCCTTGTCCTCAATGGATGTATCCTTTACTTTCTTGGACAATTTTTCTGCATCATCAATATCACTATCTTCTTTCTCTTTCAAGGAAGGGTTAGTTTCATCAAAAATAATATGCACTGACTGTTCAATTAATAAAGTTCGTTTGTTAAATACTCTATATCCTTTGGGTTTGGAAGCATACCCCATAAATATACCTTCATCTGATTTTGCATCTAGCTTACCAATGTCCCTTTTGCCATTGTTGTGGATGAAGCATGGACATCCAAATGTCCTGAAATGATTGATCTTCGGCTTCTTCTCTTTGTATAGCTCATATGAAGTCTTCTTCAAGATTGGCCTAATCATAACTCAGTTGATGATGTAACATGCTGTGTTGACTGCTTCGGCCTAAAAGTATCTAGGCTATTCATATTTTGATAGCATTGTCCTTGCCATGTCCAATAGGGTTCTATTCTTCCTCTCAGCAACTCCATTTTGCTGTGGTGTCCTTGGTGCTGAGAAGTTGTGCTCTATCCCTTGATCATCACAGAACTTGGCAAATTTCTCATTCTAGAATTCTCCTCCATGGTCTGATCGAATACCAATAATACTATATTTTTTATCTTTCTATACTTTCTTGCTGAAGCTGACAAAGCTGTCGAATGTATTATCTTTATGCTCCAAGAAAGATACCCATGTAAATCTGGAGAAATCGTCAACTATAACAAAACCAAAATTCTTTCCTCCAAGACTTGTGGTTCTCATTGGCCCAAATAAATCCATATGTAGAAGTTCTAAGGGCTTAGAGGTTGTTACCACAGTCTTTGACTTGAAGGATGACTTGGTGTGCTTTCCTTTTGCACATGGCTCACAGACACCATCCATTCTTGTTCTTACTTTGGGTAGGCCTTCCACCAAGCTTCTCTTGATTAATTTTCTCATGCCATCCAGACTGCAGTGGCCTAATCTTCGATGCCACAGTTCAGTTGACTACTCTTTAATTGCTACCAAACATATGTCTTGATCCTTTAATTCTTCTAGATAGAGTACATATAGGTTCTTTTCTTTGTTAGCTTCAAAGATGACTGCACCATCCTCATAATGCTGCACTTTGACTCTTGAAATCTGATCTGATGTCCTTTATCGCATAGCTGGCTGATACTAATGAGGTTGTGCTTCAGTCCTTTCACACAAAGAACATCTTCAATGATAACTTTTCTTTTGCTACCAACTGGTCCGCAACCTATTACAGACCTTTTTGTCATTGTCACCATATGTGACTGTTCCTTCTTCGGCTTCAAGATGTGAGAATAACTTTATGTTCCCTAACATGTGCCTTGAGCATCCGCTATCTAAATACCACTTGGATGCTCGAAGGTTTACCTGCAGTAAAAACACTAAACTTTAGGTACCCAAGTTCTTTTGGGTCCTGGTTGGTTAGTATCATCAATTATCCTCTTAATTATCCATTTCTAGTGTTTAGTTTGACATGTCATTTTGATGTGCCCTAACTTGTTACAATGGCTGCAGCAAGACATTTTAGTTATCGTTTCAGCTGGAATGTATTTGAAATTTGATTTATATGCTGTGTCTCGTTCAAGTACAAATCTAGGAGTTGGATATATTTTAGGATATACTACTGTTTCCTCATTATCGGGAGGAGTATAGCCTAACCTATGTTTCTTTTTACCTGATCGTCTAGCACCTTTTAATATTAAAGTTGTTTTGCCATTAGTAAATTTTTCTAGTGTGCTTGACAATTTTTCATTTTCTGTTGTTAAATCATTGACTTCTTGTCTTAATTTATTCATAGTTTCTTGGTTTTCTAGACTTGCTAATTGTTCATTTTTATTTTTCAAATCTTCACATAACAATTCATTTCTTCTTTTTAGTTTCGTAATTTGTTTTTCCATTTGCTCATTTTTAGATTTTAAGTCTGAATTAGTATTTTCTAAGCATGCGAGATTTTTCTTATTGGATTTTAGTTATTTACATACTTCTTTATATTTACAGTACAATTCATTAAAAGCTTCTTCTAAGTTGTCTGAATCAGATTCATTACATGAAGAGAAAGATGAGTCTGATGTTACCTTGTCGTCGACGTTGGCCATGAACGCCAGGTTGGCTTCTTCTTCTTCTTCATTGCTTGAGCTTGACTCACTGTCTGAGTCACTGGTGTTATCCCACGCTGCTGCCATGGCTTTCTTCTTGTATCTTCTAAATTTCTTCGAACTATCCTTCTTTCTGAACTCAATTTTCTTCAGTTTCGGACATTAAGCTTCGATATGTATAGCAGATTGGTTCATTCTTCTTCACATCGTTGACTTTAGGCTTCTTGAAGTCTTTTCCTTTCTTAAAATAGCTTCTTCCAGACTGATATTTCTTTTTCTTGGCTAGTATGCGTTGTAGTCTTCTGGATAGAAGTGCTTCTTCATCATCATTGTCTTCATTGCTTACCTCATCCTCAGATTCTTCTTCAGAGCTACCTTCTGTAGCCTTGAGTGCATTGGTATGCTTTTTCTTGCTTGAGGATTCTCCGAGTCTTTCCATGTTGATCTCATGAGCCATGAGTGACCCAATGAGCTTCTCTAATGACATTATCTTCAAGTCATTAGCCTCTTCTATTGCTGTAACTTTTGGTGTCCATGAGGCAGGTAGGGATCTGAGTATCTTTCTCACCATGTCTCCCATCTAATATGTCTTACCCAGACCAGCTAACCCATTTGTGATATCGGTGAATCTGCTGTACATCTGAGTAATAAATTCTCCTTGCTGCATCTAGAACCTCTCGTACTGTGTTACCAGAATGTCTATTCTGGTTTCCTTAACCTTGTCAGTACCTTCATATGTGTTCCCACATTTCCATAGCGGATTTGCAGGCTAATATACGGTTGAATTCCTTTTTGCTAAGGGCACAACATAGGATACTCTTGGCCTTGCAGTTCAAAGAAATCTTCTTCTTGTCATCTTTCATCCATTTATCCTTTTCGTTTGTCACCAGGAGATCTCCTTCTTCAACTATCGATCAGATCTGATAGTCAAGACCTTGTAGAAAGAACTCCATCCTTGTTTTCCAATATGTGTAGTCTTCACCATCGAACAGTGGTGGTCTATTTACTGACTAACCTTCAAAGTGACTTTGGGCTGCCATTTGATCTTTTCTCTTCAGATCGTTGGATCTTCTTCTTTGTCAAAGAGACTGGCTCTGATACCACTTGTTGCCCAGCTAGCAAGCCCAGAGGGGGGGGGGGTGAATGGGATTCTTAAAATTTGAATACTTAAACCTGTCCACAAAACGTTCACACAAAACACACTTCGATGACAGTTAGCGTTAGTGAAAAGATAAACAACAAAACAAAGGCAAGCATACACACACTGCACAAGGTTTATCCTGGTTCGGACCTCCTCTCAACAGAAGTCCTACGTCCAGTCCCTGAGCAACAACTCAGGATTCACTACCCAACGGTACAGTCCCCCTCAAAGACACTTATACACCCAGCCGCAGCTGGTCTTCTCTTCACAATCCAAAGAGGAATACAACACCCTGGATCCCACCAGGTCTTCATTCAATACGAAGGGAAATAAACACCTTAGAACCCCTAGGTCTTCCTTCAACACGAAGGGAACAACACAAAATGTGTTCTAGGGATGTAACGCCCCAAGACCAAGCTAATAGCACAATGCTTGATCCGAAGCGAATACTGAGAGGAAGAGATGAACAACAATGAACTCTCTCAGTACACAAAAATGCTCTCTCTAAGATCTACACAGGATGCAGAGAGCTAAGAGCTACAACAAAGTGATGGAGTGAGACTTGAGCTCTTTTATGGTGCTTGCAGATTTTGAAATCTCGAGCGCCCTGTTCACGTCGGCACCAGTCTTCTATTTATATCTTCTTTGAAAAATGTAACCGTTGAAGTATCCGTTGTCTCTATGTTTGTGAGGACGTTAGACTGCATGGCTTTCCTTTGTAGTCAATGGTTCTTCGAGACCACGAAGGCAACATGTGCTGTGCCTTTGCCCATGCCTATCATGGGTTAAACTCCAGTTTGGCAGTTGAGGCCTTGGCGCTTAGGGATGGCATCTCCATGTGCTGCAGAAACGGAATTTCTGAAGTGTTGGTTGAGACATATTCTTCCAACCTCCTCCAGATTGTGACTGTCCAACACTCCTGCCCTTGGGACCTGGCCTGCATAGTACAAGACATCACTGAAAAGACCCATGAGCTACAAGCAGAAATCACCCATGCCCCTCGAGAAACCAACAAAGTTGCGGACAACTTAGCAAACTTTGCATTATCATGTCCCTCTCTTGTCACTTGGAATTGTTGGGCCGATCTGCCTCCTTTTGTTAAGGATTTCTACCATCGTGATAAGGTGGGGGATCCTTCCACTAGGCCATAGGCCCTGATGTACTTCCTCTCATTTTATATATGAAAATCTAACCTCTAGCCGCTTGGGGAAGGTAGTGGCACTCTCACTCTGTGAGGCCGCCCCTACCTACTTCTCGGCTATATTTTAAAAAAAAATGGTTCTTTGCGTTCCATGCACGTTCCATGCACGAAGAAGAAAATACTTCTTGATATCCTCCAGCTTCTACTTTGTCCAACGTTGTATAGAGTTGTGTTGTTAGTGACCTGCACACATTAAATGCTAAAACGTAGACAGCTAAGCTGTCTCTTGTTGTCCGTCAACGTTAGAGTGAGAATACATCAAAATGGAAATTCCATTCTGTCTCTTCAAAAAGATATTACATGCACATGCATAGGAATAGAAGATATCTGAATATGCATCATGCAGAGAAATGTACGGTTGTATTTAATGCATGGATAACAGTGAAATACGCGGGATGACTTTGACTTGTCAAGATATTTGAATATCAAGTCGTTATAGCTCATGAAATCGATATGAACATGACTTATAGAATCGTTGTGCGAATGAGTCATTGTTCATGTGAATCGTTTCTCATTCGTAAACAAATCATTGTACGCATAAATCGTTATGCATCCATATCCAAATCATTCTGGATAACAAATCGTCATGACACTATGAGAAAATCGTTATAACCAAATCGTTATAAGCAAATCGTTATGAGCAAATCGTTATGAGCAAATCGTTATAACCAAATCATTATGACCAAATCGTTATAACCAAATTGTTATAACCAAATCGTTATGACCAAATCGTTATAAGCAAATCGTTATGACCAAATCGTTATAACCAAATCGTTATAACCATATCGTTATGCTCACTTGTCGAATCGTTATGAGAGCAAATCGTTATGCTCACTTACGAAATCGATGTGAGATTGAAATCGTTATACTCACTTGTCGAACCGTTATGAGAGCAAATCGTTACGCTCACTTACGAAATCGTTGTGAGATGGAAATCATTATAATTCTAAGGAAATCGTTGCAACAACTAGAAAGTCGATGTGTACTTAGAATATTTCATACTTTGAACTGTAAATGCTACAGGATGATAAATACTTACTGATTTTGCTTGTATTTCCTTGATTTATTTCTTGTGCTCAATTCTGATAGAAGTAATCTTTATCAGAGTTTTTTTAATCACCAAAATAGATATGTAATTTATTTAAATTACATTGGGGATAATATGATCATCAAGCACAGGATTTTTCTTACCAGATCAGCATCAGTGTAACGCCCCAGAAATTTAAATGATTTAAGACATAGAAAAATAGCAATAAATAAAAATGGTGAATAGAAATAAAATAAAAGTCATAATTAGACTCCCAAGAAGAGGAATCAACCATTTGAATTATGCTGGGCTTATACAACCCTTATTGGGCGAAAGAACCAAACCCAATAACATTAAACCCCAAAATTCGTAACCATAATTGTGTAGAAAATAAGAAAGGGCAAATTAGGGTTAAAACATAGGTGATTAGCCATGGATGGCAACCAAATTCGTACGTAGCCATGAAAGGATGTTCCCTAAAGGCATTGCTACTCCAATTGGGAGGAGAACTCCCAAAACATGGTAGGCACCATGCAAAAACTGCAACCCACCTTCCTAGTCTCTTTAGGACATGGAATCAACCCTAATCATCCTAAAACTAGTTGGGAAGGTTTACTATCGAGTTGGAGTCATGTGGAGGTGAGCTAGGGCACCAGGAGGAGAGGAGAACGGCCAAGAATCGGAGCTTCTTCCCCAACTGTATCTGCTCCGACCTGTGCATTGACATCTCTTAGAACTACACAAGGTAGGTGATCTTGGGCTTAACCAAAACGTTACACATACCAAGGGAAAGAGCATCAAGTCTAGTTTCATTTGCATGTAATTTCCCCAATTTTCATGAACCATGTGAGTCGTATTAAGCGTTTTCCCAGAGTAGCACAAAGATAGGGCTTTATGTGTTCTTACTATTTTTCACGCAAACTGAGGCCAAATTGGGTCAAACCAAAATGGTGGTTCTCTTCTACGAGATGTCCTTGACACTTTTCATGTTCAGAGTTTTGTCTAAATATCGTTAGATGTCAAGTTATAAGTCTATCATGAAGGTGTGTAGTCATTTCTGCATTTTCGGGCAAGATCCAAGAACGCGACGACACCAGACGTCGCGTTTCTTGTTGCATGAACACGACGTACATGTATGTCGTGATTCTGATAAAGGCGACAGACCGTTCTGTCACGTTTTGAGGTCGGACCAGTCAACCTTGACTCATGAAACTATGCACCACTTGGGTTTCAGTGCTGCTTTGAACGCGACAACATATGCCGTCGCGATTTAACCTGTTTTCCCGCCCAAGAATTTCTATCTATTTTTATAGTCGGATTTTTGAACAAACTCTTGAACGCGACGTGTCGACCCGTCGCGATTCAGAGCATGGCGATGTGAACACGACAGGTATAACTGTCGTGATTCTATTTGGACAATCGATCCAACATTGATTCCTGCCGAAAAGGCGACGATCTGTCCCGTCACGATTTGAACGCGACAGGTAGGTCCGTCGTGATTTACTAACTTTGCACAGAACCACGTTTTGACTATGTATGGCCCTTTAAAGTGTGACGACTGTGTCCGTCGCGATTTAAAGGCCAACCCAAGATTGTTTTAATGACCTGTTCAGTCTACCATATGCATGCCCTATTGTCATATCATGTCATATAGTTATGCAATGGCCTAAAAGTGATCAACCTACATGAAAACCATAAGAATATAAACATCTATTCTAAGTGTTAATGATTGATTGATTTCATCAACCATGTAATTGATATGAGCTACGATTATACTCTATCTTGTTCATAATTGGAAAGTGTTATGTGCTAAAATTACAGCAACCATGTGATAGATTGAATTGCATACGTGTCATGATTAATTGTTATAATGTCACGTCCTGAGAATTACGCAGCGGATAATAATTCGGATAATTCGAGTCGATATCCCGAGACGTGAACAGTCGGCAAATAAGCCTCTAGCTAGCACGCACTAAGTGTATAATACCACAACATCATCAAAGGGCCCAAATATTGAACTTAACTAATCTTGTATTCAAACCTCAACTCATTGTATTCAAAGTGGAAACTAATACATGATTAAGACTCAATAAAAGCAAAATTACATAATACCTCACTTCCTACTACATTGTTCTAACACTCAAAGCAAACTACTATAACTAGACTCATAGTTGGAACGCTCATCACTCGGACACATTCCCATCCTCGACTTGCTCCTCCTCTTGAAGGTCATAATCACCTAGAATGGTTAAAAGTAGGGGATGAGCAAACTAGCCCAGTAGGATTTATATCTCAATGTGCGGGTGATGATATAAGTGATTAACAATTTAGAACTAGGTAAGCACGATGAATGTCATGATATGCATGTACGATTAAAACTCATTAAAACATGATACATGAAACAAGTTAGATAGAGTGATCATGATAGAATAAGATCTAGAACGATATAACGAGCAAGAGATTATCAATAGTGAGGCATGTAACTAGCACGCAAGATATCACTTAAATTGCAATAAATGCAAGATGGCCATATCACGTAAGCAAGCAAGCAAGAATGCATGAGCACGATCATATAACACTAATCAGGCACGTAGACACTAATGTACACCAAGGAAAGATCACCAAGAATGTACACCAGGACACGTGTATGTGGTTTTTGTATCTATCATTCAACACGACACGCACGACTCCTAGTGCGGATGTAACACCAGTAATCATTATACCCCATGGTTAACAGTATATTTATGACTCTCCGTCATTAGGGCTAGACTAGAGCCCTTGGACACTCGCCGTGCTCGGTCAGCATCTCACTCAATTTTAAATGTAGATACCCACAGTCATTTAATGGCCAATAAGAGTTTCAAGATGTAAGTATGTTTTATGTCATGTTCATGATGATGATGAGAACAAGAAATGAGTAATGTGAACATGATTTCATGGTACAATAGTCAAGAGATAATTTTGACAACATAATGGCGCAATTTATACTTTAGTTCACTCTTTACATTAATGGCTTAAGTTTAGATTATAAATCACACTCACGAGAACAAGATGAGAGAGGAAGTGCATGCTATCTCCAGGGAACTTCAATGGTACAACCAACTCGGTCTCCATGAGGGAATCCACAGAGTATGGAGATTTACGAAGGTCTTAGAGAAAAGGTCGCTAGTCTACCAATACGGAATGACCGATAGAGAGCTTTCAAATCCCCAAGAAAGGGCTGCCTAGATGTGTAAGTGTGTAGTGAACACGTGTCTCAATCCACAATTCACCGGTTTCAAACTTACGGAAAGCATTAAACAAGATGACATAAGATGAAACTATGCACTTTAACTAAACATGGTTTGAAAGATTTTAAGATAACATTATCATTTCAATAAGCTAGAACAGTAAGAAGAGAGAATCATAAGTTACATGAATGATCACGTCATTAAGAGAGCAATTAGAATAACATTTATGTAATTATAGCTTTTAAATGGGTTAATCACTTTTAAGCCATTAAACAGGCATCATGAGATGATTAGAACCATGACATGCAAATCTTACACTTGACACCATGTTAAACAGTCCTCAGGTAAGCCTTTAAATACGCGTCCTATACAGTGGATGCACTTCAAAACGCAGTGCACAGTCAAAACAGGCGAAACAGTGAAGATGGTAAATCACGTTCACATGAGTGGCCGCGTTCATGATTGAATCGTGTTGGGCCATCCCGACTCATTCAGGAGAAATAGTTATATATAGCAATGGGTGGGAAAATCACCTGAATCGCGTCGGGGTATACCGCCGCGTTTCAGACCGGCCGAAACTCTCAGGCGACGCGAAGACCCACGCGCGCCGTTGACTGATCAGCATGTGAATCGCGTCATACCAGATGGTCGCGATTCACTGAATCACATAGGCCACGGGCGACGCGATACCAGACGCTTGAAACGTGTCGTCTGAACCGGACGCGGTTCAAGGAACAGACCGAAAATGCAAAAATCAGAAACTCAGGGGGTTCGATTCATGTAACGCTTATATCTTCTAATCTAGGGCTTTTCGGACAAAAGTCTCAACATGAATGTTGTAGGGAACATGGAATAGGTGCGAACTCTGATTTTTAAACAATTTAAAACGACATCGGGATGTGCAATAAATCAACATGAACGTAAAAAGTCCCTATCATGCGCGACTTTGGTAAAACGCCTATAACTCAACATGTACTCGTTGGAATTCGATGAAACCACTTGGACATGAAAGTAGACTCGATGCGCTACACATTGGTATATGATTTATTAAGATTTGGCCCAAGAAAACCTACCTTCTAGGTTGATGAAGTGTCATTGTTCAGAAGACCCTTGTTCAGACCACTGTTTGAAGAACGCCTAATACCCCGTGTATACTACATGAAAATTGTGCATTCCAGTTGGGTTAGGAAGTAGGCTTGACCCTCTTTCTAGGGGTATAAGCGTTGCATGATGGGATTTAGGTTTGACCTACCTTTAGTCGACTCCAAGGTGACTGTTTGCACAGGTCGCAGAAGACGCACAGGGAAGAAGATGGGCTTGGTGTGCTCAATCTCCTACTCCCCAGCCGCAAAGAGCTCCTCCACACGACCCCAACAAGATGGTAAACTCGTCCCTAGGGTTTAGTGGAGAGTATTTAAGCCTCTATGGCTTATGGAAGTCCTAATGCAACAAGGAGAGAAAGGTTGCGGTTTTGGCAAGCCTCCTTCCATGTTTTGGAGATCTCTTCCTCCATTGGAATGTCTTGGCCATCAAGCAATCCCCAAGGGTGGCTAGGCACAAAATTGGGTTGCCATGAGAGCATCATTGCATCCAATTTAACCCTATAATTTTTACGAAATTTTTTGATGTGTTCTTGCATGTATGATAGTGGTACGTATTAAATAATATGATATTATGAAAATTATTTATTTCTATTTATTCAAAATTTTACTTATTAAATTTTCCGGGGTGCTACATATAAGCTTTCCGGCTTGTTTTAAACTGATGGATCATGGATTGAGACACGCTCTACACATCACATTGCACAAATAGGCAGCCCTTTCTTGGGGGATTGGAAACTCACGGCCGGTCATTCCGTATTGGAAGTCTAGTGACCTTTCTCTTAAGACCTCCGTAAATCTCCGTACTCCATAGATTCCCTCATAGAGAACAAGTTGGTTGTACCAATGAAGTACCTGGAAGATAGATTGCACTTCTATTCTTATCTACTTCTCGTGAGAGTGATTTGATAACATTGAAACCAATCCATTAAATGTAAAGATTGAACTAATGAGATTAAGCCGTTATGCTGCCAAAATTAATCTGGATCATGTCCCCTTGCCTTGTTCTCTATCATCATTGACATGATCTTTAGTTCATAATTGTCCATTGCTTGAAAAATCATGTTGGCCATAAATGAATGAATGGAATTACCAGAAACTATTGGAACTTCAGTTCACAACTATGCCTGTGCAAATAGGGCCTAGTCTGGTCCTGGGAGGATCACCCAAAATACTTATAATCGCGAGAGTATATGATCCATTGAGGTGTCTGGCAATCACCTAATTGACTGCAAGATTGATCTGGGTAATTTCCACACTGTTATTGAATGATTGATTGATTGATTAATTGGACTGTTATATGTGAAATGGCCAAATCTAATGTACATGTCATCATTATTGAAACCAATATGTCATTATCCATTGAAATTTCATGGAATTCAACTTGAGATATCCATTGAACAAGTTATTGAATATTGAATCCCTTCTACATGTCAAGTGATCGTACTATCATCATTATCATTGATAATCATTCTGCCTTACATGAGAATTGACATGAATTGTTACTGAACCATCCTCCTACATGTTATAGCTTGAAATAGTTTCCATCGTTATTGACACGAGTATTGCATGATAGTATTGCCACTGCTAAAATGTTAATTACGTAAAGCATGCTCGCACCATGAGATGTAAATCTTACTGAGCGCTAGTGCGCTCACACTTGATTTCCTTAATATTGTTAGGTGATGATTATGAGGAATTGGAGAATGATGGGACCGGGGACGAGTGAGCTGCTCAATTGTACCTGTCGTTATAGCTAGTTAGCTAAGATGATTAGAGTTGAAAGAGTCTGTAATAGATAGGTTTATTTCATTTAATGTCATATGTACTTTGAAATACAATATTGGGCCCTATGTTTGGCTCTGATGATGTAAGGTTCTAAATTAGTCGAATGGAAATGAAATAAAGAGTATTTGGCTGGCAATATTATTGTCTCAAGTCTATTGTTATACTTAGTTGCTACTCTGAATTATCCTGTGATATGTATACTCGTATCACTCATGCTCTTGACGTTTGTTTTCCGCTACTAAATGTCGGGGCTTGATAGTTGGTATCAGAGTCTAGGCTTTCCCTTAAGTTCTAGGCAAACAAGAAATTGTTAGGCTTAGTCAAAACTAAATCCCATGTGTCTGTAGACACCCATTTCTGACCCATAAGTCGAGCAAAATCCCTTGTCGTATCATTGACGCCCCACGTTGGCTCATCATCGTCAAGCTGGCTTCCTCCGATCATGACATCATTCTCATTAGTTCATCGCCCTGGAGGACTCTTCCTGGTCAAATCAATCTCTTTCGTTATAAGCTCTCTGAGTATAAGTCCGATGTTTCATCTCAAAGGCTGTGCATGGCTGATTGGACACATTATATGCCGAAATGTAGAAAAGACCAGAAGGCGACAGGCCCTAGGTCGCCTTCCTGAAGACGACAGCTCCTATGTTGCGATCATAATTCCGTATTTTAAATCCTCAGAAAATCGCAAAATGACTCAAGTCAGACTTCCACATGAGGAAGGCGACATATCGAGCAGTCGCGTTCAGAAGGCGACACCAAGGCCGTCGCGTTAAGGGCCTTAAACAGGAAACTCAATCCGAAGCCAATTTGGACCCATGCTATTGATGGTAATTGCTTCATTTGGACGTCCAAATCAAGTCCAAATCCTCTCAAATTCGGAGCAGACCTTCCTAACATGTTCCTTTCCGAGTTCCAATAGCCCTTGCACAGCCATACTTGCCCAGAGTCGGACTCTTGCCCATTATTCCTCTCAGACCCGAGTTGGGAATAATCACCCATAAGTACCTCGTCTCTGCATCTTTTTGAAAAAGGCCGGATTCTTTAGTTCGCTAAGCAAGAGAGCTTCATCTTCTACGAAGAGAGTTTTCCCTCCAGACGATCAGCAAGAGCCCTCCAGGGCGTTTTCCGATCGGCTACACAATTCTTCTTCCCTTCTTCTCTTTATTTCTTTGATTTCATGCATGCATAGCTTCGTTTTCTTTCTAGTTTAGCATTAGATCACGATACACACACCTATTCTTAACACCCACAGGGGTTAAAAACCCCAATCTTGTGAGTTCCCCCCATAATAGTTCATGTTCATGTGCTTTTCATTGAATAGATCTTCTACACACGAGTTCTAATGGGTGTTTTGTTTGTTTAAACCACTTTGGTAGGTGTTTAAAGGTCAGAGCAAGGTGAGGCTCTTGCCCCTCGGCCGGCTGAGGAGCAGGAAGACGAAGAACCAAGTCTCCATCCACTGAAGAAGAAGGCGTCGACCACTGTGTCGCGATCAGGAAGGCGCCATTGCTTGTGTCGCGTTCACAACAAAGCATCACGACGCCTCCTCTATCGCGTTATCAGGTACGCTTTCCTCTTCATCCTTCCTTTCCAAGGTAGTCAGTCCTCCACCTGAACATCAAGAGGTGACTGCGTTGGTGGCGATCACGGTCAGTTCCTAATCTCTACACCTTTCACAATCAATTTCAAAAGGGGATATAAATCCTGTGATTACACCTTTTGGCGATCACAGTGGGACCTCTAGTGCCCATCACGCTTGCTTTACCTTTTCCCTGCCGTCCTTACCTTCTAACAGGTGTGTGTGTTCATAGTTTTCTCCTTTAGTTCTCTTCCCTCTGAGTTTTCATAGTGCTCTGCGGTTCTGGGTGAGAAGGCGACAACAAAGGCGTCGCGATCGGGTAGCGACACGCCGCATGCCGCAATTAGGTTAGTACAAAGCCTCTGTCTTGTCCGCTTGTGTGCGGTGTGCTGTGAGAAAGGCGACGTGTTGATCGTCGCTTTCAAGGAAACGACAACAGCAGCGTCGCCATCAGGTACGCGCTCTACCCATACACCTTTTTTTTATTTTAAGGTCTGCTGAAGTCTGGGAGGAACGCGACGAGGACTACGTTGCTTTAAGGGAGGCGACAGGGGAATTGTCGCGATCAGGTCAGTACTCTGGTTTCCTTGTGTTTCCTTGCAATTTTGGGTTTGCTTTCACATACTCCATTCAGATTTCATCATGCCATGCTCTTGAGAGATTGCCATTCTTGTATTTTATAGGGTTGTTTGACTTTTTCGTGCATAATTAGGACTTAATTGCCCTCTGTCCACTGCGAGAAGCAACGCGACAGGGTGATTGTCGCTATAGTGATAGCGACATCTTCCTTGTCGCCTTCCCTCTCTGAGAGCAATTAGCCCTAATTCTTGTTGTGTTAGTACTAGGTTAGAATCTTGCATGCACTCCGGTGCACATAGGATTTGCATACATCTTTCCATATTCGTAGTATAAGTTTCCTCCTCAGTGACACTCGCTCTCTCGGCCACATATTCCTTGTGTCCGACTAGAGCACTCGCTCGAGGGCCTCCGTAAGTCCCCGCTGACCGTGGATTCCCACACGGTCGCCGGGCTGGTTGTACCCGTCCCCACCTAGGATCGAGTCTAGATTCATTTGGCAAGGTAGAGAGAACCCTAGTCCTACCCGAAGTTGGAAGCCTTCTCCCATTTAGGAAACCCTTCCTCACTTGGAGAGAACTTGCTAAAAGTCAAAATCACTAAAAGGCAAATTCGAATCAATTAAAAGTAACCATCATCATTGCCAACTGCTTGCTTTGGGTGAGACGTTTTCTCTTTCCTTTTGTCTGCATAGGATTGCTTGTTTAGGAAGCTAAGAGTCTGTCTAGGCTAGGTTGTCTCTCTCAAGTCTGGAAAGGTTCTCCCCATCTCTCTCCACCCACTTTCCAAACATGGAGTCTTTCTTGAACCCAATCTACAATAGTGAGAATCCCGACACTACCCTCCAGAATTCCCGGGATTACGAAGAGTCCCTCCCCCATGATCTCTTTGACGAGGTGACCTGGCCTTGGGTTGCTACCGTCCATACCTCTGAGGGTCGCCGTTGTGACGAGGGCAGCCCGTCTCGGAACACCCACCCTCCTCAATCAGACGATCAAGCCGCTCAGCTCTTGCACCTAATTCCTCAGCTTGATCAGTCCCAAATCCAGACCCTCATGACGGCCCTCAAAGGAAAGGCCGCTTCCTCACCCTCACCCAGAGCGGGCGTGTCACGCACCGCAGCAGCTACATCCAGCCCCCACGTCACCATGGACGAGCCGACAACACCCCTATCCGACCGCGGACCATCCGATTTACGCCATTTGAGTCTGAGCACTATATTCCCCGTGAATCGAGGCCGCGGTCTCCACCATACCAGCCATGTTACTCCCCTCATCGTCCTGAGCCACGCGCCAGGCCACCTCTGGTGCCTCATATATCTACGCTCAGCCATCCTCCGCACCGGACATGATGTCCGAGTGGGCGTCCATCAAGAAGGAGCTCCAAGAGCTCCGTAAGCAAGTCGACCCTAGGGCACCACGATGTGATGCCATTTCAATGGCCTATGGGTCCCCTGATGAAATAAATATTTCCATTTATTTATATATTAATTTTGATGATTAACAAAATAACACTAATGGATTTCTTGAGCCTTGAGAACAGGAAGCAAAAGAAAAATGAAAGATCAAGACAATCTGGTAAGTCCCATCATTTCTATCCAAGTCCCTGTAACGACTTCTTTAGACCTCGTAACGATTTCTTTAGAACTCGCAACGACTCTCTAGCCGTAACGACTTCTTTAGACCTCGTAACGATTTCTTTAGAACTCGCAACGACTCTCTAGCCGTAACGACTTCTTTAGACCTCGTAACGATTTCTTTAGAACTCGCAACGACTCTCTAGCCGTAACGATTTCTTTAGAATTCATAACGATTTCGCGTAACGACTTCTTTATTAGTCATAACGATTTCGCGTAACGACTTCTTTAGTCATAACGATTTCGCACAACGACTTCTTTATTAGTCATAACGATTTCGCGTAACGACTTCTTTATTAGTCATAACGATTTCGCGTAACGACTTCTTTATTAGTCATAACGATTTCGCGTAACGACTTCTTTATTACATAACGATTTCGCGCAACGACTTCTTTATTAGTCATAACGATTTCGCGTAACGACTTCTTTATTAGTCATAACGATTTCGCGTAACGACTTCTTTATTAGTCATAACGATTTCTTGCAACGATTTCTTTAGAACTCGCAACGACTTGCCTGTTGTAACGGCTTCATAAGTTATCACAACGATTTCTTTACAGTTCATAACGACTTGCTATAATTCATAACGATTTCATAAGTTATGAAGTCAGCAAGATTCTTTTTATCGAATTTCTTGATGCATCAGTATAATGCTTTTTAATAGCGTTGAAAAGTCAAAGTCATATCTTGTCCGTTGACTGCTATGCATTAAATGCTCTCCGATCGTATCTCCCATGCATGCAGACAATATCTTCCATTTCTATGCTACTCTGTCTACGTACTTTTTCTTGGACAGAAAGGAGCTTTGCTATATACTGCAATATCTGTTCCATCTCAACTAACAATAGACAGCAGTCCTAGCTGTCTTCTATTTATTGATGATATGCTTACAGATATCTGACAAGACTCATCTGGACAACGTTGGACACAAGATACAAAGTTCTATGACATCTCTTTGGCGTGTACACCAGGATAAAAGACTGACGATCAGAAGCTTCCTCAGTGACCAGTCTAACGTACACAAGGATAAGAGACAACGGACACTTCAACGTTCGAATTTGAATCAGCAGTTTAAATAGAAGACTCAAGACGAAAAGAAGATAGTGCGATAGAGCAACAACGCTGATTTAGAAGAAGAAAGAAATCCATCTCTCAGAATCTTTAGAACTTTGAAGAAGAGCGAAGCCTCCACTCCAAACCTTGTTCTAAGCTCTTAGCTCTCTGTGCTCAAAAGGAATCTTCTCATTTGTAAGAGCCTGTGTGGTCCTTGGAGAGAAAAACCTTGTTAAATCTCTTTCTCTCTCGGGGGCTTAGGAGCTTCAGGTTGTAGCTGGTCAAGCTAGAATCTGAAGCCTGTTTTCACAACCTTTTTCTGATTAGTTTGTGTTCCCTTCTGGACGAAGGAAGACCTGGTGGTATCCAGGGTGGTTGTTGTTCCCTTCTGGACGAAGGAAGACCTGGTGGTATCCAGGGTGGTTGTTGTTCCCTTCAGGCTGAAGGAAGACCAGTTGAGGCTGGGTGTAAGGATCCTTAAGGGGGATTGTACCCTTGATAGTAAAATCCTGAGGTATTGCTCAGGGACTGGACGTAGGTCTCCTGTGGAGAGGAGTTCCGAACCAGGATAAAATCCTTGTGTCTTGTGGATGTGTTTTGTGTGATTGTTATCTTGTTTGTTCTAACTCTAACCTTGTTATTAAGTTGTGCAATCTTTTCAGTAAACAGGTTTTAATCAAAGATCGAAGTTTTATTAACCCATTCACCCCCCCTCTGGGCTAGCTAGCTGGGCAACAAGTGGTATCAGAGCCCGTCTCTTCGACAAAGAAGAAGATCCAACGATCTGAAGAGCAAAGATCAATGGCAGCCCAAAGTCACTTCGAAGGTCAGTCTGTCAACAGACCTCCTTTGTTCGATGGTGAAGATTATACGTATTGGAAGACCAGGATGGAATACTTTCTACAAGGCCACGATTATCAAATCTGGTCAATAGTGGAAGAAGGTGATCTGGTCGTCACAAATGAGAAAGCACAATGGACAGATGAAGATAGAAAGAAAATCTCCTTGAACTGTAAAGCTAAGAGCATTCTATGTTGTGCTCTAAGCAAGAAAGAGTTCAACAGAGTTTCAGCATGCAAATCCTCCATGGAAATGTGGGAAAAGTTAAAGATCACATATGAAGGTACAGACAAAGTAAAGGAGACAAGAATTGACATTCTTGTCACTCAGTATGAAAGATTTCAAATGCAAACAGGTGAGTCTATTACCCAAATGTTTAGTAGATTTACTGACATTACTAATGGCCTAGCAAGTCTAGGAAAGTCATATGAAAATGCAGATATGGTAAGGAAGATTCTCAGATCCCTGCCATCTTCATGGACGGCAAAGGTCACAGCTATCGAAGAAGCTAATGATCTTAAGAGAATGTCAGTAGAAAAACTCATTGGGTCTCTCATGGCCCATGAAATAAACATGGAAAGACTAGGAGAATCCTCCAGTAGAAAGAAGCAGTCAAATGCGCTTAAAGCTAATGGGGACTCATCAGAAGAATCCTTAGATAACAGTGAAGATAGCAAAGATAGTGATGATGAAGAAGCCATGCTCTCAAGAAGATTGCAGAGAATCTTGGCAAAGAAAAAGAAGTTCCAGTCTGGTAGGAGGTACTTCAAGAAAAACAAAGATCTCAAGAGACCAGATGGAAAAGATCAGAAGAGGAATGAGCCACTTTGCTATGAATGCAAGAAACCTGGACATATCAAGGCAGACTGTCCAATGTTAAAGAAAAATGATCACAAGAAGAAGGACAGCTCCAAGAAGTTCAGAAGATTCAAAAAGAAAGCCATGGCAGCTGCATGGGACAACAGCAGCGACTCAGATAGTGAGTCAAGCTCGAGCAGTGAAGGTGAAGAAGCCAACTTGGCTCTCATGGCGAATACCGAGGATAAGGTAACATCTGATTCTTCTTTCGATTCCTGTAATGACTCAGATTCGGATAATTTGGAAAGTGCATTTAATGAACTCTACAATAAGTATAAAGAAGTGTGTAAACTACTTAAGCTAAGCAAGAAAAATATCACATGTCTCGAAAATACCAACTCAGATTTAAAATCTGAAAACGAAGAACTAGAAAAACAAATAGTTGAGCTTAAGAGAAGAAATGAACTATTATGTGAAAATTTAAAAGACAAGAACAGAAAAATCACTGACCTAGAAAAACAGGAAAACTCAGATGATTTAAGAAAAACTGTAAATGAATTAAATGAAGAAAACAATACACTAGCAAGCACCCTAGAAAAATTTACCAATGGTAAAAACTCTTTAATATTAAAAGGTGCTAGGAGATCGGGTAAAAAGAAAAATGGATTAGGATATACACCCCCAGATAATGAAGAAACCATAATATACCCTAAAACATATCCAACACCAAAATTTGTACCTGAACAAGATGTAGCATACAAAGCTGATTTCAAATACATAGAAAAAGTAACTAAGTTATCCTGCTGCAGTCACTGCAACAAGTTAGGACATATTAAAATGACATGCCCAACAAGACATAAAAAATGGATATTAAAAGGTAAAGTTGATGATACTAACCAATCAGGACCCAAAAAGAATTTGGGTACCTAAAGCTTGATGTTCTCATTTCAGGTTAACCCTCGAGCATCCAAATGGTATTTGGATAGTGGGTGCTCAAGGCATATGTCAGGCAACAAGAAGATATTTGTTGATCTCCAAGCTGAAGAAGGTACAGTCACCTATGGAGATAATGGAAAAGGGACTGTGATAGGAAGCGGGTCTGTGAACATCAAAGGAAAATCAGTCATAAAGGATGTAATGCTGGTCAAAGGGTTAAAGCACAATCTCATCAGCATCAGCCAGTTGTGTGACAAAGGCCATCAAATTCAGTTTCAAGAATCAAAATGCAGTATCTTAAAGGATGGTGCAGTCATATTTGAAGCCTACAGAGAAAGAAATTTGTATGTTCTATATCTCGATGAACTCAAGGATCAAGATGTGTGTTTGGCAGCTAGCAAAGATAAATCAACTGAGTTGTGGCACAGAAGATTGGGCCACTGCAGCTTGGATGGGCTGAACAAGCTCAGAAAAAGAAAACTAGTTGAAGGACTGCCAAAGGTAAATTTCAGATTGGATAGCATTTGCAGACCTTGTGCAAGAGGAAAGCACACCAAGAGCTCCTTCAAATCAAAGACTGTAGTAACCACCTCAAAGCCCTTAGAACTACTTCACATGGATTTATTTGGGCCAATGAGGACTACCAGTTTGGGAGGAAAGAATTTTGGATTTGTAATAGTTGATGATTATTCAAGATTCACTTGGGTATCCTTTTTAGAGCACAAAGATGACACATTTGAGAATTTTGTCAGCTTCAGTAAGAAAGTTCAGAAAGATCAGAAATTCTCAATTGTCTCTATTCGATCAGATCATGGTGGTGAGTTTCAGAATGAAAAGTTTGCGAAGTTCTGTGATGATCAAGGAATTGAGCACAACTTCTCAGCTCCAAGGACACCTCAACAGAATGGAATTGCTGAGAGGAAAAACAGAACTCTTTTGGATATGGCAAGATCAATGTTATCAGAATATGATCTGCCAAGATATTTCTGGGCCGAAGCTATCAACACTGCATGTTATATCATAAATAGAGTGATGATCAGGCCAATTCTGAAAAAGACTGCTTATGAACTCTACAAAGAAAAGAAGCCAAAGATTAGCCATTTCAGAATATTTGGATGTCCTTGCTTCATCCATAACAATGGAAAAAGGGACATTGGTAAGTTGGATGCCAAATCAGATGAAGGCATTTTCATGGGGTATTCCTCTAAACCTAAAGGTTATAGAGTTTTCAATAAACGTTCCTTATTAATTGAACAATCAGTACATGTTATTTTTGATGAATCTAACCCTTCCTTGAAAAAGGAAGAAATTAGTGACATTGATGATGCAGATGTCCTGTCCGAAAAATTAAAGAAAACTTCAATTAAGGACAAAGAGGATCCAACTCTGGAAGAACTGCAGCAAACAGAAATCCAACATAAAGATCTTCCAAAGGAATGGAGACATCAGAAAGATCACCCTCCTGAAAACATCATTGGTGATCCATCTGTAGGGGTAAGAACTAGAGGTAATGTAATTCCATGCGACTATTTAGCATTTGTCTCTCAAGTAGAACCTAAGACAGTCAATGAAGCTTTATCTGATGAATCTTGGATACTAGCCATGCAAGATGAACTAAATCAGTTCAAGAGAAACCAAGTATGGTCACTTGTTCCTAGACCATCCAATCATTCAGTTATTGGCACCAAATGGGTGTTCAGAAATAAACTGGATGAGTCTGGAATAATCTTAAGGAACAAAGCCAGATTGGTGGCTCAAGGCTACTCCCAAGAGGAAGGCATAGATTTCGATGAAACTTATGCACCTGTAGCTAGACTTGAGGCCATTAGGATTTTACTTGCTTATGCATCCGCACTTGATTTAAAACTTTTTCAAATGGATGTCAAATCAGCCTTTTTAAATGGTTTCATCAAGGAGGAAGTTTATGTTGAACAACCTCCAGGTTTTGACGACTCTGAATTTCCAAATCATGTATTTAAACTACATAAGGCTTTATATGGTCTAAAGCAAGCTCCTAGAGCCTGGTATGAAAGGCTCAGTAATTTCTTATTAAATCATGGTTTCACTAGAGGTAAAGTAGATAGTACATTATTTATAAAATCTAAGGTTAAACATATACTTCTTGTACAAATCTATGTGGATGATATTATTTTTGGATCTACTGATGAATCTCTTTGCAAGTACTTTGAAAAGCTTATGCAGGGAGAATTCGAAATGAGCTTGATGGGGGAGTTAAGCTACTTCCTTGGATTGCAAATCAAGCAAGGGAAGGATGGCACTCATATCTGTCAAGCAAAGTACACCAAAGAGCTGTTGAAGAAATTTGGATTTGAAGATGCAAAGCCATTATCAACTCCAATGAGCACATCAACCAGAATGGACAGTGATCAAAAAGGTAAAAGGGTAGATCAAAAGAATTATCGAGGTATGATAGGATCATTACTTTACTTAACTGCCAGTAGACCAGACATTTTGTTCAGTGTATGCATGTGTGCTAGATATCAGGCAGACCCTAGAGAGTCTCACTTAATCTCTGTAAAAAGAATATTTAGATATTTAGCTAGAACTCATGATTTAGGTCTCTGGTATCCTAGATCTTGTGAGATAAATCTAATAGGATATTCAGATGCTGATTATGCTGGTTGCAAAGTAGATAGAAAGAGCACCAGTGGATGTTGTCAGTTTCTTGCAGGATGCTTAATATCATGGACATCCAAGAAACAAAATTCAGTAGCTCTATCAACAGCTGAGGCGGAATATGTTGCTGCTGGAAGTTGCTGTACACAACTTCTTTGGATAAAGCAACAACTTGAAGATTTCGGCATTCACATCAAATCAATTCCTCTATTGTGTGATAATACAAGTGCCATCAACCTCACCAAAAATCCAGTTCAACACTCAAGGACGAAACACATTGAGGTAAGATATCATTTTATTCGAGACCATGTAGCTAGTGGTAATTTAGAAATTTCGTTTATAGATACAAATGGTCAATTGGCAGATATCTTCACAAAAGCCCTACCTGAAGAGAGATTTACATCTCTTAGAAGGGAACTAGGGATGTGCAATTTGTGAAAGAATTTCTGTGATTTTATTGACATATAAATTTTTCAGATTAAATGAAAAGTTCTCTCTCCGTTAAAGTTAAACAAAACTCAGTTATCTATATGCTTTGACCGCTTCTGTGTAGAAAGTTGTTTGACTTGTCAAACCTTTTTGTCGCTTTCTACCTTTGCCGCCTTTTGGCGCTCCTCCTGTCATTAAAGTAATATTATTTTACCCAAATCGCTTTGAGATCGATTCGTCTTCCACCTTTACCCTTTTTATTCTCTATCTGTTCACCCAAAGCTGATGCCCTAACGATTTTGGGATCGACTCTCTGCATCTTTCGAAGCCTTCTTCTCTTCCCGCGAAGAACTCCTTCGAGAACTTCCGTCCCTTCCATCATCCTCTCTTCCAGAATCTTTTCTTCTCTGCACCCATGGCCGCTCCGTTGATCTCCGGAAGTGTTGGGGGCTACAGTGCTGAGTATTTATCCCCAAGGGAGCAAGAAAGATTTACTTTTGTGAAGACAAAGATTTGCGGAAATAAGGCAGTGGATGTTCAGAATCTTGAGAAGAGTGGCATGGCCAGGCTAGTTGATACTCTAAGAAGATCGCAGTGGATGGATGTGGTCACCTTCAGTGAGGTAAGCTACCCGGACTTGGTAAAAGCCTTCTACATCTGTCTGAAGTCAGAAGCAGATGGATCCCTTGTTTCCTCTGTCAAGGGTATCCAAATCAGAATAACCCATGAGCTGTTGCGTGATCTGTTTGGAGTAAAGACCTCGGGATTTAGTGGCATTCACTCTGTGAATGATGAAGTCAAAGGTCTCGGGATTATCGGTCCAGGATTTAAGTTGAAGGATGGGAAGCTTGATATTAATCAGATGTCCGCGTTCAACCGATTGCTTCACTTCATAGTCTGCCAAATCTTAGTTCCCCGTAGTGCTACCTTTTCCTCATGCACTAGGGCAGATTCGGACATAATGTTCTGGGCAATCCAGAACAAAGAGATAAACCTGGCCGCAGTGATGATTGAGCGAATGATGTTTGCACATGCTCAGTTATGGGAAACAAAGAGCAAGTTGAATGTTTCCCTTCCATATGCCCATCTTCTGACCAAGATTTTCAAGCACTTTGGAGTAGATCTGTCAGGTGCGGTAGCTGAAAAGATGGGCCAGTCTATAAGGTCCAGAAACCTGAAGAAAAGTGGCTTTTCAGTGCAAGAAGGAGTTTGGTCGAAATCCTCTGTGGCTGAAGGAGAAGCAGTTATTGCAGATATTCCAGAAGCAGTAGAAGTAGAGCAAGCAGCAGCAAGTCCAGCAGAGCAAGAACCAGTTGAGTCAGCTGTGGGATGCCAATCCGAAGCTCAATTGGAAGAGGGTGCAGCTGGTGAACCTGATGAAGATGTTGTCTTGGAAGAAGCTCCTGCTCAGGGGGAGCAAGAAAGTATTGAAGTCCCTGCTCCCATTCAGGGGGAGCATGCTGAGAGTGAAAAGACAGAGAATGAAGCCTTTTCTGAGAAAGCTGCACCTACTCAGGAAACTCCAGCTCCAGCCTTGGTTGATGTTAGTGAAGGCCCAAGTGCAACTATAAATCTTGAGGAGCCTGTCTCTCAGCCAAGTAAGCAGAAAAGAGTTGTTCACAGGAGGTCAAGGAAGGGCCATAGGAAAGTAAAATTGAAGCATGTTATGGCCTTGTTAAAAGCCCAAGGAGAGATCTTGGCATCAGTTCAGTCTGGTATACAAGAAATTGTTTCAAATCAAGTTTCAACCTCCTCAGACGTATCCTCAATAAGAAATGCAATGAGGTATTTCAATAAAGAAATGTCTGATATGAAGAATTTGCTGGCTCATCTTTCAAAGTCTAGTGGTGTCCCTCCTGCACCTACTCAGAGCAGTCCAGCTGAAGTTCCTAGGCCACCAGGGCCTCCAGCTGAAGTTCCTAGGCCACCAGGGCCTCCAGCAGAAGTCTCAGGGCCAACAGGGCCGCCAGTTCAAGGGTCAGGGCCATCAGGGCCATCAGTTGTAGGGTCACCCGGACCAGTGGCAGCCTCAGGGTCTTCAGGACCCTCTCCTGCAGTCAGAGAAAGTCAGGCCAAGGGAAAAGAGCCAGTGTCAGTCTCCAAGGCCCCTGATACTTCATCTCTTGCCACTCCAACCCTCTCCACCCTTCATCTCCTCCTACTGCACCTCCTGCTCCACCAACCATCAAACATCCCATGCCTCGCACCCAACCTTCCTCATCCTCTACTTCCTCTCAACCCTCCTTCTCACCTTCTCCAGCTCTCATCTCAGCTTCATCCTCATTAACTCCTCAACCTTCACCTATTAAAACCCAAACATCTCATCCTCAACCAACCTCTTCCTTTAATCCTAAACACTTTTTCTATCCTCCTACTCCTCCTAATTCTGTTACCTTTCCTCCAGTGAAACCTCTGCCTCTTGGTATTTTTGACACCAATGTTCCAGACCTTTTTGAAAGGAACACTCTCCTCACCATTCTTTCCACAGCCTCTCACATTCACAGGACTGACCCTCCTAGTCCTGTCTTGAAAAAGAGAAAAACTCTTCCTCTCTAAGCACTCCTTCTGCTTCTCTCTACCCTCCTTTATGGTACTCTCTTACCCTTGATCCTAAGAGAAGACCTATCTACAAAGAATACCTCCAGAAATGCATTCTTTCTACCATTTATGGTATTCCTTTTCTCAACCTCTCCGAACACCTGGCCATTGTTCTTCCCTTTACTCAGATATCTCAAGCTTTCAAATCCAAAATCTTTGAGGGCACTGAGTTCAAGACTGAAGATCAGTGGGCAGCTATCAAAGGAAACAAGGCTCAGTACTCAAAATACCTGACTGCAAGGGCCGAATCCCTCTCTCTCAGAGCTCACCCACTCACCTTCTCTGAGTGGTTTATCTTCCAGCACAAGAACTCTTGGGGATCCTTCATTTTGAAGGAAATTCGCGTTGCCAGAGCCTTTCAGCTGTACAGTGACTTCTGCTACTTGAACAAAATTCCAGAAGTTCAGTTTTGCCAGTTCAACTCGCAGATTACTGTGCTGCAATCAGAGACCCCTCTCAACCTTCCTCTTACAGTAGACTTTGTCTCCTTCAAGGTTGAGTTTCCAGTTCTTCTGCCGAAGCTGCACTCGTTAGTGTTTAATTCAGATGCTGGATCTCTCGCTCTAGATATGTTTGCAAGGCAGCTGGGCCGGATGTCAGCCAAGCAGGGCCGATCTCCCTCCTTCTTGCGGTTCATCTTCAGAGAATATCACTCTGGCCGCATCTCTTCTCTGACCTTAGCTCCACTCATTTCTGAGTGTGAACGACTCACCTCATCAGAATGGGAGCTTCTATATCGGGCCTCTTATCAGCAATTGGAAGCTGTCAATCAAGATCTGGTTAGTCAGAGGAAGCCTGCTCTTTCTGCAGAAGCCTTTATGGATCTCAATTCCATCGCACCCATACCAGAGCTCTATGCTGTATGGGCAGCTAGATATTCTGCCTTCTATGCCCTAAAGCAGGATCTGTTAACTCAGCAACTTCACTATCCAATTTCCTTGGACAGATTTCTCCATAGGGCCAGTTTTGGCAAGAGTACCTACTTCAGATTCATTTTGGACAAAACTCAGTATGGAGAGTTCATAGAGCAGCAAAGGCAACTCTACATTCAGAGGAACATCCCTTCCATGGGACCCTCCTTCTCAGTTACCTTTGGCGTTTTTCTGCAAACTTTTGAGGATCTTGAGATCAAGGCATGGGCTGTTATCTCACAGCATGCCTCCTTGTTATCTCCTTTGTATTATCTTTCTCCCTCTTAATAAAAATCTTTCTCTCTTCTTTGTCTCACAGCTTATCTTTTTGCCTAATGACAAAATGGGGGAGACAACTAACGTAAATCTGAAAAACATATTTCATTCTTTGTCTGATGTTTAGTATATTTTGTCATCATCAAAAAGGGGGAGATTGATGACCAAACTGTCCCCATAATAAATATTTCCATTTATTTATATATTAATTTTGATGATTAACAAAATAACACTAATGGATTTCTTGAGCCTTGAGAACAGGAAGCAAAAGAAAAATGAAAGATCAAGACAATCTGGTAAGTCCCATCATTT
This sequence comes from Colocasia esculenta, assembly GCA_014218235.1. Lineage (NCBI taxonomy): Eukaryota > Viridiplantae > Streptophyta > Magnoliopsida > Alismatales > Araceae > Colocasia > Colocasia esculenta. The sequence goes on along the minus strand of CM024765.1, from coordinate 14,837,135 downwards.
CTATCCAAGTCCCTGTAACGACTTCTTTAGACCTCGTAACGATTTCTTTAGAACTCGCAACGACTCTCTAGCCGTAACGACTTCTTTAGACCTCGTAACGATTTCTTTAGAACTCGCAACGACTCTCTAGCCGTAACGACTTCTTTAGACCTCGTAACGATTTCTTTAGAACTCGCAACGACTCTCTAGCCGTAACGATTTCTTTAGAATTCATAACGATTTCGCGTAACGACTTCTTTATTAGTCATAACGATTTCGCGTAACGACTTCTTTATTAGTCATAACGATTTCGCACAACGACTTCTTTATTAGTCATAACGATTTCGTGTAACGACTTCTTTATTAGTCATAACGATTTCGCGTAACGACTTCTTTATTAGTCATAACGATTTCGCGTCACGACTTCTTTATTACATAACGATTTCGCGCAACGACTTCTTTATTAGTCATAACGATTTCGTGTATCGACTTCTTTATTAGTCATAACGATTTCGCGTAACGACTTCTTTATTAGTCATAACGATTTCTTGCAACGATTTCTTTAGAACTCGCAACGACTTGCCTGTTGTAACGGCTTCATAAGTTATCACAACGATTTCTTTACAGTTCATAACGACTTGCTTTAATTCATAACGATTTCATAAGTTATGAAGTCAGCAAGATTCTTTTTATCGAATTTCTTGATACATCAGTATAATGCTTTTTAATAGCGTTGAAAAGTCAAAGTCATATCTTGTCCGTTGACTGCTATGCATTAAATGCTCTCCGATCGTATCTCCCATGCATGCAGACAATATCTTCCATTTCTATGCTACTCTGTCTACGTACTTTTCTTGGACAGAAAGGAGCTTTGCTATATACTGCAATATCTGTTCCATCTCAACTAACAATAGACAGCAGTCCTAGCTGTCTTCTATTTATTGATGATATGCTTACAGATATCTGACAAGACTCATCTGGACAACGTTGGACACAAGATACAAAGTTCTATGACATCTCTTTAGCGTGTACACCAGGATAAAAGACTGACGATCAGAAGCTTCCTCAGTGACCAGTCTAACGTACACAAGGATAAGAGACAACGGACACTTCAACGTTCGAATTTGAATCAGCAGTTTAAATAGAAGAATCAAGACGAAAAGATAGATAGTGCGATAGTGCGCAACAACGCCTGATTTCGAAGAAGAAAGAAATCCATCTCTCAGAATCTTTAGAACTTTGAAGAAGAGCGAAGCCTCCACTCCAAACCTTGTTCTAAGCTCTTAGCTCTCTGTGCTCAAAAGGAATCTTCTCATTTGTAAGAGCCTGTGTGGTCCTTGGAGAGAAAAACCTTGTTAAATCTCTTTCTCTCTCGGGGGCTTAGGAGCTTCAGGTTGTAGCTGGTCAAGCTAGAATCTGAAGCCTGTTTTCACAACCTTTTTCTGATTAGTTTGTGTTCCCTTCTGGACGAAGGAAGACCTGGTGGTATCCAGGGTGGTTGTTGTTCCCTTCTGGACGAAGGAAGACCTGGTGGTATCCAGGGTGGTTGTTGTTCCCTTCAGGCTGAAGGAAGACCAGTTGAGGCTGGGTGTAAGGATCCTTAAGGGGGATTGTACCCTTGATAGAAAAATCCTGAGGTATTGCTCAGGGACTGGACGTAGGTCTCCTGTGGAGAGGAGTTCCGAACCAGGATAAAATCCTTGTGTCTTGTGGATGTGTTTTGTGTGATTGTTATCTTGTTTGTTCTAACTCTAACCTTGTTATTAAGTTGTGCAATCTTTTCAGTAAACAGGTTTTAATCAAAGATCGAAGTTTTATTAACCCATTCACCCCCCCTCTGGGCTAGCTAGCTGGGCAACACCCTCTCCATCTGAGCTGCCGAAGTACCCCAAGTACAACGACTCAGGCAATCCTTACACTCATATCAAGGACTTCATCTATGAGTCCGCTCCCTACCAGCATGACCGCCGTCTCATGGCATATCTCTTTCGCCGGTTGCTGGACGGGCATGCCCTTGATTGGTTCTACTCCCTGCTACCTGAGGACGCTGAGGACTTCGCTGTCGTGAAGGCCAAGTTCCTCGAACAATTCCAAGACAGGGTCGGGCCTGAATATTCCCTCACGGATCTCATAGCTGAAAAGATGAAGCCGGATGAGGATTTCTCAGCATACGCCGATAGGTGGAGGCAAATGGCCACCAGAGTTCCGGGGTACCTTCCAGAGGGGGAGAAGGTGAAGATCATCATCGCCAACGCCACACCTGCCTACCGCAACATTTTGGCGATGAACGACATCTCCAATATGCATCAGATCTACAGCCGGGCCCGGTTCATCCAGACCCAGCTCAAAGATTCTCCCATCCATTCCATGTTTGAACCCCAGAAGTCTCGTTTCCAAAGGAAGCCTCAGGGGCCTGTCACCGAAGGCGTCCAAGTGAACGAGCAAGTAAGCGCGTTCAACCCGACCGGCCAGAGCCAAAACCGCCAATACAATGCCCAGGGTCAGAACCCTACCAATCCGTCACAAGGGCAGCAACAACGCCAATACCACCAAGTACCACCTCCTGATGGCTCGCAACAAAGGCGTCCCATGGGCCCTAGGAGAGCTCACTACCCACCATTGCCGGAGACACTCTCCGACATATTCTTGGCCTTGCTCTCCACAGACGCCATTAGGCTCCCTCCTGAGAGACCTCTGAACCCAAGTGTGGATCAAACCCGATACTGTGTCTTCCACATGTAGCCTGGTCATACCATCGATCAGTGCTTCACATTCAAGGACTTGGTGTATGACTTGCATGAGCAGAAAAGGGTAGATTGGACAGCCCTTCGGCAGGTGATCGGAGACATCAAAGAAAGGCAGAGACAACAACAGCAGCAAAGGCAGCAGCGCCAATCACCCCCTCCACAACAACAACAGCAGCAACATCAGCAGCCACTGCAGGACCTCGGGATCGTCCACAACCCCTTACCTAACCATCCGCCAGCTCTGAATCCACCACCACAACAATCTGCCCAAGTAAACCCCATCGTCCACCACCCTCCTCCGCAAGCAAACTGGACGTACGATGATGAGCTGGACGTTCATCAGATGATGGCCATTAACCAATATCCTATCCAATCCCAAACAACACAACCAGCCTACGCGGCTCCCCAATCAGTCCCTCCTATAGTTTCCATGGCCAACGCCGTCATACTGCCCGCCAGTTCAGCATATGCGCCAGTCGCTAGTCCACCCATCATTTTACCTTTCGCTCCACCTGTCTCCATCCCTCTACCTCCTATCATATCCGCTCCCTCACCCATCATCCTACCACCACCAGGGCCGGACCAACCCTCCGCCGCAACATTATCCTCCGCTAGACAGCCACCCACCAATCCGACCACCCTACGGAGCGGGCGAGTCTTTCGCCGCCCATACCCACCTATCTCCACCACCACCACGTCCACAAACCCCTAGCAGGTCCTGCAGCCGCCACAGCAACAGCAAACTCAGCAACAAGCACAAGATGAGGGGTTGATTGAGCCACTGCCCGGAACCCACTATGACATCCTCAAGCACCTGGACCACGTGCCAGCCAAGATCTCCATTCTGGAGTTGATAAAAAGGTCTAAAGAGCACCAGGAAGCCCTGAGGAATTTCCTGCAGAAGGTGGTTGTGAATGAAGACATGATGGTAGACAAGCTACCTAGTGCCCTGGCCATGGTGACTCGCGGGCCGGCAATCACATTTGCAGAAAGTGAATTAGCACCCCCAGAAGCCAGGAGGCTCCCCCTCTGTGTCACTCTAGTCATCAACCATATAGCAGTGGGAGCGGCACTGGTCGATACGGGGGCATCCATAAATGTCTGCCCGCTGAGTACGCTAAGAGCCTGTGACTTGTCAGAAGGTATGCTGAGGCCGACGCCCACCACCATTGCCGCATACGACAATTCCAGAAGATCCTGCCACGGCATGGTGACTGTACAAGCCGAACTGGGACCCCTCGCCGTCACAGTGGACTTCTATGTCCTAGATATCGATCCCATGTTCAAGGCTATTTTAGGGCGCCCATGGTTAGAGTCACTAGGAGCTGTGCCATCTACCGCGCACCAATGCCTGAAGTTCCCGTTCCAAGGGAGAATCATCAAGGTCAAGAGCATAGCCACCACCCACTCCGTAGATGCCCTCCACGATACCCACCTCCCAGCTGTGTGGCCAGCCAACAAACCCATCGTCTCGGTGCTAGACATCAACTACCCCTGGATCTACACGTTCTAGTCCCAGCGAGAGGTCAACCTAGCCCGGGTCAATGCGGTCAAGAGAAAAGAGCCACTAAGCACAAAGGGGTGGCAAATTATGATGAAGTTGGGGTACGAAGAAGGCAAGGGCCTAGGGGCAGAGCTACAAGGTATAGTCAAACCCATCCCCGACATCGTCACGAAAAGCCGATGGGGCTTAGGGTATAGGGAGAAATCCAAACCATGGTCATCCAGCAAATCCACTCTTAAGGCCGACCGAGAGCCACTCACCTGGACACTCTGGTGTCATTTTATTAGGGGGCCTACCCAACCTGGATACAACACCGTGGTAGTCGAGGCAGAACTCTCACAGCACGAGGTGCATGGCAGGAACTTCTCTCGGCACATGGCCCCGTTGCTGACCTATAGAGCCCTAGAAGCCCTCCGTCCGACCAGGAGGAGAAAGACCGGAGACCCAGAGGCTGAGTGGTATAGATGGTTCGACATAGAAGACATCACCATCGCCTTCAGCCGACTGTTCTGGGAAGAGGAGAGAACCTGGCCGCCAGCTGCGGAAGAATTACTAGATCCACCCGTTGCTATCACATCCAAAAGACAGCTCATGAGCGATGCCTCAGACGTAGGAGAGCCGGACATCCCCTACGAGGAGGGGAACACTGTTGATGAACTCTGGAGAGGCACCTGCCTAGCCATCCACCCATCCCTCCTGGATTCCCTCCTTCCCAGTCTGGTCCCATCCTCTCCTCCTTTCCTGATCCAGCTGACTCCTCAGCTCCTCACGGCGGCGCGCAGCCTCCTCACACCCCAGCTCCCACCAGCTGTCCTCTCCGCCCTTCAAGCTGATCCAGGTGACCACGAGGTCACCCTCTCCTGTTGCATGCTCTCCTCCGATCTCCAAAAAAAAACGTCCACTTTCAAATGCATGTTGAGGTCGAGGAGCCGGCATACGTCCTGCACTCTGCTGATCAGGGGCACCCCTCGACTGAGGGTCCCCCTCCTGCTCCTTCATTAGGAGCCATTCTTTGCGAGGACACCATGTCCTCCCCCAGTCCTGTAGAGTCGTCTAGTTTAGGAGAGTCTAGAGTAGGTGAGTCTAGAGTTAAGATAGATAGGCCTAGGACAGAGAGTCAGGTCAGCCCGCCATCCGCCAATTCCAAGCACCGTCCTAGGAAGCAGCGGGGAAAAGCTATTCCCCGGAAATATCTTCAAGAGCTAGCTCGGCGGTGTCAAGCGCTGCTATTGATAGAGGAGTTCATGAGAGAAGCGCTGGTATTCGAAGAAGTGTTTGAGCAGGATGGGGTGTTCATAGACGACGGGTTTGGCGTCTACGAAATAATGAATGATGAGGACCCAGTCGATGAAGAGGATAGCGAAGTAGACGAAGCTGCAGAAAAATATGCCAGTGGAGTAAGGAGGTTCGATGAGCCTACAACGGTAGTGGATAAATCTACTAAGGAAGTCAACCTTGGAACAGAAGAGGATCCCAGGATTGTGATTATCTCGGCAAATCTCCCTCCTGATGAAGAAGAGGAACTGGTGCAAATCCTGAGGGAGTACAAGGACACATTCGCCTGGTCTTATGAGGACATGCCTGGCCTAGACCCCTCACTAGTGGAGCACCGACTGGTACTGAAAGAAGGGGCAAAGGCAATCAAGCAGAAACTTCGAAGGTTCCACCCACTCATGGCCCTAAAGATGAAGGACGAAGTAGATAAACTCCATAAGGCTAGATTCATCAGGGTAGTGCTTTATCCGAACTGGGTGGCCAATATAGTCCCTGTCATGAAGAAAGACGGCAAAGTCAGAATCTGCATCGACTTCAGGGATTTGAATAAGGCATGTCCGAAAGACGACTTCCCGCTTCCTCATCTTGATGTGCTAATCGACAATACTGCTGGGTATGAGACCCTCTCATTCATGGATGGGTATTCAGGATATAACCAAATCCGTCTATCTCCTGAAGATCAAGAGAAACATCCTTCACCACGCCCTGGGGAACATACTGCTATGTAGTCATGCCGTTTGGATTAAAGAATGCCGGCGCTACTTATCAGAGGGCGATGATGGCCATCTTCCACGATATGATGCACGTTTATGTAGAGGTATACGTGGATGACATCTTGGTGAAGTCAAGAACCAGGAGAGAACACCCCGAAATCCTAGCCAAGGTGTTGCAGAGGTCTAGAGAGTATCAGCTGAGAATGAATCCAAAAAAATGCGTGTTCGGGGTCTCATCAGGAAAGCTGTTAGGTTTCATAGTCAGCAAGCGGGGCATTGAGATTGATCCGAACAAGGCTAAGGCAATAGCAGAGATGCCGCCTCCAAAGAACATCGCACAATTAAGAGGGCTAATCGGGCGTTTGCAATTCATCAGAAGATTTATCTCCCAGCATTCGCAAAGATGTCGCCCATTTTATGATCTCTTGAAAGGAGGGGCAAAATTCGAATGGAATGACAAATGCCAAGCAGCCTTCGATGAGCTGAAAAGTTATCTCATGAATCCCCCAGTCTTACAGCCTCCTGTACCCGGGAAACCGCTAATCCTATATCTCTCAGTCATTGAGGACTCCCTAGGAGCTGTCCTGGCACAACATGACGAATCTGGGAAAGAAAGGGCAGCATACTACCTCTCTAGGCTCTTCAACCCCGCCGAATCCAAGCTCACCACCGCGGACAAAACTTGTGCCGCACTCGTGTGGGTAGTCCAAAAGCTCAAGCACTACTTCCTAGCCCACGAGGTCAAGCTGATCTCAAGGATGGATCCACTCCGATATCTTCTTGAAAAGCCCGTCCTTTCTGATCGGCTGGCACGCTGGCAGAGTTTCCTCTCCCAGTTTGACATATCCTTTGTGGTCCAAAAGGCCGTCAAGGGGTATGCCATCGCCGAGCATCTAGCCCATCTCCCACTCCCTCACAGTGACTCCCTCCGAGAGGAATTCCCCGATGAGGAACTCTCAGTCATAATCAAAGACCCCTTCTGGTCCCTTCATTTCGATGGTGCACTCAACTCTCAGGGACGGGGCATTGGAGCCGTGCTGCTTACCCCGGAAGGTATTACCATCCCCTTTGCATATCAACTCACCTTCCCCGCTACCAACAACATGTCAGAGTATGAGGCTCTCCTTGCTGGTCTCAAGCATGCTTATCTGCTGGGGGCATCACACCTCAGAATTATAGGAGACTCTCAGCTCGTCCTGCGGCAGGTGCTCTCAACTTACCGCACTCGTGACCCGAAGCTCAAGCCATATCAAGACCTGGTCACGCTGTTGGCAAGGCAGTTCCGTAAGCTCATCTACATCCACACTCCTCGTTCCCAAAACATCCTGGCCGACGCTCTGGCGTCGCTAGCCTCATCCCTATCCTTCCCTCTGAGTCGCCGGACTGAGACAATCATCGTCCAGCGTCTCGATGTTCCATCTACCCAGGACCCTTGGTTTAGCGACCTTAGGGCAACCTTAGAAGAGAGGGCTAGGAAAAGAGGAGCGCAGCAAGTCATGTTAACGGAGCTCGAGGAGATCCTGAATGGAGAGGAACTGCCATGGTACTTTGAGATAGAGCAGTACTGCAGGGATGGAACATATCCTGAAGGGGCAAGTGGAGAAGACTGTAGGGCCATCAGGAGAGCCGCCTTAAGGTACACAGTTGTCGGAGAAGTTCTGTACAGGCGAGCCCTTAATGGAGTCCTTTTAAGGTGCCTTACCGATGACGAAGCTTGGAAGGTGGTGGAAGGGGCCCATGCTAGTGAATGTGGAGGGCACGTCAACAGTCAGATGCTAGCAAAGAAATCATTAGGCAGGGCTATTACTGGCCAACCCTAGAGGAAGACTGTACCATCTACGTCCGTAGGTGTGTCAAGTGTCAACTCCATGCCGATAAGATCCATGCCCCTTCCTCCTCACTACACCCACTCTCCACACCATGGCCATTCTCCATGTGGGCTTTCGACATTGTCGGTCCTCTTGGTGATTCTAATGCTCAAACCAAACAAAAGTCATTTATCCTAACTGCGACTGAGTATTAAACCAAGTGGGCCGCTTCATCCATGGTGTGCCGCTTCATCATGAGAAACATCATCTCGCGGTTCGGAGTGCCAAGCAGCATCGTCACGGACAATGGGCCGCAATTCATCGCACAAGAGCTCCAGGACCTCTGTAAGAAATACAACATCACGCTGCATCATTCATCGCCGTATTACCCATAGGGCAATGGCCAAGCTGAAGCAACTAACAAAACCCTTCTTAAAATCCTAAAGAAAACCTGTGAGTCGCATAAATTCGCCGACTGGCCAGAGAAGCTAATAGAGGCTCTATGGGCCTACCGCACCTCCGTCCGCACTCCCACGGGACAAACTCCGTACGCTCTCACCTACGGGATGGAGGCGGTAGTTCCATATGAGATCCTAATTCCTTCACTAAGAGTCCAACTAGACAAGGAACTTAATCTTGATGAACGTCGAGAGGCGTTACTAGTCCAATTGGAACTCTTAGATGAAAGGCGGCTTATGGCAGCCGACCATGTGCTTTCCTACCAAAGGCGAATCTCAAGGTCTTTTCAAAAGAAGGTAATTGAACGAAAATTCCAAGAGGGTGATATGGTCTTGAAACGCATCTTTATCAAACCCGGAGGTCCTAGGTCCAAGCTGCAACCCAACTGGGAGGGTCCGTACGTTGTGAGGGAGGTCTACCCTGGAAATGCATATCGCTTAATCAATGCTGAGGGCGTCGAATTATCACATCCGTGGAACGGGCTGTACCTCAAACGTTTCTATCCTTAGGCCTATAGGTGTGAGGCCACAACACCTAGATCGGGGAGTAGCCCCATGATGGGAGTCTAAGATACCTCTCTAATCGCCAAGGGGCTGCTCTAAGTTAGGATTAACACACACGCACACGGCAAGCCCGGTAACTACACTTGGTAGATGCTGCAATATGCGGGCCCTACTCTAGCGATGCATCGGTCATTCTCTCCTAATCGGTCGAAGTGTAGGGGCAAAAGGGTCGTAAGGGTGAGGTCGTCAACCTACAGCATACCCCGACAAGAGGAAGTCTAAACAGGGACGGTCAAAATAACAAAAGGGCAAAGAAGCAAAGAAACGAAAAGAAAAGAAAATCCATAATACAATAGGGGCATGGCAAAGAGTGGCAAAGTCCCCGTGGGACACTAATGAGCCCGGTCGTACGCATGCCCCAAAGCAAGGAAAGCCCATAACAAAAGACCATAAAGTCCCTCCACAACAGACCCAATCTCCGAATGGTATGCTGTAGGAAGTAGCCGAACCCAACATCCTTATACCCACACAAGACTTTCCTTAAATAATCTTCCGTTTCTCCCTATAAGGCTGAGTCACCTCTTGGGTGGGGCTTAATTAGTCGCAGCATCAACTAAACGTAGGTTTTCCGAGGTGTTGTCACCCCTTACGCACGTCCTAACTTAGAAAGCCCTGTGGCGAGAACCGGAGATGATCAAGATTCCTAACTAGCGGCTCGAATCGGTTTAAGTATTGTGGCTCGGAGATGCGAGTACCTTCCGTCTCGCGTGTCTTATTTTAGGAAGGGCTAACGCCGGCTTTAGGCGCTAACAAAAAACTTCAAAAAATCAGATATTTCAAAAACTAAAAAAATCAGATATTTCCAAAACTCAAAAAATCAGATATTTCCAAAACTCAAAAAAAAAAAATATTTCCAAAACTCCAAAAAAGATCAAATATTCCCCAAAACTAAAAAAAATCAAATATTTCCAAAACCCTGAAAATCAAATATTCCAAAAAAATCTCAAAACATTAAATGATTCCAAGCCGTTTGCATACATGCATTTCATTTGTTTATTTGCATCTTTTGCCTATTTAATAAGGCTTAGCCCCTTGACGAATTATCAAGATCGCTCACTCGTCGCATTTTAAGGCAAGGGGCTAAGCCTAAGAACAGATCTGACTTGTTTCGTGGTTGTCTAAGTGTGCAGGACGGAAAAGAAAGCGGCACTCATATCTCACTCGTCACTCTCACTCAGTCGCAAACCATAAAAACACAAAAGTTCCATTCCATTCATACCATGTACAAAAGAGAGGAGCAAAAAAAGTACAAACCCTCAACCACTCTCCCCCGTACCCTCAGGCAGGCGGGGAGATGGAGGGGCCATCCCTCTCGGCCCGGTCTCGCTCCCCTCTGGCGCTCTCTCGCGCCGTCGTCGCTCCTCCTCCTCGTTCCTCCGCCGTCCGGAGGAACCTGTCAGATAGTGCCCAGCGGACCCGCTCGGGATACCGCTCCGGCTGGTCGCTGACCGGCTGCGCCCGACCAAGGCCAGGGCCCTCTCTAGACCCCTCATCTCAGATCGCAGCATGTCGCCGCGATGCCTCTCCTCTCCCAGCTGGGTGCGGAGGTCCCCAGCCTCGGCGCGCAGTCGTGCCGCCTCCTCCGCCTCCTGGCGCCAGCGCGTCGCCTCCGCCGCCTCCTGCTGCCAGCGGGCCGCCGCCTCTGCCTCCTGGCGCCACCGCGCCACCTCCGCTGCCTCGGGGCATAGGCGTAGCTCCGCCATCTCCGTCTCCAGCGTGGTCGTCCGTGCCAGGGCGGTCCTCAGCTCCTGCTCCTGCAATATCAGAGAAATCTTGTCAGAAATCACGAAAGAAGCAAAAAGCCAGGGGCATCTAAATAAGTAACTTACCTGCTCCCGCAGCTAGGCAAGGGCGTCCTCCGCTCAGGCCACCGCTGCCGCTAGCTGGCCCTCCAAGACGGAGCGGCCGGGATCCTCTCGGGAGGAGGAAGCCCCTGCCACCATCTGCTGCGCACGGTCCAGCTCTGCCCGCTGCAAAAGAAAATATCAAGGGTCAGTCAACCACAGTCAGAAACAGAAGGGTGGGGTGCAGAGTACTTACCAGCTGATCCACCACCGCCTGGAGGTCGTCTCGTTGCTGGATGGTGGAATGGAGGATGCCCTCGAGCGAGGAGATCCGCCCCTCGGGGTCAAGCTGCAATCACAAAGCCAAGTCAGTCGCATAATCAACTAAGAACTCAAAGAGACTAAAAGCAGTAAAATACGTACCGGTCGTCGGGACCCCTTGTACACCTGGGCCCCATACTTTCGGGCATAGGCCCGGAAGTAGTCCTCGTCGCTGACAGCCTCGGAGACCTCCTCCTTGCCCCGCCGCTCCCAGTCGTCCAGCTGCTCTCGGACCCGGACTGTCCAGTCCGTGACCTGCTGGATCCCGCCGAAGCTCCGGCCTGGCCTCTCCCATGACCTCTGTCGGGTCGGGAACTCCACCACAGCCTGGTGGAGTCCCAGTGTCCGTGCCACTAGCCGGTGGTAGAGCGGGACCACTGTGTTGAAACAGTGAAGCCAAATGTCCCTAACGAAGTAGGGACGGCCCCGCTCCACCCACGGCTGGGTGGCGTCGTCCTCCCCAACATAGGGAGTCCACTGTACCTGCACACCACAAGTAAAGACCCGTCAGTCAATTATCAAATAAGCAAAGTAAAGGAAAAGGTTAATGCTAGAAGTACTTACATGTCCGAAGGGGACAGTGTCCAACGCGTCATGGATGAGCGTCACCTGTCGCCGCAGGGACCGCTCGTCGCGGCAAAACTGCCAGCGCTGCAGGAGAGGTACAACGCCGCGTCGCCTCGCCACCCCGCGACCCAGGGAGGGGAGGTGGTAGTACGCCCACACCTGCAAAACAAAACGATCAGTGCCACAATTAAGACAAGCAGGAAAAGCAGTAAAGGGTAAGGGTGAGAAGCATACCTGTAACAGTGGGAAGAACCCGGCCACCCCTGTCTCCCTACTAGAGGTGCCCAGGCTGTCAAAAAGGTGGGCCAGAAGGGCCGCACCCCACGCATAGCTCCCCACCTGGGTCAGGTCCTCTAGTAGGGGCAGACACCGACAGCTCACCGGGTCTCCTCGCGTACCCAAGATCAACTTCCCGATCACGAGGATCAGGAAGCGCCTCAAGTCGCGGTCCGCTGCCGCTCCCTCCTCCTCCGCCAGTGCTGCTCTAGCATCCGCTGTCAACCGGGCCATGTACTCCGCCTGGCCCTCTCCAGTCTGGTGGCGCGCGTCTGCCACCCCGAGGCTCGCCTGCAGCCTCGTCCTCGGCACCAGGGAGGATCTCTCCCGCGTCACCTCTAACCCCAGAAGCCTCTCCACCATCTTCTGATAGCTGGTATAAGTCACCCCGGTCACCGCCTGGCCATCTACCCTCAGGCCGGTGATCCGTGCCACGTCCTCCAGTGTGTGGATCATGTGACCCCACGGGAGGAGGAACGTGTGGCACTCCGGGTCCCATCACTCCTTCAATGCCTGGATGAGCGCCACGTCCGGCGTCAACTCGTCCAACCTCAGAAAGGGGCCGAACCCTATCTCCTCCAGCCGGGTCCTCTGGAAATCCGGCAACCCCTGATAGATCGCCCGGACAACGGACCACCCCAGCCGGGACCGTAGCTCGCTCTGCAAAACAATCACAGAAAACACAAGGATCAGCAAGGGATTAGTAGAAAAACACTCTGTTAAGGTAGCGACGGGTATTTTGTCGCCTTCAGAAGGCGACACCATAGGAGTCGCCTTCCCCCTGTGAAGGCGACAAGCAGGCTGTCGCCTTCTGAACGCGACGCTTAGGACATCGCGACCTGTCTGGTAATGCGACACCCACCCTGTCGCATTCACAGACTGTCCGGAAACGGCAAGAATCCACTTTTCGGCCGTTTCGGCCGTTTCAGGTCTAGGGCTGGAGCCTAAACGGGATCGCTCCTGGCATCATCGCGGTGACATCCTCCTCCATCACGACGGGGAACGTCGAAGTCTCCTCACCCGGTTGCCGGCGCCGGATGGATTTCTTCCGTCGCCGCCCCCCGCCATCGCCGCCTTGGCCTTCTCCGCCACCCTCCATCGACGGTCACCGAGGGGAGAGAGAGGGAGATAGGAGAGAGAGAGAGAGGAAGGAGATGAGAGAGAGAGAGAGCTCTCCGGTGTAGTTCACCGGAGAGAGGGAGGCCGGGAAGAGGATTGCCGGAATCGCCGGATGGAGGGAAAGAAGGAAGGAAGAAGGATTCGAAAAGAGGGAAAGAGGAAGAAAGGGCGCTCGGCCCGAATTCAAACCGCCCCGAGACCTGTGAACGCGACAAGGTCTGTGTCGCCTTCTACCCAGGTGGCGACGATGCTCATGTCGCCTTCACTTTTGGGGTCGCGACCGTTGACCGGTCGCCTTCTTGGTAGCAACAGGTCTAACGTCGCCTTCTTAAACCAGTGCACAAAAAAACCTCTAAAATTCAATGCTCATTGCAATAAACCAATGCTTACATCAATAACATGTCTCACTCCCCTTACATCAAGCATCAATCTCCTATTACATCAAGCCACCCCAAGTCCCATCAAAGCATCAAAGGAACAATCAAGTCTATCTCTCTAGCTCACGGTCCCCTCAGTGGCCGAATCTTCTCATGCTCCAAGAGGTACGCCTGGTACGTCTCCCGGTCCTCGTCAAGTCTCGGCGGGAGTGCATGGGTAACGCACGCCCTCCACAAGGCCAGCGCGCTCCGCACGGCCTGCTCATCCTCCGGGTTCCCCAAGCGTCGCTTCTTCACGGGAGGCAAGTGTGATGGCGGAAGCACTCTCGTCCTCGGCTTCCCGATCTGTAGGTAGCACCGCTGCGGGTTGTAGAGCACGGTCGTCATATTCCCTATCAATTGCAAGTCCAAGCCGCGTCCAAGTGGTAGCCGGATCTTCGCTCCGCGAAGTGCCGCTACGCCCAAAGCAAAGTGTTCCACTAGTAGGGTGCTGAAGTAAAGGCGCCACACACTCCTTGTCTTCTTGTCCGCCGTCCTGCATAAAACCTTATCGGAGAATTTGGCCGCGCCGCCAATAAAGTTCAAAGGATGGCACCCGAAGATCCGACTGTCGGTGGTGGGGTTGTCTACCGGTTTAAATTTTATCCTCACACCCAACCAACACTCTAGAAGGATCATAGAGCCGTAAAGGAAACCTCCCGTGGAAGCCGAAGTGAGACCCGAGTAAAGATACGCCAAGACGGCGTGAGAGAGTGAAAGTCCTCGCCATACCCCACTAATCGCACTAAGGCTAGCATAGTCTATGAGGTGATCCCCGGACGGGAAGAGCACCACCCCACATAAGCATATGGCCACGGCCTTTGCGATCTCCCGGTGGTCCACGCTCTTGTCCTTGCACTTGGATATGACCCACTTAGACAAAGGCACTAGATGGATGAATTGTGGGCTAATTATGGTGTAGACGTCCCCCGGGTCGGTCATGAACTCTCCAAGGATAAACTTCAGGTTAATGGGCTCAACCGTGTAGCTTATGTTTTGCTCGTCCCCGGGTTTAGTCTTGGGAAGAGCAAGGAAGGCCTCGACCTCCTCTAAAAGGACGGTCGCCTCAAATTTGGGGAAAATGAATGTATGGGTTTGTGGGTGCCATAATTCTATCAAGGCCGTGACACTATGCCAATCAAAGGAAATTTTGTGGTAGTTGTGAGCCGTTATCAAAACCCCGCCCAAACCCCACTCTCTTAAGAACCTAATGACATACATGGGTAAGGCTTTGATCATCGGGGCAATCCAAGTGAGCTTAGAGTAGCGGCGAGAGCCGGGGAAGAGCTAGGGAAGAAAAAGAAAAAAGGAAAAGAGGAAGAACAAGAACACAAAATTAATGATGAAATTCGGAGCATAAAATCATGGAAATTGAAAACACCAACCAACTTACCTCTCTCACTTCCTCGCTCCGGCTCAAGTGGTTGGGAACGTCCGTAATCCTCATGAGAGCTTCAAAGGTCGCCCGAGCACGCTTCGGACCTTCGTAGACCGCCTCCCCACCCATGGGATCAAGAGGAGCTCTCTTCATGGCCATGAGAGCTTGCAAGACTTGAAGAATAGAAGAGAGAGGTGAGAGCTCCGAATTTGGCCTCTCATCCCCCTTATTTATAGAGCCATAATACTCCTATTCCTGCTAGGAAAGGGTAGGGGAGACCCATTAGGAGTAGGACCTTGAGTGGAGAGCAATAGGAGTCCAAGTGAGAGTCAAAACCAAATCATATGCTGAAGACTTTTGAGCTCGGGCTGAGAAAACTGAGAAAGCGACATATCGACCTGTCGCCTTCAAGATGGCGACAGGCCTTGTGTCACCTTCTTCAGTCAAGGGTCGCGACAATCCCTATGTCGCCTTCTGACCAGTCTGTGCTGTCTTGCTTATTCTTCTGTGACTGTTCAGAATATTTGCACATATGCTTTGATGTCATTGATTGGTGCATTGTATCATGTCTATCTTATTGCTTTGATTATTGAAAATCCATAAAAATCAGAAAATGCAGGAAAATCCATAAAAATTCAGAAAATTCAGAAAATCAAAAGACGTCCGTCAGGTAAGTCAGGTAAGTATCTCTAACCCTAATCCCTCCGCATTACTATATGATATCTACGCTATTATATCAGCTCAAGGACCGGCTGGTTCCCGGTGTGTTCCAGGATATGAGTTCCCCTTCATAAAAAACGAGGATGATCTAAGTGCACGCTGCTAATCGCTGGATAGGCCGTTGGGTGATATGACTCGGGGACGATGGATTCTATCGCACGTCGGGGATGCGAAGTGTCTTGACCCTTGCTCATATTGTCTAGCAATATTATCCTTGAATACTTGTTATTTTCTCTCTTTCTTTGCATTCGCTTTTATGATTTCCTTTTATTTAGCCCAGCATGCATCATGTAGGAATTTTGAGCTTCACGAATCATGATTTGTCAAAGTCAGCTTCTCAATGATGTCCCAACCCAAATCCTCATTTCCAGACAAGAATTCCATTCCGAATTTGAAAGTTTTCCTCGAGCTTGTGCTCGGTCCAGTTTGCCAGTGATGGTTCCTATGAAGGATTCCTCTCATCCCCATTCATTATAACAGTCATCCCTTTATCCCCGATCCGCTCATTAGTCGTGACCCGCTCGAAGGCCAGAGTCGAATCGACCCGCCGGGCAGCACCTATCCCCTAATGAACGAAACCTACATGCTAAAGATAGCCAGGGTACCTCTTGAATCAGGAGGTTGATCATTCTTTTCTTTGATTTTCATTCGTCCCCAATATGAACCATCCTCGCACTCTGTTCCCAGCCATGTTCGAGGTTAGCCAGATAATTCTCGCTGCTTATTCGTTCAGAATGGGTGTCTCTTTACCTTGATGCTTATTTTTCAGCTCATTCCGCTTCATTCCGCTACATTGCCGTTTCACGCCACTTTCGCTCCATCACCGCTCCACTCCCTTGCAAAGTAGGCATCAAGGAGGGGCAATCTGTAGACACCCATTTCTGACCCATAAGTCGAGCAAAATCCCTTGTCGTATCATTGACGCCCCACGTTGGCTCATCATCGTCAAGCTGGCTTCCTTCGATCATGACATCATTCTCATTAGTTCATCACCTTGGAGGACTCTTCCTGGTCAAATCAATCTCTTTCGTTATAAGCTCTCTGAGTATAAGTCCGATGTTTCATCTCAAAGGCTGTGCATGGCTGATTGGACACATTATATGCCGAAATGCAGAAAAGACCAGAAGGCGATAGGCCCTAGGTCGCCTTCCTGAAGACGACAGCTCCTATGTCGCGATCATAATTCCGTATTTTAAATCCTCAGAAAATCGCAAAATGACTCAAGTCAGCCTTCCACATGAGGAAGGCGACATATCGAGCAGTCGCGTTCAGAAGGCGACACCAAGGCCGTCGCGTTAAGGGCCTTAAACAGGAAACTCAATCCGAAGCCAATTTGGACCCATGCTATTGATGGTAATTGCTTCATTTGGACGTCCAAATCAAGTCCAAATTCTCTCAAATTCGGAGCAGACCTTCCTAACTTGTTCCTTTCCGAGTTCCAATAGCCCTTGCACAGCCATACTTTCCTAGAGTCGGACTCTTGCCCATTATTCCTCTCAGACCCGAGTTGGGAATAATCACCCATAAGTACCTCGTCTCTGCATCTTTTTGAAAAAGGCCAGATTCTTTAGTTCGCTGAGCAAGAGAGCTTCATCTTCTACGAAGAGAGTTTTCCCTCCAGACGATCAGCAAGAGCCCTCCAGGGCGTTTTCCCATCGGCTACACAATTCTTCTTCCCTTCTTCTCTTTATTTCTTTGATTTCATGCATGCATAGCTTCGTTTTCTTTCTAGTTTAGCATTAGATCACGATACACACACCTATTCTTAACACCCACAGGGGTTAAAAACCCCAATCTTGTGAGTTCCCCCCATAATAGTTCATGTTCATGTGCTTTCATTGAATAGATCTTCTACACATGAGTTCTAATGGGTGTTTTGTTTATTTAAACCACTTTGGCAGGTGTTTAAAGGTCAGAGCAAGGTGAGGCTCTTGCCCCTCGGCCGGCTGAGGAGCAGGAAGACGAAGAACCCAAGTCTCCATCCACTGAAGAAGAAGGCGTCGACCACTGTGTCGCGATCAGGAAGGCGCCATTGCTTGTGTCGCGTTCACAACAAAGCATCACGACGCCTCCTCTATCGCGTTATCAGGTACGCTTTCCTCTTCATCCTTCCTTTCCAAGGTAGTCAGTCCTCCATCTGAACATCAAGAGGTGACTGCGTTGGTGGCGATCACGGTCAGTTCCTAATCTCTACACCTTTCACAATCAATTTCAAAAGGGGATATAAATCCCGTGATTACAGTGTCGACTTGTCAAAAATCAACAGTGAGATTGGGGTAGAAGCACGGGCTATGTCATTTATTTAGAATTGAGTTGTGGTAGAGTTAACATCTACTGAACATAGTGTGGTTATCTTGAAGGATTGCAATGGCCGCTGCACATGAAAGTGACTTGCAGAGGACGATCAACACATTGACCCGGGCACTGTTACAGGCCACTCAGGGTAGACATGAAACTCGAGGAGATCTCCATAGGAATTTCTGGAGTATGAATCCACCCAGGTTTGGGGGTAGCACTAACCTAGATGAGGCTAAGCACTGGCTCAAAGAAATAGAGCGTGTGTTCCACGTGATGGGATGCACAGATGAGAACAAGGTTACTCTAGCTACTTATCAGCTGGAGAGAAAAGCACATACCTAGTGGGAGTCAATTGAGGCTACACTAGGAGATGCCCAGGCAACTTGGGCACAGTTCAAGAAGTGCTTCAACAACAAGTACTACTTAGATCGAGTACAAGGCAGGAAAGCGGCGGAGTTCGCCAACCTGAAGCAACGGAGTCTGTCCGTAGCTGAATACGAGGCCCAATTCTCTAAGCTGGCTCGTTATGCCTCACACTTGGTCCAAACCGAGCGGTTGAAGGCCAAGAGATTTATGAGCGGTCTGAGGCCCCAATACAACACACACCTGGGACCGATGGATTTGCAAACCTATCCGGAGATGGTAAGAAAGGCACTCCTACTAGAGGACTCTCTAGCTATTGCTGAAAACATCAAAAATAGTATGCTGAAGAGGGAACATGGATTGGTATCCAAAAAGCCACCAGCTGTGGTCAGAACAAAGAGGCCGAATGGTCAAGCAGAGAATTAGCCAGTGAAGAAGTATAGGGATGGAGGTTATCAACAAGCCCCCGTCAACTGAGAGCCATGCAAACACTATGACAAGAATAGTCACAAGTCTGAAGACTGCTGGAAAGCACTGGGGAGGTGCTTGTACTGCGGAAGTCAGAGTCACAAGATCTCTAACTATCCGCGTATGATGAATAATCATACACCGGAAATACAAGGAGGCGAGAAGCGTTAAGGTAGACTATAGGCATTGCAAGAACCAACTACATCAGAGGAAGGTGGTGTGGTAGAAGGTACACTTACTGTTCTCTCCCATTCTGCATTCGTTCTATTTGACACGGGAGCTACTCATTCCTTCATATCACAAACATTTGCTGATACTTTACTTGTAAAACCTGTCCCAATGAAATTTGGAGTAGTCATGTCAACCCCTATTGGTCCTGGCACCAAACTTAGAAACCATTTTCCATCTAGTGAGGTGTTGATTGAAACTCAAAATCTACCTGCAAATTTAATATGTATGGACATGGAGGGTTATGATGTGATACTAGGAGCAGATTGGTTGTCTGAACATAGGGCTAGTGTCAACTGTAAGAAAAGTCGTGTAACATTTAGTCAACATCCAAAGCTAGTGTTCTCGGGAGATAGAAACCGTAGGAAACTGTCCCTCATCTCTACACTACAAGCCAAGAGGATGATAAGGAAAGGTTGTATAGCCTTTCTAGCCGTAGTTGTCACCACAAAGAAGGAAGGCCCGATTGAGAACATCCCTATTATCAGCGAGTACGCTGATGTATTCCCCGAAGACTTGCCATGTATTCCTCCTGAGCGAGAGGTCGACTTCACTATTGATTTGATCCCTGGAGAAGCACCAGTAACTAGGGCACCTTATAGAATGTCCCCTGTAGAATTGAAGGAATTAAAGGAGCAACTGATGGAACTGCTAGAGAAAGGGTTTATTCGACCAAGCACATCACCATGGGGTGCACCTGTTCTCTTTGTCAAGAAGAAGGATGGGTCGATGAGGTTGTGCATAGACTATAGGCAACTAAATCAATTAACAATCAAGAACAAATATCCCTTGCCAAGGTTTAATGAATTATTTGATCAACTATCTGGAGCTAAATATTTTTCTAAGATAGATCTCAAATCCGACTATCATCAATTGAGGATCAAAGGAGAAGATATATACAAGACAACCTTTTGAAGTAAGTATGGGCATTATGAATTCATTGTTATGTCTTTTGGACTAACAAATGCTTTTGTAGTTTTCATGCAGCTGATGAATAATATTTATCGCCCCTATCTCGATAAATTTGTGGTGGTATTCATTGATGATATATAGATCTATTCCAAAACAAAAGAAGATCATGAGGAACATTTGAGGATTTCATTACGAATTTTGAGGGATAACAAATTGTACTCCAAGCTAAGTAAGTGTGAATTTTGGCTAGAGGAAGTATCCTTTTTGGGGCATGTGGTGACCAATGATGGTATCGTTGTTGATCCATCAAAGGTAGAGGGCATATTGAAGTGGGAAAGACCTACAAGTGTCACAGAGATCAGAAGTTCTCTGGGATTAGCAGAGTATTACAGGAGATTCATAAAGGATTTCTCAAAGATCACAGTGCCATTAACCAAGCTGACCCGGAAGGAAAATCCATTTGTGTGGATTGATAAGTGTGAAGAGAGCTTTAATAACTTGAAGAAGTGTCTGACTTCTGATCATGTCCTCGCCCTACCCACTGAAGAGGGAGGATTTGAAATCTATTCAGATGCTTCTGGAACAAGTCTAGGATGTGTTCTAATGCAACAAGGAAGGGTAATAGCATATGCCTCAAGACAATTGAAGACCCATGAAGTAAATTATCTTGTACATGACCTGGAATTAGCAACCGTAGTGTTCGCTATGAAAATATGGAGGCACTACATTTATGGTGAGAAATTCAAAGTTTTTTCTGACCACAAAAGCTTGAAGTATCTATTCTCACAAAAGGAACTCAACATGAGGCAAAGAAGGTGGTTAGAGTACCTCAAGGACTTTGACTTTTCCATTCAATATCACTCAGGAAAAGCCAATGTAGTGGCAGACGTTCTAAGTATACAGCCAAGAGCCTTGCTAGCTAATATAATGTTGAGAGAATGGAAGTTGCTAGAATAGTTTGCAAGTCTGAATTTAGACATGGGAAAGAAGGAGAAACAAGTGATGATTTCTAATATCAAAATACAGTCCGATCTACTAACTAAAATCAAAGAGAAGCAAGGAGTAGATCCCTTCTTAGTGGAAATTAAGGAGAAGCTAGAACAAAGATCGGATTTCTCTCTGGCATTTGATGGGAGAATAGTATTCCAAGGCAGAACATGTGTCCCTGATCATGGGGAACTCAAGAAGAAGCTGTTAAATGAAGCTCATCAGTCAAAGTACACAATTCATCCTGGATCGACAAAGATGTACCAAGACTTGAAAAGGTCTTACTGGTGGCCCAATATGAAGAGGGATGTGGCCAACCATGTGGCATGTTGTTTAACATGCATGGAAGTCAAGGCTGAGCATTTTCGACTGGCCGGTGGATTGCTACCACTAGAAATCCCAGAATGGATGCGGGATAGCATCGGTATGGATTTTATTATGAAACTGCCTAGGACTAGAGGTGGCACGGATGCAATATGGGTAATAGTAGATCGATTGTCTAAGTCAGCTCATTTCTTGCCGATTAAGAGCACATGGACAGTAGATGTGTTGGCTGCACTTTATGTCAAGGAAGTAGTTAGATTGCATGGGGTTCCATCCACCATAATATTTGATCGGGACCCTAGATTCTCTTCACACTTCTGGAAGAGTTTACAGGCAGCACTGGGCACCAAACAAACTTTAGTACTTCCTTTCATCCTCAGACGGATGGACAAACCGAAAGAACCAATCAAATAGTAGAAGACATGCTTTGTGCCATTGTGCTTGATTTTAGACGATGCTGGGATGACCAGTTGTATCTAATGGAGTTTGCATATAACAATAGTTACCAGGTAAGTATCAAAATGGCACCATTTGAAGCCTTATATGGCAGGAGTTGTAGATCACCTCTTTGTTGGGAAGAGGTTGGAGAAAACCAATGGGTTGGACCCAACTTAGTCGAGGCGATTGTCAGAAAGGTTCAAATTGTTAGAGAACGTCTGAAGATAGCACAGTCAAGGTAGAAAAGTTATGCATACAAGAGGAGAAGAGAGCTGGAATTCCAAGTGGATGACCATGTTTTCTTGAAGGTCTCACCTTCAAGGGGAATTCAAAGATTTGGGATCAAAGGAAAGTTGAGTCCCAGATTTATCGGGCCTTTTGAAATTCTAGAAAGGGTTGGTCAGGTAGCTTACAGATTTGCACTACCTCCACAACTGGAAAACGTGCACAACGTCTTCCACATATCCATGCTGAGAAAATATTTATTCAATGCCGACCATGTAATTAGCCATGAGGACTTGGAGATTCCTGAAGACTAGACTTATGAAGAGAAACCGATCAAGCTATTGGATTGGAAGTTACAACAACTCAGGAATCGTACCATACCAATGATGAAGGTCCAGTGGAGTTGAGAAGGAGTTACTAATGCTACTTGGGAAACAGAGGAAAGAATGAAGAAGAACCACCCAGAATTATTCTCAGGTATGATGCTATATCATGATGTAAAAATTTGAGGACCAAATTTTCTTAAGTAGGGGAGGATGTAATGCCCCAGAAATTTAAATTATTTAAAACACAGTAAAATAGTAATAAATAAAAATGGTGAATAGAAATAAAATAAAAGTCATAATTAGACTCCCAAGAAGAGGAATCAACCATTTGAATTATGTTGGGCTTATACATCACTTATTGGGCCAAAGAACCAAACCCAATAACATTAAACCCCAAAAATCGTAACCATAATTGTGTAGAAAATAGGAAAGGGCAAATTAGGGTTAAAACATAGGTGATTAGCTGTAGCAACCTAGTTTTTTTTCTCGAAAAAATAATAATAATAATAATAATAATATAATAATAATAATGATTAAAATGGAAAATTAAAGAAAAATGGAAATTATTCAGACCCATTAAACGAAAAGAAGTGATGGGCTTTGTTAAATGGATCATATAAAATTTATTGGGCCAAAATTAGGATTTTTAAAAGATGAATGATAGAATAATACCTTAAATTCGTATCTTTAATATATCCTAAAAAGAAAGGAGCTATTAAAATAACTATTTTGTGTTGGGAATTGGACTCCTAACCCTACCCAAATTGGCTAGGCATGAAATTGCATCCCAATCTAATCCAATTAGGAGGTGGAAAGCTTGGAAGGTGGAAAGAAATAGAGAAAACTCAGAATTATCATAATAGGAAATAGAAACAAGGGAAGCATAAATGCAACCCAATCTCTCTATGGCCAGCCCTAATACGTTGTTGAGGTTTGCTGGGCATGGAGGAGAGCCAAAGGAAGGGAGAAATCGTGGGGGGAAGGCTTGCTCAAGAGCCACAACCCATACTTCGAGTTCAAAGCCCTAGAAGACAAATCGACCCAAAGGTAGGCATTCTCACAAGCAAAACTCAATTAAATTCGTCCGTAGGATGTTCCAAACATCAAGAACAAAAGTCCTCTCGTTGCTCTATTTTTCATGGACCCTATCTTTTGATCTTTATTTTTGAAGTTCTGCTCTCATCTTGGCCCCGAACCTTCATGTTTGATTTAGATCTCTCTGTACACTTGTTACCATGCCATGAAAATTTTACTGGAGATACTGCTCGTTGTCATGAAACTTTTGTCACCGAAATCCCCAATTTTCATCCAGTATCTTACCCGAATCAATTCTTTTCCCTTCATTGCATACTGCTTTGTGTTCTTCATGCGTGATCATGTTTAAAACCTGCCAAGACCATGATGTTTTTCAAATTCCTATTTACTGTGTATACTCTTGCATGTTTAGATTCATTTAAAAGTGATTTTGTGATTTTTAATCAATTGTACAACAAGATATCAATTTTTGTATGACCCAGTATCAAAACATGGAAACTTGGACCGTAATCCAAGGCAAGGACCTTTTCCTGCTCAGATTCAGGCGCAGGACCTGAGAACGCGATGGCCCGATAGGCCGCATTCTTAGGGGCTGATCACGACAAGCCACCCGTCGCGTTCTGAACACGACAGGCTCTGGCGTCGCGTTCTGGTTGTCTATCCTGAACGACCCGTCGCGACCTTTGACTATCCCTGTTGCGTTCTGGATGTGCCCCGTCGCAATCCTTACAGGGGGGATACTTCACGATCTAGACTTTTGCATAAAAACCCTTGATTTTTGGTACTCTATCCTTCTACAGTGATTATACCTCTTGTTGACAGTCATATACGCAGTAAATAAAGCTATTATAAAATATACATGTATTGAATGATTTAAAAGACACACACATGATCTCTTCATATCTATGATTCCTTTATCACATGCACATACTTGTAACCACCCAATATGACTTGACTTGGCTTGAAAATATCTCATAATATATCTGGTAATTTATTTCAATAATATATTTAAATTGCCCTATTTTTAATGGACGTGTCTTCATTTCTCACGATGTTTTAAATACCGTTACCGACGCTCCACTGTTCTAGAATTCCTCTGGAACGTCGAGCACTTGTTTGTATATATACACTTTCTCTTCACTTGGACAAACTCTTCGTCGGATATTCCTTTAGCCAGACTAGTGAATCCTTGTTCAAGGCCTCCGTAAGACTCCTCTATCCATGGATTCCCACATGGCCGACGAGTTGGTTGTACCCTAATACCTATGATACCCTCTAGGGATCAGTAAGATCCAAACGGCCTTAGTATGCTCTCTCGCTCTTATCTTGAATCACGCCAGACCTCTGGACTTGTGCATAACATGGCCAGTAGAAGGGTAGTGAATTCCACCTGACTGCCAACACCAATTGCGCGTGTTGTGCAACTGTTACTATCGCCTGCTTACTCGTCGTTTCATGTTCAATGACCTATAGTTCTCATATATACTCTACTCGCTCGTCTATTGACACTCTCTCTACTATCTCGTCTATTCATCTAGTACTCTTATCTATTTCTTGGTACTCTCTATTGGCCATTTGACTGATTGTCTAAAGATAAACAATATAACTAATACCTGGCAATATATAAAGGGCCCGGTCTGGTCCTGAGAGGTGCACCCAAAAGTGCTATTTGCTCGCGGGAGTTAATTGACCAGAGTGTTTGGCATTACACTCAAGTGCTATCTATCTCGACTATCTAAATGACAATCAAAGTGCCATACTATACTCGTTGTGCTATTGTTATACATTGTGTTATTTGTGCTATGGCCATCCTGCTCTGTGCTATATTTGGAAACTTGTGCTATCTCTTGCGTTATTTGACTCTCTCTCGCTCTATCATGTAGTGACTCTACTTTTAATACATTCATCATTTAAAGAATGCCTGATCATGAGATTTAAGTCCTACTGGGCGTTATCGCTCACCCTGCGTTATTGTTATGTGTTCCCAGGTGAGACCGAGGATGATACTTACACTCAAGAGGACGGGAATGACTAAGAGTAAAGTCAAGAGTACCCTAGCGTCTTAGTATTATGTTAGAGTCTGAGTTTAGTCTTTTACTTTTATTCAATGTAATTGGGCCCTATAGAATGGCTCTGATATTAGTGGTTGTAATAGACATTTGAGGAATTATTAGTGAGATGCATTTGCTTTAGTATTTATTCTTTGTCCAATGGTTTGATATCTATTATACGCTCTGTACCCGTTTACTTGCAACGGCCTCACGTTCCGATATTCCACGTCGGGGCGTGACATTAGCCATGGATGGAAACCAAATTCGTACCTAGCCATGAAAAGATGTTTCCTAAAGGCATTGCTAGTCCAATTGGAAGAAGAATTCCCAAAACATGGTAGGCACCATGCAAAAACCGCAACCCACCATCCTAGTCTCTTTAGTACATGGAATCAACCCTAATCATATAAATAAGCCTCCTAAAACTAGTTGGGAAGGTTTACCATTGAGTTGGGGTCAATTGGAGGTGAGCTAGGGCACCAGGAGGAGAGGAGAATGACCAAAAACTAGAGCTTCTTCCCCAACTGTCGCTGTTGCAACTTGTGCATTGACATCTCTTAGAACTACACAAAGGTAGTTGATCTCGAGCTTAACCTAAACGTTACACATACCAATGGAAAGAGCATCAAGTCTAGTTTCATTTGCATGAAATTTCCCCAATTTTCATGAACCATGTGAGTCATATTAAGCGTTTTCCCAGAGTCACGCAAAGATAGGCCTTTATGTGTTCTTACTATGTTGCACGCAAACTGTGGCCAAATTGGGTCAAACAAAATTGGTGGTTCTCTTCTACTAGATGTCCTTCACACTTTTCATGTTCAGAGTTTTGCCTAAATATCGCTAAATGTCAAGTTATAAGTCTATCATGAAGGTGTGTAGTCATTTCTACGTTTTCGGGCAAGATCCAAGAATGCAACGACACAAGACATTGCGTTTCTTATTGCATGAACACGACGTACATGTACGTCGCGATTCTGATAAAGGTGATAGACCATTCCGTCACGTTTTGAGGTCTGACCAGTCAACCCTGACGCATGAAACTGTGCACCACCTGGGTTTCAGTGCTGTCTTGAACGTGACAGCATATGCCGTCGCGATTTGACCTGTTTTCCCGCCCAAGAATTTCTATCTATTTTTATAGTCGGATTTTTGAACCAACTCTTGAACACGACGTGTCGACCCATCGCGATTCAGAGCATGGCGATGTGAACGCGACAGGTAGAACCGTCGCGATTCTGTTTGGACAATCGATCCAACATCAATTCCTACCGAAAAGGCGACGATCTGTCCCGTCGCGATTTGAACGCGACAGGTAGGTCCGTCACGATTTACTAACTTTGTACAGAACCACGTTTTGACTATGTATGGCCCTTTGAAGTGCGATGACTTTGTCTGTCGTGATTTAAAGGCCAACCCGAGACTATTTTAATGAGTTCTTCAGTCTACCATATACATGCCCTATTGTCATATCATGTCATATAGTTATGCAATGGCCTAAAAGTGATCAACCTACATGAAAACCATAAGAATATGAACATCTATTCTAAGTGTTAATGATTGATTGATTTCATCAACCATGAGATTGATATGAGCTATGATTATACTCTGTCTTATTCATAATTGGAAAGTGTTATGTGCTAAAATTACAGCAACCATGTGATAGATTGAATTGCATACATGCCATGATTAATTGTTATAAGCTTTTCGGCTTGTTTTAAACTGATGGATTATGGATTGAGACACGCTCTACACATCACATTGCACATATAGGCAGCCCTTTCTTGGGGGATTGGAAACTCACGGCCGGTCATTCCGTATCGGTAGTCTAGTGACCTCTCTCTTAAGACCTCCGTAAATCTCCGTACTTCATGGATTCCCTTATGGAGACCGAGTTGGTTGTACTAATGAAGTACCCGGAAGATAGATTGCACTTCTATTCTTATCTACTTCTCGGGAGAGTGATTTGATAACATTGAAATCAAGCCATTAAATTTAAAGATTGAACTAATGAGATTAAGCCATTATGCTGTCGAATTAACTTGATCATGTCCCCTTGCCTTGTTCTCTATCAATATTGACATGATCTTTAGTTCATAATTGTCCATTGCTTGGAAAATCATGTTGGCCATAAATAAATGAATGGAATTACCAGAAACTATTGGAACTTTGGTACCCAACTATGCCTGTGCAAATAGGGCCCAGTCTGGTCCTGGGAGGAGCACCCGAAATCACGAGAGTATATGATCTATTGAGGTGTCTGGCAATCACCTAATTGACTACAAGATTGATCTGGGTAATTTCCACACTATTATTGAATGATTGATTGATTACTTGATTGGACTATTATATGTGAAATGGCCAAATCTATTGTACATGTTATCATTATTGAAACCAATACGTCATTATCCATTGGAATTCCACGGAATTCAACTTGAGAGCCATTGAACAAGTTATTGAATATTGAATCCCTTCTACATGTCAAGTGATCGTACTGTCATCATTATCATTGATAATCGTTCTGTCCTACATGAGAATTGTCATGAATTATTACTGAATCATCATCGTACATGTTATAGCTTGAAACAGTTTCCATCGTTATTGACATGAGTATTGCATGATAGTATTGCCACTGTTAACATGTTAATTACGTAAAGCATGCCCACACCATGAGATGTAAATCCTACTGGGCGCTAGTGCGCTCACACCTGCATTCCTTAATATTTTTAGGTGATGATTATGAGGAATTGGAGAATGATGGGACTGGGGACGAGTGATGAGCTGCTCAATTATACCTATCATTATAGCTACTCAGCCAAGATGATTAGAGTTGAAAGAGTCTGTAATAGATAGGTTTATTTCCTTTAATGTCATATGTACTTTAAAATACAATATTGGGCCCTATGTTTGGCTCTGATGATGTAAGGTCCTAAATTAGTCGAATGGAAATGAAATAAAGAGTATTTGGTTGGCAATATTATTGTCTCAAGTCTGTTGTTATACTTAGTTGCTACTCTGAATTACTCGACTGTGATACGCATACTCGTATTGCTCACGCTCTCGACGTTTATTTTCCGATGCTAAATGTCGAGGCGTGACAATCAGTGTATTCCTTACCTAATGCCTTCAGTCCATTGACAATTGTCATAAACCTAGCAAACATTTTAGAAATTGATTCATCAGATTTCATCATAACTAATTCATATTCAGAAACAAGTATGTTTGCTTTGGTTTCCCTAACTTGAGATGTTCCTTCATACATTAATTCAAGTTTATCCCACATTTCCATAGCAAATTTGCACATAGATATTCTTGAATATTCTTTAGGATGAACTACACATTGAAGCATATTCATGGCACTATAGTTAATAGTGGCTTTTCTAATTTGCTCTCGAGTCCAATTCTCCTCATCTCCATGATTTTCATAAGCACCTGTCAACTATCTTCCAGATTTCATAGTTTTGAGCCCTTAGAAAAACATGCATGCAATTTTTCCAGTAGGAGTAATCAGACCCATCAAAATATGGTAGTCTATTAATGGAATGGCCCTCAGCTACAAATCCTCGAGAATCCATGAATCAAAGGAAAAGACAGGGAATGAGTAAGCAAACAATTCAAGCAGTCAGAGCACACAAATCAAACAGAAGTAATCAAATCAGATCAGAAGATATTACTCCCTCTGATCCCAACTGTAGGATCGAATAGGGTAGATGAACAGATCTAAAAGGGGGGGGGTTGAATAGATCTAACACCAATTACTGCGGAAGCTAAATCAATTTCAAAATCACTTCGAATTAGAGATCCATTCAAGCAAGCAATCTAACTGATCTGATGTGTGAATGTGTGATTGTGTGTATATGATGTGTGAAGCAATTAGAGAATGAGTGTGAAAGTGAAATCCTATGCAAGCATCTAGAGCAAAGAGATAGATCAAACCATTGCACACAAGATTGTTAGGTGGTTTGGAAATCACACCAGTGATTCCTACATCCACCCCTCACACAGTGAGGCTACACTACTCAAACCCAAGTACAACACACACTGGAGCACGACGACTCCAAACACCCTTGAGCACGATGGATCAACATGCAACCAGAGCACGATGACTCCAAAACACCTTGAGCACGATGACTCAACACACAACTATGAGCACGACGGCTCAAAACACACAACCGTGAGTTCGACGACCCACAAACTCAGCATGATGGCTCAAACCACAACTGGAGCACGACAACTCCAAACTGAGCACACCAGCTCAACACACAAGCTAGATGAAATCCACACAAAATCAGATCCTCTAGCAATGATCTGATTCATAGACTCAACAAACACAGAAATCTACACATAACTTCATGTAGAGATCTCACAAACAGAAATGAGATGAACACTCCAAGAATTAAGTGAAGGAAATATGAATTGGATGTTCCTCGAGGAAGAAGTCTTGCAGAAGCTTGAATTGAAGACCCTTGAAGGAATTTGATGGAGATCCTCTTCAATTCACGATGCTCTGCTCTAGTGGCATTTGAGTTGTCAGTACTTCTTCTTCTGCTGCTCCTCTTCTCAATCCTCTCCTCTCTCAGCACTTCTCTTCTTGCCCTTGATCCACACGTCCTCTTGGATGAAATGGTGAGAAGGCTGGAGGCTCTAATTCCGATTCTTGGATCCCTTTGATCAGATGAGATAAAATAGCTTTTATAGCCTCTATGCAGTCTCATACGTGAGAGAGAGGTGCACAGAAACCTAGAATGATTCAGACTGCCATGAGTCCAAAAGTTCTTTACCACATAGCCACTTGGATGACATGTCATTTTGGTAATTATGGAATCTCCCATACAGATCTCAGAAAGAGATCACAGCCATTGGATTCTATGCTCTGCATAATTCTGGATTTATAGAAAAAGAGAGTCGACTCATGTTTCCAATAGAGTCGACACTACTGATCAGAAACCAATTTCATCTCATTTGCTAAACACTAGTGTCGACCTGACAAACCACTAGTGTCAACCTGATCACCAGGTAGAGTCGACTGATCAGCAGCTAGAGTCGACCTCCTGTGTATTCCACCAAATCAGGTTCACTGGATGGACGCTAGTGTCGACCTCACTTTCAGCTAGAGTCGACACTATTGACATTTGCTCTTCAGAAACTTGCTGGGCAGCCTTTAAGATTCGACCTGTCTGTCAACTGGAGTTGACCTATCTGTGACTTTTTCTTCAGGAGCTTGTTGGGCAGACTGTTAGAGTCGACCTGTCTGTCAACTAGAGTCGACTCTAGTTTGACAAGAACTTTGTAAACCTGTATGAAGGAAGAGTAGACCATCAAAACATGTCATTCACAGTAAGATATGAGATATTAAATATCAAGAACATGTTGTTTGAACATTATTGTAATATATTCAATATGTACAATATGTCATCATCAAAATCAATGTATGAGTGATGTTCATTGGTCATCATTAAATTTCATCTTTAAGAAATTCCAATACACACTCAACACAACAAGCCGTCCTCCTCCTGTTGACCCGGGTACTCCCAGTACCCGACGCCTGCTGAACTGCTGGCTGCTCCACCTGTGGATCTGCCTGCTGCTCTGGTACTGCTAGGGGAGGTACTGGCGGCTGACCTCCTGCTACCGTCTACCTTGCTGCCATATCCCCTAGAGTATGGCCTTGAAAAACTGCTCGGCTATAGGGAACCAATCTACATATTGCTATGGTAGGGGCTGGTACCACTGCTGCTGCTGCTCACCTACTGCTGCCTCCTGAGGCTGTGCCACAGACTCCTCTGCTGACTCATCCTCCTGAACCTGACCTGGCGCTGGCATATCTGACTCACCCTGTGTTAGAGTGTGGAGCATAAACTCTCAAAGTGGACCGGTTCGGAGTCGCGGATCGACAGACGACTCTACGTTTCTGAGTTAAGGGCATTATTGTCCTTGTAATTCTTGATTATGGCGCCCTAACCTCCCAGTATATAAAGTGGGGCGGATACTCCTTGTACTGTGATGATTTTGACATATAGTATTGAATCACTGCTGTGGCCGTGGACGTAGGAAGGCGTTGCCTCCGAACCACGTAAAATCTGGTGTTCTTGTGTTCTTCTTCTCTCTTCTTTAATCTCTCCTCCGATCTCTACGTATGAGTCGTGTGAAAGAGGGCTGCCGATCCGATCCCCAACACCCTGCTATTCCATAGGCTCCTTGGTCTGCCTACACCTGTGCGGAGCCATATCCTGCACGGCACACAACCAACAAGGTTAACGACACTAACTTGGGTGGCTAACAGTGTACTTGTACTACTGTCAGGACTTCCTATTGCAGTTTAAATTCGTTACAAGTCCTGTTAAACTCTCACTCTGATACCAACTGTAACGACCCTGAGAACCCGTGTCACGCCCCAACGCAGAATATCGTAACGTGAGGCAGTTGCAAGTAAGCGAGTACAGAGCGTAGAATAGACAACAAACCATTGGACAATTAAATAATGCAAAATCAAATACCTTTCATTGATAATTCATCTATTGTCTATTACATCGACTAACTCAGAGCCATAACAAAGGGCCCAATTTACTCTAATACATCAAATGAAATAAAAGACTAACTAAGACATCTAGGATAACATGGTGACGTCATGGCACTCGTGGATCACTCCTGGTCCTCCTCATCCTTGTGAGTGTACTTGTTCTCCTCAGCCTCACCTGAGAACACAATGACAAATAACGTAGGGTGAGTGACAACGCCCAGTAGGATTTATATCTCATGGTGCAGACAAACTTTACATGATTAATGTATTAAAAGCAGAGTCACTATATAAGAGAGCGAGAGAGTCAAGTAATGTAAGAGATAGCACGATAGCAAGAACGAGATAGCACAATAGCATGTGATTGAAATAGAATAAGTTTCCAAGTATAGCACAGAGCAGGATGGCCATAGCACAAATAACACAATGTATAATGACAGCTCGATGAGTATAGTATAGCACTTTGATTGTCATCTAGATAGTCGAGATAGATAGAACTTGAGTGTAATGCTAAAACACTCTGTCAATAAACTCCCGCAGGCACTAGCACTTTTGGGTTCACCTCCCAAGATCCGACCGAGCCCTTTATATTTTGCCAGGCATTATTTATATTGTTTATCTTTAGACAATCAATCAAATGGCCAATACAGAGTACCAAGAAATAGATGAGTACTAGATGAATAGACGAGATAGCAGAGAGAGTGTGAATAGATGAGCGAGTAGAATATAGATGAGAACTATAGTTCATTGCACATAAATGTCGATTAAACGGGCGATAGTAACAGTTGCACAACACATGCATTTGGTGTTGGCAGTCAGGTGGAATTCACTAACCTTCCACAGGCCATGTTATGCACAGGTCTAGAGGTCCGACATGATTTAAGATAAGAGAGAACTTCTAAAGTCGTTTGGATCATATTGATCCCTAAAGGTGTTATGGGCGTTAGGGTACAACCAGCTCGGTCTCCATGAGGGAATCCACAGAGTATGGAGTCTTACGGAGGTCTTAACAAAAGGTCCCTTGTCTACCAGAATAGAATGTCCTATAGAGAGGTTCCAACTTGTCAAGAGAGTAGTATGTAGAGAAAATGAGTTGCTCGACGTTCTAGAGGAATTCTAGAATAGTGGAGCGGCGATATCAGTATTCCAAATCTGTGTAAGAAAATAGAAATAATGTCATAATTATCATGGGTAATTAATGTGCAATTATTGAAGTAATTTACCAGATATATTATTCATGTATTTTCATCATGGTCTCATGGCAAGGATGATCGTTTAGTGTGTGTGCATGTGCATGAAATCATGAGAGCATGTAATAGTCGTGCACAATAGCTTTTAAATTTAAGAAAACATGTAAATATATCAATGTTTATTAACATGGTTGATTATTGTTTGTTACCCAGTACTACAAGGTATAAACATGCTTAACAAGTCCAAATAATCACTTAAACAACTCAAGATTAGCTGCTGGAATAAAACAGGTAAATCGCGATGGGTATGATGGTCGCGTTTCACAGAAGGACAGAAACGCGACGACGGGGACCGTCGCATTCATGCAAACCCTAATTATTCAAACGGCGCGTTTCCCCAGAGGTGGGAAACAACAATGAAACGCGACGACCTTAGCGGTCGCATTTCAGAGGTCTTCTGACAGTCAACGCGCACACAGTTTGATGCACAGGATGAGCCCAAAATGCGATGACATGGGCGGTCACCTTACAGGTAATCGCGACGGTCATGATCGACGTGATACCAGTCAGTTGAATTGTGTCGCCTGGCTCGGTCGCGATTCAACGTTCAAACTGAAAACCGTGAAATCAAGCAGCGATCTACATGAAACGCTTATAGCTCACAAACTAGGGCACTAGGAACAAAGTGGTTAACATGAAACTTGTAGGGGACATCAAGTAGAAGATATCTATGCTATTGGACCGAATCAATTTGGTCTCGTTAGGCGTGCAAACTAGCATGAACAAGAAATGGTACAGACTTGTGCAACGATGGGAAAACACTTATAACTCCATGGATACTCGATGAAAATTGGGCAAATCACTTGCATATGAAACTAGACACGCAGCACTAAAAGATGGTATGAGTTTAGTTTCTCTTCCACCCGAGAATACCTACTTTTGTGTAGATCAATGACCATGTTATGCACAGGTTGCAGTAGAGCACGGTTGAGGAAGAAGCTCTGTTCTCCAACCGTTCTCCTCTTCTCTTGGTGCTCTAGGTTAGCCTCCCACGACCCCAACACGTTGATGAATCTTCCTCTTTAGTCTTAGGACGAATACTTATATGTCTAGGGTTTATTCCAAGTCCTAATGTAACTAGGAAGGGAGAGCTGCGCGTTCCAGCTAGTTCTTGCCATATTTTGGAGATTTCTCCTCCCAATTGGAGTAGAATCACCATTAGAAGGTGCTAGCTATGGTGGGTCACGAATTGGCTTACCTCTCATGGTTGATTTCATTAGTTTTCACCCTAAATTACCCTTTCCTATTTTTCCTATAATTATGGTTACGAATTTAGGGGTATTTCTTCTTGCTTCATAACCCATTCTCTTAATTTGACCTAATAGCCATTATGTGAGGTAGTCAAATCAAGCCCATTAGTCTTTGTTGTTTATTGAGTTTTATTTAATTCATTTTCTTGGAATATTTCTATATATTTATTTATTAAAATATTGAGTTGCTACAACCTGACCCTCGGCCCAAGCCGAGGACCCAATTTTTGCAGTCGCCGCCCACGGATTCAGGGACCCGGAAGGGCTATAACACAAGTCAAACAGAATATGTAAAGGAAATAAATATCAACTACTGAACTAGGAGCACACACGCAGAAGCAGGAAGAAGAGCGAGACCATAGCGTATCGCTCTAGGTATGGTCCCAACACAGTCACATAGCTAGTACAAGTAAAAAGGGGGAGCACAGAGCCCTTAGGGGCATACCCCAAGGGTGAAGTACAACTGAAGGGGGAAACCCACTGCTAGCCATGGGGACGATGATTACCGCCCTGCCTCCTCCACCCGACATGCACCCGACCACTGCTGAGAAGTCTCACCTGGAAAAAGAAGGGATGAGCTTCACAACAGAAGCTCAACAGGGACTACCAATCTCCTACTGGCTCTAACAAGCGAGAAAGAATATATATAAACAAATTAAATGACAGTAGTTCTATATATATTCTAAGCTACACAAGAAAGTGCAGAAGCAAAGCTAACTAACTAGTGACGGTACGGAAAGGACACCGTGGTCGGAAACTCCGTACGACCTGCACGTCATGACCACCACACGGCTAGCAACATAGATAGAGGAACCCTGCCTTGAAAAGAGACACTAGCTATAGAAACCACTACCACTAGTCAACCGGTCAGGAGCGTCCACTGACGTCTTACCCTCGACCCAGGTCCAAACCTTCACTCTCGTCAGTGTGGGGGCAGGAGCACAAAGTACACAATAGTAACCACCGAAGTCTATCCAGACTACGGTCCTACGCTTGGCCTCTCTAGGTGGTTCCGGGGCCACAAAGAGTGAGGCAGCGAGAAAAAAGATTGACTGGCCTGCACTGGGTAGAACTCCAGCCGTCCTCGGTGTCCCAGACCAACCAAGAGAGCTCTGCAAATGACTCGATGCCGCTGTCCTAACCACCGTTTTCCCCTCTACTCCAGAGTTCGTAACTCAAGTACACTCGTCGCCCCGAACGCTCCATCTAAGGTGCATGAGGATGGGGGTCCCAGGTAAATGGTAACAACCTCTATCATGGGACAAGCCCTCATGTGTCGAGCACCGGGCGAACGACTAGTGTAGGACCGTACTAGGAACTAGCACTGGTGCCACGGGTATAGAAAGAACTGGAAATGGTGAAGACTCTATGAGAAACAAAACTCCACAAGTACATACCTGAATGTAATACTGTTGCGACGCCACAGGCTGTCGCGACACTATCGCGACGCCAAGGCCAGCTGCGACCACGTCGCGACGCCCCAGGGCATCGCAATGATGTCACGGCGGCCATGCCAGTTGTGACATCATCGCAACCGCAATGCCGGGGAATGGGAGCATGGGAAACATGTAGGAAAGCTTCTAAACAAGGCAAACCACCCTCACACCCCATAAAACATGCATTACAAAGAAATCTACACTCGAAGGAAACCTCACTCACCACGAGCATGGACCTCACACCCCATAATCCCCAAAACCACGAAGAAACAACGATCCTAAGGGGAAGGGGAGCATGCTAGAATGAGAGGGAAAGAGGGGTCCCTGCCTCAATGAGTAGAGCCGACCCGTTGGGGCCTTCACGTCGGAATGGCCACCTCCTCCTCGCTCCTAGCACCACACGGAGGTCGCCTACACGAACGAGGTGTCACCTCCTCGCCAAGAACACCCAAGAATCACCAGAGAAGCAAGGGGCTCGGACGGGGAAGAAGAAGAGAGAAGAAGAAGAAAGGAAAAGGAGAGAGGGAAAAGGGTGGCAGGCCTCGGTTTTGAACCGACGACCCTAGAGACGTGATGGGTCGAGTCGGTGTGACAACAACCTTGTCTCGACCGCCCTACAGGTTGGGACCATGTCGCGACCGCCTACCCCGGCGCGGCACCAAAAGCAGTCAAACCTCGAAGATCGAGAAAACCATAACGCGACGACCTGCCAGGTCGCGTCAACGCTATACACGTTTGACACCCGACAAGGCCATTCTAACAGAAAGGATAGTGGTTAGAACGGTTAGAACCAGAGTTGTGTCGCCTCCAGACACAGTGATAAGAACGCGATGCCCACCTTCGTCATGACCAGAACGTGATGACTAGGTGTGCCGCGACCAAAAGCGTGTCACGACCAGCTCCTCTGGAGTGACAATGTCACAACCAAGGGGTCCATCGCGATCAAGAGGACAGGGCTAAGGGCCCGAGAGGGCCGGGTCTTACACAACCCAACTTGCTATGCACACACATACATACAAAGTCGACATTTCCAATCATCATATGTACTGATACACCATTTACATGCTTAAAATAACTTAAAGAAAACTGCACATGCAATGTGCCACCGGGAAGGGACAGACTGGCCACAAAACCCAACAGCTTGGGTGGCCACATCTGAAAATGCGACGAACACAGTGGCCATAATTATGACTCATAATTGCGACGGACAAACCCATCACCTTTAAAAGCTGAATCGCGATCGGACAAGTCATCGCGTTCAAAACACGATGTCTGGATCCATTGCCTTTCAAACCGAAGAATCATAACTTGTTTCTTCCTTTTCGAAAATCACACAAAAACCCACTACATGATGTAAAAGCTATAAATAACCATCCATACAATAACTTAAGCATGCTTACTACTGAATATAAGCAATTCTACATTCCAAATGCTTCAAACCTAATCCACATAATGAAAACAAGGAGAAAGTCCCCCTACCAATATGAAGAACACGAAAACGACACTGCCTTGGCATTTCCCACTCTCCAAAGCACCTCCTCGCGCCAAAAACACACCAAGAAATGCACAGAGCTCCCCCTTCAGCTGAACAATGCAACCTGCACTATTTGGCCAAGGCTCAGAGCCAAAACACAATGCAGGCTAAATCGTGACATATCAGGCCGTCGCGTTTAAAACGCATATGCAGCCGTGCCCATGGAAAATAACAATTGCATCACGACGTAGCAGGTGGTCGCATTCATGCAGAATCACGATGCCTGTGTTGGTCGCGTTCTTAACGGATGCGCCAGATGTCTATTGGGCTCATGTTTTCCAACCCCCCAGCCTCACACCCTACCACACACACAACCAAACACAACTAAGCACAACTAAGCACAACCAAACACAACTAATGGGCCACACACTAGCCCCCAAACCTGTTAAACTACGATCCGAAAGGTCAGGCTATTACATTACTATCATCTAAAAGAAATTTCGTCCTCGAAATTCAGAAAGAACCTCAACAACAATTCATCACATATAAGACCATCACCTAAAGGAATTAAAAGCACACTCAAACAAGTATGGATACGTTTTGTACATCTCATCTACCAATTCCCAGGTATCTTCACCTCCCTACCTGTTCTCCCATATGATTCTTACCTGCTCAATATCTTTATTTCTCAGCCTTTGTGTTCGTCGTTCTATAATCAGCACTGGATATTTTGTCATGGACATATCTTGTTTCAAATCATCCCAAGTATAACTAACAATCTGTGAAGGGTCCTGGATGTATCTTCTTAGCATGGAAACATGAAACACATCATGAGCATCTGTAAAATCTGCTAGAAGCTCCAATCTATATGTTGTTTCACCAATTCTTTCTAAAATATGGAATGGACCTACATATCTTGGACTCAATTTGCCTTTTCTGCTGAACTTCAAAACACCTTTTGTGGGAGAAACTTTTAAGAACACATAATCACCAACTTCAAATTGTAGTGGCCTGCGTCTTGTATCTGCATAACTCTTTTGTCTAGTTTGGGTTGTTTGAAGTTTTCTTTGATAAACTTGACCATCTCTGCACATTGCTGCACTAATTCCAGTCCCATAACTTGCCTCTCCCCTAATTCATGCCACTTCAACGGTGTTCTACAAGGTCTTTCATATAGAGATTCATATGGTGCCATTCTGATGCTTCTGTGGTGACTATTGTTGTAAGCAAATTCTACGATGCCTAGATGCTTCTCCCAACCGCCTCCCCAAACCAAACAGTAAGCTCGTAGCATATCTTCAATAGTCTGAATTGTTCTTTTCATCTGTCTGGGGATGGTATGTTGAATTGTACCTCAATTCAGTACTAACAACTCTCTACAAGCTTCTCTAGAAACCTGAAGTAAACCTAGGATCCCTATATGAAACAATGGATACTGTCATGTTTATCAACCTGTCAACAAAAACCCATATTCCATTGTGACCACACACTGTCCTGGGCAATCCTACTATAAAATCCATGGTTATGTCATCCCACTTCCATTGAGGAATGGGTAATGACTGGAATAAACCTCCTGGCCTTTGATGCTCTGCTTTAACCTGCTGACATACTAAACATCTTACTATGAATTCTACTATTTCCTTTTTCATGTTCGGTCACAAAAAATCCTTATTCAAGTCTTGATACATTTTTGTGCTACTCGAGTGAATAGTATACCTGGATTGGTGTGCTTCTTCCAACACTTTTTGCTTCACTCCTGCTTCAATTGGGACATACAATTGGTTTCTAAATCTAACCACACAATCATCATCAATAGTAACATTTTCCATCTTTACAATTTCAGCCAAATTCTCATCTATTTTTTGACCTTCTATTATCTGCCAATACAAGGACGGTTCTACTATGCTGCTAGCTAACACTGCTCGCCGATGATTGCTTGGAATGAATAAGGAATTCTTTGCTACATCTTCATATAATTTCCATTCCCTCATCATCATGTGACTCATCACTGCCTTTCTACTTAAAGCATCTACAAAAACATTGGCCTTGCCTGGATCGTATACTAAGTTGAAATCATAATCCTTCAATACTTTATCCATCTACGCTGCCTCAAATTCAAATCCTTCTGTGAGAATATATACTTTAAGCTTTTGTGATCCGTGAAGATTTCAAATCCTCACCATACAAGTAGTGCCTCCATAGCTTCAATGCAAACACCACTGCTGCTAGCTCTAGATCATGTGTTGGATAATTTTCTTCATGCCGCTTCAACTACCTGGATGCATAAGCTACCACTTCTCCATACTCCATTAATACGGCCCCAAGTCCTCTCCTGGAAGCATCTGTGTACAACACAAAACCACCTCGGCTTGACGGTATCTCTAATATAAGTGCTGATGTAAGCCGCTTCTTCAATTCCATAAAGCTTCACCAATAATCGAATGACCACACAAAAGGCACTCCTTTTCTGGTAAGTATTGTCATAAGTGCAGCAATCTTCGAGAAATCTTGGATAAACCGTCTGTAATACCCTGCCAAACCAAGGAAGCTTCTAATTTCTGATAATGTCTTTGGCTCCTCCCACTTCATAACTGCTTCAACCTTAGCTGGATCCACTGCAACACCTTCCCCTGAAATCACATGTCCCAAAAATTGAATTTCCTTTAGCCAAAACTCACATTTACTAAATTTAGCATTTAACTGATGATCTCTCAATGTTTGTGAAGTGATTCTCAAATGAGCTGCATGTTCCTCTTCTGAAGCTGAGTACACGAATATGTCATCTATAAATATCACAATGAATCGATCCAAATATGAGTGAAATATTCTATTCATCAAGTTCATAAAAGTTGCAGGTGCATTGGTTAGCCTAAATGGCATAACCACAAACTCATAGTGCCCATACCTTGTTCTAAAAGTTGTCTTGTCAATGTCTTCTTCTCGAATTATCAACTGGTGATAACCCGATCTCAAATCAATTTTGGAAAACACTTTTGTCGACTATAGTTGATCAAACAAAACATCAATTCTTGGAAGTGGATACCTATTCTTGATGGTGACCTGTTCAACTGACGATAATCTATGCACATTCTCAGGCTGTCATCTTTCTTTCTAACAAACAAAATTGGTGCTCCCCATGATGAGTGAAACCTTTTTCTAGCAACTCTTGTAACTGTTTTTTCAATTCTTTTAACTTTGTGGGTGCCTTCCTATAAGGTGCTTTTGAAATTGGCATGCTGCGCAGTTGCAATTCCACTGTAAAGTCTACCCCTTTATGCGGAGCCAATCTTAGTAACTCTTCTAGGAAAACATCCACAAACTCTTTTACCATTGTTACCATCTCTACAGACTTACCTTGTAGCGATCCTCGTCGTTCAAACCCGTTAACCTAATAACGAGCCTGACCCGACTCTACCTCCCGCGAACAAGCCATAGCCTCGCAAGGGATACCATTCACAAGTCTGTAGAAATATAAAGGAAACTGCTCAAAAATATATAAGATTGCTATCTCACAAATATTTACATGAAATATACATAGCCATTTTCTCAACTGTAGCAAAACTCAAGTACAACAACGACACGGGGCATACCCCGAGGTGTACAAAGAAAGAAAATTACACTGCTGGTGGTGTAGACCCAACTCCGCTACGGTGCGGCTCCAAACTAGAAGAGGGGCGAGAAGCCTCCTGCTCTCCCTCACTTGAAAGAAGTAGGGGTGAGCCTCACGAGTCACTGGCTCAGTAGGGAAACTACCCTAAAAGCCGAACAAAACCAAACTCACAAGTAAAGAAGTAAGAAGCTATGCTAGCAATTTAAAAAACCATCCATACAGGATATTAAAGCTGTAAACACTACTTACCGCATGTCATTAATAGAAATCAGCCTTTAATAAATAAACGGCAAACCTCGCCAGGTGTACGTGCTAAAGTAGAAAAACACCACACTCGAGTCACGAAGACTGGTTTGCGACACCAGCAACCGATTCGGACAAACTACACAGAACTATCTCTCAGTCTCGCAGCCTCAGACGAAAGGTCCAGCTGCCCCTCCACTAGAACAAGCCAAGAAACTGTGGAGACCAACCAACACCACTCCTGCGGATCACACTACCGTAGGCCCATGCCTAGCACCTTTAGGGTCTCCGGCTTGAGCACCCTAAAGTGAGGCACTAGAAAACAGGACTAGCTGGGGCCCAGCACGTCTACTAGTGTCCGTAACCCCCAACCACGAGCGCGCTACAAGCGACAGAACACAAACTCTCACAAGTCATTGTCCCATTTCCGTCTTTCCCTCAACCGGATGTACAACTCTATACAAGAGTGAGGGTGTCCAGGAAGACGACATAGACCTCGACAGTACACAAGTACCGAGACAAGCCCCGTGCACTAATGTGCCTGGCTCACACAAAACCTGGGGCTCCCAACTGAAGAGGTAACCATGGTAGGCATCGTACTACTCGCCAAGCACACACAAACCACGTGAGCACTGCTCAAACCACGTGAACAACACATCAACCACGTGAGCAACCCGCTCCTCAAGCTCTACAGGTGCGAATGCACCGCTTACCATTACCGTGCACAAAACACATCGATAGTCCGATAACCACTTAGCCATGCATAAATATATAATCCTCAGAATCATTAACGTGACGGGATCCACTGTTGCCTTCATAATGCGACACCTCGATATGTCGCGTTCAGAAGCAGAATGCGACGGGTCGGGCTTTCGCGTTCACAACGCGATAGGCAGGTCCGTCGCCTTCACAGACAGAACCCTAAAATCGGGATTCCATTTCCGGAATCCCCATGCAAACCACATAAACATGTATATAAAGCAATTATAACAGTTCTAAACATTGCACTTGCATGCTATCTATCATCTTTCATGCATTTAACAAGCTAAACATGCTAAATCACGCATCTACAGCATGAAACAAGGTGGAATCTCCCTACCTTCGTGAAGAACACAAAGAACAGCAATCCCCCGGTGTTTCCCCCGCTCTGAAACACGTCCTCGTGGCGAAACCACGCCAAAAATGACACCAAAACGTCGAATCACCTGAAATCCATGCGAAAACTCCTCCCCCTGGCCAAACAGAGCTTGCTGGGCTCTGTCTGGCCGACCTAGGTTAAGAGCATTTCGCAGTTGAGAACGCGATGCACCCTACTGTCATGATAAGAACGCGACGCAGAAGGCCGTCGCCTTCCCACCTCCGAGGTCAGCAAGGCCGCTCAGCACGCAACACGCGACGGACATGCAGACGAAGACCCAAACTGGCAGTAACAAGAACGCGACACCCAAGGCCGTCGCGTTCAGAACGCGACGCTCAGCCCTGTCGCTTTTACAAACAGTGAACCAGTGAGTGCTTTGGGCCCAAACTGTTGGCCCACGAAGCCCACAACCTGTGTAAAACACCTGTAGTACACAATGGGCCACACACTAGCCTCCACAACCACTTAGCCACGATCCGAACAGTCAATACGCTACATTACTATCACCTAAAGGAAATTTCATCCTCAAAATTTAGAAAGAAAACTCAACACCAAAATTTTTGATTAAACAAGCATGGTACTGTCACCTAAAAGAAGTTAAAGCTTACTCAAACAAGTATGGATACACTTTCATCATTTCTTCGGCTAATTCCCACATATCCTCTCCGCCCTGTCTTTTCTCCCATCTGACTTTCACTAGTGCAATTTCCTTATTCCTTACCTTCTGGGTTCTGCAGCCTGTAATCTGTACTCGATATTTTGGCATTGTCATGTCTGGCTTCAAATCATCTCTTTGGTAACTGACCACCTGGGACAGATCTCAGATATATACCTTTGAGCATAGAAACATGAAACACGTCATGAGCATCTGTGAAATCTACTGGGAGATCTAATCTGTAAGTTGTTTCACCAATTCTTTCTAATATCTGGAATGAGCCAACATATCTCGGACTTAATTTGCCCTTCTTTCTAAACCTGAGCACACCCTTGGTAAGAGAAACCTTCAAAAACACATAATCACCAACTTCAAACTGTAATGACCTGCGTCTAGTATCTGCATAGTGCTTTTGATGACTTTGTGCTATTTGAAGCTTTTTTCCTTTTTTTCGAAAAAG
Source organism: Colocasia esculenta (assembly GCA_014218235.1). Lineage (NCBI taxonomy): Eukaryota > Viridiplantae > Streptophyta > Magnoliopsida > Alismatales > Araceae > Colocasia > Colocasia esculenta. The sequence continues at coordinate 14,793,821 of CM024765.1, read as the reverse complement.
CCACCAATGGGTCAGCGACAAGGAGAGTGCACCTTCTCCCAGAGGGAGAAGATGGTCTCACTCCACTCGGCGATCACCAAAGGGGAAATTTTATTTTAATAGCAAAGAAGGAATATGGAACACCCGACTCCATGAAAGCAACCACCAGCAAAAGCTCACCAAAACACCCGACCTCCAGACAGCAGCCACCAACAAAAACTCACAAAAACACACAAACTCCCAGAGGCTAATGCTGAAAACTAGGAAGTCCAGCCTTATCAACCAACAGAGCGCCCTTAGCTAGGGCGGGGAGACTACGAACATCTGAAAAAACTGAGCTAGAACAATTAATACACGCAAAATTGGCAAGCGAATCAGCAACTTGATTTCCTTCCCGAAAAGTATGCACAATGTTGGGCTTCAAGATGTGAATCATATGACAAATCCCACGCCACCAGGGGAATACTTCCCAGTGAGGAGGATTTTGAGGCTTTTAAATTTAACCATTTCTGCACATTGCTAAATTAATTCTGGACCCATAACCTACCTCTCACCTACCTCATGCCAATTCAGTGGTGTCCTGCACGGTCTGTCATATAATGTTTCATAAGGTGCCATTCCAATACTTGCATGATGACTGTTGTTATATGCAAACTCTACCATACCCAAGTGGTGCTCCCAAGTACCTCCCCATACTAAACAACAAGCTCTCAACATATCTTCTATAGTCTGAATGGTTCTCTCTGTTTGCCCATCTGTTTGTGGATGATAAGCGGAACTGTACCCCAATTCTGTGCCGATCACTCTTTGCAAACTCCTCCAGAAACCTGAAGTGAACCTAGGATCTCGATCTGAAACGATGGTAACGGGAATCCCATGTAAAGGTACTATTCTGTCTACATATAATTTGGCTAATCTATCCACAGTCCATGACATACTTACTACTAATAATCTACAAACTTTGGTCAGTCTGTCCATAAAAACCCAAATACCATTCTGACCTGCTACTGTCCTGGGCAAACCAACAATAAAATCCATGGCAATATCATCCCATTTCCATTGTGGAATGGGTAATGGCTGCAACAGTCCTTCTGGCCTCTGGTGCTCTACCTTCACTTGTTGACACACTGCACATCTTACTATGAACTCTGTAATCTCTTTCTTCATATTAGGCCACCAGAAATGTTTCTTTAAATCTTGATACATCTTGGTACTGCCTGGATGGATAGTGTATTTGGACTAATGTGCTTCTTCTAACACTTTTTGCCTCACCTCGGCATTTGCTGGAACATATAACCAGCCCTTAAGCCTGACTACACTATCATCATCAAGTGTCACCTCCTCCATTCTCACAATATCAACTAAATTTTCATCTATTCTTTGCGCTTCTACTATCTGCCAATATAGAGAAGGTTCCACTACACTATTTGCTAATATTGCTCGCCGCTGACTGTTTGGTACATATAATGAATTTTCTGCCACATCTTCATACAATTTCCATTCTCTGATCATCATATGACTCATAACTGCCTTTCTACTTAGTGCATCTGCTACAACATTAGCTTTGCCTGGGTGGTATGCCAAACTGAAGTCATAATCTTTCAAATATTCCATCCACCTGCGCTGCCTCAAATTCAGATCTTTCTGGGAGAAGATGTACTTTAAACTCTTATGATAAGTGAATATCTCAAACCTTTCACCATACAAATAATGCCACTAGATCTTCAGTGCAAACATAACTGCTGCTAGCTATAAATCATGTGTCGGATAATTCTCTTCATGCTTCTCCAATTGCCTAGATGCATAGGCTACCACCTTTCCATGCTGCATTAACACTGCTCCAAACTCTCTTCTAGATGCATCTGTATATAATACAAATCCGCCACTGCCTGAGGGAATCTCCAATATAGGTGTTGCGGTAAGCCTCTTCTTCAGCTCTGCAAAACTACGGCGACAATCCGAAGACCACACAATTGGTACTCCTTTCCTTATCAATCTTGTCATTGGTGCTGCAATTTTCGAGAAATCTTTGATGAACCGCCTATAATATCCTGCCAAACCCAAAAAACTTCTAATCTTTGTCACTATCTTCGGTTCTTCCCACTTCATCACTACCTCTACCTTGGCCAGATCAACTGCAACACCTTCACCTGAAATCACATGACCCAGAAATTGAATTTCTTTCAGCCAAAACTCACATTTACTAAACTTGGCATACAGCTGGTGATCTCGCAAAGTCTGCAATGTGATCCTCAAATGTGCTGCATGCTCTTCCTCTGATGTTGAATGTACCAATATATCATCAATAAATACTACAATGAACTGATCCAGATAAAGGGGGAATATCTTGTTCATCAAATTCATGAATGTTGTCGGTGCATTAGTCAACCCGAATGGCATAGCAACAAACTCATAATACCCATATCTGGTCTTGAAAGTTGTCTTGTCAATGTCTTCTTCCTTAATCCTTAGCTGATGATACCCAAACCTCAAATCAATCTTGGAAAATACTATGGCTGATTGAAGCTGATCAAACAAATCATCTATTCTGGGAAGCATATACTCATTCTTGATTGTAACTTTATTCAATTGCTTGTAATCAATACACATTCTCAGACTACCATCCTTCTTTTTAACAAACAAAACTGGTGCTCCCCATGGCGAATGACTGGGTGTAATGAAGCCTTTCTCTAACAGTTCCTGTAATTGCTTCTTCAATTCCTTCAGCTCTATCGGTGCCATTCTATAAGGTGCCTTTGAAATGGGCATACTGCTTGGTTGCAACTCAACTGTGAAATCCACCTCTCTATGTGGAGCTAACCCTAGCAATTCCTCTGGAAACACATCTTCAAATTCTCGGGCCACAAGTACCATTTCTACAGACTTATCTGTCTCTACTAAACTAACTGAAGCAAGATATGCTACACACCTAGCATTGATCAACTTTCTAGCTCTAAGTGCAGAAATAATAAACTTAGGAGTGTAGAATATCATACCTTGAAACTCAAACATTGCTCCACCAGGCCTGCAAAATTTGACTTTCTTCTTTCTACAATCCACCAATGCCCCATAGGCTTCCAACCAATCCATCCCTAAAATCACATCATAATCCTTCAATGAAAGTGCATACAGTCTTGCTGGCATTTGATTCCTCTGAATTACTATCGGAACCTCATCTAAGTAACATGAAGTAAGCATAAAACCTCCTGAGGGAATCTCTACAATCAACCTTTCTTCTAGGGGATGTACCATGATATCCATAAAATCCTCGAAAATGAACGAATGTGAAGCACCCAGATCAATTAATATTCTAGCAGAAAAGTCAAAAAGAGGTAATATACCTTCACTTAAATTGGATGCCTCCGCCTGAGCTCTGGTAACTGCCATAACACGACCCCATCCTCCTCTCTGGAAAGGTGCACCTCTGCCTCACTCCGCTGGCTACTGAAATGGCTGCTGTTGCTGCGGTGCTCCTCTACCATAATTGTACTCCCGGGGATGCAGACAATTTCTGGCTAAATGTCCTGGCCGCCCACAATTATAACACCGAAAACCTGGAAACGTTGCGGGCTGCCCTGCTGTACTAAGCTGCAACTCCTCCAGTGCTGGCCTAGCACCTCGGCCCTGCTGAACACTCGGCTGAAAACCCTACTGCCTGCCGCCTCCTCGCCCTCTAAACATCTTCTTCAATTTACCACCCCACTTTGCAAACCCTGATGATGACGATGCTCCTGAGGGTGCCTTGCCCTTACTAATACCTGTGGACTACTGTAGAAGCCGAAAACTACTTGTTCCTGCTCCTCCAGACTGCCTAGCCTGTACAGTCCTCTCAAGAATTGCTGCTCTCTGCATTGCTTCTTCCACTGTTCTGCACATCAAAGGAATTACTGCATCCTGAAGCTCTGGTCGTAACCCTAGAATAACATACTCCACCATCATTGTGTTATCAGTAACCACATATGGAGCATATCTACTCAACGCCATGAACCTCATCTGATATTCTAGCACTGACAAGTTCCCTTGATGCAATGTCCAAAACTGTTCCCTCTTAGCCTGCTGTACCTGAACTGGGAAGAAAGTATCATTAAATACCTCCAGGAACTTTGGCCAAGTAATGGTATCCTCTGTCCTTCCTGTAAACACCATCTGCATCTTCAATCTCCACCATTCTTGTGCAAATCCACGCAACTGATAGGTAGCTAGTAACACCCTATCAGCTTTTGAACACCTCATAATAACAAAAACCTTCTCTATCTCATGCACCTAGTGCTCTGCTGTGTCGGGATTTGGACCTCCTGAATATGTGGGTCGCTGCAACTATAGAAACCTCTCTACTAGTGCTGTGGGATTCTCCACACTGACTATCCGTGCTGGTACTCCAGGAAGTATAGGTACAACGAGTGGTACCTCAACTACTTGTGGTGGTGGGGTGGTGCCACTGGTGCAACCTCCTCCACAATCGGCGATGCCCCTATTGCCGGCTGTACTGGTGCCTGGTGATCCAATCTAGTACGGATCTCTGTAAGACTTTCCCATATTCTTTCTATCATCTGATGCGTAGTCTCCTTAGGTTCATCTCCACCTCCTCCCCAATCTCTCCAGTCTGCCATTTCTAATCCTGCACAAATATCATTCCAACCACACAACATACAACAAATCAATACAAAAACCAGGGTCAACTACCAGCAGTGGGCTAAAGTACAGAATAGGCTATGCAAATATCCAATTCCTTTATATTCACATGGACCTTGCTCTGATACCAACTGTAGCGGTCCTCTTCGTTCAAACCTGTTAACCTAATAACGAGCCTGACCTAACTCCGCCTCCCGCGAACGAGCCGTAACCTCGCAAGGGATACCATTCACAAGTCCGTAGAAATATAAAGGAAACTGCTCAAATATATATGTAACGACCCTCCTTATACCAGTACGGTTACACCAACCCACGTCGGTATAATGAGTATCGCTACAGTGGGACATTGACCCAACAAATACATTAAGCTGAGATGTACACAAATATAAACATAGAACAGCAGAATTAAAAGAACTCAATGTAAACTTTTATTCCATCATCCACATTCTATCCACAGTCCATATAGTACAAGAAATAAACTAAAATTCACATAATTGACATTCTAATCAAATTACATTGTCCACATTTGAATTACATAACATTATTGACTACATACTTATGAAAAGAAAATACAACGCAATATCTCCACAATAATCTCCTACTCTCGCTCCGAGTCACTCCTGACTATCTCCTTGAAAGAAGTGGAGACACCTGCACCTGTATGCCGAAGCAAGAGTGAGTCTAAAAGACTCAGCAAGTAATCCATGCACATTATACATACACACATCATATGTACATTTTACTTTCGATTAGAAACAATCAAGACATGTAGCATGGTTTGAACAATTCTTAATTTCTTTGCATGAAACTTCTACGACATTATGGTACATGATACATGCTTTATGTTTCTTTTCCCCACTAAAATAAAGCTTATCACATGCTCTCTACACATTTCTTTAACATGCTAAATCAAATTAAAACTCATTCCATTCATGATATAATATGTATACAACTTAAACATGGGATTACACATAATGGAAGCAATACTCCTAGCATGGATTCTATGTACATTTTCACACACTTAACACAATTATAAACATGATTAGCTTGCTGTTTTGACATGGGTTTAGCACATTCATTTAATGGTTTACAATTTCACATGCTATCACATTGCTTTCACATATTCACATGTTCATTTGCACATTCTACAATTTCACATTTCACTTATACACAATCACATTATTTTCACTTAATTTCCGTGACACATAGTCCGAACCACCTCTAGAAGGACACACACATCACATTCACATACCTATCACCTAGGCAAAATAGTGATAGATCTTGGTTAACTACGCAGAACTGGGAGAAGCACTCTCCACCCTAACCAGTGGTACTTGTCCACCTCCAGGATTTCATCCTATTTGCCCATAGGATTTCACACACATGAACCATCCCATAGGGACTTTACTACGATATAGTTCCATAGCCCTCTAAGGTAGCAGTGTCACCCATGGCACAAGTTTTACATAAATCTTATTAATCACGCATAGTTTGTACACCGTTAACACAATAACATCCAATTTCACATACGTGCATATGGTTCAGTTTTATCTAGCATGGTACTACTGTTCTTAACAATTAATTAGTTCACATCATGATCCTACGCATGCTGCAATCATAGGATTATTCACCATTACATTCGATATGTTTTTAACATGGTCATTTCTCATCTACAAATCAAAACAGTACTTACTATCACCTAAACAGTATGATATTTTTATGACAGGTTAAAGACAGACATTTCATCATATGCTCAAATTTTCAGATTTTTCAGAGTTATACACTAATTATAATAATTTGAACATTATCATGCAATTTCTATCAAAATTTTGTCTAACAAGGGTTTACATGTACACAATCGGTCTTAATAGTTCAAATGCCTGAAAACAGTCATCATTTAGTTCCATAAAATTATCTGGCTCAATCTCACAACTGACATATTTATACTAATTTAAACATGGTCATATATAGCTCTCAATTCAATTTCAGAAATTTTAATAACTCACACAGAAATCAGGAATTTGTCAAATTTTTATAACATAACCTAATACATGCATATTACTCAAAGAAATTTCATGAAGCCTTAGTTCAACATAAAAGTATGTAAACAGTAATCTATAGGATTAATACATGTTAATCATTTCATTTCAGAAAATTCAATAATTTACATAATGGATGAAAATTTACCATAATCACAAGATATGATCTATCAACAATATTTAACAATATAGTATTTTTACCATATCTCCTCATGTTCGGAAAAATCTGGAAAATAGATTTTGTAGGGTAAACTGTTGCCCAGTTGACAAGCCCGGGGGGGGGGGGGGGGGGGTGAATGGGTCTTTTTAAAAATTACTTAGTCAGTACCTTTACTTTAAAACATACACACAAAGATGTTCTTCAATGAAGGCTAGTATAAACAATAGTCACACAAGAAATCAATCACACAACACAAGGAATTATCCTGGTTCAGACCTCCTCTCCTTAGGAGTCCTACGTCCAGTCCCTGAGCAACAACTCAGGATTCTACTAATAAGGGTACAGTCCCCCTATGGACACTACAGCACCCAGCTCAGCTGGTCTTCCTTCACACGAAGGGAACTACAACACGCTGGATACCCCACCAGGTCTTCCTTCACCACAGAAGGGAAAAACACAGAAAAGATGAGCAATGAAATCAAGCCCCTAGATCAAGCTTTAACAAGCAACGATTTGAAGCAAAATAGCCCTGAGAGAAGAAGATCTACACAGTGGTCTCTCTCAGAACTACACAGGCTCTCTCTCAAGATTTCTATTACAGCATAGAGAGCTAAAGAGCTTGAGACAGATCAGGAATGAGATGCTTGGCTCTTGGATTCTCACAGAAGATCTGAATTGCTAAGACTTGCTTGTTGTATACGTTGGTAAGTCCCTTGTTTTCTTTTGGAACTGTTGTCTTGTATTTATATCTTCAATTTGAAAAGTATTCGTTAAAGTATCCGTTGTCTCTATCTTTGGTAGACGTTAGACTGCTTGACACTTGGAAGCTTCCAGTCAACAGTCTTTCATCCATTTGTGTACGCAAAGAGATAGGATCTTCTGGCGTCTATATGGTCCAACGTTGTATGACAGAATGTCTTTAGGGCCCTGCATACATTAAATGCTAGAACAGTAGACAACTAGGTTGTCTCTTGTTGTCAGTAAACGTTGATGTGAATATTCACCAAAATAGTAATGCCATTTAGCTTGTTCTAAAAGATGTTAATAGAGTATGCACGATAATGAAAAGATATCATCTGCATGCATGCAGAGATACGTTCTGTCTTCATTAAATGCACAGCAGTCATGAAGGTTCGTGCGAAGACTTTGACTATTCAACGCTATCAGAGATAAGTCATATATTCAGTCAAAATTGATGCAAATGTGACTTATGAAATCGTTGTGTATAGATAAGCAAATCGTTATAACTTAATATCAAATCGTTACCCGAAGCAAATCGTTGTGATAAACTTAACAAATCGTTACGCGAAGCAAATCGTTGTGATAAACTTAACAAATCGTTACGCGAAGCAAATCGTTGTGATAAACTTAACAAATCGTTACGCGAAGCAAATCGTTGTGATAAACTTAACAAATCGTTATGCGAAGCAAATCGTTGTGAGAAACTTAACAAATCGTTACGCGAAGCAAATCGTTATGATGACCGAAGAAATCGTTGCGATGAGCAAATCGTTACGAAGTCCAAAGAAATCGTTGCGATGAACGAATCGTTACAAAGTCTAAAGAAATCGTTGCGATGATAAAATCGTTACGAAGTCCAAAGAAATCGTTGCGATGAGCAAATCGTTACGAAGTCTAAAGAAATCGTTGCGATGAGCAAATCGTTACGAAGTCCAAAGAAATCGTTGCGATGAGCAAATCGTTACGATGAGCAAATCGTTACGAAGTCCAAAGAAATCGTTGCGATGAGTGAATCGTTACGAAGTCTAAAGAAATCGTTACGATGAGCGAATCGTTACAAAGTCTAAAGGAATCGTTGCGATGAGCAAATCGTTACGATGACTTAAGGAGTCGTTGCGATAAGCAAATCATTACGAGAATGATTCCTGTTTAAATTTAAACGATGTTTCAGATTATGAAGAAATCGTTAAGGCACTTATGAAATCGTTATGATGAAATCTTTGCAGTTCTACTTAAATCGTTGTAGCATAAGGAAAGTTGATGTGGACTTTGAGAAATTTCATGCTGAACTTAATATTGCCTCAGAAAGGTATTACTTACCAAATTTGCTTGATTTTCCTGTAGAATTTCCTGTGCTCAAACTTATGGAATATGTGTTAGTAATCTTTGACATGGTTTTGTTAATCACCAAAATAAATATATAATTAATTAAAATTACATGAGGACAGACTGATCATCAATCTCCCCCTTTTTGGTGATGACAAAACAAAACAAAACTTATCAATAAGCATAAGTGACCTAACTTTGTATTTCTGAAAAATAAAAGTTTTGTATGTCAGAAATGCGAAGGAAATTTCTCCCCCTTTTTGTCATTAAGCAAAAAGGATAAATTCGACAAAGAAGAAGAGAAGGGACACGCAAACAAAGATATGGTATTACTTTTGAGAAGGTATAGGAAGATAGAGCAGAGGAGAAAGAGGAGAGGCATGGTGAGAAATAACAGTCCATGCCTTAAGCTCTTGTTCTTCAAAAAGTTGTTGGAAAACCCCAGATTCTATAAAAAAGGAGTCACCCATGGAAGGGATCATGCGCTTAATGTAAAGCTGTCGTTGATCTTTCAAGAAGAGCGCATACTGATCCTTGTCAAGAATAAATCTGAAGTAGCTGCTCTTTGCAAAACTGGCACGCTGAAGGAAACAATCCAGTGTGAAAGGATAGAAGAGCTGATGATCATGCATGTCCTTCTTCAAAGAGTTGTAAGCTGAATACCTGGAAGCCCATTGAACATACAGTTCTTGAACGGGATTAATGGAATTCAGGTCCAAGAAGGCTTCAGCAGATAGACGAGGCTTGCCTGCCCTAACCAAGGAACTGTTTATTGATTCCAACTGGAGAGCGGATTCATGGTAGTGCTTTTCCCAGTCTGTGGGAGAAAGCCTTTCACATTCGGAAATTAGCGGAGCTAGAACTTTAGAGGAGAGGTGACCCAAGTGATATTCTCTGAAGATAAATCTCTAAAATGAGGGGAGACGACCCTGCTTAGCTGACAGTCGTCCCATTACCCGAGCAAATCTCTCAAAAGCATAAGAGCCAGCGGAGGAATCAAATACTAATGAGTGTAACTTGGGAAGGAAAACTGTATCAGGCATTTTGAGGCTGGTGAAATCTACTTGGAAGGAGCAATTGACAGGATGTTCAGTCCGGAGGAGAGCAAGGGCGCCATGGAATTGACTAAACTGAACCTCAGGGAGCTTATTCAGATAGCAGTAATCATTGTAGAGCTGAAAATGCCTTGCTATTCTGATTTCCTTAAGAATGAACTGGCCCTAGATAGTTTGATGATGAAACACAAACCACTCAGAGAGAGAGAGAGTGGGTGATCTCGACGAGAAATGCTGTCTGCTCTGGCTTTGAGGTATTTACTGTAGAGAGTCTTCTGCCCTTTTGCCCACTGACCTTCAATCTTGCACTCAGCTGACTGGAAGATTTTGGATTGGTTTGCTTTGGACATTGGCAATAGGGAAGAACAATGTGAAGATGTTCAGTGAGGTAAGATGGGAATGCCAAAAATTGTAGAGAGAATGCATTTCTGTAGATATTCTCGATAGATTGGTCTCCTTTCGATTTCAGCAGTGAGGGAGAACCAAAGAGGAGGAAATTTGGGTGTAGAGGGTAGAGAGATAGTGGTGGAGAGTTTCCTCTTTTCTGAGCAGGACTGGGAGAATCAGTCATGTGGACATGATTTTCAACTGCTAGAATTGAGGTGAGTGTTGAGCATTCAAACTCATCCTCAGCTTGGGTGAGAAGGGCGCTGGGATAAAGGTGGAAGAATGACCAGATGAGGAGGATGCCCCACCTGATGAGGATGAGTTTGAACGCTCAGTACTATGGGAGGATAAAGAAGTGACCTGGGATCAAAGGTGGAAGAATGACCAGATGAGGAGGATGCCCCAGCTGATGAGGAGGCTGGAGAGTCTTTAGTAATAGATGGAGAAAGAGGACGGATTGGGAAAGAAGTAGGAGATTGAGATGGAAAGGGTGTTGGTGAGGAAATTGTGCTGGGCAAGGGTTGTTTGAAGGTGGGTGGAGCTGGAGGTGCTGTGGAAGAGGATGGTGGTGAGGAAGGGGCTGGAGTTACAAGGAATGAAGACTCAGAGGCTTCAGGAGCAACTGCTGACTCTGCTACATCCTGCTGCCCAGCTTCGGAGATCACTAGCCCTGGTGGCTCAACAACCGAGTACTCAGGAGATCCAACCACTTCTGTTGACTGCTTGCCTACTGCTATCTCCGGCCCGGATGGCTCAGTCCCCTTACTGACATCAGCATCTAAAATAGGCAAACTTTCTGAAAAATGTGCTGCAATACTTGGCCCTGATGGCCCTGCTGGCGCATCAACTGAAGTCTCTGATGGCTGCTGGTCTTGATCAACACAATGGGCCCGGATGGCCCTGAAAAAAACCTTCACTTTGCCCTGGAGGCCCACACTCTTGAAGAGAGGGCCCTGATGGCCTAGGAACATCTATTGTAGTGCTCTGAGGGACAGAAGGTGTGAGGAGTAGAATCTGTAGATCCTACTGCCTTCAAAATCTCAGACTTACTGACATCAGCATCTAAAATAGGCAAACTTTCTGAAAAATGTGCTGCAATACTTGGCCCTGATGGCCCTGCTGGCGCATCAACTGAAAGTCTTGATGGGCTGCTGGTCTGATCAACAACAATGGGCCCGGATGGCCTGAAAAACCTTCACTTTGCCCTGGAGGCCCACACTCTTGAAGAGAGGGCCCTGATGGCCTAGGAAACATCTCTTGTAGTGCTCTGAGGGACAGAAGGGTGAGGAGTAAATCTGTAGATCCTACTGCCTTCAAAATCTCAGACCATCATCTTCATAGTGCCCATTTCCTTATTGAAACCATTCATGGCATTTCGTATCTTGAAATGTCATTGGCATTGATTCCTGGCGGACAATAACAGAACTCACATCTGACTGCACTGACCTCAAGATCTCACCTTGTTCATCCAACCTCTCAGAATAGGCTTCAAGTTCATTTTCTTTGGAATTTTCATCTGCCTTTTGTGAGCAATTTTCTTGCTTCTCTTTTCAAACGGGTCAGGATCTTCAGTATGAACAGTATTGGTCTTTCATTTTCAGGGCATCTGAAGTTTGCTCCCCCTGAGATGCTGCTGCCTCTTGCTCAATTCTTGCTCCCCCTGAATGGGAGCATCTTCCATCACAATATCTTCTAGAACAATTGATGACTCCTTCTGAATTTGAGCAGCTGTCACGGATTCTTCCAGGTGGCCTGATGCCAAAACCTCTTCTACCAAACTCCCACCATCTGTAACTGTTGATGGTCCCTCTCGACTCTACTGCTGTTGCCTCTAGCTGGACGTCTTTGGCTTCCCCTATGATGGGTTCACCCTCAGCCACAGGTCTTGGTCCATACTCCGTTGACCACTGAAAATCCACTTTTCCTCAAATTTCTGGACCTAATTGCTTGGCCCATCTTTTCTACAACAGCGCCAGACACATCTACTCTAAAATGCTTAAAACTTTGGTGAGCATAAGGCAGGGATACATTTAACTTACTCTTGGTATCCCAAATTTGATCATGGGCAAACTTCATTCTTTCCATCATCACTTCGGCCAAGTTGATTTCTTTGTTCTGAATGGCCCAACATCATATCTGAGACTGCCTTTGGTGTAGGTTGAAAAAGTAGCACTTCTAGGAACAAATATCTGACAGACTATAAAGTGAAGTAGACGGTTGAATGCATTCAGCTGATTTATGTCTATTTTCCCATCTTTTAACCGGAATTCAGGACCAATAATTCCTAGACCCTTGACCTGGGTGTCCACAGTGTGGATTCCACTGTGACCGGTCGTGCTCAAACCAAACAAGGTCTTCAGGAGATCATGATCAATCTTGATCGGGGTTCCCTTGACTAAGGATGTCAGGGACCCATCTGCCTTAGATTTCAAGCACACATAAACCGCCTTCACTAGGTCTAGATAGCTTACCTCTGAAAAGGTCGAGATGATAGTCCACTTCATTCTACTCATGGCGGCCACTATGATGTGCATGTCGTTCTTCTCAAGATCAGCAATATCCACTGCTTTATTGCCACAAAACTTTGATTTCACAAACGTAAACCTCTCCTACTGCTCGGCTGTTAGAAACTCAGCACTGTAGCCCCCAAGACTGCCGGAAACAGCTGATGCGGCCATGGATTTGGGTGGAGTAGGTTTTTAGGAGGGAGGAGATGGTGACAGGAGTGAAATCTCTCAAGAAATTCTTCGCGGGAAGAAGTGAGAGGCTTCGAATTTTTGCAGAGAGTCGATGTCGGAATCGTTAGGGCATCGGCTCAGGCAACCAGACGAAAGAGGGAAAGGTAAAGGTAGGTGATGAATCGTTCCCACATCTATTTTGGAGTAAATAAATGAATACTTTATCAAAAAGGAAGCGCCAAAAGGCGGGAGGAAATGACAAACAAGTTTGACTTTTCAAAAGGACTTTTCCAAGAGTGACCGTCAAAATAAGATAATTGAGTATATCTTTTGCTTAACTCCATGGAGAGAAAGATACCTTAAATTTTGAAAATTTATATATCAGTATAAACATAGATCTTTTCACAAATTACACATGCCTAATTACCTTCTAAGAGACGTGAATATCTCTTCGGGTAAGGCTTTAGTGAAGATATCTGCTAACTGACCATTTGTATCAATAAAATATATTTCTAAATTACCATTAGCTACATGATCTCGAATGAAATGGTATCTAACCTCAATGTGCTTGGTCCTTGAATGTTGTACTGGGTTTTTGGTGAGATTTATAGCACTTGTGTTGTCACACAGCAGAGGAATTGTTTTGATGTGAAGTCCATAGTCCTCAAGTTGTTGCTTGATCCACAGGAGTTGTGTATAGCAGCTCTCGACAGCAACGTACTCAGCTTCAGCAGTTGATAGTGCCACTGAATTTTGCTTCTTGGAGGACCATGATATCAAACATCTTGCAAGGAATTGACAACATCCACTGGTGCTTTTTCTATCTACTTTGCATCCAGCGTAGTCAGCATCAGAGTATCCTATCAAATTAATTTCACATGATTTCGGATACCACAGACCTAAATCATGAGTTCTAGCTAAATATTTGAAAATTCTTTTGACACTGATTAAATGAGATTCTCTAGGATCTGCTTGATACCTAGCACACATACATACACTAAATAAAATATCAGGTCTGCTAGCTGTTAAATAAAGCAAAGACCCTATCATACCTCTGTAGGTCTTTTGATCTACCTTCTTACCATTCCTGTCACTGTCCATCCTTATTAATGTACTCATAGGTGTTGATAGTGGCTTGGAGTTATCGAATCCAAATTTCTTTAGAAGCTCCTTGGTGTATTTGGCTTGACAGATATGGGTGCCATCTTTTCCTTGCTTGATTTGTAATCCAAGGAAATAATTGAGCTCCCCCATCATGCTCATCTCAAACTCTCCCTGCATCAACTTTTCAAAATACTTGCAAAGGGATTCATTAGTAGATCCAAAGATAATGTCATCTACATAAATCTGTACAAGTAATATGCTTTTAACTTTCAATTTTACAAATAGAGTGCTATCTACTTGTCCTCTAATGAAACCATGATTTAATAGAAAAGAACTAAGCCTTTCATACCAGACTCTAGGTGCTTGCTTTAAACCATACAATGCCTTATGAAGTTTAAAAACATGATATGGAAAATTTGTGTCATCAAAACCCAGGGTTGTTCAACATAAACTTCCTCTTTAATAAAACCATTTAAAAATGCGGACTTAACATCCATTTGAAATAATTTTAAATCTAATGCTAATGCATATGCAAGTAAGATTCGAATAGCCTTAAGTCTAGCTACAGGTGCATAGGTTTCATCGAAATCTATGCCTTCCTCTTGGGAATAGCCTTGAGCCACCAGTCTGGCCTTATTTCTTAGGATCACACCAGTACTTGGTGCCAATAACTGGATGGTCTGGGGAATAAGTGACCATACCTAGTTTCTCTTGAATTGATTAAGTTCATCTTGCATGGCTATTATTCAAGATTCATCAGTAAGAGCTTCATTGACTATCTTAGGCTCTATTTGAGAAACAAATGCTAAGTAATCACAAGGTATTATATTACCTCTTGTTCTTACCCCTACAGATGGATTACCAATAGTGTTCTCAGAAGGGTGATCTTTCTTGTATCTCCACTCCTTTGGAAGATTTTCATGAGTAGTGTCCTTTTGTTGCAGGTCTTCCAGAGGTGGATCATCCTTGTCTTCAATTGATGTGTCCTTTAATTTTTCAGATAATTTATCTGCATCATCAATGTCACTATCTTCTTCCTTTCTCAAGGAAGGGTTAGTTTCATCAAAAATGATATGAACAGATTGTTCAATTAATAAAGTTCGCTTGTTAAATACTCTATAGCCTTTAGGTTTAGAGGTGTACCCCATGAAGATACCTTCATCTGATTTGGCATCTAACTTACCAATGTCCCTTTTCCATTGTTGTGGATGAAGCAAGGACATCCAAATGTCCTGAAGTGACTGATCTTTGGCTTCTTTCCCTTGTACAGCTCGTAGGCAGTCTTCTTTAGGATTGGCCTGATCATTACTCTGTTGATGATATAGCTTGCTGTGTTTATTGCTTCACCCCAAAAATATCTTGGCAGATCATATTCTGACAACATTGTTCTTGCCATATCCAATAAGGTTCTGTTCTTCCTGTCAGCAACTCCATTTTGCTGTGGTGTCCTTGGTGCTGAGAAATTGTGCTCAATTCCTTCATTTTCACAAAACTTTGCAAATTTTTCATTCTGAAATTCACCTCCAAGATCTGATCGAATACTAACAATGCTAAATTTCTTGTCTTTCTGAACCTTTTTGCTGAAACTGACAAAGTTTTCAAATGTGTCATCTTTATGTTCTAAGAATGATACCCATGTAAATCTGGAGAAGTCATCAACTATGACAAGCCCAAAATTCTTTCCTCCAAGACTAGTGATCCTCATTGGCCCAAACAAATCCATATGAAGAAGTTCTAAGGGTTTTGAGGTGGTTACCACGGTCTTTGACTTGAAGGAGCTCTTAGTGTGCTTTCCTTTTGCACATGGTCTACAAATACCTTCCATTTTTGTGCTAACCTTTGGTAGACTTTCCACTAAGCTTTTCTTTAATAATTTCCTCATACTATCTAAGCTACAATGTCCTAATCTTTTGTGCCATAATTCAGTTGATTGATCTCTATTTGCTGCCAAACAGACATCTTGATCTTTCAGTTCTTCAAGATACAGAACATACAAATTCTTTTCTCTATTTGCTTTAAAAATAACTGCTCCATCCTTCATGATAATACACTTAGATTCTTGAAACTTTATGTGGTGACCCTTGTCACAAAGTTGGCTGATGCTTATGAGGTTATGCTTTAAACCCTTTACACAACGAACATCTTTAATTATGGGTTTTCCTTTACTGCCAACTGATCCAGTACCAATAACTGTGCCTTTTCCATTGTCTCCATAAGTAACCGTTCCTTCTTCGGCTTTTAGTTGAGAGAAAATTTTCTTGTTCCCTGACATATGCCTTGAGCACCCGCTGTCTAGGTACCATTTTGATGCTCTAAGGCCTCCCTGAAATGAAAACACTAAGCTTTAGGTACCCAAGTTCTTTTGGGTCCTGATTGGTTAGTATCATTGATTTCGCTTTTGATTATCCATTTCTTGTGTCTTGTTGGGCATGCTGTTATAATATGTCCTAACTTGTTACAGTGACTACAGCAGGATAATTTAGTTACTTTTTCTATATATTTGAAATCTGCTTTGTATGCAATGTTTTGTTCAGGTACAAATTTTGGTGTTGGATATATTTTAGGATAAACTATGGTTTCTTCATTATCTGGGGGTGTATATCCTAATCCATTTTTCTTCTTACCTGATCTTCTAGCACCTTTTAATATGAGGGAGTTTTTACCATTTGTGAATTTTTCCAATGTGCTAGATAACTTTTTATTTTCTTCTGTTAATGAGTTTATCTCTATTTTCAGTTCATCTGAGCTTGCTTGTTTTTCTAATTTAATTATTTGTTCATTCTTATCTTTTAGATCTTCACATAATAACTCATTTCTTCTTTTAAGTTCAGTTAACTATTTTTCTAGCTGTTCATTTTCTGATTTTAGATCTGAGTTTGTGTTTTCTAAGCGAGCAATGTTTTTCTTACTAGCTTTCAATAATTTAGATATATCTCTATATTTATCATATAGTTCATTGAATGCTTCCTCTAAATTATCTGAATCAGAATCATTGCAGGAATCAAAAGAGGAGTCAGATGTTACATTTTCATCTGTATTTACCATGAAAGCTAGGTTGGCTTCTTCTTTATCACTGCTTGAGCTTGACTCACTGTCTGAGTCGTTGTTGTTTTCCCAAGCGGCTGCCATTGCCTTTTTCTTGTACTTCTTGAATCGTCTGAAGTTGTCCTTTTTATTGTGTCCATCTTTCTTAAGCTGTGGACATTTTGCCTTGATATGTCCAGACTTCTTGCACTCATAGCATATTGGTTCTCCTTTCTTCAGATCCTTTCCTTCTGGCTTCCTAAATTCTTTATTTCTCTTGAAGAACCTTCTGCCAGACTGAAACTTCTTTTCTTAGCTAGAATTCGTTGCAGTCTTCTTGATAGCATTGCTTCTTCATTTTCACTATCCTCAATGCCTTCACTGTCATCTGAGCTTGCTTCTGATGATTCTTCTTCAGCTTTCAGAGCATTGGAGTGCTTTTTCTTACTTGAGGACTCTCCTAGTCTCTCCATATTTATCTCATGGGCCATAAGGGACCCGACGAGTTTTTTCAAGGACATCCTTTTTAGATCATTGGCTTCTTCAATGGCCGTTACCTTTGGAGTCCATGAGGATGGTAGGGATCTGAGAATTTTCCTTACCATGTCTCCAATCTCATAAGTTTTTCCTAGACTAGTCAACCCATTTGTAATGTCAGTAAATCTACTGAACATTTGAGTTATGGACTCACATGATTGCATCTGAAATCTCTCATATTGTGTAACAAGAATGTCAATTCTTGTCTCCTTCACTTTGTCTGTGCCTTCATAGGTAATTTTGAGCTTTTCCCACATTTCCATTGCAGATTTGCAGGCTGACACTCTATTGAACTCCTTTTTGCTGAGAGCACAGCATAGAATGCTTTTAGCCTTACAGTTCAAGGAAATTTTTTTTTGTCATCATCTGTCCACTGAGCCTTCACATTTGTGACTAGGAGATCGCCTTCTTCTACTATGGATCAGATTTGATAATCGAAACCTTGCAGGAAATAGTCTATCCTAGTTTTCCGATAAGCATAATCATCACCATCGAAGAGAGGGGGTCGGTTGATAGACTGACCTTCAATGTTACCTTGGGCTGCCATGGATCTTTACTCTTCAGATCGTTAGATCTTCTTCTTTGTCAAAGAGACTCGCTCTGATACCACTTGTTGCCCAGTTCACAAGCCCAGAGGGGGGGGGGGTGAATGGGTCTTTTTAAAAATTACTTAGTCAGTACCTGTACTTTAAAACATATACACAAAGATGTTCTTCGATGAAGGTTAGTATAAACAATAGTCACACAAGAAATCAATCACACAACACAAGGAATTATCCTGGTTCAGACCTCCTCTCCTTAGGAGTCCTACGTCCAGTCCCTGAGCAACAACTCAGGATTCTACTAATAAGGGTACAGTCCCCCTATGGACACTACAGCACCCAGCTCAGTTGGTCTTCCTTCACACGAAGGGAACTACAACACCCTGGATACCCCACCAGGTCTTCCTTCACCCCAGAAGGGAACTACAACACGCTGGATACCCCACCAGGTCTTCCTTCACCACAGAAGGGAAAAACACAGAAAAGATGAGCAATGAAATCAAGCCCCTAGATCAAGCTTTAACAAGCAACGATCTGAAGCAAAATAGCCCTGAGAGAAGGAGATCTACACAGTGGTCTCTCTCAGAACTACACAGGCTCTCTCTCAAGATTTCTATTACAGCACAGAGAGCTAAAGAGCTTGAGACAGATCAGGAATGAGACGCTTGGCTGTTGGATTCTCACAGAAGATCTGAATTGCTAAGACTCGCTTGTAGTATACGTTGGTAAGTCCCTTGTTTTCTTTTGGAATTGCTGTCTTGTATTTATATCTTCAATTTGAAAAGTATTCGTTAAAGTATCCGTTGTCTCTAGCTTTGGTAGACGTTAGACTGCTTGACACTTGGAAGCTTCCAGTCAACAGTCTTTCATCCATTTGTGCACGCAAAGAGATAGGATCTTCTGGCGTCTATATGGTCCAACGTTGTATGACAGAATGTCTTTAGGGACCTGCATACATTAAATGCTAGAACAGTAGACAGCTAGGTTGTCTCTTGTTGTCAGTAAATGTTAATGTGAATATTCACCAAAATAGTAATGCCATTTAGCTTGTTCTAAAAGATGTTAACAGAGTATGTACGATAATGAAAAGATATCATCTGCATGCATGCAGAGATACGTTCTATCTTCATTAAATGCACAACAGTCATGGAGGTTCGTGCGAAGACTTTGACTATTCAACGCTATCAGAGATAAGTCATATATTCAGTCGAAATCGATGCAAATGTGACTTATGAAATCGTTGTGTATAGATAAGCAAATCGTTATAACTTAATATCAAATCGTTACGCGAAGCAAATCGTTCTGATAAACTTAACAAATCGTTACGCGAAGCAAATCGTTGTGAAAAACTTAACTAATCGTTACGCGAAGCAAATCATTACGATGACCAAAGAAATCGTTGCGATGAGCAAATCGTTAGGAAGTCCAAAGAAATCGTTGCGATGAGCGAATCGTTACAAAGTCTAAAGAAATCGTTGCGATGAGCAAATCGTTACGAAGTCCAAAGAAATCGTTGCGATGAGCAAATCCTTACGAAGTTTAAAGAAATCGTTGCGATGAGCAAATCGTTACGAAGTCCAAAGAAATCGTTGTGATGAGCAAATCGTTACGATGAGCAAATCGTTACTAAGTCCAAAGAAATCGTTGCGATGAGCGAATCATTACGAAGTCTAAAGAAATCGTTGCGATGAGCGAATCGTTACGAAGTCTAAAGGAATCGTTGCGATGAGCAAATCATTACGATGACTTAAGGAGTCGTTGCGATAAGCAAATCGTTACGAGAACGATTCCTGTTTAAATTTAAACGATGTTTCAGATTATGAAGAAATCGTTAAGGCACTTATGAAATCGTTATGATGAAATCTTTGCAGTTCTACTGAAATCGTTGTAGCATAAGGAAAGTCTATGTGGACTTAGAGAAATTTCTTACTGAACTTAATATTGCTTCAGAAAGGTAATACTTACCAAATTTGCTTGATTTTCTATAGAATTTCCTGTTCTCAAGACTTATGGAATATGTGTTAGTAATCTTTGACATGGTTTTTTTAATCACCAAAATAAATATATAATTAATTAAAATTACATGAGGACAGACTGATCATCATAAACATGCACACTGTCACTGTATGATGAACTCAGCGGCACAGTGGTGGCCGCCAATCAGGTAGACGGCAGCAAAGGATGCCGCTAACCTCGGATCTTAATGGCATCAGATGATGTCGTTAAGTTCCTGTCTGCAGAAATGCAGACAGATCTCACAAAAATAAGGGAGAACGGGGGTTCCAAGACACGAATAAAATCCGTAAAAATGCCTGGGACCTACTAGACGTATGTATGGACAATTGTCAAGGGTTACTTGCCTTCATAAAAATCTACAGACGGAAATATGGGTCGAAGAAGCTCTCCTCAGCCTGTGCCAAGAAGCCTCCAAGATCCCCTCGATCCGAGTTCTGTGATGGTTCTCGATGTACGCCGGAGTCGGGGAAGCCTTCCTCATTGCTCAGACTCCCTCCCAGTCGTGGTAGAATGCCGGAAGAAGCCTCAAATCACTGGATCAAAGGGTCCAAACTTCCAGGTTTTCGCACAGAAAAAGCTAGGGTTTTTAGATTTTTGACCCAAGAGCCAAAAAGACTCTACTCGGTCGAAAGAAGGAGCTTTTATGCTCACAGGGGGTTGGGTACACATTTAGGTAGGGTTCAGGACCGTTGGAGAACGGTTTCCTAAACAAGAGGCGAAACGATCGCGGGCATTTCCAGATCTGAAGCACAACAAGATCTGGGTTTTAGACGTCAACATCAATGGTCGCCTATATGAGGTTGGCATCCATCGATATGGCCGCTGACCTCTACTCAACGTCAACTCATGTTGACGCCAAATGACATTTCGGCCAGAACTTAAAATGCATAAAACTATATTTACACAATGCAAATACATGTATACTTTAAATATTATTTATACAATGTAAATAAATAACATACACAACAGAAACATATATATATATATATATATGCACAACAATACTAAAATTATATATATATATATAGCTACACACACAACGCATCAAATCCTCACACAACCAAACACCTATATAAGAGGGCAAAATTTGAGGGCCTTACAATATATAAGATTGCTATCTCACAAATATTTACATGAAATATACATAGCCATTTTCTCAACTGTAGCCAAACTCAAGTGCAACGACGACCTAGGGCATACCCTGAGGTGTACAAAGAAAGAAAATTACACTGCTGGTGGTGCAGACCCAACTCCGCTACGGTGCGGCTCCGAACTAGAAGAGTTGCGAGAAGCCTCCTGCTCTCCCTCACCTGAAAGAAGTAGGGGTGAGCCTCACGAGTCACTAGCTCAATAAGGAAACTCCCCTAAAAGCTGAACAAAACCAAACTCACAAGTAAAGAAGCAGGAAGCTACGCTAGCAATTTATAAAACCATCCACACAGGATATTAAAGTTGTAAACACTACTTACTGCATGCCATTAATAGAAATCAGCCTTTAATAAATAAACGGCAAACCTCGCTAGGTGTACGTGCTAAAGTAGAAAAACACCACACTCGAGTCATGAAGACTGGTTCGCGACACCAGCAACCAACTCGGACAAATCACACAGGACTACCTCTCAGACTCGCAACCTCAGACGAAAGGTCCAGCTGCCACTCCACTAGAATAAGCCAAGAAACTGTGGAGACCAACCAACACCACTCCTACGGACCACACTGTCGCATGCCCATGCCTGGCACCTTTAGGGTCTCTGGCCTAAGCACCCTAAATTGAGGCACTGGAAAATAGGACTAGCTGGGGCCCAGTACGTCTACTGGTGTCCGTAACCCCCAACCACGAGCGCGTTACAAGCGACAAAACACAAACTCTCACAAGTCGTTGTCCCACTGTCGTCTTTCCCTCAGTCGGACGTACAACTCTACACAAGAGTGAGGGTATCCAGGTAGACGACACAGACCTCGACGGTACACAAGTACTCGGAAAAGCCCCAAGCACTAACGTGCCTGGCTCACACAAAACCTGGGGCTCCCAACTGAAGAGGTAACCACGATAGGCGTCATACTACTCGCCACGCACACACAAACCACGTGAAAACTACTCAAACCATGTGAACAACACGTAAACCACGTGAGCAACCCTCTCCTCGAGCTCTACAGGTGCCAATGCACCGCTTACCTTTGTCGTGCACAACACATATCGATAATCCGATAACCACGTAGCCATGCACAAATATATAATCCTCGGAATCATTAACGCGATGGGGTCCACTGTCGCCTTCATAACGCGACACCTCGATATGTCGCATTCAGAAGCAGAACGTGACAGGTCGGGCTGTCACGTTCAGAACGCGACAGGAAGTTCCGTCGCCTTCACAGACAGAACCCTAAAACTGGGATTCCATCTCCGGAATCCCCATGCAAACCACATAAACATGTATATAAAGCAATTATAACGGTTATAAACATTGCACTTGCATACTATCTATCATCTTTCATACATTTAACAAGCTAAACATGCTAAACCAAGCATCTATAGCATGAAACAAGGTGGAGTCTCCCTATGTTTGCGAAGAACGGCGATCCCCCGGCGTTTCCCCCGCTCCGAAACACGTCCTCGCGGAGAAACCACACCAAAAACGACACCAAAATGTCGAATCACCTGAAATCCACGCGAAATCTCCTCCCCCTAGCCAAACAGAGCTTGCTGGGCTCTGTCTGGCTGACCTAGATTAAGAGCATTTTGTGGTTGAGAATGCGACGCACCCTACTGTCATGACAAGAATGCGACGCAAGAGGCCGTCACCTTCCCACCGCCGACGTCAGCAAGGCCGCCCAGTGCGCAACACGTGGCAGACATGCAAATGAAGACCCAAACCGACGGTAACAAGAACACTACACCCAGGGCCGTCGCGTTCAGAACGCGACGCTCAGCCCTGTTGTGTTCACAAACAGTGAACCAGTGAGTGCTTTGGGCCCATACTGTCGGCCCACGAAGCCCCACAACCTGTGTAAAACACCTGTAGTACACAATGGGCCACACACTTGCCTCCACAACCACTAAGCCACAATCCGAACGATCAATACGCTACATACCTGCCTCAACCAAACTAACTGAAGCTAGATACGCTACATATCTTGCATTAATCAATCTTTTAGCCTTAAGTGCAAAAATGATAAACTTAGGAGTGTAAAATGGCATACCTTGGAACTCAAACATAACCCCTCCGGGATGACTAAATCTAACTTTATTCTTTCTGCAATCTACCACTACCCCATATGCCTCTAACCAGTTCTTTAGCACCCCGGAAATTTCAATTATATAAAAATTCAATTAAAATGGAAATAAATAATTTCCATAATAACAAGTATTTAAAACATACGTATCATTATCGTATGTGCTAAAACACATCAGAAAATTCCGTAAAAATTATAAATCAACCCCAAACATTATTACTAAACGTTTCACAAAGAAATTTGTGCCAAGAAAAATTGGATTAGCTAAGTTTATAGTGTTTCGCGACTTATTATCGTAATTCATGAATAAGTCAAAATATCATTATCACACGTACTTGGACGAGTCAGGAAATTAAATAAAAATCATAAATAGATTTCAAATAATATCCTCTAATGACCCATCAGGAAAATTGGGTCAATAAAAATCATGTGAGCTAGGTTTAAGAATTATTGTGACCGATTATCCAAATAAAGAAACGAGTCGGAAAACCGTTAACACGGAAATACGACGCAATCATAAATTAAATAAAAATGTTAGAAATGCTTCTAACAATATATATTAATGACCCAATATCATAATTGGGCCAATGGACATCATTTGGCCCAATAATCGAATAAAACAAGAAAATACATGGAAATTCGTGGCTTAAATAGACAGAAATTAAAAAGGAGTAATTAGAGTTGGATTGGGAAAGAGATCTTACAATCTTGGCAACCCAAATTCGTGCCTACCCACCCATGGAAGTTGCTTGAGGGCCAAGACTCTCTAATGGAGGAAGAAATCATCAAAAATAGGAAACCAACATGCCAATCCCGAAACCCTTCTTTCCTAGTTACAATAGGACTCCTAAACACCATGGTTACTTAAATACTCTTCACCCAAACCCTAGGGACGAATCTAGAACTTGCTGGGGTCGTGTGGAGGAGCTCTTGGTGGCTGGAGAGTAGGAGATCAAGCATACCAAGCTCATCTTCTTCCCCCGTTCATCTGCTATGACCTGCACAAACCACCCTCTTGAAGCCGATCAAAGGTAGGCCAAACCTAAATCCCATCGTGCAAGGCTTATACCCCTGGAAAGAGGGTCGAGTATACTTACTAACCCAAGTGGAATGCCCAAATTCCATGCAGTATACACGGAGTATTAAGCGTTCTTCAAACAGTGGTCTGAACACGGATTTTCTGAAGAACGAGACTTCATCAACCCAAGAGGTAGGTTTTCTCGGGCCAAATCTTCAAATCTCCTATACCAAATGTGTAGAGCATCAAGTTAGCTTTCATTGCCCTCTAGTTTCATCGAATTTCATTGAGTATATTTTGAATTATAAGCGTTTTTCCAAAGTCGTGCACTGTTAGGGATTTTCCCGTTCTTTATAAGTTGCATGTGATTCAAGACCGAATTAGAGTAAACTCATAACATAAAAGATATTCTAATAGTTGTCCTTTTCAAGTTTCGTGTTGAACATTTTGTCTAAATACCATTACTTAGAGAGTTATAATCATGGTAATAGTGTTGCTGCCCAAAACTACGGTTTCAGGTTACACTTGGTTTGATGTTGTGTTCATCTTGATCAAAACCTATCGAAACCATCCTTATTGTCCAATTCCAATTTAATGGAAGTACCCTTGTATGTCTAGGTTGTTTTAAAACTGGTTTCGTTATTTTTCATGCACTGTACAATTTGTTCTCTATTTTAGAACAACCCTGGGTCAAAAGAAGGAAAGACTGGTCCGCAATCCAAAGCACTGCCCTTGCTCTGTCAGGGTCAGGCACGGACCCTGTGAACACGACGGCCCGATAGGTCGCATTCAGAGGTTTGATTGCGACACCCCCCTTGTCGCTTTCTCAAGGCGACATGCTCTCCGTCGCTATCCGGCTACCTGATCTGACATCCCCGTCGCGATGCTCACATCCCTGTGTCGCCTTCTGGTCCCGACCTGTCGCCTTCCTTACAGGAGCCTGTCGCGATCTGACCCCGGCCTGACAACACCCTGTCGCCTTCCTCTTATGTGCCTGTCACGATCTGACCCCGGCCTGAGAGACCCTGTCGCCTTCCTTATATGGCTATGTCGCGATCTCAAGATTTGCCCATTAATCTCACTTACTTTCTTGTAAACCTAACCACTATACCCGAGGTCTGGTTAATGTAATATTTAGGGTGTAATTCACACGTTTTGGGACTGATCATTGCATGGTGGTTATCTTAATGGCTTAAAAAGTGTTAAACCCATTTAAAAGCTTTAAATTACATGAATGCTATTCTAAGTGCTCCTTAAATGTTATGATCCATTCATGCTTCTTGTGATTTAATCTTCCTACTGTTCTTCACGTTTAAATGATAATTATTATCTTTAAAATCTTGCAAACCCACGTGTGGTTAAATGCATGGTTTCATTGCATGCTATCCTGTTAAGTGTTTTCCGCAAGTTTGAGAATTGAGACACGCGTACCGCACTACACACTCGCACTGTTAGGCAGCCCTTTCTTGGGAAATTGGAAACTCTCTACCAGTCATTCCGAATCGGTAGACTAGCGACCTTTTCACCAAGGCCTCCGTAAATCTCCTCTGACCATGGATTCCCACATGGCCGACGAGTTGGTTGTACCATTGAAGTTCCCTGAAGATAGCGTGCACTTCCTTTCTCTTCTTGTTCTCGTGAGTGTGATCGACAATCTAGACTAAAGCCATTAATGTAAAGATTTAACTAAAGTACAAATCGTACCGTTATGCTGCCGAATTTATCTCTTGACCATTATTATCATGAAATCATGTTCAATTACTTATTACTTGTTCTCATCTTCATCATGAACATAACATTACACATGCTTACTTATTGAAACTCTCATTGGCCATTATTAATGACTGTGGGTATCTACATTTAAAAATTTACATGAGATGCTGACAGGGCACGACGTGTGTCCAAGGGCTCCAATCTAGCCCCAATGACGGCGAGTCATAGATATACTGATAACCATGGGGTATAATGATTACTGGCATTGCATCTGCGCTGGGAGTCTTGCTTGCTTGTTGAATGATAGATACAATACCACATACACGTGTCCTAGCGTACATTCTTGATGGATCTTTTCTCGGTGTACATTAGTGTCTACGTGCTTGATTAGTGTTACTTGATCGTGCTCGTACAATCTTGCTTGCTTGCTTGCGTGATATGGACATCCTTCATTTAATGCAATTAGTGATATCCTGCGTCCTTGACATCAAGTGAAATCTCGCGTGCTGGTACAAAGTGATCTATTGCTAGTTCTATCTTGTCATATTGTTCCTCAATCTTATTCACTCTCTCTAGCTTGTTTTATATACCATGTTTTCTCTAGCTTGTTTTATATACCATGTTTTAACAAGTTTTATTCGTACTTGCATATCATTCATCGTACTTGCCTAGATCTAAAATGCTAATCACTTATATCATTGCCCGCACATTGAGATATAAATCCTACTGGGCTAGTTTGCTCATCCCCTACTTTTACCCAATCTAGGTGACTATGAAGTTCAAGAGGAAGAGCAAGTCGAGGATGGGAATGCGTCTGAGTGAAGAGCGTTCCAAGCATGAGTCTATTTATAGTAGTTTGCTTTGAGTGTTAGATTCATGTAGTAGGATGTGAGGAATAAATGTACTTTCCTTTTTATTGAGTCTTAGTCCTGTACTAGTATCCATTTGGAACACAATGAGTTGAGATTGAATAAAAGATTAGTTGAGTTCAATATTTGGGCCCTATGATGATGTATGTTGTTACACATTTAGTGCGTGCTAGCTAGAGGCTTATTTGCCGACTGTTCACGTCTCGGGATATCGACTTTAATTATTCAATTAACATCCGCTGTGTAATTCTCGGGACGTGACAGTTTAATGGTATCAGAGCCTAGGAATACCAAATAGGATATATGTCTCAGGAATAGGAGATACCTATGGAACCTAGGTCATGGAAATTAAATATAGTACCTGGTGAGAATGGGTAGAGACTGGGAATATGTTAGAAAGAATTAAACACTCCTACCCATTGACTCTTATAACGTATCTAGAGACATTGATTGGTTTCCATCCTTTTCTCAAGAACCTCATAACTCGTGCACTCAACCGCAATGGCTCGTAATCAGTGGCAAGTTATGCAAGAAACCGTGGCTGGATTGACCCAGGCACTACAAAATGTAGTTCAGGCTAGAAATCAAGCTGGAGCTGCAAGGAATGGAGCCGGTGATCTGCACCGCAATTTTAGGAGTTTAAACCCTCCTCGTTTCTCTGGATCCCCTGACCCAGACGAGGCAGAAAAATGGCAGGAAGAAATAGAAAGGATCTTCCAAGTAATGCAATGCACTAATAGAGAGAAGGTGGTACTGGCCACTTTTCAATTTACCAAGGATGCCCGAGCGTGGTGGAAGGCCACATCGGCCCACCTGCCTAATATAGCTGAACTAGAGTGGGCCGGATTCCTGGAGATATTCCGGGGAAAGTATTTCTCTGAGAGAATCAAGGAGAAAAAGGCAGCGGAGTTTGCCGCACTAAAGCATAAGGGAATGTCCGTGGCTGAGTATGAGGCTCAGTTCGCACGGCTTGCCGTGTATGCCCCACATCTGGTGGGAACTGAAAGGCTGAAGGCTAACCGTTTCATGGATGGGCTCAGGCCCATGTTCATTGAAAGGCTCGGACCACACAATATTCAAACTTACACAGAGATGGTCCAAAGAGCTCAACTGGTAGAAGACACTATGGCCAAAGTAGAAGGCATGAGAGGAATGGATGTAACAAAGTCAACTTATATAGAGAACGAGGTATCTCATACCACTGTAAACCCAGGGACCAAAGGTAACAAGAGAGGGAATGGAGGTAAGGAGATCTATAATAACAAGAAGGTCAAGGTGGAAGAACAACCAGTTAAGGAAAATTGCAAATTTTGTGATAAACCTGGACACAGAGCAGAAGAGTGCTGGAAAAAGTCAGGAGCTTGCTTGCGATGCGGAAGTCGCGACCACCGCCTTCCCAACTGTCCCATGCTAAAAGACCAAACTGGAAGGAACCAAGGAGTGGTAAAGCGTCAAGGACATGTGAATGCAATGACGCAAGTGGAGTTTCCGGAAGGAGGTATGATTGTTAAACCCCTAGACTAATCTTATGACGTTTTTCCTCGTTAGTACATTTCTAAGTGGGAGAGATCATTAAGGAGAAATGGAAAAGGAATAATCTAGTAGTTATACCGTAGTTCATCTGGTGGATTAAGATGGAACATAACAACCTTGGATGAAATAGGAGTGGAAGGAAAACACGAATGGAAGGAACCAAATCGATAATACGATGGCTATATGTGTAGATGTTGGACTCGCATCCACGATTTGGAAACAAGTTATAGGATGTAAATCCGAAACGAGTTCAATAATCATAACTATCAAAAGCCAATTAATGATCCATGAATTTGGGGACCAAATTCTCTTAAGTGGGGGAGGGTGTAGCACCCCAGAAATTTCAATTATATAAAAATTCAATTAAAATGGAAATAAATAATTTCCATAATAACAAGTATTTAAAACATACGTATCATTATCGTATGTGCTAAAACACATCGGAAAATTCCGTAAAAATTATAAATCAACCCCAAACATTATTAATAAATGTTTCACAAAGAAAATTGTGCCAAGAAAAATTGGATTAGCTAAGTTTAAAGTGTTTCGCGACTTATTATCGTAATTCATGAATAAGTCGAAATATCATTATCACACGTACTTGGACGAGTCAGGAAATTAAATAAAAATCATAAATGGATTTCAAATAATATCCTCTAATGACCCATCAAGAAAATTGGGTCAATAAAAACCATGTGAGCTAGGTTTAAGAATTATTGTGACCGATTATCCAAATAAAGAAACGAGTCAAAACCGTTAACATGGAAATACGACGCAATCATAAATTAAATAAAAATGTTAGAAATGCTTCTAACAATATATATTAATGACCCAATATAATAATTGGGCCAATGGACATCATTTGGCCCAATAATCGAAGAAAATAAGAAAATACATGGAAATACGTGGCTTAAATAGATAGAAATTAAAAAGGAGTAATTAGAGTTGGATTGGGAAAGAGATCTTACAATCTTGGCAACCCAAATTCGTGCCTACCCACCCATGGAAGTTGCTTGAGGGCCAAGACTCTCTAATGGAGGAAGAAATCATCAAAAATAGGAAACCAACATGCCAATCCCGAAACCCTTCTTTCCTAGTTACAATAGGACTCCTAAACACCATGGTTACTTAAATACTCTTCACCCAAACCCTAGGGACGAATCTAGAACTTGCTGGGGTCGTGTGGAGGAGCTCTTGGTGGCTGGAGAGTAGGAGATCAAGCATACCAAGCTCATCTTCTTCCCCCGTTCATCTGCTATGACCTGCACAAACCACCATCTTGAAGCTGATCAAAGGTAGGCCAAACCTAAATCCCATCGTGCAAGGCTTATACCCCTGGAAAGAGGGTCAAGTATACTTCCTAACCCAAGTGGAATGCCCAAATTCCATGCAGTATACACGGAGTATTAAGCGTTCTTCAAACAGTGGTCTGAACACGGATTTTCTGAAGAACGAGACTTCATCAACCCAAGAGGTAGGTTTTCTCGGGCCAAATCTTCAAATCTCCTATACCAAATGTGTAGAGCATCAAGTTAGCTTTCATTGCCCTCTGGTTTCATCGAATTTCATTGAGTATATTTTGAATTATAAGCGTTTTTCCAAAGTCGTGCACTGTTAGGGATTTTCCCGTTCTTTATAAGTTGCATGTGATTCAAGACCGAATTAGAGTAAACTCATAACATAAAAGATATTCTACTAGTTGTCCTTTTCAAGTTTCATGTTGAACATTTTGTCTAAATACCATTACTTAGAGAGTTATAATCATGGTAATAGTGTTGCTGCCCAAAACTACGGTTTCAGGTTACACTTGGTTTGATGTTGTGTTCGTCTTGATCAAAACCTATCGAAACCATCCTTATTGTCCAATTCCGATTTACTGGAAGTACCCTTGTATGTCTAGGTTGTTTTAAAACTGGTTTCGTTATTTTTCATGCACTGTACAATTTGTTCTCTATTTTAGAACAACCCTGGGTCAAAAGAAGGAAAGACTGGTCCGCAATCCAAAGCACTACCCTTGCTCTGTCAGGGTCAGGCACAGACCCTGTGAACGCGACGGCCTGATAGGTCGCATTCAGAGGTTTGATTACGACACCCCCCTTGTCACTTTCTCAAGGCGACATGCTCTCCGTCGCTATTCGGCTACCTGATCTGACATCCCCGTCGCGATGCTCACATCCCTGTGTCGCCTTCTGGTCCCGACCCGTCGCCTTCCTTATAGGAGCCTGTCGCGATCTGACTCCGGCCTGACAACACCCTGTCGCCTTCCTCTTATGTGCCTGTCGCGATCTGACCCCGGCTTGAGAGACCCTGTCGCCTTCCTTATATGGCTATGTCGCGATCTCAGGATTTGCCATTTAATCTCACTTACTTTCTTGTAAACCTAACCACTATACCCGAGGTCTGGTTAATGTAATATTTAGGGTGTAATTCACACGTTTTGGGACTGATCATTGCATGGTGGTTATCTTAATGGCTTAAAAAGTGTTAAACCCATTTAAAAGCTTTAAATTACATGAATGCTATTCTAAGTGCTCCTTAAATGTTATGATCCATTCATGCTTCTTGTGATTTAATCTTCCTACTGTTCTTCCACGTTTAAATGATAATTATTATCTTTAAAATCTTGCAAACCCACGTGTGGTTAAATGCATGGTTTCATTTCATGCTATCCTATTAAGTGTTTTCCGCAAGTTTGAGAATTGAGACACGCATACCGCACTACACACTCGCACTGTTAGGCAGCCCTTTCTTGGGAAATTAGAAACTCTCTACCGGTCATTCCGAATCGGTAGACTAGCGACCTTTTCACCAAGGCCTCCGTAAATCTCCTCTGACCATGGATTCCTACATGGCCGATGAGTTGGTTGTACCATTGAAGTTCCCTGAAGATAGCGTGCACTTCCTTTCTCTTCTCGTTCTCGTGAGTGTGATCGACAATCTAGACTAAAGCCATTAATGTAAAGATTTAACTAAAGTACAAATCGTACCGTTATGCTGCCGAATTTATCTCTTGACCATTGTTATCATGAAATCATGTTCAATTACTTATTACTTGTTCCCATCTTCATCATGAACATAACATTACACATGCTTACTTATTGAAACTCTCATTGTCCATTATTAATGACTGTGGGTATCTACATTTAAAAATTTACATGAGATGCTGACAGGGCACGGCGTGTGTCCAAGGGCTCCAATCTAGCCCCAATGACGACGAGTCATAGATATACTGATAACCATGGGGTATAATGATTACTGGCATTGCATCTGCGCTGGGAGTCTTGCTTGCTTGTTGAATGATAGATACAATACCACATACACGTGTCCTAGCGTACATTCTTGATGGATCTTTTCTTGGTGTACATTAGTGTCTACGTGCCTGATTAGTGTTACTTGATCGTGCTCGTACAATCTTGCTTGCTTGCTTGCGTGATATGGCCCTCCTACATTTAATGCAATTAGTGATATCCTGCGTCCTTGACATCAAGTGAAATCTCGCGTGCTGGTACAAAGTGATCTATTGCTAGTTCTATCTTGTCATATTGTTCCTCAATCTTATTCACTCTCTCTAGCTTGTTTTATATACCATGTTTTAACAAGTTTTATTCGTACTTGCATATCATTCATCGTACTTGCCTAGATCTAAAATGCTAATCACTTATATCATTGCCCGCACATTGAGATATAAATCCTACTGGGCTAGTTTGCTCATCCCCTACTTTTACCCAATCTAGGTGACTATGAAGTTCAAGAGGAAGAGCAAGTCGAGGATGGAAATGCGTCTGAGTGAAGAGCGTTCCAAGCATGAGTCTATTTATAGTAGTTTGCTTTGAGTGTTAGATTCATGTAGTAGGATGTGAGGAATAAATGTACTTTCCTTTTTATTGAGTCTTAGTCCTGTACTAGTATCTATTTGGAACACAATGAGTTGAGATTGAATAAAAGATTAGTTGAGTTCAATATTTGGGCCCTATGATGATGTATGTTGTTACACATTTAGTGCGTGCTAGCTAGAGGCTTATTTGCCGACTGTCTCGGGATATCGACTTTAATTATTCAATTAACATCTGCTGCGTAGTTCTCGGGACGTGACAAGTTCATACCCAAAATCACATCATATTCCTTTAACTTTAATGCATATAACCTTGCTGGCAACTGATTTCCTTGTATCATTATTGGGACCTCATCTAGCTAACAAGAAGTAAGCATGAAATCACCTGAGTGAACTTCCACCACTAGCTCACACTTCCTCTCCTCAAAAGGATGAACCATACTATCCATGAAATCTTCAGAAATGAAAGAATGCGATGCACCTGGATCAATTAATATTCTAGCAAAAAATTCAAGGAGAGGTATTATACCTTCAATCAAGTTTGATGCTTCCGATTGAGCTCTCGTGATAGCCATGACTCGTCCTCGTCCCCTCTAAAATGGTCGACCTCTACCTCGCTCAGTTGATGGCTACCGGAATGGCTGCTACTGCTGTGGTCCCCCTCTGCCATAACTGCTCCTTCTAGGATATGGACAATTCTTGATCAAGTGCCCCAGCTGATCACAATTGTAACATCTATACTCTAGAGGAACTGTGGGCTGCCTGGCTGTACTTTGCTGTGACTGCTCCAACTCTAGCCTAAAACCTCGGCCCTGCTAAAAACCTTGCTGCATGCCACCTCCTCGCCCCTGAATATATTTTCTAACTTGGAACCCAATTTACCAAATCTTTATGTAGATGCTCCTCCTGAAGGTGCCTTGCCCTTGCTTTTGCCTGGGGAATGCTGCGGAAACTGGAAACTGGAAACTGCCTGAGTATCCTAACTTTCTAGCCTATACAGTCCTCTCTAGAATTGCTGCTCTCTAGGCTGCCTCCTCCATCGTCCCACACATAAGAGGAATTACTGCATTCTGCAACTCTGGTAGCAACCTGGATTTTTTGGGAAAAATAAAAATAATAAAAATAAAAGTAATTAGAAAATCAAATAAAAGAGAATTAAATAAAACCCATTAAATGAAAAGAAGTAATGGGCTTTTTTAAATAGACCCATTAGAAATTAGAGGGCCAAAATAGAGATTTTTAAAAGGGAAATAATAAAAAAATACCCTAAATTCGTAACTAAATTATTACTTAAATAGAAAAGGGGTATTTAATACATTAAATAGCTAATTTGAGTTGGAATTGGATTCATAAACCTACCCCAGTAGCTTGGCCACGAATTTAGCTCCCATCCTAACCCAATTAGAAGTTCTCAAGCTTGGAAAGGGTGAGAGAAATAGGAAATCCCGAAATTTAATAGGAATTAGAGTCCTATTAGGAATTAGAAATACAAGAGACATAAATACTCTCTTAAACCTCCATGGCCGGCCCTAGCTCGTTGCCAAGGGTTTCTGGACTAGGAAGAGAGGCCAAGGAGGAGGAGAACTCATGGGGAGGAGGAGCTCTCAAGCCATCAACCTCGTTCTTCAAGTTCTAGCCCTAGAAGAGTAAAACGATCAAAGGTAGGCATTCTCACGAGCAAAACTAAATCAATTTCGTCTGTAGGTTGATCTAAACCTCAGGATTCAAAGCCCTCTTGTCTCATATTTTTCCATCGAGTAAATATTTTGTTCTTAATTTTTGAACTTCTGTAAACTCCATGACCCCGAGCCCCCTTCTTAATTCTTGATCTCCATGTATACTAAACCACATGCTACGGAATTTTTATTAGGGATACTGATGCATGTTAGGCTTCTTTTGCCCCTAAAAGCCCTAATTTTCATTCATCCTATCTTCCGAATTAATTCGTTGATCTCATCTGTGTGTTGTTCCATGTTCTTCATGATTACACATGACCAAAGCATGTCGAAACCCTATTTGTTTTCTAATCCCTATTTATTGTATGTACCCATGCATGTCTACATCAAATCGCAACTAGTTTCATGATTTTTCATCGCCCGTACAATTAGTTTTGATTTTCTGAATCACCCTATGTCAAATACGGTAAGGTATGGCCCGTAATCCAATGCAATGTTCTTTCCCAGTTGGACTCGGGCGCAGACCCTGTGAATTCGACGGCCTGATAGGCCGCGTTCACAGGGCCATCACGACAGATCCTTCCATCGTGATCTGATCACGACAGGGCCTGTCGTCGCAATCTGCCTACCCGATCTGTTGAGCACGTCGCGACCCTCAGGCGACCCCGTCGCGATCTGCCTGCCCGAACGGTCAAGGCCATCGCGTTCTGTACAAGACCCCTTCACGATCTCAGTTGACCCTGTCGCGACCCTTCAAGGGTGCGTTGTGTTCTGGCTTTTTGTATGAAAACCCACATTTTTGCAAGACTTGTTGTGCTACAGTTACCCCCATGTTTTGCTAAATGTCTGAAACACAGAAAACGAAGTTGTAATTATTAAAGGTATTCTAATTAATTAAATTCAATCACATGACCTTTCATATCTATGATTTCATGACACATACACACACTTTGAACCATCCAATTATGGCTTAACTTGGCATGCAATTAACTCATAATACATCTGATAATTTATGCAATTAAATTGCCATATTTTAAAAAACTTGTCTACATTTTCTCGCGATGTTTTGTGAATATTGTTATTGACGCTCCACTATTCTAGAATTCCTCTAGAACGTCGAGCACTTGTTTCTATATACACACTTTCTCTTGACTTGGACGAACTCTCCGTCGGTTACTCCTTCTGCCGGACTAGTGAATCCTTGTTCAAGGCCTCCGTAAGTCTCCTCTGTCCATGGATTCCCACATGGTCGATGAGCCGGTTGTACCCTAACACCTATGAAACCCTTTTGGGATCAACATGATCCAAACGACTATTAGAAGTTCGCTCTTATCTTGAATCACGCCGGAGCTCTGGACCTGTGCTTAACATGGCCAGTGGAAGGGTCGTGAGTTCCACTTGACTGCCAACACCAGATGCGCGTGTTGTGCAACTGTTACTATCGCCTGTTTACTCGACGTGTTACGAGCAATGTCACTAGCTCTCATCTATACTCTACTCGCTCATCTATTCATGTTCACTCTACTATCTCGTCTATTCATCTAGTACTCCTATCTATTTCTTGGTACTCTATATTGGCTATTGACTGATTGTCTAAAGATAAACAATATAACCAATGCCTGGCAATATATAAAGGGCCCGATCTGGTCCTGGGATGTGCGCCCGAAAGTGCAAGTGCCCATGGAAGTGAAATGATCAGAGTGTTTGGCATTACACTCGAGTGTTATCTATCTCGACTATCTAAATGACAAGAAAAAGTGCTATATTCTCTCGTTGTCTTTTGACAAAAGTGCTATACTATACTCGTTGTGCTATTGCTATACTTTGTGCTATTTGTGCTATGACCATCTTGCTATTTGTGCTATACTCGACACTCGTGCTATATTTGGAAAGTTGTGCTATTTTGTTCTCGTGCTATCCTGCTATCTTTTACTTGACTCTCTTGCTCTGTCATTAGTTACTCTGCCTTTAATGCATTAATCATTTAAAGCATGCTTGACTATTGAGATTTAAGTCCTACTAGGCGTTATCGCTCACCCTCCGTTATTTGTCGTTGTGTTCTCAGGTGAGACCGAGGATGACACATACACTCAAGAGGACGGGAACGACCAAGAGTGACGTTATGAGAACCCTAGCGTCCTAGCCTTATGTTCGAGTCATAGTTTAGTCTTTACTTTATTTCAATGTAATTGGGCCCTATAGTATGGCTCTGATATTAGTGGTTGTATCTAGACATTGGAGAGTTATTAATGAGAAGAATTATCTTTATTATTATTCATTGTGCAATGGTTTGATGTCTAGTACTTGCCTTGTACCCGTTTACTTGCAACTGCCTCGCGTTCCGATATTCCACGTCGAGGCGTGACAATTTTGTGGTATCAGAGCCTAGGTTATTCTTAAGTATAAGATGATCTAGGTTAACCTGCCTCGACTAGAGTCCATTATCCTACCTATGTGAGTTGTGGTTAGAGCCAAGGGTAAATAGCTAAAAATGAACTCACACACGCATGAATTAAATTCTACATCAATATCATGACAATAAGTTATTTTGTAGGAACTAAGCAACAAAGATGACTGCTGAACGTGCTCAAATGAGGGGCATGCAACACACCATCTAAGAACTAACGGGCGGAATTGTGCAAGCTACCCAAGGAGGTGGCAATCGTGGTGGTGCAGGTGACTTGCATCGTAACTTCCGGAGTCTAAATCCACCCAGGCTTAGTGGATCCACGGATCTGGATGAAGCCGAGCATTGGCTAAAGGAAACAGAAAGGATTTTTCGTGTTATGCAATGTGCAGCGGGGGATAAGCTACTACTAGCCACATTTCAACTTGAAAAGGACGCCCGCGCTTGGTGGGAGTCTATTGAAGCGACCAGAGCTAATGGTCAGTTCACCTGGACCAAGTTCAAAGAAGCTTTTAATTCCAAATACTTCTCGGAGCGTGTCCAAGAAAGGAAGGCTGCGAAATTCACTGCTCTGAAATAGTGGAGCTTGACTGTGGCCGAATATGAAGCCCAGTTCTCTAGACTGGCAAGGTATGCTAAACACCTGGTGAACACGAAGAGAATGAAGGCTAAGCGCTTTCTTAACGGCCTTAAGCCTCACTACATTACCCAACTAGCACCTCTCGACATCCAGACCTACGCCGAGATGGTGAAGAAAGCTCAGCTGCTGGAAGATGCTACGGACTTCACCGACCGTATCAAAGGGAAGTTCATGAAAAAGGAAATGACTTCTGTACCATCATCTGCCAAGCCGACCAATGGCATGAAACATCCCTTCAACATCATGGAGGGGTCTAGCCAAGAAAGAAAACCCAAGGTCTTCTTACCCAACACTCCAGTGAAAAGTAATTGCAAGCATTGTGACAAGCCATGTCACACTGCTGACGAATGCTGGAGGAAAGTTGGCGCATGTCTGCATTGCGGAAGTCGCGAGCACCGCATCCCCGAGTGCCCGCTGCTGAAAGAACATGAGAGGTGCCTTAATGCGCCTAAGAAATAGAGAAGACTGCAAGCCCTGCATGATGAAGAACCCGCTACGGACGGTGGCGTGGTAGAAGGTACTCTACAAGTTTTCTCCTTATCAGCATTTGTCTTATTTGATACTGGAGCAACTCATTCATTTATATCTCAACACTTTGCTGATACCCTAACTGCAAAACCTATATCCATGGGTTGTGAGTTCACTGTCACAATGCCACTAGGAGAGAAGGAGAAATTGAACAAATACTTTCCCTCTGCCGATGTAATGATCGGAGACCATAACCTAAAAGCCGACCTGGGGTGTATGCCCATGGAAGGCTATGATGTAATTTTAGGAGCCGACTGATTGTCCACATATGGGGCAAGTGTCGACTGTAAGAAAGGGAAGGTTACCTTTAGTGACTTTCCTAAATTGGCATTCTCTGGGATTAGACATAAGAGACGGATGCCTCTAATCTCCGCCATAAAAGCCCACAATATGATAAGGAAAGGTTGCATTGCTTTCCTTGAGGCCGTAGTAGTGGAAAAGAAGGGTTCTAAGATAGAAGACATCCACATAGTCTAGGATTACCCCGATGTGTTTCTTGAAGATTTTCCAGGGATTCCCCCAGAACTAGATGTCAACTTCGCCATTGAATTGATCCCTGGAGCCGCCCCGGTATCGTGTCAACCGTACCGGATGTCACCTGCCGAGCTCAAAGAATTGAAGGCACAACTGATGGAGCTGTTAGAAAAGGGGTTCATCAGACCAAGTACTTCCCCATGGGGAGCACCTGTGCTATTCATCAAGAAGAAAGATGGATCGATGAGGCTATGCATCGACTATCGTCAACTCAATCAGCTCACCATCAAGAACAAATACCCATTGCCCAGGGTCGATGAACTATTCGACCAAATATCCAGAGCTCAATATTTCTCGAAGATCGATCTTCGATCTGGCTATCATCAAATGAGGATCAAGGATGACGATATTATTAGGAACGGATGGGTGGAAGGATCAGATCTAGAAGGGGGGGTTGAATAGATCTAATGCCAATTAACGCGGAAGCTTAAGCAATTAAAAATTACTTCTAATCAGAGATCAAATCACCCAATTAATTTACTGATCTGAAGTGTGATTTGGGTGTGTGAGCAAATCAATTAGTAGTGTGAACGAAATCCCTATGCATGCATCTAGCGAGACACAAAGGCAAACCACAAATCAAACCAATGCACAGAGGATTTTTAGGTGGTTCGGAAATCACCTCCAGTGACTCCTACGTCTACCCCTCACACAGTGAGGCGACACTACTCAAAAACCTTGAGTACAACTCACACAGGAGCACGACGACTCCAAACACCCTTGAGCACGACGACTCAAGAAACACCTGGAGCACGACGACTCCAAACACCCTTGAGCACGACGACTCAAGAAACACCTGGAGCACGACGACTCCAAACTGAGCACGACGGCTCAAACAACAACCGGAGTACGACGACTCCAAATTGAGCACGACGGCTCAAACCACACAGTGAGTGCGACGACTCACAAACCTGAGCTCGACGGCTCAGAGTACAAAATCTAGATCAAACACAAAAGAGATCAGATCCTCTAGCAATGATCTGATTCAAGATAGTTTCGTACATAGAAATTTGTACAGAACTTCATGCACAAATCTCATTGACGAACTAAGGAAGAACGAACTCAGAAGTAAAGCAAATAGATGTAGAAAGAGTGTTCTTCGATGAAGAGGCCTTGCAGACGCTTCAATTGAGGAGCCTTGATGGAAATCGATGGAGATTCTCCTCAATTGGCGATGCTCTGCTTTGATGGCATCTGAAATGCCAGAGATCCTTCTTCTCCTGTGCCTCTTCAGTTGGATCTGCTCCCTTGTCTTGCACAGCAAGCTTCTCTCCAGGGATTCCCCTTGATTCCCTTGTCCTTCCTCTTGAAAGGATGGCTTGAAGCTTCTGGAGATGGAGACAGATCTGGAAAGCCCCTTTTAGCCGTCAAAAAGGTTCTTCAGGAAGTGTATGGGCTCTCTTGCCTTGGGGTACAAGGAACATGGGTATTTATAGCCCCATATGTCCATAAAGTGCTTTAGGGTGCATGGGCACAGAACCCTAGGTCAAATCCCCTAAATCCCAAGCAGCCACGTGTACAGAGAAATTCACGATTTTGACTTTCAGCCGGAGTGTGTCGACCTGCCCTGAACTAGTGTCGACCTGCTGTCCCATTTCTGCAAACTGGTCTGCTGGAAACTGGGTCTAGTGTCGACCTGCCCTTCTGGAATCTGGGACTAGTGTCGACCTGCTTTGAGCTAGTGTCGACCTGCCCTTCTAGAATCTGGGACTAGTGTCGACCTGCTTTGAGCTAGTGTCGACCTGCTGTCCCAGTCTGGCAACTGGGTCTTCTGGAATCTGGGACTAGTGTCGACCTGCTTTGATCTAGTGTCGACACTACCAAGACAAAAATGTGTGAACCTAAAAATTTAACACATAAACCATTAGTACAAGATATTATCATTAAAATATGAGATATTAAACATCAAAAACATGTTGTTTAAGCATTATTGTGATATGTATAAAATGTATAACATGTTCAACATATCATCATCAAAATCACAACATGTCACAAACTCTCATCATTAAAATCACAATATGTCATCAACAATATCACAGTATGTCATCATCAAAATCAAGGTATGAGTGATGTTCAATGGATATCATTAAATTACAACTTTAGGAAGTTCCAAAACACACTCAACCCAACAATCTCCCCCTTTTTGATGATGACAAAACATATGCACAATCTCCCAATATCTTGACTCCCTTGACTGTAATAATTCCCCCTTTGACCATATACACACTTTGACATTTCTCCTTTAAAGAACTTTCTCCCCCTTTTTGGAAGGCCCCTTTCTCCCCTCAGATGTGCCCTTTTCTCCCCCTTTTTGACAACATCAAAAGGATAGACAGGAGAGAGAAACAAAGATTGTAGGAGATCAAGAAATGAAATGTAGGGAATAAAAGGTCAGAGGCATTCAAAATAAGTGAGGCAAAGTGATATTATCAGTTGAGAGAAATTATTGTGTTTTTGTTATTGTGCAACAAAGTTTAATGACAAAGACACACTCAACACAAAGAATAGCAAATTACAATAATTGAATGTGGTTAAAATAATGATGCACATGTGAAATAAAGTGACCTATATGAGTGAGCAGAAGTATTTAACAAGGACGTTAGGAGCTTTAAGTTTAACACAATGTAAAATAATAGGTCTAAACACAGTAAACATGAACTTAATTAAGGTCTTAAGCTTTTCTATCCTGTCTTTTTGATTTTCCTTCAATTTTCACTAGGAAAGAATACAAGAATAAATTAGTTAAATCTCACTTTTCAGTGCAAGAAATCACATTGATCAGATGCAAGACCTCTGATTACTCAGTGGTTTAACTTTCATTATCTTATACAGAGTTGAAAATTTTGATTTCCACTTTTTGACGCGAAACAAATCACTTGTCAGGTGAAATGGCCCGGTTACTCAGTGGTTCGAGCATTTGCATTGCTCTGTTTGTATCTTTCCAGATTGATCATTTTTCTTTTGACATTTTACAGGAATATTTTTGCTTTGACCAGAAAAGTCATGACTATGAATTTAGGAAAATTATTCTTAACATGTGGTAAAGATAAAGCTTAAACATACACATGTGAAATATTAAAGCCACTCATGTGCCTATTATAGTGTTTTGCAAATCATTTTAAAAACATTCAGTATTATGACTGCTTAACCTTGAAATGATACTGAATCTTTGAAATTAAACTAAATGCACAATGAGTTTAGTTTCAATGTCTTAATTCTCTCATAAGAAAATAGCACGAGGTCTCAAAAATTCTGATGAATTTGGGGTTCAAGATAGACAAGTAAGGTCAAGAGATATGACAATGACTCCCCCTCAACAATTGCATACAAGACTCTTGATACTTGGCGGAGAAATATACTCACGCATAGTGAAAGTGTCCAGACAAGCCTGACTTGTCTTTCTTCAAATCTCCATTTGATATACCAAGAATGTCAATGCAATGTGAGAGTGAGGAATTTATGAGCAAGAATATTTGTCAACAAACTGAATGAGAGTTGATGATGAATCAGATATGACAGAATATTTCTCCAGCAAATTTCTCCAGCATTTCACTCAAAGATTCTTTCGAATTCACTCCCCCATAAGATATGCATGATATGAAATGATCATTTAAGCAATTCAGATATGTTCATTCCAAGCAATTTGCACAGAAAGAGTATGAACATGATCAAGCATATATCAACAGGCAATTTATTGAAGGAGAAGAATTTTGCAAAGACTCAAAATAAAGTTTTTGAGATTTTCATTTTGCTTGATGACCTTTATGCAGAGAAGACTATTGATACTTGGCGGAGAATTTTTCTCACGCATGATGATAGTTTCCAGACAAGCCTAACTTGTCCTTTCACATTTCACCATTTGATATACCACATAGTCACTGCAAAAGGGTCAATTACATTTTTTTTAGCATGAAATTCATTGCATTTATTGAAAAACATATTTGCACTTTTTCAAATTTACTCCCCCTTAATATGTGCATGGAATGAAAAAGTTAGCAAGCAATTCACACATGATTATGAGCACAATTAGCTTTAAGCATAACTTGACTTTTGGTACTTGACGGAGTATTTTACTCACGCATAATGATAGTTTCCAAACAAGCATAACTTGTTTTTCCACATGTCATCATTTGATATACCAAGAAGTCAAAGCAGTTAGTATGCACACAGACTCATGGGAACAGTTAAGCATGCATGATAACACCAATATGATTCCAATTGTTATGACATAAAGTTCATTGTTGGGAGTAGCATTGAAACACATTTCTCATTTTTTAGATAGAAATTAAACATTCATTTCAATTAGGCAATTCAAAATTGAAATAATAAGAAGTTTTACCTAAATGGTCTTCATTTCTTTTTCAAAGATTTTACCTGTTTTCTCTAATCATTTCTAGCCTTGCACAACCAATATCTTGAATCCATTTACAGTGTATGGCTGCAAGACTTCTCAGCTTGCTGATCAAGCTAGTTTTGGGACCCACACTTGCTTGGGTCCTGCAATGAAATCAATGTTAGATTGCAACAAAGATTTCTGAATCCAAAATGCTTTTAATTTTTGTATAGATGCATTTCTTTCATTGATAGAACTATGAGCAGAATTAGTATAGATTTTCTTTTTGCCTTGATCAATGCATCTATATTTTCATGAAGTTTTCTATTTTTTGGATTTTTAATATGAGCAGAAACAAAATGATTTTGTGCAACATTTCTATGCCTATACACATGGAATTTTTGAACATTTTCAGTATGAACATGATGTTTATTCCTATGTGTATGAGCATGTGCATTAGACTGAAATTTCTGAGCATGCACAATAAAATCATTTCTGTACCAACAGTCCCTAGAAATATGACCAATTTTATGACAATGGAAGCATTGGACTGATTTGGCATGTTTATTGAAATTTTGATTTCTATTCCAGCAATGTTTGGCAAGATGACCAGGTTTATTACAGTGAAAGCAAATGAGAGCATTTTTTACCTGATACTTACCTTGGCATTTGTGCATTTGTTGGAATCTCCTCTTTATGTGAGGAGGCTTGCCATGAGGGGAATGAGGTACCTTTTGGTGGCTCTTGGCATGATGTGAATTTGGAACTTGCCTTGGAGCTTTTTGAACTGATGGAGAAGGTAGATGAATCTTCTTGACAGTGGCATTCTCCTTTTTCTCTTTCTGTTTCTGAACAAGACCTTTCACTAGTTTTCCATTAGAGATATCAGGGTTCTTGTTCACAGCAGATTTCACAAATGTTATTGTGCTTTTCTTTTCATTTTTCTTAGTTTTAACAGAAGCAAGACTTGTGTTCTTCAATTCATTTTGAATCTTCTATTTTTCAGCTTTTAATGCAACAACTTCTTTTTCTGAAGTTTGAAGCTTGTTTAGCATGATATCTAAACCATTTTTCATCTTGTTCTTTTCATTTTCAAATTGAGCAATTTGTTTTTCCAAGTCAGAAATTTTATTACTCAAATTGCTACATTCATTCTCCAATGGTCTGTCATGGAACAAGCCTTCAATCTTCCTTTTTAAGTGACAATTTTCTTCAACAAGTTGTTTGCATCTCTCATTTATTTGATGATCATGAGCCATATTAGAAATTTGTTTGTTTAATTGATCATTATCAAATTTGAAATTGTTATTGAGATCAATCAATTCTTCTTTTTCATTTTCCAGATCAATGACTTTTGATTTCAATAGCTCATGATTTTCTTTCAATCCATTCAATTTAGTTTCACAGATTTGGACTTCATCTTCCAAATTCTCTTTTTCAGAATTTAATTTTTCAACTTCAATTTTCAAATTCTCAATTTCTTCTGAAAGATCTTTGTCATTTTTCTGGAGCAATTCAAGTGTATTTTTCAAGTTTTCACTTTCTTTATGACAATGTTTTAAAGTCTTTTTCAAGTCTTTATTTTTAGTGTTCAGTTGTACATTAAGACTTTGTATCTTTTCACAGAATTTAATCAATTCAGCATAAGACATGCCCTCATCTTCATCAGAATCAGAATTGAAATACACAAATGGATCTGGAGTTGATTTACCTGACCTTTTAGACCCATTTGAACTCTTGTGTTCTGAAGAGGATGAAGAGTGTTCTGAACTCTTAGACTTTGCTATGAGAGCCATAGTTTTCTGAATTCTTTTTGCTCCTTTTCTTTGTGAGTTCTTTCCATCACTTCTGTTAGCCATGAAGCATAACTCCTCATTTGCTGAACTTGAAGAGTTCTCTTCATCATCCTCACTTTGGTCTTCATCTGACCAAGTTGCAATCATGGCTTTTGGCTTCTTCAATTTGTTGTTCTTCTCATATTTGTCCTTTTTGATCTCAGGACACTCACCTTTCATGTGTCCTTTCTTGTTGTACCTGTAGCAATCAATATCTTCATTAGTTTTTTGATTTCTGCTATCATTACAATTTGAAGAAGAAGCATTCCTTTTATTAGAAGAATATTGTTTCTTTTCATTAAATCTTCTTCTTCTTGATTTTAAAAATTTTCTAAATTGTCTAGTCATGATGTCAAGTTCATCTTCATTAAACTTAGACTCATCAGAACTTGATGTTTCTTGATTTTTCTCTTTGATGCTTGATGAAGCCTTAAGTGCTACTGGTTTA
Source organism: Colocasia esculenta (assembly GCA_014218235.1). NCBI lineage: Eukaryota > Viridiplantae > Streptophyta > Magnoliopsida > Alismatales > Araceae > Colocasia > Colocasia esculenta. The sequence continues at coordinate 14,749,001 of CM024765.1, read as the reverse complement.
GCCTTAAGCATGTGTTCTTCATTTCTCTTCAGATTTATTTCATAAGTCATTAAAGATCCTATGAGTTCATCCAAGGAGATTTTGGATAAATCCTTAGAATCTTCAATCACTGTAGCCTTTGTGTGCCAAACAGATGATAGAGAGTGCAAAGTTTTTCTTACCAGATCAGCATCAGTGTATTCCTTACCTAATGCCTTCAGTCCATTGACAATTATCATAAACCTAGCAAACATTTCAGAAATCGATTCATCAGATTTCATCATAAACAATTCATATTCAGAAACAAGTATGTTTGCTTTGATTTCCCTAACTTGAGATGTTCCCTCATACATCAATTCAAGTTTATCCCACATTTCTTTAGTAGATTTACACATGGATATTCTTGAATATTCTTTAGGGTGGACTGCACACTGAAGCATGTTCATGGCACTATAATTAAGAGTAGCTTTCCTAATTTGCTCTCTAGTCCAACTCTCCTCATCTTCATGATTTTCATAAGGACCACTTCAACTATCCTCCAAATTTCATAGTTTTGAGCCCTAAGAAAAACTTGCATGTGATTTTTCCAGTATGAATAATCAGTCCCATCAAAATATGGTGGTCTATTAATGGAATGGCCTTCGGCTACAAATCCTCGAGAATCCATCAATGAGATGGTGAAAGAGCAAGCAAACAATTCAAGCAATTAACACAAAGATCAAACAGAAGCAATTAAATCAGATTAGAGATAGACGTTAACCCTCTCTGATACCAATTGTTAGGAACGGATGGGTGGAAGGATCAGATCTAGAAGGGGGGGTTGAATAGATCTAATGCCAATTAACGCGGGAGCTTAAGCAATTAAAAATTACTTCTAATCAGAGATCAAATCACCCAATTAATTTACTGATCTGAAGTGTGATTTGGGTGTGTGAGCAAATCAATTAGTAGTGTGAACGAAATCCCTATGCATGCATCTAGCGAGACACAAAGGCAAACCACAAATCAAACCAATACACAGAGGATTTTTAGGTGGTTCGGAAATCACCTCCAGTGACTCCTACGTCCACCCCTCACACAGTGAGGCGACACTACTCAAAAACCTTGAGTACAACTCACACAGGAGCACGACGACTCCAAACACCCTTGAGCACGACGACTCAAGAAACACCTGGAGCACGACGACTCCAAACACCCTTGAGCACGACGACTCAAGAAACACCTGGAGCATGACGACTCCAAACTGAGCATGACGGCTCAAACAACAACCGGAGTACGACGACTCCAAATTGAGCACAACGGCTCAAACCACACAGTGAGTGCGACGACTCACAAACCTGAGCTCGACGGCTCAGAGTACAAAAGCTAGATCAAACACAAAAGAGATCAGATCCTCTAGCAATGATCAGATTCAAGACAGTTTCGTACATAGAAATTTGTACAGAACTTCATGCACAAATCTCATTGACGAACTAAGGAAGAACGAACTCAGAAGTAAAGCAAATAGATGTAGAAAGAGTGTTCTTCGATGAAGAGGCCTTGCAGACGCTTCAATTGAGGAGCCTTGATGGAAATCGATGGAGATTCTCCTCAATTGGCGATGCTCTGCTTTGATGGCATCTGAAATGCCAGAGATCCTTCTTCTCCTATGCCTCTTCAGTTGGATCTGCTCCCTTGTCTTGCACATCAACCTTCTCTCCAGGGATTCCCCTTGATTCCCTTGTCCTTCCTCTTGAAAGGATGGCTTGAAGCTTCTGGAGATGGAGACAGATCTGGAAAGCCCCTTTCAGTCGTCAAAAAGGTTCTTCAGGAAGTGTATGGGCTCTCTTGCCTTGGGGTACAAGGAACATGGATATTAATAGCCCCATATGTCCATAAAGTGCTTTGGGGTGTATGGGCACGGAACCCTAGGTTAAATCTCCTAAATCCCAAGCAGCCACGTGTACAGAGAAATTCACGATTTTGACTTTCAGCCGGAGTGTGTCGACCTGCTCTGAACTAGTGTCGACCTGCTGTCCCATTTCTGCAAACTGGTCTGCTGGAAACTGGGTCTAGTGTCGACCTGCCCTGAGCTAGTGTCGACCTGCCCTTCTGGAATCTGGGACTAGTGTCGACCTGCTTTGAGCTAGTGTCGACCTGCCCTTCTAGAATCTGGGACTAGTGTCGACCTGCTTTGAGCTAGTGTCGACCTGCTGTCCCAGTCTGGCAACTGGGTCTTCTGGAATCTGGGACTAGTGTCGACCTGCTTTGATCTAGTGTACCAAGACAAAAATGTGTGAACCTGAAAATTTAACACATAAACCATTAGTACAAGATATTATCATTAAAATATGAGATATTAAACATCAAAAACATGTTGTTTAAGCATTATTATGATATGTATAAAATATATAACATGTTCAACATATCATCATCAAAATCACAACATGTCACAAACTCTCATCATTAAAATCACAATATGTCATCAACAATATCACAGTATGTCATCATCAAAATCAAGGTATGAGTGATGTTCAATGTATATCATTAAATTACAACTTTAGGAAGTTCCAAAACACACTCAACCCAACAGATATCTTCAAAACAGCTTTCAGGAGCAGGTATGGACACTATGAATTCGTAGTTATGCCGTTTGGTCTAACCAATGCTCCTGCAGCCTTTATGCAACTCATGAATAGCATATATCGGCCATACCTTGACAAGTTTGTGGTCATCTTCATTGACAATATCCTCATATATTTAAAGACCAAAGAAGAGCATGAAGAACACCTAAAGATTGCACTGCAAGTCTTACGAGACAACAAACGGTACGCAAAGCTAAGCAAGTGCAAATTCTGGCTTGAAGAAGTGTCCTTCTTGGGCTATGTCATCTCAAAGGACGGCATCTCAGTTGATCCCTCCAAAGTTGAAGTTGTACTTAATTGGGAGAGACCAACCAATGTCACAAAATTAGAAGCTTCTTAGGACTGGCTGGCTACTACAGGCGGTTCATTAAGGACTTCTCCAAGATCGCCGTTCATCTCACACGACTGACACGAAAGGTGAATCCCTACTCCTGGAGTAAAGAGTGTGAGAAAAGTTTCCAAACTCTTAAAGATTGCCTTAACTCAGCACCTGTTCTCGCTCTGCCAATAGAGGGAGAAGGTTTCTCTATCTACACCGATGCCTCGGGGATTGGGCTAGGTTGTGTATTGATGCAAAAGGAGAAGGTTATTGCTTATTCTTCAGGACAACTGAAGACGTATAAAGTCAACTACCCTGTGTATGATCTAGAGTTGGCTGCCGTGGTCTTCGCCTTGAAGATCTGGAGACATTACTTGTATGGTGAGAAATTTACTGTCTACTCAAACCATAAAAGCCTGAAGTACTTATTCTCCCAGAAGGAACTCAACATGAGATAGAGAAGATGGCTAGAATATCTGAAGGATTTCAACTTCAACATCCAATACCATCCAGGAAAGGGTAATGCCATGGCTGCTGCTCTTAGTAGGAAGCCAATGGCATCTATTTCAAGTCTAGTCCTTGGCGAGATGCAACTACTAGAACAATTCACAAGGTTAGACTTAACTATTGAACATAGAGATGATCGAGTTTTGATTGCCAATATCAAGATTCAATCCGACTTGCTGGAAGAGATTAAAACCCCACAAGATAATGATCCATTCTTAGTTCGCATCAAGGAAACCTTAACTGAAAGACCGGACTTCGATATGACTGAGGATGGAAGACTGGTGTTCCAAGGGAGGACATGCGTCCCCGATAATGAAGAACTGAAGAGGAAGCTAATGGATGAAGCTCACAAGACAAAGTACACTATTCATCCTGGAGGTACCAAAATGTATCAAGACATGAAAAGAACGTTTTGGTGGCCGAACATGAAGAGAGAGGTAGCCCAGCATGCTGCTCACTGCCTTACTTGCCAACAAGTAAAAGTGGAACACCTGCGCCCTGCTAGTGTACTCAGACCGCTAGATATTCCAGAATGGAAATGGGAAAGCATTGGCATGGACTTCATCATAGGTTTACCCAAGACTCGTGGTGGACTGGACGCAATATGGGTCATTGTCGACCGACTAACCAAATCCGCCCATTTTCTAGCCATAAAGAGTAAGTGGTCGATGGAGGTACTAGCTGCCCTGTATGTCAAGGAGATTGTAAGACTGCATGGAGTTCCATCATCTATTGTCTCGGATCGAGATCTGAGATTTACATCTCATTTTTGGAAAGGACTGTAAGGTGCACTGGGTACTAAACTCAACTTTAGTACCACATTCCATCCACAAACTGATGGGCAAACTGAAAGAACCAACCAAATAGTGGAAGACATGTTGAGAGCTTGCACTATAGACTTCCAAGGATATTGGAACGAGCACCTATCCCTCATTGAGTTCGCCTATAACAACAGTTACCAGGTGAGTATTAAGATGGCGTTGTTCGAAGCACTCTACGAAAGAAATTGTAGATCTCCTACATGCTGGAATGAGGTGGGAGAGCAGTAATGGCTAGGCCCGGATATGGTACAACGAACAACAAAGGACATTTAGGTGATTAGAGATCGGCTTAAGACTGCTCAGTCTAGACAAAAGAGCTATGCCGATAAAAGAAGGAGAGACTTAGAATTCCAAGTCGGTGATCATGTATTCTTAAAGGTGTCACCCACCCGTGGCATCCAAAGATTTGGTGTGAAAGGAAAGCTCAGTCCTAGATTTATCGGTCCTTTTGAAGTCCTCGAAAGGATTGGTGAGGTTGCATACCGACTGGCGTTGCCACCAGATCTGGCATGTGTACACAATGTTTTCCATGTCTCCATGCTCAAGAAATATGTATATGATCCTACACACATCATTCGCCACGAGAAGCTGGTATTCAACAAGGATGTGACATATGAAGAGAAGCCAGTCAAGATACTAGAACGAAAGGTACAACAGCTCAGGAACCGATTCACGTGGTTAAAGTCTTATGGAATAACCTCAGAGTGGAAGAAGCCACATGGGAACCGGAAGGAACCATCAGACGGAACTACCCCGACCTTTTCGGTAAGACATTCTCTCCTGGATGATCATATGAATTTGGGGACCAAATTCTTTTTAAGAGGGGGAGGATGTAGCAACCTGAATTTTTTGGAAAAAATAAAAATAATAAAAATAAAAGTAATTAGAAAATCAAATAAAAGAGAATTAAATAAAACCCATTAAATGAAAAGAAGTAATGGGCTTTGTTAAATAGACCCATTAAAAATTAGAGGGCCAAAATAGAGATTTTTAAAAGGGAAATAATAGGAAAATACCTTAAATTCGTAACTAAATTATTACTTAAATAGAAAAGAGGTATTTAATACATTAAATAGCTAATTTGAATTGGAATTGGATTCCTAAACCTACCCCAGTAGCTTGGCCACGAATTTAGCTCCCATCCTAACGCAATTAGAAGTTCTCAAGCTTGGAAAGGGTGAGAGAAATAGGAAATCCCGAAATTTAATAGGAATTAGAGTCCTATTAGGAATTAGAAATACAAGAGACATAAATACTCTCTTAAACCTCCATGGCCGGACCTAGCTCGTTGCCAAGGGTTTCTGGACTAGGAAGAGAGGCCAAGGAGGAGGAGAACTCGTGGGGAGAAGGAGCTCTCAAGCCATCAACCTCGTTCTTCAAGTTCTAGCCCTAGAAGAGTAAAACGATCAAAGATAGACATTCTCATGAGCAAAACTAAATCAATTTTATTTGTAGGTTGATCTAAACCTCAGGATTCAAAGCCCTCTTGTCTCATATTTTTTCATTGAGTAAATATTTTGTTCTTAATTTTTGAACTTCTGTAAACTCCATGACCCCGAGCCCCCTTCTTAATTCTTGATCTCCATGTATACTAAACCACATGCTACGAAATTTTTATTAGGGATACTGATGCATGTTAGGCTTCTTTTGCCCCTAAAAGCCCTAATTTTCATTCATCCTATCTTCCGAATTAATTCGTTGATCTCATCTGTGTGTTGTTCCATGTTCTTCATGATTACACATGACCGAAGCATGTTGAAACCCTGTTTGTTTTTTAATCCCTATTTACTGTAAGTACCCATGCATGTCTAGATCAAATCGCAACTTGTTTCATGAATTTTCATCGCTTGTACAATTAGTTATGATTTGCTGAATCACCTTGTGTCAAATAGTGTGAGGTCTGGCCCGCAATCCAATGCAATGTTCTTTCCCTATCGGACTCAGGCGCAGACCCTGTGACCGCGACGGCCTGAGAGGCCGCATTCATAGGGCCATCGCGACAGAGCCTTCCGTCGTGATCTGATCACGACAGGGCCTGTCGTTACGATCTACCTGTCCGATCTGTTAAGCCCGTCGCGACCCTCAGGCGACCCCGTCGCGATCTGCCTGCCCGAACGGTCAAGGCCGTCGCGTTCTGTACAAGACCCCGTCGCGATCTCAGTTGACCCTGTCGCGACCCTTACAAGGGTGCGTCACGTTCTTGCTTTTTGCATGAAAACCCACATCTTTGCAAGACTTGTTGTGCTACAGTTACCCCCTTGTTTTGCTAACTGTCTGAAACATAGAAATCAAAGCTGTAATTATTGAAGGTATTCTAATTAATTAAATTCAATCACATGACCTTTCATATCTATGATTTCATGACACATGCACACACTTTGAACCATCCAATTATGGCTTAACTTGGCATGTAATTAACTCATAATACATCTGGTAATTTATGCAATTAAATTGCCATATTTTAAATAGACTTGTCTACGTTTTCTCGTGATGTTTTGGGAATACCGTTATCGACGCTCCACTGTTCTAGAATTCCTCTAGAACGTCGAGCACTTGTTTCTATATACACACTCTCTCTTGACTTGGACGAACTCTCTGTCGGTTACTCCTTCTGTCGGACTAGTGAATCATTGTTCAAGGCCTCTGTAAGTCTCCTCTATCCATGGATTCACACATGGTCGACGAGCCAGTTGTACCCTAACACCTATGAAACCCTTTAGGGATCAACATGATCCAAACAGATATTAGAAGTTCGCTCTTATCTTGAATCACGTCGGACCTCTTGACCTGTGCTTAACATGGCCAGTGGAAGTGTCGTGAGTTCCACCTGACTGCCAACACAAGGTGCGCGTGTTGTGCAACTATTACTGTCGCCTGTTTACTCGACGTGTTACGTGCAATGTCCACTAGCTTTCATCTATACTCTACTCGCTCATCTATTCACGTTCACTCTACTATCTCGTATATTCATCTAGTACTCTCATCTATTTCTTGGTACTCTATATTGGCCATTGACTGATTGTCTAAAGATAAACAATATAACCAATGCCTGGCAATATATAAAGGGCCCGATCTGGTCTTGGGATGTGCGCCTGAAAGTGCTAGTGCCCATAGGAGTTAAATGATCAGAGTGTTTGGCATTACACTCGAGTGCTATCTATCTCGACTATCTAAATGACAATCAAAAGTACTATATTCTCTCGTTGTCTTTTGACAAAAGTGCTATACTATACCCGTTGTGCTATTGCTATACTTTGTGCTATTTGTGCTATGGTCATCTTGCTATTTGTGCTATACTCGACACTTGTGCTATATTTGGAATGTTGTGCTATTTCGTTCTCGTGTTATCCTGCTATCTTTTACTTGACTCTCTCGTTCTGTCATTAGTTACTCTGCATTTAATGCATTAATCATTTAAAGCCTGCTTAACTATTGAGATTTATGTCCTACTGGGCATTATCGCTCACCCTGCGTTATTTGTTGTTGTGTTCTCAGGTGAGACCGAGGATGACACATACACTCAAGAGGACAAGAACAACCAGGAGTGACGTTATGAGCACCCTAGCGTCCTAGCCTTATGTTCGAGTCATAGTTTAGTCTTTACTTGATTTCAATGTAATTGGGCTCTATAGATTGGCTCTGATATTAGTGGTTGTAACTAGACATTGGAGAGTTATTAATGAGAAGAATTTTCTTTAGTATTATTCATTGTGCAATGGTTTGATGTCTAGTACTTGCTCTATACCCGTTTACTTGCAACTGCCTCACGTTTCGATATTCTGTGTCGGGGCATGACAACTCCGGTCGCAGTCCTCGGATGAAGTATTCCACCATCATAACATTGTTAGTGACTACATAAGGTGCATACCTGCTCAAAGCCATATACCTCATTTGATATTCCAATACTGCCAAGTTCCCCTGTTGCAGTGTCCTAAACTGTTCTCTCTTAGATTGCTGAATTTGCACTAGAAAGAATGTATTGTTATAATAGTATCTTCCGCCCGACCTGCAAACACAGTCTGCATCTTGAGCCTCCACCATTCCTGTGCAAATCCGTGCAACTGGTAGGTAGCCAATATCACCCTATCGACCTGTGGGCATCTCATAGTGACAAAGACTCTTTCAATTTCATGTACCCAATGTTCTACTGTGTCCGGATTTAGACCTCCCGAATACGTAGGTGGCTGCAACCGCAGAAACCTCTTCACTAGTACTGTAGACTCCTCCACACTGGCTGATCATACTGGCACAACTGGTGGTACAAGTGCAATAGGTGGTACCTCAACTCCAGGTGGTGGTGGGGGTGGTGCTAATGGTACCAGTACTGCCTCTTCCTCAACTGGTGGTGCTGCAACTGCTGGCTGAATCGGTGGCTGCTGATCTAACTGTGTCTGAATTTCTGTGATGTTTTCCCATAACCTTTCAATCAGCTGATGTGTGGACTCCTCGGGCTCATCTCCACCACCTCCCAAATCCCTTCTATTAGCCATTTTTGATCCTACACATACATCATTCCAACCACATAACACACGAACAAATCATTATAAAACCAAGTCCAACTACCAGCAGTAGACTAAAGTAGGGACCAGGCTATGTACATTTCTTGTTCTTCATATTTACACGGACCTTGCTCTGATACCAAATGTGACGGTCCTCATCGTTCAAACCCTTTAACAAAATAACGAGATTGACCCCACTCCGTCTCTCGCGAACCGGCCGAATCCTCGCAAGGGATATCAACACACACATTTCCGTGGAAATATAAAAGAACATGCTGAACATACATGAGATTCCATATCTTACACACATTCACATGAAATGTACATATCCAGTTTTGAACTAAACTCAAAGTACGGGGTACAACTTCTTGGGACAAACCCCCAAGGCACAATAAGAAGGAAATTACTCTACTGGAGGCGTTGGCCCGACTTCGCTACGGTGCGGTCCCGAAGTAGAAGATGGATGAGAACCCTCCTACTCTCCTTCACCTATAAGAAGAAGGGGTAAGCCTTACAAGTCACTAGCACAATAGGGAAACTCCCCCAAAAGTCGAGATAACAATAAACATGTAAAGCAAGAATAAAGCATGCATTCAAATAACAACACTATCTAAGCATGGTACTACAGCTGTAAATAAATAAACCATTCTAGAATATATTCATGGTACAACCTTTAATAAAAAAACGGCAATTCACATTCAAGTGTACAAGCTAAAGAAGGGCATGCCGCACACGCGTCATGAGAACTGGTTCACGACACCAGCCATTGACTCGGACAAACCACTCAAGACTACCTCTCAGTCTCACAACCACGAACAAAAGGTCTAGCTACCGTTCCACCTCAACAAGGTCAAGAAACTGTGGAGACCAACCAACACCACTCCAGTAAACCACATGGCTATAGGCCCATGCCTGGAACCTTTAGGGACTCCGGCATGAGCTCCCTAAAGTGAGGCACTAGAAAACCAGACTAGCTGCGGACCAATAAATCTACTGGTGTTTGTCCCCCAACCACAAGCGCGATACAAGCGACCGCATATGTAACACCCCGGAAATTTAGTGATTTAAAAATTTTTAGAAATAAAAGGGAATAAATAAATTCTGTAATTATCAGAATGATAAAACTTACGTACTATTATCGTACGAGAGAAAACACATCGGAAAATTCCGTAAAAATTATAAATCAACCCCAAACATTATATCTGAGTGTCTCGCGAAGGAATTCATGCAACAAAAAATTCAATTGGCCAAGTGTACGTCACAATGTGACTAAATATTCAAATTAGGAAACAAAGTCGGAAAACAGTTAACGCGGAAATATAACACAACTATAAATTAAATAAATGGGTTGGAGAGACTTCCAACATGAAGTATTAATGATCCATTAATGAAATTGGGCCAATGAATCACTTGTAGCCCAATAACAAAATTGGAGCAAGAAATACTCAGAAATGCGCACTTGTAATTAAAGTGTAATTGGGAAGGACAAAGTAGGGTTAAAACTAGTGGTAATAGCCAAGCTTAGCAAGCCAAATCGTGGCCAACCATACTTGACACCTTCCCATGGTGTGGCTACCTCCTTTGGGAAGAGAAATCCCAATTTTTGGAAGGTGCCATGCTGAACCCATAGGCCACCTTTCCCAGTCCCATTTGGACATGAATTAAACCCTAGATGTATAAGAACTCATGAAGAAACTCTTAGGGTAAGTTTAGAAACGAGTTGGGGTCGTGAGCAGCAAGCCTAGGGCGCAGGAGGAAGAAGAACGGCTGGGGAAAAACTGAGTTCTTCCTCAACCTCGCTCTGCATCGACCCAGAACCTGCAAGGAATTCTTAGCATTCAAAGGTAGGTGTTCTCGGGCCAAGAGTAAACAAAACCAACACCATCATATAGATCTTCGAGTCTAGGTTCATTTGCACTTGATTTGACTAATTTTCATTGAGTATACATTGTGTATTAGTAGTTTTCCCTAAGTCGCGCACAGTTAGGGTTTTTATCTGTTCTTCTTATCATGCACGTGATTCAAGACCGAATTAGACTAAATACCCAACATCAAAGTTCTTCTACTTGTAGTCACGATCATTGTTTATGTTGTACGTTCTGTCTAAAAGTCCTTAGTTAGAGAGTTATAAGCGTGGTAAGAGAGTCGCTGCATGATACTGCGATTTTAGGCTGCACTTAGCTTTATGTTCTTCCTATTTTTTCATGAGATTAAAGACCGAATTTGGTCATATTACCAACATAAAAGTTCTTCCACTAGTCGTTATGATCATCCTTTATGTTTAACGTTTTGTCTAAATGTTTTTCGTTAGAGAGCTATAAGCATGGTAAGTAAATTGCTGCATGAGATGTGTTTTCGGGTTACACATGACTTTTATGTTTTCATATTTTTCTGGAGATTTCTAATTGATCTTTTCGTGGGATACCCTTGGAGTACAAGGATTGGGGAAATTTGTAACCCAACATGGCCAAAAGTACCTTAGGGGTGCGTGGGAACATGATCCAAGGTCGATTCACAAGATCCCTAGAGTGCCACGTGTCCAGATGTGACTAATGGTGGAAAAGTTCCCGGAGTGTGTCGACCTACCCATGGGGTGTGTCGACACACTGTCCCAAACTGGCACAAAAGATTTCTGGGAAGGGCCTCTAGTGTCGACACTACTTGATCCTGTGTCGACACGACTTGATCATGTGTCGACACTATTTGATCCTGTGTTGACACCCTGTATAGACCTGTTTACTAGGTTCTTTGGGAGTTGGGTCTAGTGTCGACTCTACTTGATTTTGTGTCAACACCACTTGACCATTTCTTCATCTTTTTGCCTTGTGTTTGAAGCATTGTGTCAACACTACTTGATTCTGTGTCGACACTACTTGACCATTTCTTCATCATTTGGCCTTGTGGTTGAAGCATTGGGTCGACACCAGTAGGGGGTGTGTCGACACTACTCTTGCAAAAGATTGCATGTCTTGGGTCTGATCGTTACATGATGTCTACTAGCATGTGCATGATGTCATATAGTATGCATGGACCTAAAAGAAATCAACGCATTGAAAAATGGTAATGATATGAATATGATTCTAATGTGTAATTGTGATTGACCTTATGTTCATTGGATTATCTGGTGATCTTACTTATTGTCAATTGATATGATAAGAATATGATATGAATGTGGGGATGAATACATGTTAGTATGGACTTGTTAGTGGAGTCAATATCATGATTTGCATATGAGTTTCAATAGATATATGTTTTCCGATGTTCAATTAATTATTTGTCAATCGCATACATGTTAGGAAAGATCCATGACACGTCACTTACACCTTTGCACGAATAGGCACACCCTTCTTGGGGAATCGAGAGCTCTCTGCCGGTCATTCCGAATCGGCAAGACTAGCGATCTTTTCCTTAAGGCCTCCGTAAGTCTTCGCTCTCTATGGATTCCCACATAGAGGCCGAGCTGGTTGTACCATGAAGTACCCTGGAGATAGAGAGCACCTGTTCTGCATATGATCTGTCATTAGTCATCCTCATGTCAAGACATTAATGAATTATGAAACATAAGATACGTCGTTATACTGCCCTTTTGTTCTCTTGAGCTTTTGTCATAATTTGACTCTATGAATGATCATGTCTTTCTTACTATGAGCTTGTCATTGAAACTCTGTGGCCATAATATGAATATGTTGTTCGGCACAATATGGGACTTCAGTCCATTTGACTAATGCCTGTGCAATAGGGGCCCTGTCTAGTCCTGGGGAAGAGCGCCCCAACGTACTTATTAACCGCGGGAGTATGGACTTGTGGTGCTTGGCATGGCACTGATACGATATGCAAGATTTGTGAGAATGTGCCTTTGTTTGATATGATAAGTTTGATTTGATATGATGTGATAAGATTTGATAAGATACGTCTGACCATGCGAATACATGATATCTGTACGAATATGGCCAGTTCATTTTGATACGATTCTACTCTTGAAATATCTGTCCATTATATATGCAACTCGACATTTGATACGATATGATATCCGTTCTATTCCGCTATCCACTTGTTAGAAAAGCATGCATTGTCATCATGTTCATGTGCATATCTGCCTATTTAAAATGTTAATCATGTATATTAGTGCCCGCACAATATTGAGATGTAAATCCTACTGAGCTAGTTTGCTCACCCTATCATCCTGTCCTTTTCAAGTAGTGATGAGGAACCCGTGGAGTCCGATGGGGCAGGGCAAGAGTGATGAGTACCCGACATTGAGGAGATGAAGTGTTAGGAATAGATATTTGAGTAGTCTATGTATTAGTGAAACATTTTCATTTGAATAAGGGACCCTTTAGTTGGTTCTTCTTATGTAAGGTTGTAACTAGTTGAATGAAATGGAATAAAGTATATTTTTGTTGACCATATTATAGTCTCAAATGTGTTCTTTGTTCAGTTGTGACTCTGCGCTATTCAACTATGATACGTCTATTTGTATCGTTCACGTCTCCCGGTATTTATTCCGCTACTAAATATCGGGGCGTGACAGTTGGTATCAGAGCCTAAACTTTAGGGTCCAAGGGAATAGGAACATAGAATGAAACTAGATCACACGAGTCAAAATCTGTCGTACCTAATGTGAGCTTGGGTAGAAGCATGGGAATAGAAGTCACATGTGATATAGTTAGATGACTGACTTATATTATTATCTTGAATGTACTAATTACCTCAATGGCCGCTGAACTTGCCCAAGCTAGGAACATGCAACAAACAATACAGAACTTGACTCAGGCTATCCTGCAAGCCACCCAGGGTGGAGGTAACCGCGGAGCCGGTGATCTCCGTCGGAATTTTCGGAATATGGATCCGCCTAGGTTTGAAGGGAGTACTGACCCAGATGTTGCTGAATACTGGGTTAAGGAAATTGAAAGGATATTCAGGGTCATGCAATGCACGGACCAGAACAAAGTACTACTGGCGACTTTCCAATTAGAAAAGGATGCCAGGGCATGGTGGGAGTCGGTAGAAGCAACGCTGAATGGCCAGCAACTAACATGGGCTCAGTTCCTTGAGCAATTCAACACCAAGTACTTTTCTGAGATGGTCCAGGAACGGAAAGCAGCCGAATTTGCGCTTTGAAGTAGAGAGGACTTAATGTGGCCGAGTATGAGGCCCAATTCTCTCGCTTGTCCCAATATGCTGTTCACTTGATTGGGACAGAAAAGATGAAGGCAAAACGCTTTATGAATGGCTTGAGGCCCCAGTTCATCACTCAACTGGCGCCAATGGACATTCAAACCTATGCTGACATGGTAAAGAAGGCTCAGTTACTGGAAGATGCCATGGAGACTACCGAAAGAATTAAGGGAAAATCTGTGAAAAGGGAGCAAGTGTCTTCTACAGGAAGGTATCAGCCGACCATTGGGAAGAAAAGGCCCAGTGGCGGAGTAAATGAACTAGCTGATAAAAAGCCAAAGGGGTTAGGTAAGCAGATAGTGGTGACAACGGGAGAAAGGTGCAAACACTGTGACAAAGCTAGTCATCGGTCTAAACAATGCTGAAGAGCGCAAGGGAGATGCCTGCACTGTGGTAGTCATGACCACAGGATCTCGGACTGCCCAATGCTGAAAGAACAAGCCCCTAAAGACAGGCATCCGAATGGACAGAAGAGGCAAGGCCGCTTGCAAGCTATTCAAGAACCTGAAGCTACTGAAGAAGGAGGTATCGTGGAAGGTACACTTACTATTCTTTCCCGACCCGCATATGTTCTCTTTGATACGGGAGCTATGCATTCCTTTATATCTCAAACATTTGTTGATACCCTACCTGTGAAACCCGTCCCAATGAAATCCGGAATAGTTGTGTCAACCCCGATTGGTCTTGGCACCGATCTTACAAACCATATGCCATCTAGTGAAGTGTTGATTGAAACCCAAAACCTACCAGCAAATTTAATATGTATGGATATGGAGGGGTATGATGTAATACTGGGAGCAGACTGGTTGTCTAAACATGGGGCTAGTATCAACTGTAGGAGAAGTCGGGTAACCTTTAGCCATTACCCAAAACTATTATTCACAGGGGATAGAAACCGCAGGAGATTGTCACTTATCTCTACACTACAAGACAAAAGGATGATGAGGAAAGGTTGTATGGCCTTTCTTGCTGCTGTTGTCATCACAAAGAAGGAAGTCAAAGTTGAGGACATCCATGTTGTCAGCAAATACGCTAATGTTTTTCCCGAAAACTTGCCAGGAATTCCTCCTGAGCGAGAGGTTGATTTTACCATCAAATTGGTCCCTGGAGCAGCACCAGTATCTAGGGCACCATATAGAATGTCCCCCGCAGAACTGAAGGAATTAAAAGAGCAATTGATGGAACTGTTAGAGAAGGGATTCATCCGACCAAGTACATCACCATGGGGTGCACTTGTCCTCTTTGTCAAGAAGAAAGATGGGTCAATGAGGCTGTGTATAGACTACAGGCAACTAAACCAGTTAACCATCAAGAACAAATATTCCTTGCCAAGAATTGATGAGTTATTTGATCAATTATCTGGAGCTAAATACTTCTCTAAAATAGATCTCAGATCCGGCTATCACCAATTGAGGATCAAAGGAGAAGACATTCACAAGACAGCCTTCCGAAGCAGGTATGGGCATTATGAATTTATTGTTATGCCTTTCGGACTAACAAATGCCCCTGTAGTTTTCATGCAGTTGATGAATAGCATTTATCGCTCATATCTTGATAAATTTGTGGTGGTATTCATCGATGATATATTGATCTATTCCAAGACAAAGGAAGAGCATGAGGAGCATTTGAGGACTTCATTAAAGATTTTAAGGGAGAATAAATTATATGCCAAGCTAAGTAAATGTGAATTATGGCTTGAGGAGGTATCCTTTTTAGGGCATGTGGTAACCAAGGATGGTATCGTTGTTGATCCATCAAAGGTTGAGGCTGTACTGAAATGGGAAAGACCGAGAAGCGTCACAGAGATCAGGAGCTTTCTAGGATTAGCAGGATATTATCGAAGGTTTATAAAGGATTTCTCAAAGATTGCAGTGCCATTAACCAAGCTGACCCGGAAGGAAAATCTGTTTGTGTGGACCGATGAATGTGAAGAAAGCTTTAACAACTTGAAGAAGTGTCTGACTACTGCTCCTGTCCTCGCCTTACCCACTGAAGAGGGAGGATTTGAAATTTATTCAGATGCTTCTGGAACAGGTCTGGGATGCGTCTTAATGCAACAAGGGAAAGTAATAGCATATGCCTCAAGACAGTTGAAGATCCACGAAGTGAACTACCCGGTTCAAGACCTGGAGTAAGCAGCTGTAGTATTCGCCTTGAAAATTTGGAGGCATTATATCTATGGTGAGCAATTTAAAGTCTTTTCTAACCACAAGAGTTTGAAATACTTATTCTCACAGAAGAAGCTTAACATGAGACAATGAAGGTGGTTAGAGTACCTTAAGGACTTTGACTTCTCCATTCAATATCACTCTGGGAAAGCCAATGTAGTGGCAGACGCTCTAAGTAGGCAACCAGGAGCTATACTGGCTAGTATGATGCTGGGCGAATGGAAGTTACTGGAGCAATTTGCAAGCTTGAACATAGACATGGGAAAGAAGAAAAAACAAGTAATGATTTCCAATCTCCAGATACAATCCGATCTACTGACCGAAATCAAGGAGAAACAGGAAGAGGATCCATTCTTAGTTGAGATCAGGGAGAAGCTAGAACAAAGACCTGACTTTACTCTATCAGCTGAGGGAAGATTACTATTCCGAGGTAGAACATGTGTCCCTGATCATGGAGAACTCAAGAAGAGGTTACTAAATGAAGCTCACCAGTCCAAGTACACGATTCATCCTGGATCAACAAAGATGTACCAAGACCTAAAAAGGTCGTACTGGTGGCCAAACATGAAGAGCGATGTGGCCGATCATGTGTCATACTGTTTAACATGCATGAAAGTCAAGGCCGAGCATTTCCGTACAGCTGGTGGACTGCTACCACTAGAAATCCCGGAATGGAAATGGGATAGCATCGATATGGACTTTATCATGGGATTACCCAAGACTAGAGGTGGTATGGATGCAATGTGGGTAATAGTTTATCGATTGACTAAGTCGGCTCACTTCTTGCCGATTAGGAGTACCTGGTCAGTGGATGTATTGGCTGCACTATATGTTAAGGAAGAAGTTAGATTGCATGGGGTTCCATCTAACATAATATCAGATCGGGACCCTAGATTTACTTCACACTTCTGGAAGGGTTTACAAGCAGCAATGGGTACTAAACTAAACTTTAGTACTGCCTTCCATCCTCAGACTGATGGACAAACCGAAAGGACCAATCAAATTGTGGAAGATATGCTTCGTGCTATGGTGCTAGATTTTAAAGGTCGATGGGATGATCAGTTATACCTGATGGAGTTTGCATATAACAACAGCTATCAGACAAGTATCAAGATGGCACCGTTTGAAGCCTTATATGGCAGGAGTTGCAGATCACCCCTTTGTTGGGAAGAGGTTGGGGAGAACCAATGGGTTGGACCCGACTTAATTGAGGCGGCTGTCAGAAAGGTTCAAATTGTAAGGGAACGTCTAAAGATAGCACAATCTAGGCAGAAGAGTTATGCAGACAAGAGAAGGAGGGAACTAGAATTTCAGGTTGGCGAACATGTTTTCTTGAAGGTCTCACCTTCAAGGGGAATTCAAAGATTTGGGATCAAAGGAAAGTTGAGTCCCAGATTCATCGGACCATTTGAAATTCTGGAAAGGATTGGTCAGGTGGCATATAGACTTGCACTACCTCCACAGCTGGCGAACGTGCATAATGTGTTCCACATATCCATGCTGAGGAAGTACTTATTCAATGTCGACCATGTAATCAACCATGAGGACTTGGAAATTCGGGAGGACCTGACTTATGAAGAGAAGCCGATCAAACTGTTGGATCGAAAGATTCAATGACTCAGGAATCGTACCATACCTATGGTGAAGGTCCAATGGAGTCGAGACGGAGTTACTAATGCTACCTGGGAAACAGAGGAAAGAATGAAGAAAAACCACCCAGAACTATTCTTAGGTACGAACTACACCATTTTGTGTAAATTTGGGGACCAAATTTCTTAAGTGGGGGAGGATGTAACACCTCGGAAATTTAGTGATTTAAAAATTTTAGAAATAAAAGGGAATAAATAAATTTCGTAATTATCAGAATGATAAAACTTACGTACTATTATCGTACGAGAGAAAACACATCGGAAAATTCCGTAAAAATTATAAATCAACCCCAAACATTATATCTGAGTGTCTCACGAAGGAATTCGTGCAACAAAAAATCCAATTGGCCAAGTGTACGTCACAATGTGACTAAATATTCAAATTAGGAAACAAAGTCGGAAAATAGTTAACGCGGAAATATAACACAACTATAAATTAAATAAATGGGTTGGAGAGACTTCCAACATGAAGTATTAATGATCCATTAATGAAATTGGGCCAATGAATCACTTTTAGCCCAATAACAAAATTGGAGCAAGAAATACTCAGAAATTCGCACTTGTAATTAAAGGGTAATTGGGAAGGACAAAGTAGGGTTAAAACTAGTGGTAATAGCCAAGCTTAGCAAGCCAAATCATGGCCAACCATACTTGAAACCTTCCCATGGTGTGGCTACCTCCTTTGGGAAGAGAAATCCCAATTTTTGGAAGGTGCCATGCTGAACCCGCAGGCCACCTTTCCCAGTCCCATTTGGACATGAATTAAACCCCTAGATGTATAAGAACTCGTGAAGAAACTCTTAGGGTAAGTTTAGAAACGAGTTGGGGTCGTGAGCAGCAAGCCTAGGGCGCAGGAGGAAAAAGAACGGCTGGGGAAAAACCGAGTTCTTCCTCAACCTCGCTCTGCATCGACCCAGAACCTGCAAGGAATTCTTAGCATTCAAAGGTAGGTGTTCTCGGGCCAAGAGTAAAGAAAACCAACACCATCATATAGATCTTCGAGTCTAGGTTCATTTGCATTTGATTTGACTAATTTTCATTGAGTATACATTGTGTATTAGTAGTTTTCCCTAAGTCGCGCATAGTTAGGGTTTTTTTCCGTTCTTCTTATCATGCATGCGATTCAAGACCGAATTAGACTAAATACCCAACATCAAAGTTCTTCTACTTGTAGTCACGATCATCCGATCATCGTTTATGTTGGACGTTCTGTCTAAAAGTCCTTAGTTAGAGAGTTATAAGCGTGGTAAGAGAGTCACTGCATGATACTGCGATTTTGGGCTGCACTTAGGTTTATGTTCTTCCTATTTTTTTATGAGATTCAAGACCTAATTAGGTCAGGTTCCTAACATAAAAGTTCTTCCACTAGTCTTTATGATCATCCTTTATGTTTAACGTTTTGTCTAAATGTCTTTCGTTAGAGAGCTATAAGCGTGGTAAGTAAATCGCTGCATGAGATGTGTTTTCGGGTTACACATGACTTTTATGTTTTCATATATTTCTAGAGATTTCTAATTGATCTTTTCGTGGGATACCCTTTGGAGTACAAGGATTCGGGAAATTTGTAGCCCAACATGGCCAAAAGTACCCTAGGGGTGCGTGGGCACATGATCCAAGGTCGATTCACAAGATCCCTAGAGTGCCACGTGTCCAGATGTGACTAATGGTGGAAAAGTTCTTGGAGTGTGTCGACTTGCCCATGGGGTGTGTCGACACACTGTCCCAAACTGGCACAAAAGATTTCTGGGAAGGGCCTCTAGTGTCGACACTACTTGATCCTGTGTTGACACTACTTGATCCTGTGTCGACACTACTTGATCATGTGTCGACACGACTTGATCTTGTGTCGACACTATTTGATCCTGTGTCGACACCCTGTACAGACCTGTTGACTGGGTTCTCTGGGAGCTGGGTCTAGTGTCGACACTACTTGATTCTGTGTCGACACTACTTGACCATTTCTTCATCGTTTTGCCTTGTGTTTGAAGCATTGTGTCGACACTACTTGATTCTATGTCGACACTACTTGACCATTTCTTCATCATTTAGCCTTGTGGTTGAAGCATTGGGTCGACACCAGTAGGGGGTGTGTCGACACTACTCTTGCAAAAGATTGCATGTCTTGGGTCTGATCGTTACATGATGTCTACTAGCATGTGCATGATGTCATATAGTATGCATGGACCTAAAAGAAATCAACGCATTGAAAAATGGTAATGATATGAATATGATTCTAATGTGTAATTGTGATTGACCTTATGTTCATTGGATTATCTGGTGATCTTACTTATTGTCAATTGATATGATAAGAATATGATATGAATGTGTGGATGAATACATGTTAGTGGAGTCAATATCATGATTTGCATATGAGTTTCAATAGCTATATGTTTTCCGATGTTCAATTAATTATTTGTCAATCGCATACATGTTAGGAAAGATCCGTGACACGTCACTTACACCTTTGCATGAATAGGCACACCCTTCTTGGGGAATCGAGAGCTCTCTGCCAGTCATTCTGAATCGGCAAGACTAGCGATCTTTTCCTTAAGTCCTCCGTAAGTCTCCGCTCTCTATGGATTCCCACATAGAGGCCGAGCTGGTTGTACCATGAAGTACCCTGGAGATAGAGAGCA
This sequence comes from Colocasia esculenta, assembly GCA_014218235.1. Classification (NCBI taxonomy): domain Eukaryota; kingdom Viridiplantae; phylum Streptophyta; class Magnoliopsida; order Alismatales; family Araceae; genus Colocasia; species Colocasia esculenta. The sequence continues at coordinate 14,728,621 of CM024765.1, read as the reverse complement.
CCTATTCTGCATACGATCTGTCATTAGTCATCCTTATGTCAAGACATTAATGAATTATGAAACATAAGATACGTTGTTATACTACCTTTTTGTTCTCTTGAGCTTTTTTCATAACTTGACTCTATGAATGATCATGTCTTTCTTACTATGAGCTTGTCATTGAAACCTGTGGCCATAATATGAATATGTTGTTCGGCACAATATGGGACTTCGGTCCATTTGACTAATGCCTGTGCAATAGGGGCCCTGTCTGGTCCTGGGGAAGAGCGCCCCAACGTACTTATTAACCACGGGAGTATGGACTTGTGGTGCTCGGCATGGCACTGATACGATATGCAAGATTTGTGAGAATGTGCATTTGTTTGATATGATAAGTTTGATTTGATATGATGTGATAAGATTTGATAAGATACGTCTGACCATGCGAATACATGATATCTGTACGAATATGGCCAGTTTATTTTGATACGATTCTACTCTTGAAATATCTGTCCATTATATATGCCACTCGACATTTGATACGATATGACATCCGTTCTATTCCGCTATCCACTTGTTAGAAAAGCATGCATTGTCATCATGTTCATGTGCATATCTGCCTATTTAAAATGTTAATCATGTATATTAGTGCCCGCATAATATTGAGATGTAAATCCTACTGAGCTAGTTCGCTCACCCTATCATCCTGTCCTTTTCAAGTAGTGATGAGGAACCCGTGGAGTCCGATGGGGCAGGGCAAGAGTGATGAGTACCCGACATTGAGGAGATGAAGTGTTAGGAATGGATATTTGAGTAGTCTATGTATTAGTGAAACTTTTTCATTTGAATAAGGGACCCTTTAGTTGGTTCTTCTTATGTAAGGTTGTAACTAGTTGAATGAAATGGAATAAAGTATATTTTTGGTGTCCATATTATAGTCTCAAATGTGTTCTTTGTTCAGTTGTGACTCTGCGCTATTCAACTATGATACGTCTATTTGTATCGTTCACGTCTCTCGGTATTTATTCCGCTGCTAAATATCGAGGCGTGACAGCATACCCACAAACATGAGTCACTGCCCATTGCCGTCTTTCCCTCCGTCGGACGTACAACTCAAACATAGGAGTGAGGTTGTCCAGGAAGACGACACAAACCTTGATTGTACACATTGTACCAGGACAAACCCTGAGCACCACATGTCTGGCTTACAATGAACCTAGGGTATCCGACTCGAGAGGTAACCACGGAAGGCGTTAAACAACCCAACTTGCTATGCACACACATACATACAAACTCGACATTTCTAATCACGATATGTACCGATACATCATTTACATGCTTAAAATAACTTAAACAATACTACATAGGCAATGTGGTACTAAGAAGGGACAGACTGGCCACAAAACCCAACAGCTCGGGTAGCCACAATTAAGACTCATAATCACGATAGACAAACACGTGGCCTTTAAAAGCTGAATCGTGACCAGACAAGTGGTCACATTCAAAACTCGACGTCTGGGTCCGTCGCCTTTCAAATTGAAGAATCACAACTTGTTTCTTCCTTTTCGTAAATCACACAAACACCCACTACATGATGTAAAAGCTACAAATAACCATCCACACAATAACTTAAGCATGCTTACGACTGAATATAAGCAATTCTACATTCCAAATACTTTAAACCTAATCCACATAATCAAAACAAGGAGAAAGTCCCCCTACCAATATGAAGAACACGAAAACGACATTGCCTTGGCATTTCCCACACTCTGAATCACCTCCTTGCGCTAGAAACACACCGAGAAACGCTCCAACAACCCTAAATCTCCAGCCAATACCCCATAGAGCTCCCCCTTCAGCTAAACAATGCAATTTGCACTGTTTGGCCAAGACTCAGAGCCAAAACACAGTGCAGGCTAAATCGTGATGTATCGGGCCATCGCGTTAAAAATGAGACGTACCCCGTCGTCGCAATTAAGTTACGACGCACCTGCATGCGCCACGGGGTGCACATGCAGCCGCGCCTATGGAAAGCGACGATTGAATTGTGATGTAGCAGGTGGTCACATTCATGCATAATCACGACGCTTGTGTTGGTCGCATTCTTAACAGACATGGCAGAGGTATGTTGGGCTCAGGTTTTCCAACCCCCCAGCCTCACACCCTACCACACACACAACCAAACGCAACTAAGCACAACAAAACACAACTAATGGGCCACGCACTGGCCCCCAAACCCGTTAAACTACAATCTGAAAGGTTAGGCTATTACACCCCCTGTCACACCCTGACATTTAGCAGCAGAAAATAAATGTCGAGAGTGTGAGCGATGCAAGTGTGCGTATCACAATCAAGTAATTCAGAGTAGCAACTAAATATAACACAAGATGTGAGACAATAAGATTGCCAGCCAAATAGCCTTTATTTCATTTACATTCAACTAATTTAAAACCTTACATCATCAGAGCCAATAACAGGGCCCAATATTGTATCTCAAGTACATAAGACTTCAAAAAATTAAACCTAACTATTACAGACTCTATGAACTCTAAACTTCAATGGCTGACATGCTAAATAGACTGGTACACTTGAGTAGCTCACCACTCGTCCCCAGTCCCATCATTCTCAAGCTCTTCATAATCATTACTTGAAAATATTAAGAAAAGCAGGTGTGAGCGCACTAGCGCCCAGTAGGATTTACATCTCATGGTGCGGGCATGCTTTACATAATTAACATGTTAACAATGTTAATACTATCATGCAATGTTCATGTCAATAACGATGGAAACTGTCTCAAGCTATAACATGTACAATGATGGTTCAGTAACAATTCATGACAGTTCTCATGTAGGACGGAACGATTATCAATGATAATGATGACAGTACAATCACTTGACATGTAGAGGAGATTCAATAGCATATAGCATGTACAATGGATATCTCAAGTTGAATTCCGTAGAATTCCAATGGACAATGACATATAGGGTTCAATAATGATGACATGTACAATAGAATTGGTCATTTCACATATAACAATTCAATCAATCAATCACTCAATAACAATGTGGAAATTACCCAGATCAATCTTGCATTCAATTAGGTGATTGCCAGACACCTCAATGGATCATATACTCTTGCGATTTATAAGTATTTCGGGTGCTCCTCCCAGGACCAGACTGGGCTCTATTTGCACAAGCATAGTTGTGAACCGAAGTTCCAATAGTTTCTGGTAATTTCATTCATTCATTTATGGCCAACATGATTTTCCAAGCAATGGACAATTATGCACTAAAGATCATGTCAATGATGATAGAGAACAAGGCAAGGGGACAAGATCCAGATTACTTTCGGCAGCATAACAGCTTAATCTCTTTAGTTCAATCTTTACATTTAATGGCTTAGTTTCAATGTTATCAAATCACTCTCACGAGAAGTAGATAAGAATAGAAGTGCAATCTACCTTCCAGGTACTTCATTGGTACAACCAACTCGGTCTCTATAAGGGAATCCATGAAGTACGGAGATTTATGGAGGTCTTAAGAAAAAGGTCACTAGACTGCCGATACGGAATGACCAGCCGTGAGTTTCCAATCCCCCAAGAAAGGGCTGCCTATAAGTGCAATGTGATGTGTAGTGTCACGCCCAGATATTTAGCAGCGGAATAAATACCGAGGTGCGTGAATGATACAAATAGACGTATCACAGTTGAATAGCGTAGAGTCACAATTGAATATAATAACACAGTGGAAACTATAATATTGTCATAAAAGTACTCCTTATTCCATTCATTCAACTAATTAAAAACCTTACATCAATCGAGCCAATCAAAGGGCTCATTATTCAAATAAAAATGTTTCTCTAATACGTAGACTATTCAAATATCTATTCCTAATACTTCATCTTCTCAATGTCGGGTGCTCATCACTCTTGCCCTACCCCATCTGACTCCTCTGGTTCCTTATCACTACCTGGAAAGGACAGGATGATAGGGGTGAGCGAACTAGCTCAATAGGATTTACATCTCAATATTGTGCGGGCACTAGTATACATGATTAACATTTTAAATAGGCAAGATATGAACATGTACATGATGACAATGCATGCTTTTCTAACAAGTTGAATAACGGAATAGAACGGATGTCATATCAAATCAAATATCGAATTGCATATACAATGGACAGGTAGTTCAAGAGTAGAATCGTATCAAAGAAAATTGGCCATATTCATACAGATATCACATATTCACGTGAACAGACATATCATATCAAAGCAAACTTATCATATCATATCAAACGAAGGCACATTCCCATAAATCTTGCATATCGTACCAGTGCCATGCCAAGCACCACAAGTCCATACTCCTACAGTTAATAAGTACGTTGGGGCGCTCTTCCCCAGGACCAGACAGGGCCCCTATTGCACAGGCATTGGTCAAATAGACCGAAGTCTCATATTGTGTTGAACAAACATATTCATATTATGGCCACGAAGTTTCAACAATAAGCTCAATGTAATAAGAACATGATCATCATAGAGTCAAGGTGTGACAATAGCTCAAGAGAATGAATGGGCAGTATAACAACGTATCTTATGTTTCATAATTCGTTAATGTCTTGACATGAGGATAACTAATGACAGATCGTACGCGGAACATGTGCTCTCTATCTCCAGGCTACTTCATGGTACAACTAGCTCTGTCTCTATGTGGGAATCCATAGAGAACGAAGACTTACGGAGGTCTTAAGGAAAAGATCGCTAGTCTACCAATTCGGAATGACCGGCAGAGAGCTCCCAATTCCCCAAGAAGGGTGTGCCTAATCGTGCAAATGTGTAAGCGACGTGTCACAGATCTTTCCTAATATGTATGCAATTGACAAATAAACAATTGAAACATCAGGAAGCAGATAACTAAACAAATCATGCTAGAAACTTCACTAACCAGTCCACGCTAATATGTGTTCATCCCCACATTCATATCATATTCATTAACATATCACCTTCATAATAAGCTAGATCACAAGATAATGATCAATTGAACATAAACTATATATTACAAATTAGAATCATATTCGTGCCTTTACCGCTTACAAATTTATGGGTTTCTTTTAGGCCAATGCACACTATGGAACACTATGCAACATGCAGACAGACCACAAAGACTAACATGCTAACTGACTGACTGAAAAGTACAGTCTCGGGTCGGCCTATGAATGGCGTTCAACACAGTGGATGTTTTTCAAAACACGGTGTACAGGAAAACAGACCAAAGGCGAAGATAGGTAAATCGTGTCGGCCGCCCAAGCACCCTTTTAATGTGAATCACGTCGGGTCATCCCGATGCATTCATGAATATTCATTAAATACAAATTGGGCGGGAAAACAACATGAATCACGTCGGGGGATCCCGCCGCGGTTCAGACCGGGCACAGACTCCCACGCGGCGCGAAGTCTCACGCGGACATTGACCGGTCAGCGTGAGAATCGCGTCGTACTCTATGGACTCCTTTTACTTGATTGCGTTGGACCAGGACAACGCGATACCAGGCACTGGAATCGCGTCTCCTGGTTCAGACGCGATTCCTAGCTTACCCCGAAAACGTAGGAAAACCAACTGATCCTATTTCCATGCTTATATCTCACTATATAATGACATTTAGACAAAATGTTTAACAGGAAAGATGAACAGGGCAACTAGTAGAAGAACTTTTATGTTCGGTGTTTGACCTAACTCGGTCTCGAATCTCATGAAAAACATGAAGAACGTAAAAGACAAGTACTACCTGAAAACGTAGTATCATGTTGTGGCTCTCTTACCATGCTTATAACTCTCTAACTAATGACATTTAGACAAAATGTTTAACATGAAACATGATGAGGACTACTAGTAGCATAACGTTCATGATGGGCGTTTAGTCTAATTCGGTCTCAAATTGCATGCATAATAAGAAGAACGTAAAAATCCCTAACTGTGCGTGACTTAGGGAAAACGACTAATACTCAATGCATACTCCATGGAAATTAGGCAAATCAAGTGCAAATGGACTTAGACTCGCATATCTACAAGATGGTATTGGTTTTATTTAATCTTGGCCTGAGAACACCTACCTTTGAATGCTAAAAACTCCATGTAGGTTTCTGGGTCGATGCAGAGCGAGGTTGAGGAAGACCACGTTTTCCCTAGCCATTCTCCTCTCCTCCAACGCCCCAAGCTTGCTGCTCACGACCCCAACTTGTTGTCAAACCTTCCCTAAATGTTTTGTGACTAGTTCTTATAGATTTAGGGTTCAATTGCATGTCCTAATGAGACTAGGAAAGGGGCCTGCGGATTTAGCATGGCACCTTCCAAAATTTGAGATTCTCTCACCCAAAGGAGGTAGCTACACCATGGGAAGGTGTCATACAAGGTTGGCCACGATTTGGCTTGCCATGCATGGCCATTACCACTAATTTTAACCCTAATTTGCCCTCCCTAATCACCACCTATTTACATGTACGAATTTGGGGGCAATTTCTTGTTCCAATTTTATTCTTGGGCCAAAAGTAATCCATTGGCCCAATTTCATTAATGGGTCTCTAATACACGATGTTAGAAAATCTTTCCAACATATTTATTTTATTTATGGTTGTGACATTTTTTCGCGTTAACAATTTTCCGACTTGGTTTCCTAATTTAGGTAATTAGTCCCGTGTGACATACACTCGGCCAATCGGATTTTTTGTTGCATGAATTTTTTCGTGGAACATTTAGGAATAATATTTGGGGTTTATTTATAATTTTTATGGAATTTTCCGGTGTGTTTCTCACGTACGATAGTGGAACGTATGTTCTACCATTCCGATAATACGAAAATTATTTATTTACTATTTTCATACTTGAATTTGTTCATGGGTCATAAGTTATCCATTGGTCCAATTTCGTTTATGGACTATCCCCACATATTGTTTGGAGCCAACCATAAATTTTTAATTTAGTTATGATCTCATTTTATACACATGATAATGGATTTTCCAATTTATTTCCCAATTACGGTAATAAGTCACAATAACTCTTAAATATACCCCAAATGACTTTTATTGACCCAAATTTCTTGATGGATCATTAGAGGATATTATTTTAAGTCCATCTATGATTTTTATTTAATTTTCTGGCTCCTCTAAGTATGTGTGATAATGATTTCCCGACTTATTCCCTGATTACGATACTCAGTCGCAAAATGCCTTAAACTTGGACCATTCGATTTTCCTTTGCATGAATTTCTCCGTGGGTCATTAGGGAGTATTATTTAGAGTTGAACTATAGTTTTTATGAAATTTTCTAATGGGTTTTTGTATGTATGATAATGGCACGTGCGGTTTTTGCTATTTCACTATTATTAAATTTATCGTTTTCAATTTATTACTAATTTTCTAATTACCGAATTTCCGGGGTGTTACATCCTCCCCCACTTAAAAGAATTTGGTCCCAAAATTCATAAGTGTATTCTAGTGAACCAGGAAATTGGGCTTCCTGATTTGGTTTACTTCCTTGGATCACCGTATAACCTACAAACACCGCACTTGTAGTGGGTAGAGTTCTATCTATTCATTTAGCTCTCCTTGGGAGCCACGATTGGTCTGACCTCCAATCATTTCTCCTACTTACGACTGATGTACCAGTAAGACGATTATCATAAGACTGATCTAGAGGTTCAACAAAAATGACATATTTCATCATACCTCCTTCTTCTGCAACTTCAGGCTCCTGAATAGCTTGTAAGCGGCCTTGCCTCCTTTGTCCATTCGGAAGCTTGTCCTGAGGGGCTTGTTCCTTTAGCATTGGGCAATCATAAATCCTGTGGTCACGACTCCCACAACACAGACATCTCCCCTACGCTCTCCAGCATTGTTCGGATTGGTGACTAGCTTTACCGCAATGCTTGCATCTTTCCCCATTTGCCACTACCAACTGCTTGCCTAATTCCTTTGGCTTCATATCGGCTTGTTCAATAGAACCACCACTGGGCCTTTTCCTCCCAATGGTCGGTTGATAATTTTCGATAGCAGAAACGTGTTCTCTCTTCATATCCTTCCCCTTGATCCTATCAGCGGTCTCCATGGCATCTTCCAGTAATTGAGCCTTCTTTATCATGTCTGCATAGGTTTGAATGTCCATTGGCGCTAGTTGTGTGATATGCTGGGGCCTCAAGCCATTTAGAAAGCGTTTCGCCTTCATTCTTTCTGTCCCAATCAAGTGAACTGCATATCGGGACAGACAAGAGAATTGGGCCTCATATTCGGCCACAGTGAGTCCTCTCTACTTCAAAGACGCAAATTCGGCTGCTTTCCGTTTGTGAACCTTCTCAGAAAAGTATTTGGTGTTGAAGCATTCAATGAACTGAGCCCATGTCAGTTGCTGACCATTCAGTGTTGCTTCCACCGACTCCCACCATGCCCTGGCATCCTTTTCCAATTGGAAAGTCGCCAGCAGTACTTTGTTCTGGTCAGTTCATTGCATGACCCTGAATATCCTTTCGATTTCCTTAACCCAGTGTTCAGCAACATCCGGGTCAGTACTCCCTTCAAACCTAGGCAGATCCATACTTCAGAAATTCCGATGGAGATCACCGGCTCCGCGGTTACCTCCACCCTGGGTGGCTTGCAGGATAGCCTGAGTCAAGTTCTGTAATGTTTGTTGCATGTTTCTAGCTTGGGCATGCTCAACGGCCATTGAGATAATAAGTACCTTCAAGATAATAATATAAGTCAGTCATCTAAATATATCACATGTGACTTCTATTCCCGTGGCTCTACCCAAACTCATATTAGGTACGACAGATTTTGACTCGTGTGATCTAGTTTCATTCTATATTCCCATTCCCTTGGACCCTAAAGTTCAGGCTCTGATACCAACTATCACACCCCGATATGTAGTAGCAGAATAAATATCGTGGTGCTTTAACGATACAAATAGATGTATCACAGTTGAATAGCGCAGAGTCACAATTGAATATAACAACACAGTGGAAACTATAATATTGTCATAAAAGTACTCCTTATTCCATTCATTCAACTAATTAAAAACCTTACATCAATTGAGTCAATCAAAATGCCCATTATTCAAATAAAAATGTTTCTCTAATACATAGACTATTCAAATATCTATTCCTAATACTTCATCTTCTCAATGTCGGGTGCTCATCACTCTTGGCCTACCCCATCTGACTCCTCTGGTTCCTCATCACTACCTGAAAAGGACAGGATGATAGGGGTGAGCGAACTAGCTCAGTAGGATTTACATCTCAGTATTGTGCAGGCACTAGTATACATGATTAACATTTTAAATAGGCAAGATATGAACATGTACATGATGACAATGAATGATTTTCTAACAAGTTGAATAGCGGAATAGAACATATGACATATCAAATCAAATATCGAATTGCATATACAATGGACAGGTAGTTCAAGAGTAGAATCATATCAAAGGAAATTGGCCATATTCATATAGATATCACATATTCATGTGAACAAACATATCATATCAAATCAAACTTATCATATCATATCAAACGAAGGCACATTCCCACAAATCTTGCATATCGTACCAATGCCATACCAAGCACCACAAGTCCCGCGGTTAATAAGTACGTTGGGGCGCTCTTCCCCAGGACCAGACAGGGCCCCTATTGCACAGGCATTGGTCAAATGGACCGAAGTCCCATATTGTGCCGAACAAACATATTCATATTATGGCCACGGAGTTTCAATAATAAGCTCAATGTAATAAGAACATGATCATCGTAGAGTCAAGGTGTGACAATAGCTTAAGAGAACAAATGGGTAGTATAACGACGTATCTTATGTTTCATAATTCGTTAATGGTCTTGACATGGGGATAACTAATGGCAGATCGTACGTGGAACATGTGCTCTCTATCTCCAGGGTACTTCATGGTACAACCAGCTCGGTCTCTATGTGGGAATCCATAGAGAACGGAGACTTACAGAGGTCTTCAGGAAAAGATCGCTAGTCTGCCAATTCGGAATGACCGGCAGAGAGCTCCCAATTCCCCAAGAAGGGTGTGCCTAATCGTTCAAATGTGTAAGTGACGTGTCACGGATTTTTCCTAATATGTATGCAATTGACAAATAAACAATTGAAACATCGGGAAGCAGATAACTAAACAAATCATGATAGAAACTTCACTAACCAGTCCACGCTAATATGTGTTCTCCCCACATTCATATCATATTCATTAACATATCACCTTCATAACAAGCTAGATCACAAGATAATGATCAATTGAACATAAACCATATATTACAAATTAGAATCATATTCGTGCCTTTACCGCTTTCAAATTTATGGGTTTCTTTTAGGCCAATACACACTATGGAACACTATGCAACATGCAGACAGACCACAAAGACTAACATGCTAACTGACTGACTGAAAAGTACAGTCTCGGGTCGGCCTATGAATGGCGTCCAACACAGTGGACGTTTTTCAAAACACGGTGTACAGGAAAACAGACCAAAGGCGAAGACAGGTAAATCACATCAGCCGCCCAAGCCGCCTTTTAACGTGAATCGCATCGGGTCATCCCGATGCGTTCATGAATATTCATTAAATACAAATCTGGCAGGAAAACGGCCTGAATCGCATCGGGGGATCCCGCCGCGGTTCAGACCAAGCACAAACTCCCACGCGGCGCGAAGTCTCACGCGGCCGTCGACCGGTCAGTGTGAGAATCACGTCGTACCTTATGGACGTCTTTTATTGGATCGCGTCGGACTAGGCCGACACGATACCAGGCGCTGGAATCACGTCGCCTGGTTCGGACGCGATTCCTAGCTTACCCCGAAAATGCATGAAAACCAACCGATCCTCTTACCTTCCTTATATCTCACTATCTAATGATATTTAGACAAAACGTTTAACATAAAAGCTGACCAGGACAACTAGTAAAAGAACTTTGATGTTGGGGGTTTGACCTAATTCGGTCCCAAATCTCATGAAAAATATGAAGAACGTAAAAGACAAGTGCTACCCGAAAATGCAGTATCATGCAACAGCACTCTTACCATGCTTATAACTCTTAACTAATGACATTTAGAGAAAACGTTTAACATGAAACATGACGAGGACTACTAGTAGCATAATGTTCATGATGGGGGTTTAGTCTAATTCGGTCTTGAATCATGTGCATAATAAGAAGAACGTAAAAATCCCTAACTGTGCGTGACTTAGGGAAAACGACTAATACTCAATGCATACTCCATGGAAATTAGGCAAAGCAAGTGCAAATGGACCTAGACTCGCAACTCTACAATATGGTATTGGTTTTATTTTAATTTTGCCCAAGAACACCTACCTTTGAATGCTAAGAACTCCCTACAGGTTTCTGGGTCGATGCAGAGCGAGGTTGAGGAAGACCACGTTTTCCCCAGCCGTTCTCCTCTCCTCCAGCGCCCCAAGATTGCTGCTCACGACCCCAACTTGTTGCCAAACCTTACCTAAACATTTTGTGACGAGTTCTTATAGATTTAGGGTTCAATTGCATGTCCTAATGGGACTAGGAAAGGGGCTTGCGGGTTTAGCTTGGCACCTTCCAAAATTTGAGATTCTCTCACCCAAAGGAGGTAGCTACACCATGGGAAGGTGTCATACAGGGTTGGCCATGATTTGGCTTGCCATGCATGGTCATTACCACTAATTTTAACCATAATTTGCCCTCCCTAATCACCATCTATTTACATGTACGAATTTGGGGGTAATTTCTTGTTCCAATTTTATTCTTGGGCCAAAAGTAATCCATTGGCCCAATTTCATTAATGGGTCTCTAATACAAGATGTTAGAAGTATTTCCAACATATTTATTTTATTTATGGTTGTGACATTTTTCCGCGTTAACAATTTTCCGACTTGGTTTTCTAATTTGGGTAGTTAGTCACGTGTGATGTACACTCGGCCAATCGGATTTTTTTGTTGCACGAATTTTTTCGTGGAACATTTAGGAATAATGTTTGGGGTTTATTTATAATTCGGGAATTTGACTATCAGTCCAAGTAGAGTGGGCTAGTTAATTTCTAGTCCAGACAAGTAAAAATTATAATGTCCGGTCCTTTTCTATCCCAGAATTAATTTTCGATCCAAAATAGATGGAAAACGTGAAGTGTGGTAATAGATAGGAGATGGTATACCAGAAATATCCTTGGTAGTTGATGAATATTACATGACTTGCCATTACATTTAATTTTAAGTCCTCTGCGTGTGGGGTTTGGGGTTTTAAGAAATCTAAAAAAATTCAAATCTCCTAACAGCGGTTGGCGTCTTTGGTAGTTGATTTTGTACAATAAAATTACTCAAATAATTTATTCAGTGGATCAGTCAATAACATCATCCGACATCTTTTTAGATTTAAATTTTAAAAAAATTTAAAAATTTAAAAAATCAGATCCACCACTTTCTCCACACATGGTGTCTATAATTACCAGCACAAGGCGATGGAGATGGCCATAAGATTTTTTTTTTTAGATTTGAACAGTGCAGGGTACGCCCTTCGTCTCCTTCTTCAGAACACAGCACAGGCTTTGGTTGGCATAAGGGCTTTAGGGGTACTTTGGGGTTTAAGAAACAATGACTTATGGTGTTGGTCTCTTGGACCGGAAATTAAAAAGTTGACAGTGAAAGGACTTAAACATTCATTTTTTGGTATTTGGATTGAAAATTAATTACCCACTCCTAATTTGGACCGGTAATTAATTTTCCCTTTATAATTTTTACAGAATTTTCCTGTGTGCTTCTCACGTACGATAGTGGAACGTATGTTCTACCATTCCGATAATACGGAAATTATTTATTTACTATTTTCATACTTGAATTTGTTCATGGTCCATTGGTCCAATTTCTTTTATGGACTATCCCCACATATTGTTTGGAGTCAACCATAAATTTTTAATTTAGTTATGATCTCATTTTATACACATGATAATGGATTTTCCAACTTATTTCCTAATTACGGTAATCAGTCACAATAACTCTTAAATATACCCCAAATGACTTTTATTGACCCAAATTTCTTGATGGATCATTAGAGGATATTATTTGAAGTCCATCTATGATTTTTATTTAATTTTCTGGCTCCTCTAAGTATGTGTGATAATGATTTCCCGACTTATTCTCTGATTACGATCGATACTCAATTTGGACCATCTGATTTTCCTTTGCATGAATTTCTCCGTGGGTCATTAGGGAGTATTATTTAGAGTTGAACTATGGTTTTTGTGAAATTTTCTAATGGGTTTTTGTATGTATGATAATGGCACGTGCGGTTTTTGCTATTTCACTATTATTAAATTTATCGTTTTCAATTTATTTCTAATTACCGAATTTCCGGGGTGTTACATGTAGAGCGTGTCTCAATCCACAATCCATCGGTTTGAAACATGACGGAAAACTTATAACAAACATGCATGACATGTATACAATTCAATATATCACATGGTTACTATACTTTAATCATATAATCACTTTTCAATTTTGGACAAGACAGAGTATGGACATAGCATATATCAATCACATGAACACATGGTAGATGAAATCAATCAATCATTAACACTTAGAATAGAAGTTCATGTTCTTATGGTTTTCATGTAGGTTGATCACTTTTAGGCCATTACATAACTATATGACATGATATGACATGAAGACATGCATAGGGTGGACTGAACAGCTCATTAAAACGGTCTCGGCTTGGCCCTTAAATCGCGATGGGTTCAGTCGTCGCACTTCAAAGGGACATACACAGTCAAAACACGGTTCTGTAACAAGTAACTAAATCGTGACGGACCTACCCATCGCGTTCAAATCGCGACGTGGCTGATCGTCGCCCTTTCTGCAGGAATCGATGTCGGATCGATTGTCCTAAACATAATCGCAACGGTTCTACCCGTCGTGTTCACATCACCATGCTCTAAATTGCAATGGGTCGACATGTCGCGTTCAAGAGTTGGTTCAAAAATCTGAATATAAAAATAGACAAAAATTCTTGGGTGGGAAAACAGATCAAATCGCGACGGCACATGCTGTCGCGTTCAAGATAGCACTGAAACCCACGTGGCGCACAGTTTCATGTGTCAGGGTTGACTGGTCAGACATCAAATTGCGACGGAATGATCTGTCACATTTTATTGAATTGCAACGTACCTGTACGTCGCGTTCATGCAACAAGAAACGCGACGTCTGGTGTCGTCGCGTTCTTGGATCTTGCCCGAAAACGCAGAAAACACTACAATCCTTCATGAAAGACTTATAACTTGACATCTAGCGATATTTAGACAAATCTATGAACATGAAAAGTGTAAAGTACATCAATTAGAAGAGAACTACCATTTTGGTTTGACCCAATTTGGCCTTGATTTGCATGAAACACCGTAAGAACACAAAAAAACTCTAAACCTATATGACTCTTGGAAAATGCTTAATACGACTCACATGGTTCATGAAAATTGGGGAAAATACATGCAAATGAAACTAGACTTGATGCTCTTTCCATTGGTATGTGCAACGTTTAGGTTAAGCCCGAGATTACCTACCTTTATGTAGATCTAAGACATGTCAATGCACAAGTCGTAGCAGAGGATGGTTGGGGAAGAAGCTCTAGGTTCTTTGCCGTTATCCTCCTCCTCTGGTGCCCTAGCTCACCTCCACACGACCCCAACTTGATGGTAAACCTTCCCAACTAGTTTTAGGATGATTATTTATATGATTAGGGTTTAATTTCAAGTCCTAATAAGACTAGGAAGGAGGGCTGCGGTTTTGGCTTGGCTCCTTCCTTACTTTGGGGATTCTCTTCCCAATTGAAGTAGGAATGGCATTAGGAACTTCCCATCATGGCTAGGCACGATTTTGATTGCCATCCATGGCTAATCACTCATGATTTAACCCTAATTTGCCCTTTCCTATTTTCTACATAATTATGGTTACAAATGTTTGTGATTTTATGACATTAGGTTTTGTTCTTTGGCCCAATTAGAGTTGTCTTGGCCCATTATATCATAAATGGTTGATTCCTTTCTTTGGGAGTTTAACCATGACTTTTATTCACCATTTTTATTTATTGCCATTTTCCTATTTTTAAAATTATTTAAATTTTTGGGGCGTTACATCCTCCCCCACTTAAGAAAATTTGGTCCCTAAATTTATACACCATGGTATAGTATCATCCCTAAGAATAATTTCGGGTGTTTTTTCTTCATTCTTTCCTCCGTTTCCTAGGTAGCATTGGTAACTCCTTCTCGACTCCACTGGACCTTCACCATAGGTATGGTACGATTTCTGAGTCGTTGTAACTTCCGATCCAATAGCTTGATCGGTTTCTCCTCATAAGTCAAGTCTCCTCGAATCTCCAAGTCTTCATGGTGAATCACATGGTCGACATTGAATAGGTACTTCCTAAGCATGGATATGTGGAAGACGTTGTGTACATTAGCTAGTTGTGGCGGTAGTGCAAGTCTGTAGGCTACCTGACCAACCCTTTCAAGAATTTCAAAAGGGCCGATAAATCTAGGACTCAACTTTCCCTTCATCCCAAATCTTTGAATTCCCCTTGAAGGTGAGACCTTCAAGAAAACATGGTTACCAACTTGGAATTCCAGCTCTCTTCTCCTTTTGTCTGCATAACATTTCTGCCTTGACTGTGCTATCTTCAGACGTTCTCGAATCACTTGTACCTTCCCGATAGTTGTGTCCACCAAGTTGGGTCCAACCCATTGGTTTTCTCCAACCTCCTCCAAACAAAGAGGTGATTTACAACTCCTACCATAAAAGGCCTCAAACGGTGCCATTTTGATGCTTGCCTGATAGCTATTGTTATATGCAAACTCCATTAGATACAACTGATCATCCCAGCGTCCCCTAAAATCAAGCACAAGGGCACGAAGCATGTCTTCCACTATTTGATTGGTTCTTTCAGTTTGTTCATCCGTCTGGGGATGAAAGGTAGAGCTAAAATTTAGTTTGGTGCCCAGTGCTGCTTGTAAACTCTTCCAGAAGTGTGAAGTGAATCTAGGGTCCTGATCAGATATTATGGTGGATGGAACCCCATGCAATCTAACTACTTCTTTGACATAAAGTGCATCCAACTCATCTACTGACCATGTGCTCTTAATTGGCAAGAAATGAGCTGACTTAGTCAATCGATATACTATTACCCAAATTGCATCCTGACCACCTCTATTCTTGGGCAATCCCATGATAAAGTCCATACCAATGCTATCCCACTTCCATTCTGGAATTTCTAATGGTAGCAATCCACCGGCCATACGGAAATGCTCAGTCTTGACTTTTATGCATGTCAAACAATATGCCACATGGCCGGCCACATCTCTCTTCATATTTGGCCACCAATAAAATCTTTTCAAGTCTTGATACATCTTTGTCTATCCAGAATGAATTGTGTACTTTGACTTATGAGCTTCATTCAACAGCTTCTTCTTGAGTTCCCCATGATCAGGGACACATGTTCTGCCCTGGAATAATAATCTCCCATCAGATGCCAAAGAAAAATCCGGTCTTTGTTCTAGCTTCTCTCTAATCTCAACTAAGAAGGGATCTATTCCTTGCTTGTCTTTGATTTCGGCTAATAGATCACACTGCATTTTGATATTGGAAATCATCACTTGTTTCTCCTTCTTTCCCATGTCTAAATTTAGACTTGCAAACTGTTCTAGTAACTTTCATTCACCCAGCATCATACTAGCTAGCATAGCTCCTAGTTGTCTACTTAGAGCGTCTACCATCACATTGGCTTTTCCTAGTTGATATTGAATGGAAAAGTCAAAGTGTTTGAGGTACTCTAACCACCTAATTTGTCTCATGTTAAGCTCCTTCTATGAGAATAAATTTTTCAGGCTCTTGTGGTCAGAAAAGACTTTAAATTGTTCACCATAAATGTAGTGCCTCCATATTTTCAAGGCGAACACTACGGCTGCTAGTTCCAGGTCATGTATAGGATAGTTTACTTCATGGGTTTTCAATTGTCTCGAGGCATATGCTATTACCTTTCATTGTTACATTAGGACACATCCTGAACGTGTTCCGGAAGCATCTGAGTAGATTTTAAATCCTCCCTCTTCAGTGGGTAAGGCGAGGACAGGAGCAGAGGTCAGACACTTCTTCAAGCTATTAAAGCTCTATTCACATTTATCGATCCACACAAATGGATTTTCCTTCCGGATCAGCTTGGTCAATGGCACTGCGATCTTTGAGAAATCCATTTTGACTCTTCTATAATACCCTGCTAATCCCAGAAAACTTCTGATCTCTGTGACGCTTGTTGGTCTTTCCCACTTCAATACTGCCTCTACTTTTGATGGATTGACAGCGATACCATCCTTGGTTACCACATGCCCCAAAAAGGATACCTCCTCAAGCCAAAATTCACATTGTAACACCCCGAAAAATTAAATGATTTAAAATATAAGAAAATAGCAAATAAATAAAAGTGGTAAATAAAATAAAATAAATGGCATGATTAAACTCCCAAAGTGGGAAATCAACTATTTAAATCATATTGGTCCAACACAACTCTAAATATGCCAAAGATGAAAACCCAATAACAATAAACCACAAAATTCGTACCCTTAATTATGCAGAAAATGGGAAGGGCAAATTAGAGCTTAAACTAATACTAATAGCCAAGCATAGTAACCCAAATCGTGGCCAACCATGCTAAGAGCTTTCCTATGATGTAGCTACTCCAATTGGGAGAAGAAATCCCAAAATATGGAAGGTGCCATGTAGAATTCGCAGGCCACCTTTCCTAGCTCAATTAGGACATGGAATAAACCCTAAAACTATAAGAGATTGTCACAAAACATTTAGGGAAAGTTTGGCATTGTGTTGGGGTCATGAGGAGCAAGCTAGGGCACAGGATGAGAGGAGAACGCTGGGGAAAACCGAGCTTCTTCCTCAACCTTGATCTGCATCGACCTGGGCATTTTCATCTCGTAGATCTGTTCAAAGGTAGGTGATCTCGGGCTAGAATTAAACAATGCCTATACCATTTGAAAGAGCATCGTATCTAGTTTGTTTTAAGTCTATTTTTCCCAATTTCCATCTAGTATGTTCATCGTATTAAGCGTTTTTCCTAAGTCACGCAAGTCTAAGACTTTTTGTGTTCTTCATGTGTTTCACGCAAACCAAGGCCGATTTGGGCCAAACCTAACACATAAATCTTCCTCTACTAATTGTCCTCGTCAATTTTGGTGTTATGAGTTTTGTCTCAATATCGTTAGATTTCAAGTTATAGGTCTATCATGAAGGGTGTAATGTTTTTCTACGTTTTCGAATATGATCCAAGAACGCGACGTATCCAGATGTGGCGATTCTGCATGCATGAACGCGACGTACTGGTACATCGTGATTCAAGAAAATGTGACAGATAATTCCGTCACGATTTAAGGTCTGACCGGTCAACCCTGACACCTCAAACTGTGTGTCGCATGGGTTTCTAGACCCGTCATGAACGCGACAACATGTTCTGTCACGATTTAGAAGTTTCTCGCCCATCTGATTCCGTACTGTTTTCATATCCGCAGTTTGAAAGCCATGCATGAACGCGACGTAGGGAAGCGTCGCGATTCAGCCCTGTTGCAACATATCATTCAATCACGTTCTGAACGTGACGGACGAGGCCGTCGCGATTCCGGTGGCAATCGATATGGTGATAGATTCCTGTAAGAAAAGCGACCATCTACCCTGTCACGATTTAAACGCGACAGGAAGGTCCGTCACGATTAGTTGTGCCTTATACCGAGTCCTATTTATTTATGTACGGTTCTTTGAAAGGCGACTTCTGAACCCGTCGCGATTCAAAGACCGACCCGAGACTGTTCTTTCTGGCTAGTCAGTCAGCATGTTTAGTCTCTTAGTTTATAAGCATGTTACTTAGTGTGCATTGGCCTAAAAGTGATCAACCCATTTGAAAACTATAATGACATGAATATGATTCTAATGTATATTATGAAGTGAATGATCTTATGTCATTTGATTATCATCTTGTGATCTAGCTTGATATGAAATTGTCATAATAAGAATGTGATATGAATCTGTGGAGAATACATGTTGGAATGGACTTGCTTAGTCTAAACTTTCTGTAGACACCCATTTCTGACCCATAAGTCGAGCAAAATCCCTTGTCATATCATTGATGCCCCACGTTGGCTCATCATCGTCAAGCTGGCTTTCTCCGATCCTGACATCCTTTTCATCAGTTCATCGCCCTGGTGGGTTCTTCCTGGTCAAAGTCAATCCTCTTCATCATCATCTTATAGCTCTCTGAGTCAAGAGTTCGGCGTTTCAAACCGTACGTCATTCTGATGCCTGTGCATGGAGATTGGACACATTGCATGGCCGTATGCTGAAAAGGCCCTGAAGGCGACAAAGGCTCTGTCGCTTTCAAGAAGACGACACCTCGATATGTCGCGTTCATAAGTAGGCATTTTAATTCCCTGAAAAATTGCCAGAAATGACTTAAAGTCACCTTCCATGTAAGGAAGGCGACATATCGAGTCGTCGCCACCTTGGTAGCGACACGATGGCCGTCGCGTTCTGGACCTCATGCAGAGAACCCTTTCCGAGCATGACTTGGACACATGCCATACATGGATATTTCCCCTTTTGGTCGTCCAAATCGCGTCCAAATTCTACCAAAACGCGTGGAGACCTTCCTTAAAGCCTCCTTTCCGAGTTCCAATCGCCCATGCACGGCCATACCTACCCAAACCCGGACTCTTGCCCGTTATTCCTCTCACAGCCCTTCCAGGAATAATTACCTATAAGTCTCTCAATTCTCCATCTTTTGAAAGAAGGCCGGAGTCTGCTTCTTCCTCTCCCCGAGAGCTCCAACTACGAAGAAGAGAGTTTTCTCTCCAGACGACCAAGAAGAGCCCCCCAGGGCATTTTTCCACCGGCTACACCTTCTCTCTCCTTCTTCCTTCACTATTTCCCTTCATTCATGCATGCATAGTTCATTTCTTTTCGTAGATTTTCATTAGAACACACACCACACACCCATCTTTAACACCCACAGGGGTTAAAAACCCCATCCACGTGAGTTCCCTCCTGTTTAGTGCATCTTTACATGTTTTTCATTGAATAGATCTCACATGCACGAATTGCTAATGAGTTTTTCTCTGTTTTCTTGATCTTGGCAGGTACCTAAAGACTAGAGAGGCGTGAGGCTCTTGCCCCTCGGCTGGCTGAGGAGCAGGAAGATCAGAACCCCAATCTTCGTCCACTGAAGAAGAAGGCGACGACCAAGCTGTCGCGACCCAGAAGGCGCCGTTCGTCACGTCGCGTTAAGGTACAAGCATAGCGAAAACCCTTATGCTGCGTTCACAGGTACGCCTTCTCTTCTCTTTTCCTTTTCCAACGTAGTCAGCCGTCCTATCTACACATCTCTAGGGCGACTACTTGGTGGCGATCATGGTACATTTCCTAATCCTTCATATTCATAATTTTTCAAAGGGGAGCACAATCCCGTGATTACACCTTTTGGCGATCACGGTGGGACATCTAGTGCCCATCATGCTTGATCTTGTCTTTCCCTTCCTTTTCCACTCGTTCATGTGTGTGGTGTTGTCTTAGTTTTCCGGTTTTGTTTTCATTTACTTTCATTGCGTTCTGAGATCTACTGCTCTGGGTGAGAAGGTGACAAATAAAGCGTCGCGGTAAAGGTAGCGACGAAGCACACGTCGCGATCAGGTTAGTACACTCATATCCCTTCTTGCGCTATTCTTGTGTTCTGTTATACTGTCTGCAAAACAAAAGCGACGTCAGTGGTTTCGCGATCTAGGAAACGACGGGAAGTGCGTCGCGATCATGTGTATTCTCTGCCCGTGTACTTGTTTACATTATTTTAAAATTCCTGTGTGCCTATTACAACGCGACGCGGCTACTGTCGCGATAGAGGAGGCGACAGGGTGGTCGTCGTGACCAGGTCAGTAGTTCTGACTATGTTCTTCTCTGTGTTTTGGGTTCATTTCACATACTCCATCCGTATTGCAAGTCATATCATGCATGTTCCATGCTTTTGAGAGTTCGTCGGTCCTCTGTGCTATAGATTTGCTTTGATTTCCGTGCATAATCAGGTCTAGCTTGTTCCCTGTCCACTGCGAAGAGGAACGCGACTGGCTTACTGTCGCTATCTTGGTCGCGACAGTTTGCCTGTCGCCTTCTGCTTCTGAGAGCAGGTCGGCCTGGTTTTGTTTTGTTAGTTTTAGGTTAGATTTTTTTGCATGCACTCCGGTGCATATAGGATTTGCATACATATTCCCATATTCATAGTTTAGGTTGTCCTCCTCAGCGACGCCCGCTCTCTCGGCCACATGTTCTTTGTGTCCGACTAGAGCACTCGCTTGAGGGCCTCCGTAAGTCCCCGCTGACCGTGGATTCCCACACGGCCGCCGGGCTGGTTGTACCTGTTGCCACTTAGAATAAGATCCATTCATTTGTGAGTCTGTGAGAAATCCTAGTCACACCCGAAGTTGGAAGCCTTCTCCCTTTAGGAAACCCTCCTTTTGAGAGAACTTTCTAAAAGAATCAATCCATTAAAAGGCAAACTTGAACCAAATAAAAGAAACCATTATCATTGCAAACTGCTTTCTTTGGGTGAGACATTTCCCCTTTCTTTTGTTTGCATAGGGTTGTCTGTTTAGGAAACTAGGTGTCCGTCTAGGTTAGGTTGTTTAAGTCTGAACAGGCTTTCCCCATTTTGGTGTGCCCACTTTCCAAACATGGAGTCATATCTGAACCCGGTCTATGATGAGAATCAGGACCTTGCCTTTTACACTTCCCAAGACTACGAGGAATCTCTTCCTCATGACCTCTTTGGGGAGTCGACCCGCCCTTGGGTCGCTGCAGTCCATGCCACTGAGAGTCACCATCACAACGACAGTGGCCCATCACAAACCATCCACCCTCCTCAGTCAGACGATCAAGCTGCTCAGCTCCTGCGCCTAA
This sequence comes from Colocasia esculenta, assembly GCA_014218235.1. Lineage (NCBI taxonomy): Eukaryota > Viridiplantae > Streptophyta > Magnoliopsida > Alismatales > Araceae > Colocasia > Colocasia esculenta. The sequence continues at coordinate 14,706,637 of CM024765.1, read as the reverse complement.
TTCCTTGGCTTGATCAATCTCAAATCCAAACTCTCATGACGGCCCTCAAAGGAAAGGCCACTTCATCACCCTCACCCAGAGCGGGCGCTTCACGCCCCATGGCATCTACCTCCGGCCCCCATATCAGCATGGGACAAGCTGACAACACTCCCATCCGGCCGCGGACCATTCGATTCACTCCATTTGAGTCTGAGCATTACCATCTACGTGAGTCGAGGCCCCGGTCTCCCCCGTATCACCCTTGCTACTCACCCCATCCTCCTGAGCCACGCGCCAGGCCGGCATCTCGCGTCTCTTTTTTATATGCTCAACCTTCCGCCGCTCCCGACATGACGTCTGAGTGGGCGTCCATTAAAAAGGAGCTACAAGAGCTGCGAAAGCAAGTCGACCCTAGGCAACACCATGACGTGCACATACCCAACTTCAATGGCCTATAGGTTCCCTCTTCATTTGAACTGCCAAAGTACCGAAAGTACAATGGCTCTGGCAACCCTTACACCCATATCAAGGATTTTATCTATGAGTCCGCACCCTATCAGCATGACCGCCGCTTAATGGCATACCTGTTCCGCCGGTCACTGGACGGGCCTGCACTAGATTGGTTCTTTTCCCTATTGCCCGAGGATGCAGAGGACTTCGCTATTGTGAAGGCAAAATTCCTCGAACAATTCCAAGATAGGGTTGGACCGGAGTATTCTCTTACGGATCTCATGGCCAAACGGATGAAGTCGGATGAAGATTTCGCTACATATGCCGACAGGTGGAGACAGAAGGCCACGCGAGTCCCAGGGTACCTTCCAGAGGGAGAGAAGATCAAGCTCATCATTACCAATGCAACACCCAAGTACCACCACATTTTGGCTATGAACGACATCACATCCATGCAACAATTATACAGTCGTGCTCGCTTTATCAAAACCCAACTCATTGACTCCCTCACGCCATCCTTGTTTGAGGTCCAACAACCTAATTGCACATTTCAAGGGCCCACCTATGAGGGAGTCCAAACCCATGCCCAAGTTGATGCCATCCACCACCCCATGTCTACCCACTCCGCTAACCAACTTGCTCCGCGACCACAAGAACAACCACCTCGTCCATGCCGTCGCACCCCGTCATCCACTGCCCAGCCATCACAGTATCCACTTGGCCCAAAGCGAGCCCATTATCACCCGTTACCCGAAGCCCTTTTAGATGTCTTTATAGCCCTAATGTCTATCAATGCATTGTTGCTCCCTCCAGAAAGGCCGAGTCGGGATGCTACTGTGGACCGGTCTAAATATTGCCTATATCATCGCTATCCGGGGCATATGGTCGCAAATTGTTGTGAATTTCGAGATGTAATATATGACTTGGATCTAGATCAGAAGATAAATTGGTCTGAAATGCACAGACTCATCCTACATTGTCAGAAAATGAAAAGAACACAAGGCCAGGGGCAGCAGCCCTCTCCATCGCAGGCAGTGGAACAGCCACCCAAGCAGCCTCAGGTAGATCAATTCCGACAGCCGCCGAGACAACAAGCGCAAGTATCAAGACAGTCATCTACATCAGCGCAAGGCCAGATGCACTTCTTTACTTACACTCCAAGTGAACTACCTGCTCCGTCATCACCTCAACAACCTCCTCCACTACCCCATGCTCAGGCCAGCACCACCACACCTACCCCCGACACCGCACCACGCCACGACGACAAGCTATCAGCTCGACGTATTGTGTCGGTCTGTCGTCAGTCATTTCCACCAACGCCGCAACCCACTGATCCCTCACCTCCTCCAAACCCTCCATCCTTACCCATTTCCACCATCTCTATGCCACAACCCCTGTGCTTGAGCAAGCCACCACCACAGCACCAAGGCTCGAGCAAGCTCCACTCACCTCTGAGCCGGAGCAAGAGTTTCCTACTCCCAAGCTTAAGGCTGATTCAGCCTCTGAGTTAGAGAGAGAGCTCCCTCTGCATGAGCCTGTCCTTGCCACCATCCAATCACCACATGCTAAACCTTTCGCATCCGATAAACCCTCCATAGCTACCATCACCATCACCACCCTACGGAGCGGGTGTGAACCACCAGGGGCATGCCTTGAATCTACTTCCCGTGAACAAGACAGTCCGAGCAAAGATAGCATAGTACCAGCCATGCATTCTGACCCCTACAATGACATTAGCAGCATGCCGGTCTATGTCCTTATCTCGGGTGCATTCGGGAAGGGTGAGCCTTCATTTCCCCAGAAAATGACTGTCAAAAAGAGTTCCCAAGTACTGGCGCCGATTAGATCCAAAGCGGGGGCGGTAGCTATTAAACTACTCATTGGATATGCTACCGTAGATGCCATCATCACCCCTCGCTCGGTTATATTGCAGATGATTGGACAAAAGGAGGGATTTTCTACGAATGTTGTGCTATCTAGCACTTCTGCCCAGGTTCTCATGAATTCAATGCTTAAAGGTCAGGCATGGCGACCTCTAGTTGACGCTCTCAACAGTACAACCTCTATATCTCTACTGAAGTTTTCACTCAAGAGGCAAGAGGCCAAGTTGCCTAAAATGCCTATGATTGTTCCGAAGACCCTCCATGCCCCCTTCCAGTTAGACCAGGGGCAGGTTGTCATGCCATCAAGAACACTCAAGGTTTTTCCAAGAGTCTTTTGCAATTTGCCTCGGCCTGACAGTCAGCTGGCCGTGCTAGTACCACTCATCACACTCTCAGAAGCCTCCCCTCCTCAACTGTCAAGGGAGTTGGTCTTCTTGCCAAATATCAAGTTGCTGGTACCACGCATCAAGTTCTCATGGGTCTGCTTTATCCACATGTCATAGGAAACCTTCTTAATGAAGAAGCCAATTTATGGCATTCCCCCATGGGTGTCTATAGAAGTTGGGTATGCAAATGATGGCCAACGGGCAAGCACACACATGACAGTCATATCAATTAATGAAAGAGCCATGGGGCTACAGAAAAGAGCGAGGTCGTCTGCTGCTTGGGCCCATTATCTAAGGAGACACGTTAAAAATAAGAAGTCACATCTATCTGTAGAAGCAAATTGGCCTACACGCGAGCGGGCGACTGCTAAGGAGTGGAGGAGGTTGCAATCTAGATTTAAGCTCTACAAGAAACATGTTGATATCTTGGCGACTTCTGACCTTGTTCTTTCAATATCACTCATTCTGGTCAATTTTGTTTCAAGAAGAGGCGCCCGATCTCTCAATCTAGGGCTGATGCCACATCCTTCACCTCCTACTCCTCTAGGGTCATTGGACCCTCACTTATCTCCTCCTCCTGAGCCACCCGATCACCCTCTGAATTCTCAGGGTTTCTTTCCATATTCACCTGGGTCACTTGACCATCTTCTCGGTGCTCAAGATTCCCCTCTTCCTCTTCCACCTTAGCCGCCTAACTGTAGGTCGGGTTCACATTCTCCAGGGATGTCTGATCCTGGTCCCGATTTCCCTCCTTCCACTTCCCCTTCTAATCCTCCACCTTCCATTTTGCAATTCATTCCTCAAACCCCTCCTGATCTTGAGCTTGACCCGATTCCTCCTTCCCCTCCGACCCCGGGGTCCTAACCCTTTTTCTCACTGCTTTCGAGGTTTCAGTCCTCACTAACATCCTTCTCCTCCTTTGTGAATCCTTTTGTTAGAGGGCTCTTATCCCTCATATTCTTGTAGAGTCTTTTCTCCCTCTTGTTCGTCATTGAGTTGACCCCAATTCTTGTCGTCCCTACATTCTCCTATTATTGAGCCAATTAAAATCAACCAAAATCAAGATTCAAAGACTAATGCAAGATGTTCCTTCGATAAAGGGGTCGCATTGTGCACCAAATAACCATGTAAATATTTGTTTGAACACAAAGAACATCAAAGAGAGTCATCTCAGTTCTCAACGAGAGTGGTCGAGTCAGTCTTAGGTTTATTTTGCTTCTACAGCACTCAAGCTAGAGATTACTCCGTGCCAGGAGATCAACATTCCTTCCCCTATCATCGAAGGTCACTTTAAGCAATGATCATCACACACTCACATGGCAACCTTAGTCGGTTCCTCTAGTAAACACCGTTGCTACTCAGGCCATACTGAGGAGGTGCAAAAGCTATTCTCTTCTTTACTCGGTTGAAGTGTAGGGCAAAAGGGCTATTTGGGCAAGGCAAGCAACCTACGCGCATCTCGATGAGAGGAAATCTTAAATAGGGACGGTCAATCAAGCCTACAAGAGAAATGCAAAATAAAAAGAGAGAAAAAGAACAAATGAAATAAAATTGAGGAATAGGGGCATGGCAAAGAGTGGCAGTATAGTTCCCCGCGGGATGCCCTTGAGCCCGGTCGTACGCATGCCCCAAACAAGAAACATGCACAATAAAGTGATCAAAAGTCCCTCCTCAACAGATTGAATCTCTAAGAGGTGTGCTATGGAAGGAAGCTAAACCTGATCTGTCCTTTAAAACCTGCACTAGACTTATCTTCAAATTTTCTTCTCTTTCTTCCTATGAGGCTGAACTGTCTTCCAGATATGGCCTTTGTAGCAGCACCGTAAGCCAGGGGCAACCATCTATAGGATGCCACCATCTTAATGAACATCCGACCTTTTTCGGCGGTCTTTAGTGAAAGGGGAATGAATGAGGACCCCTTGCTAGAAGTTTGAACTTGCTTTAGTGCTGCAGTAGCAAGGGTGAGTACCTTCCGTCTCACGTGTCTTTCAGGAAGGGCTAACGTCGGCTTTAGGCGTTGTTTAAAAAAAAAAAAAAGGGGCAAAAAAAAAATCAAATGATTTCAAAAACTCCAAAAATTAGATGTTTTCAAGCTAAAATAATCAAAATGAACAGATTTAATCATACATGCTAAGAGTGCAAGTACATTGGCTTGCGGGCATTGCTCATTCAAATCTCCACATTTCTCCATCACTTTTATCTGAGTCTTGCTCACATCATATTTACGATCTATCTCCCCTTCTCAGTCCCATCCATGATTTGAATTTAAAGCTTATTATCCCACCAAATCCTTCCCAAGTCCCATACGAATCCTCCCTCATCTCTATGACTCCATAAGAGGACTCTCTATGTGTGAACCTGGTGGTTTTTCAGTACTTTGTTTCAATCATGTGGGTGACTGATTTGTGTATGCTTATTGTTATTAGCTTGTTTAGTGCTTTGTTTATTACCTCAATTCAATTCAATATAAGTCCATAAAAATTAGAAAATCAGATAATTTGAAAAAAGAGACGGTTCGTCAGGTAAGTGCAGGTAAGTATCTCGAACCTTAATCCCTCTGCATTACTATATGGTATCTACGCTATTATATCATCTCAAGGATCGGCTGGTTCTCAGTGTGTTCCAGGATTTGAGTTCCCCTTCACCAAAAACAAGGATGATCTAGGTGCACACTGCGAATCACTGGATAGGCCGTTAGGTGATATGACTCGGGGACGATGGATTCTATCGCACGTCAGGGATGCGAAGTGTCTTGACCCTTGCTTATATTGTCTAGCAATATTATCCTTGAATATTTGTTATTTTATCCTTTTCTTCGCATTTGTTTTTATGATTTCTTTTCTTTTAGCCCAGCATGCATCATGTAAGATTTTGAGCTTCATGTTTCATGATTTGTCAAAGCCAGCTTCCCAATGATGTTTCATACAGATCCTCATTTCCCAAGACAAGAATTTCATCCCATTTCTGAATTTGAAAGTTTTCCTCGAGCTTGTTGCTCGGTCTAGTTTGTGAGTATGGTTCCTATTCAGGATTCTTCTCATCCCCATTCATTATAACAGTCGTTCCTTTATCCCCGATCCACTCATTAGTCGTGAATCGCTCAAAGGCCAGAGTCGAATCGACCTGCCGGGCAGCACCTATCCCCTAATGAACGAAACCTGCACGCTAAAGATAGCCAGGGTACCTCTTGAATTAGGAGGTTGATCATTTCTTTTCTTTTGATTTTTATTCGTCCCAGATTGGAACCATCCTCGTGTTCTGTTCCCAGCCGTGTTCGAGGACAGCCGGATAATTTTCGCTGCTTATTCATTCAAAATGGGTGTCTCATTACCTTGATGCCCGCTTTTTAGCTCATTTCGTTCCATTCCGCTACATCGCCATTTCATGCCATCTTCACTCCACTACCGCTCCACTCCCTTGCAAAGCAGGTATCAAGGAGGGGCAATCTGTAGACACCCATTTCTGACCCATAAGTCGAGCAAAATTCCTTGTCATATCATTGATGCCCCACGTTGGCTCATCATCGTCAAGCTAGCTTTCTCCGATCCTGACATCCTTTTCATCAGTTCATCATCCTGGTGGGTTCTTCCTGGTCAAAGTCAATCCTCTTCATCATCATCTTGTAGCTCTCTGAGTCAAGAGTCCGGCGTTTCAAACCGTACGTCATTCTGATGCCCGTGCATGGAGATTGGACACATTGCATGGCCGTATGCTGAAAAGGCCCTGAAGGCGACAAAGGCTCTGTCGCTTTCAAGAAGACGACACCTCGATATTGTTGGGTTGAATGTCTAATTCATATCATTTCCCTCCTATTTTGATGATGACAAGAAGTGTTCTTAAAGCAATTTAATTGGAACATGTCAAAAGCATCATACCTGAAAGTCATGCTCAAAAAGCATTTTTCAAACCACATTTATCATTTGTGGTAATGATAAATCATTTAACTAATGATATATGTGTTTATTTTTCAGGTACAAACTTTTTATGCAAAAGATGTGTCGACACACCCATCAATGGTGTCGACACATCAACACAGACTCAAAGAGAAATTGTGCAAAAATGTCAAGAGTGTGTCGACACATGTCAAGAGTGTGTCGACACGAGTGGCAGTTTTCCAGAGATCAAGGGTACCCAGGTCGACACACTCCCAGGGCAGGTCGACACTAGACCCAGTTCCCAGAACAGCCAGTTTGAGGAATTGGGACAGCAGGTCGACACACTCCCAGGGCAGGTCGACACTAGACCCAGTTCCCAGAACAGCCAGTTTGAGGAATTGGGACAGCAGGTCGACACACTCCCAGGGCAGGTCGACACTAGACCCAGTTCCCAGAACAGCCAGTTTGAGGAATTGGGACAGCAGGTCGACACACTCAAGAGCAGGTCGACACGGGACCTTTCTCCCAGAACAGATTCTTCTATCTTTGGAACAGTGTGTCGACACAACCACCAGGGCAGGTCGACACACTACGGAAACTTTTCATCCTAAGAGCTGATGGCTGCCACGTGTCCTTCTAGGGCGATCAGAATCTTCCTAGGGAAGCGTGCCCTTGTACCCCAAAAGGGTATCTTTGGAATCCTAAGGGTATAAAAGGCTCCTTTTGGCCTCCCTTCAAAGAGAGAGACCCAACTAACCTCTTAGAGCCTCCTGAAAAATTCCTGGCGGCCATAAGAGTTCGTGTCTCCCTCCTCTGCTTCCTGGAGTCTCCTGAACACCTCTTCTCACCAATTCAAGGTGTGAGAATTGTGGTTTGATCTTTAAAGAAGCCTCTGAAGCATCTCAAGGAAGTAGATCAGGTAGAAGCCATCGTTGGAGAAGAATTCAAGGAAGGTCCAACCTCCCAGATTGCAGAGCATCGTCTTGGACTTCATGTTTACAAGCTTCTTCCCAATTCAAGCTTCTACAAGGGAGTACACTTGAAGAACGAAGTCATTCAATACCTTTTTACTTTACTTTTGTTCTTCTGAGATATCTCTTGAGATTATGCAAGTGCTTCTGCATAATTCTCATTAGTGTTCTCAAATTTCGACTAGATCTGTTGCTAGGAGATCTTGTCTTAAGTTGGTGTCTAGCAAGTCTATGTGTGAGCCTTGTGCTCAGATTGTTGTGAGCCGGTGCGCTCAGTGTTGAGTTGTCAAACTCAAGTGTGTGTTGAGCAGTCTTGCTCAGTTGTTCTAGAGTAGTCTTGCTCTAGAAGTGGTGTGAGTTGTAAGCTCTTCAGTGTTGGAGTTGTCAGGCTCCAGTGGGTGTGTTACCCAGTTGTGTTAGTGAATCCTCACGGGTTGTGAGGGGTGGATGTAGGAATCACATGGGTGATTTCCGAACCACCTAAAAATCCTTGTGCATTTGTGTTCTGTGGTTTGACTGGTTCATCCGCTAGATGCTTGCATAGGACTCGTTTCTAATTCACTTAATCAACTTGATTCTCATCTAAGTTTTTCAACTCACTCCAATCTAATCAGATCAGCAGCTTTTCACTGATATTATTGCCTCTGATTCTAAATAGTTTTAAAATTATTTAAGCTTCCGCAAAAGTGGCTAAGATCTATTCATCCCCCCCCTTCTAGATCTTTTCCACACATTTATTTCGATCCTTCAATTGGTATCAGAGAGGGTTTATATCGATCTGATTTGAACTGAGCAGCTTTTGTTTCTGAGTATTGAGTGTTTGTTTGTCTGTCTATCTGGTTGTTTGTTTGCCTGCTTGCTCAACTACTTCTCCTTGCATTTACTTAAGTCTCATGGACTCAAAGGGTTTTATAGCTGAGGGCCATTCCATAAATAGGCCACCATTCTTTAATGGTTTGGACTATTCTTATTGGAAGAACAGAATGCAAGTATTCTTAAGGGCCCAGAACTATGAGATCTGGAAAGTAGTTGAGGCTGGTCCCTATGAAAACCAGGGTGAGGAAGAAACCTGGACGAGGGAGCAAATTAGGAGAGCTACATTGAATTACAGTGCCATGAATATGATTCAATGTGCTGTCCATCCCAAGGAGTATTCGAGAATCTCTATGTGTAAATCTGCCAAAGAGATGTGGGATAAACTCGAACTACTCTATGAGGGAACATCTCAGGTCAAGGAGACCAAGGCAAATATATTAGTTTCAGAATATGAACTTTTCATGATGAAATCTAATGAATCTATTTCTGAAATGTTTGCCAGATTTATGGTGATTGTCAATGGACTCAAGGCTTTGGGTAAGGAGTATACTGATGCAGATTTGGTAAGAAAAATTTTGCGTTCACTTTCTTCAATTTGGCATACCAAGGCCACTGTTATTGAAGATTCAAAAGATTTATCCAAAATGTCTTTGGATGAATTGATTGGATCTTTAATGACGTATGAAATAAACTTAAGAAGAAATGAAGATCTTATCATTAAGACCAAGCCTATGGCACTCAAAGCCTCTTCAAGCAACAAAGATAAAAATCAGGATAAAACAAGTTCTGAAGAGTCTGAGTCAAATGAGGATGAGATTGCCCTCATGACCAGACAATTCAGGAAATTCTTGAAATATAGGAAAGGGAAAATGACTGGGAAAAAGAAATTTTCCCCAGGTAAGAAGAATATTTCCTCTTCCAATTTCAATAAGAATCATAAACCTGATGAGAATGTTATCTGTTACAGGTGCAACAAGCCAGGACACATGAAGGGAGAGTGTCCTGAGAACAAAAAGGAAAAGCACAAAAGATTCCAGAAATACAAGAAGCCCAAGGCCATGGTAGCCACTTGGTCTGATGAAGACACAAGTGAGGAAGAAGAAGAGAAGAAGTCCTCAAGCTCAGAGAGTGAGGAAGTTTGCTTCATGGCCAACAGCACAGATGGAAAGGTAAATACTTCCTTTGAAGATTATAGTGTTGAAGATTGGCAGGATGTGTATGCTGAATTGGTAGAAAGATACTCTGAAATGAGAAAAGAAAACAAACACATCAAAAAGAAAATTGAAAATCTTTACCATAACCAATCTTCAAACAATAGAATCTGTGAACTGGAATCTGAAGTAACAGAATTGGTTGAAGAAAAAGAAAATTTACTGAACCAAATTGATGAATTAAAGCTTGCTTCTCAGAAGGCCTCCCAAGACTTCAGAAATTTAAATGAAAAGCTGGAAATTGAAAAACAAGAAAAACAACAGAAAATCGAAGAAATTGAAATTCTTAAAAACCAGCTAAAGGAAAAGGAGGAGGTTATCCAAACCTTCACAAAAGGCCAAGATAACCTAGAGGCATTGCTAGGATCCAACAAGACAACCACATCTCATGGATTGGGATTCAACAAAAAGAAATCAACAAAAGATAAATCTGGTGAGAAAAAGGGAAAAGCACCATTAATCAACTTTGTTAAAGGTCCCAATCTGGAAAACACTGAAATCCAACAGACAGCAAACAAAACCCCAAACAAAAACCCAAACAAAACTCAAAACAAATCAAAAATTCAAAAACAAAAGAAGACTGTCAGGTCGACACAGTCCCCTGACAGGTCGACCTGTTCAACACCAAAAACCATAATAAACTCAACTAAAAATTCAAATAAAAATCTGAGAAATAAGAAAAAGGGAAAAGAAATGATCCATGAAAAACCTTGGACCTCCAAGACAGCTCCTCAAGAAAATTGGATTAATCCTTGGAACCAATGGTATGAAAATCCCTGTTGGCATTATCCTCAATACCCTTATCCAAATTTCTGGATGTACCAACACAATCCATGGATTCCACCTCCTTCTATGAACTCAAATTTTCAAATGAAAAACTCCCCTCCTACCAAAAACAAAGATCTTGGTGCTTTCATTCCTAAAAGAAAGAACAAACAGAAAAATGCTGAAAACACCAAAGTAACAAAACAAAAATCTAAAACAAATCAAATTTGGGTGAGAAAGGATTTGCTGTCTATGTTAAATCATTCTGATGGTCCCAACTCTGTTTGGGTACCAAAATCTTCTCTCCACTGATCTTGTTGCAGGGAAGTCGTGCACCCAACACAAATGTATGGTTTCTTGACAGTGGGTGTTCACGACATATGACTGGAGATAGAGCCAAATTCTCATTCCTGCTTGAAAAGGAGGGAGGGTCAGTCACCTTTGGAGGTAAAAATAAAGGAAAGATCATTGGATCTGGTAAGGTTGGTCAAACTTCTTCAAACTCTGTAGATAATGTCTTGTTAGTTGATGGACTTGACTATAATTTGCTCAGTATCAGCCAACTATGTGACAAAGGTCACAAAGTTGTGTTTGAATCTGATTTTTGCAAGATAATAGATTCATCAACTGATAAAATCAAATTCTTTGGAAAAAGAGAAAACAATGTCTACATGATCAACCTTAATAAAAACTTTTCTGAAAATCTTTGTTTTGTTGCAAATAAAGATGAAATTGCATGGACTTGGCACAAAAGACTTGGCCATGCAAGCTTCAGAACAATGAATAAGTTGTTAAGATTGAATTTGGTTAAAGGTCTTCCTGAATCCTTTTCTAGTGTTGAAGGTCAAATTTGTGGGATCTGTGCTAAAGGAAAACAAACTAGAAAATCCTTTAAAGTCTTCAATGATGTACTCACATCTAAGCCACTAGAACTTCTTCACATGGACCTCTTTGGGCCAACAAGAGTTCTAAGCTTGAGTGGCAAAAGATATGGATTTGTAATCATTGATGACTTTACTAGATTTACCTGGGTTATTTTTCTATCTCACAAAAGTGATGCATGCCTTGAATTCAGGAACTTTTGTACCACTGTCTTAACCACTTATCCATATAAAATCAAAAACATCTTAACTGATCATGGGGGTGAATTTGAAAACACATCCTTTTCTGATTTTTGTGCTGAATTTCAGATATTCCACAAGTTTTCTTCACCAAGAACTCCAGAACAAAATGGAGTTGTGGAAAGAAAGAACAGAACTCTTGTGGAAATGGCTAGAACCATGCTTCTTGAGAGTAATTTACCCAAATCCTTCTGGGCTGAAGCTGTGAACACAGCAAATCACATACTCAATAGAGCATTGGTCAGACCAAAAATCAAGAAAACCCCCTATGAATTATTGAAAAACAAAAAGCCAACTGTTTCCTATTTTAAAGTCTTTGGGTGCAAATGCTATGTTCACAATAATAACAAAGAAAACCTTGACAAGTTTGATGCTAAGAGTCAGGAAGCTATCTTCCTTGGCTATTCTGAAGTGTCAAGGGCCTTCAAAGTGTACATAATAAAAACCAAATCTATTGAAGAATCTCCACATGTTATTTTTAATGAAAACTCCTTTTCCACTAATGATTCTAAATCTTGCAGGGAAAAACAAGACAATGAAGAGGATGACCTCATTGTGGATTCTTCACCAACCGTTGAGGAGAGTAATAACATTGAAGAAAACCTGAACAACAACTCACAATCTCCAAATGGTTCAGGTAATACTGATTCAGAAGTGGGTACCTCTCAACAGGTAATTTCTGAACCTCGATTTCTAAGAGATCACCCATTAGATAGTGTAGTTGGCAATCTAAATGATAGAGTTAGGACCAGATCATCCTTTTTGCAAAACATTGAAGAAGACTCACTAGCTCTAATTTCCCAAATTGAACCCAAGTCAATTGATGAAGCCTTATCCAGTTCTGATTGGATTAATGCTATGCATGATGAACTTCATCAATTTGAAAGAAATCAAGTGTGGGAATTAGTGCCTAGACCTAGTGACCAAACAGTGATTGGCACTAGATGGGTTTTCAGAAATAAATTGAATGAAGCTGGTCAAGTAATAAGAAACAAAGCTAGGCTAGTTGCAAAGGGGTATAACCAAGAATTTGGAATTGACTTTGAAGAATCTTATGCCCCTGTAGCTAGACTAGAAGCTGTGAGAATTTTCCTTGCTTTTGCATCCTCCATGAAATTCAAAGTCTTTCAAATGGATGTTAAAAGTGCATTTCTAAATGGATATATAAAGGAAAATGTGTTTGTTGAACAACCTCCTGGATTTGATAATGAAAAATATCCTAACCATGTTTTCAAGCTTAATAAGGCACTCTATGGTCTTAAACAAGCTCCAAGAGCTTGGTATGATCGTTTGAGTTCCTTTTTACTTGAAAAAGGATATTCTAGAGGTAATGTTGATCAAACATTGTTCACTAAAACAGTAAAAAATCAAATAATTGTGGTCCAAATTTATGTTGATGACATAATTTTTGGCTCCACCAATAAAGGCCTTTGCACTGAATTTTCAAATCAAATGCAGAATGAATTTGAAATGAGCTTAATGGGAGACTTAACATTCTTTTTGGGGTTGCAGGTTAACCAAACGAATGAAGGTATCTTCATCAGTCAAACCAAATATGTCAAGGAGCTACTGAAAAGGTTTGACTATCAGAACCTTAAACATTCAAGCACACCCATTGCAATAAATGCTAAGCTAGAAGAAGACCCATCTGGTAAGTCAGTAGATCCAAAGACCTACAGAGGTATGATTGGTTCTCTGCTCTACCTTACTACTTCTAGACCTGACATTCAGTTTTGTGTGTGCTTATGTGCTAGATTCCAATCAAATCCTAAAGAAAGTCATATGCTTGCTGTGAAAAGAATTTTTAAATATCTTGTTGGAACATGTGACTTAGGAATTTGGTATCCTGCTGGTTGCAAGTTAGAATTGTTTGCCTATTGTGATGCTGATTATGCTGGGTGTAAGTTAGATAGAAAAAGCACAAGTGGCTTGTGTGTATTTCTAGGTGGGTGCCTTATTTCTTGGGCTTCTAAGAAGCAACATTCAGTGGCTCTGTCAACAGCAGAAGCTGAATATGTTGCAGCAGGTAGATGTGGAACTCAGATTCTCTGGGTGAAACATCAACTTCTTGATTACAACCAAGATTTAGGGTGTGTACCCATCCTATGTGATAACACAAGTGCAATCAATCTTTCTAAAAACCCCATTCAGCATTCTAGAACAAAACACATTGAAATCAGGCATCATTTCTTGAGAGATGAGGTTGCCAAGAAATCTTTTGAACTCCATTTTATTGTAACTGAAAAACAAATTGCAGACATATTCACAAAACCCCTTCCTGAAAATAGATTCTCATCTTTAAGGAGAGAACTTGGTCTTTGTAAATGTCCATCCTTCTGATCTCTCTTAAAGTTTGGGTTGAATGATGCTTTGTCTAAGGGGGAGTTCTTTGTATTTCATAACTCCTTGCTTCCTCAAGCTACATTGCTCATATCTCTCTCTATTCCAATTCCATTTCCCTTTTTACAATAAATTCTTCACTTCTGATTGTGTTGAAACTTCTTGGTATATCAAATAGTGATTTGGAGAAGGACAGGCTATGCTTGTCTAGACACTTTCACTATGCGTGAGAACATATCTCCGCCAAGTACTAAGAAGTCAATATGCAATAGTTGAGGGGGAGCTTTTATTGTTCAAAGAGAATGTCTTTTTCTGATTTCAAAACTTGCACAGTTTTAACCTTCATTTCTTTCTGATAATGAATTCTTCAACTCTTATTGTATTGAAATCTCTTGGTATATCAAATGGTGACTTGGAGAAGGACAGGTTATGCTTGTCTGGACACTTTCACTATGCGAGAGTATATGTCTCCGCCAAGTACCAAGAAATGAATATACAATTGTTGAGAAGAAATCTTTGTTATCCAAAAAGAAACATTCTTTCTGATTTCAAAAAAAAAAAATGCATATCTTTATTTTGATGAAAATGATTGAAATCATCATCTCAGGGGGAGCTAGAAAATTCACAAGTCATCTTTTTGCAAATTTCAGAACCCTTCTTGCATTTCATCAATTCCTTGCATGATGTCCTCATTCTAAATTCTAGAGTCTCAAAGTGAACCTTGAGTGATACATTATATTTTTTACTAATCAACTTTCCACTATGTCTCTCAATCCACAGAAACTCAGATCTCTTCCTAAACTAAATTACAATTATGTCTTGAACTTAAAACATTACCTTGTTTGCAACTGATGGCTGGATGTATTTGAATTCTATCCTACAAACTCTCCAAAATCTTGTAAAATTCAACAGAGCAATGACATCTGTGCTGAGAAACTGCACACCTTCACAATGAATGAAGTGCTATGCATGTCATGAGGCATTCTTGTTAACTCTGTTCAAAGGGGATCCAAATTGAAAATAACCTCAAAATTTAAGCAATTATGTGCTATGCTTTTTGATGATGACTGAGTAACTGGGAATATTGGCGTCTAAAAAACGTATATTTTCATGTCAAAAAGTCATCATTTACCCCTTTGAGACTTGACAATGCCTACATCTTGAGTATCCAGGGACTATGGTGTGTAAAAAGCACTAGTACTTGAGTGAAAGAGATTTACATCATTTGATAGTTTGTTAAAAGAACAAAAATATGAAAATTATTGGAGATTTGTTTAGAAAGAATCATCTTCCTCCTTCATCAAGTTGTTCTTTAAGTTTGTGTTTTACTTTCAACACAACTGTGTTTAGTCTAGATGATATCTTTAACTCTTGAAAATTGAGAAACATGGCAGATTTTGGTTGATTGTAAGATACATTATATCCCTCAATTTATCATTTTGTTGATTCAAGTCTTGGAATGCTAATATCCTGTTGGAAATTGTATGAAATACTTGAACTGTAATGAATTTTTGTAAAATACAGCAAATGAATTTTTAGGCCTCTTAAAAATCCTTCAAATGATAATTCCTCTCATTATTTATCATTATAAAGATGTCCCCAAATTTCTCAAAAATTTCCTCTCAAAAATTCTCATTTCTCTCAAAGGCTGTGTCGACACAATCCTCTCTCGTGTCGACACATAATTCAAAGCACCTTGATAGAACATTCTGATAGAATGGAGCATTATCTTCACACTCGGCTGACAACTATCCATGAACAGATAAAGTCAAGCATGAAGTCAATGGATAAGAGATTGTCAGATATTGAAATGCTTCTAGCTCCAATTCCTCCTCCTCCTCCATCTTCTACCTAATGTACATTTTTTTGATAATGTCAAAGGGGGAGAAGATTGAATGAATTGTAATGATCTTTTGAATGAAATGAATGACATGAAATGGTTGTTTGGCTTCAATACAAATTTTTGTATTTGTGTGTGAATACTTGTTCAATTGTTGACTTGTGTGCACAAATCTTCTAATTTCAAGTAACGTTGTATCTCACAAAAATATCATCAATTGTTACTGAACAATATCAAAAGGACATTGACAAGTATGAACAAAAGAAAAACAAAAACTTAATCAATAAAAATTGCTTAAAAATCACACTTCATCAAAACCACATTCAAATATGGATTTAATGTTGCCATCATCAAAAAGGGGGAGATTGTTGGGTTGAATGTCTAATTCATATCATTTCCCTCCTATTTTGATGATGACAAGAAGTGTTCTTAAAGCAATTTAATTGGAACATGTCAAAAGCATCATACCTGAAAGTCATGCTCAAAAAGCATTTTTCAAACCACATTTATCATTTGTGGTAATGATAAATCATTTAACTAATGATATATGTGTTTATTTTTCAGGTACAAACTTTTTATGCAAAAGATGTGTCGACACACCCATCAATGGTGTCGACACATCAACACAGACTCAAAGAGAAATTGTGCAAAAATGTCAAGAGTGTGTCGACACATGTCAAGAGTGTGTCGACACGAGTGGCAGTTTTCCAGAGATCAAGGGTACCCAGGTCGACACACTCCCAGGGCAGGTCGACACTAGACCCAGTTCCCAGAACAGCCAGTTTGAGGAATTGGGACAGCAGGTCGACACACTCCCAGGGCAGGTCGACACTAGACCCAGTTCCCAGAACAGCCAGTTTGAGGAATTGGGACAGCAGGTCGACACACTCCCAGGGCAGGTCGACACTAGACCCAGTTCCCAGAACAGCCAGTTTGAGGAATTGGGACAGCAGGTCGACACACTCAAGAGCAGGTCGACACGGGACCTTTCTCCCAGAACAGATTCTTCTATCTTTGGAACAGTGTGTCGACACAACCACCAGGGCAGGTCGACACACTACGGAAACTTTTCATCCTAAGAGCTGATGGCTGCCACGTGTCCTTCTAGGGCGATCAGAATCTTCCTAGGGAAGCGTGCCCTTGTACCCCAAAAGGGTATCTTTGGAATCCTAAGGGTATAAAAGGCTCCTTTTGGCCTCCCTTCAAAGAGAGAGACCCAACTAACCTCTTAGAGCCTCCTGAAAAATTCCTGGCGGCCATAAGAGTTCGTGTCTCCCTCCTCTGCTTCCTGGAGTCTCCTGAACACCTCTTCTCACCAATTCAAGGTGTGAGAATTGTGGTTTGATCTTTAAAGAAGCCTCTGAAGCATCTCAAGGAAGTAGATCAGGTAGAAGCCATCGTTGGAGAAGAATTCAAGGAAGGTCCAACCTCCCAGATTGCAGAGCATCGTCTTGGACTTCATGTTTACAAGCTTCTTCCCAATTCAAGCTTCTACAAGGGAGTACACTTGAAGAACGAAGTCATTCAATACCTTTTACTTTACTTTTGTTCTTCTGAGATATCTCTTGAGATTATGCAAGTGCTTCTGCATAATTCTCATTAGTGTTCTCAAATTTCGACTAGATCTGTTGCTAGGAGATCTTGTCTTAAGTTGGTGTCTAGCAAGTCTATGTGTGAGCCTTGTGCTCAGATTGTTGTGAGCCGGTGCGCTCAGTGTTGAGTTGTCAAACTCAAGTGTGTGTTGAGCAGTCTTGCTCAGTTGTTCTAGAGTAGTCTTGCTCTAGAAGTGGTGTGAGTTGTAAGCTCTTCAGTGTTGGAGTTGTCAGGCTCCAGTGGGTGTGTTACCCAGTTGTGTTAGTGAATCCTCACGGGTTGTGAGGGGTGGATGTAGGAATCACATGGGTGATTTCCGAACCACCTAAAAATCCTTGTGCATTTGTGTTCTGTGGTTTGACTGGTTCATCCGCTAGATGCTTGCATAGGACTCGTTTCTAATTCACTTAATCAACTTGATTCTCATCTAAGTTTTTCAACTCACTCCAATCTAATCAGATCAGCAGCTTTTCACTGATATTATTGCCTCTGATTCTAAATAGTTTTAAAATTATTTAAGCTTCCGCAAAAGTGGCTAAGATCTATTCATCCCCCCCTTCTAGATCTTTTCCACACATTTATTTCGAATTCAAGATCTATTCATCCCCCCCCTTCTAGATCTTTTCCACACATTTATTTCGATCCTTCAGATATGTCGCGTTCATAAGTAGGCATTTTAATTCCCTGAAAAATCGCCAGAAATGACTTAAAGTCACCTTCCATGTAAGGAAGGCGACATATCAAGGCGTCGCCACCTTGGTAGCGACACGATGGCCATCGCGTTCTGGACCTCATGCAGAGAACCCTTTCCGAGCATGACTTGGACACATGCCATACATGGATATTTCCCCTTTTGGTCATCCAAATCGCGTCCAAATTCTACCAAAACTCGTGGAGACCTTCCTTAAAGCCTCCTTTCTGAGTTCCAATCGCCCATGCACGGCCATACCTACCCAAACTCATACTCTTGCCCGTTATTCCTCTCACAGCCCTTCTAGGAACAATCACCTATAAGTCTCTCAATTCTCCATCTTTTGAAAGAAGACCGGAGTCTGCTTCTTCCTCTCCCCCGAGAGCTCCAACTACGAAGAAGAGAGTTTTCTCTCCAGACGACCAAGAAGAGCCCCCCAAGGCGTTTTTCCACCGGCTACACCTTCTCTCTCCTTCTTCCTTCACTATTTCCCTTCATTCATGCATACATAGTTCATTTCTTTTCGTAGATTTTCATTAGAACACACACCACACACCCATCTTTAACACCCACAGGGGTTAAAAACCCCATCTACGTGAGTTCCCTCCTGTTTAGTGCAAGTTTACATGTTTTTCATTGAATAGATCTCACATGCACGAATTGCTAATGGGTTTTTCTCTATTTTCTTGATCTTGGCAGGTACCTAAAGACTAGAGAGGCGTGAGGCTCTTGCCCCTCGGCTGGCTGAGGAGCAGGAAGATCAGAACCCCAATCTTCGTCCACTGAAGAAGAAGGCGACGACCAAGCTGTCGCGACCCAGAAGGCGCCGTCCGTCACGTCGCGTTAAGGTACAAGCATAGCGACAACCCTTCTGTCGCGTTCACAGGTACGCCTTCTCTTCTCTTTTCCTTTTCCAACATAGTCAGCCGTCCTATCTACACATCTCAAGGGCGACTACTTGGTGGCGATCACGGTACATTTCCTAATCCTTCATATTCATAATTTTTCAAAGGGGGGCACAATCCCGTGATTACACTTTCCTATTATGTTACTTGCTTATTGCATGTGGACTTTCCTCATTTACATGCTTTCCGAGGTTTCCATATTTTGTTCATCCGTTGAACGCATGATTAGGAAAGTTCCGTGACATGACACTTACACATTTGCACGATTAGGCACACCCCTCTTGGAGAATTGGGAGCTCTCTACTGGTTGTTCCGTATTGGCAGACTGATCTTTTCTCTAAGACATCCATAAGTCTCCGTACTCTATGGATTCCCTAATAGAGACCGACCTGGTTGTACCATGAAGTACCCTAGAGATAGAGAGCACTTGTACCGTGTACGATATGTCATTAGTCATCCTCTTGTCAAGACATTAAAGAATTATGAAACATAAGATACGTCGTCATGCTGTCCAATTGATCTCTCGAGCTTTTGTCATATCTTGAACACTATGAATGATCATGTCCCTATTACTATGAGCTTGTTATTGAAATTATGTGGCCATAATATGAATATGTTTGATCGGTACAATGTGGGACTTCGGTCCATTTGACTAATGCCTATGCAATAAGGGACCTATCTAGTCCTAGGGAGGAGCGCCCCATCGTACTTATTAACCGCAGGAGTATGGACTTGTGGTGCTTGGCATGGCACTGGTCTATGTGCAAGATTTGTGTGAATGTGCCTTCGTTTGATATGATACGTTTGATCATGTGAATATGAGATATCCGTGTGAATATGGCCAATCCTTTTGATACGAATTCTATTCTTAAATTACCTGACCAATGCATATGAAAGTGGGTATTTGATTCATTCTGATATTCGTTCTATTCAGCTATTTGACTTGTTAGAAATGCATGCATAGTCATCATGTTCCAGTTCAGATCCTGCTTATTTAAAATGTTAATCATGTATATTAGTACCCGCACATTGAGATATAAATCCTACTGGGTTAGTTTGCTCACCCTATCATCCTGTCCATTTCAGGTAGTGATGAGGATCTCGTGGACTCCGATGGGGCAGGGCATAAGTGAAGAGCACCCATCATATGAGGAGTTGAAAGATTAGGAATAGATGTTTGAGTAGCATATGTAACAGTGATACATTTTTCATGGAGTTTATATTTAAATAATGGACCCTTTAGTTGGTTCTACTGATGTACAGTTTTAATTAGTTGAATGGAATGAAATAAAGAGTATTTAATTGGCAATATCGTTGTCTCAAGTCTGTTTTTATATTTAGTTGTGACTCTGCATTATTCGACTGTGATACTTATATTCGTATCGTTCACGCACCCTGATATTTATTCCGCTGCTAAATGTCAGGGTGTGACAGTTGGTATCCAAGCCTGAACTTTTAGGGTCCAAGGGAACAGGAATATGGAATGAAACTAGATCACACGAGTCAAAATCTGTCATACCTAGTGCGAGCTGGGGTGGAACTATGGGTATAGGAGTCACATGTGTTATACTTAGATGTATAACTTATATTATCGTATTGAAGGTACTTACTACCTCAATGGTTGCTGAACGAGCTCAGGCTAGAAACATGCAACAAACTTTACAGAACTTGACTAAGGCAATACTGCAAGCCACCCAGGGTGGGGGTAACCGCGGAGCCGGTGATCTCCATCAGAATTTCCGGAGTATGGATCTACCTAGATTCGAAGGAAGTACTGACCCGGATGTTGCAGAACATTAGGTTAAGGAGATTGAAAGAATCTTTAGAGTCATGCAATGCACAGACCAAAACAAAGTACTGCTGGCGACTTTCCAATTGGAAAAGGATGCCAAGGCATGGTAAGAGTCGGTCGAAGCAACTCTGGAAGGACAACAACTGACATGAGCTCAGTTTATTGAACGCTTCAACACCAAGTACTTTTTTGAAAGAGTCCAGGAGCAGAAGGCAGCTGAGTTTGCGGCTCTGAAACAGAGAGGACTGACTGTGGCGGAATATGAGGCCCAATTCTCTCGTCTGTCCCGATATGTCGTTCACTTGGTTGGGACAGAAAGAATGAAGGCAAAACACTTTCTGAATGGCTTGAGGCCCCAGTATGTCACCCAACTTGCGCCAATGGAAATTCAAACCTATGCTGATATGATAAAGAAAGCGCAGTTACTGGAAGATACCATGGAGACCGCTGAAAGAATCAAGGGAAAGTCTGTGAAGAGAGAGCAAGTGTCTGCTACCGGAAAGTATCAACCGACCGTTGGGAGGAAATGGCCCAGTGGTGGTTTTATTGAACAAGCCGATAAGAAGCCGAAAGAATTAGGCAAGTAGTTGATAGTGGCAAATGAAGAAAGATGCAAGAATTGAGATAAAGCTAGTCACCGATCCGAACAATGCTGGAGAGCACAGGGGAGATATCTGCGTGGTGGAAGTCGTGACCATAGGATTTCTGACTGCCCAATGCTGAAAGAACAAGCCCCACAAGAGAAGCGCCCGAATGGACATAGGAGTCAAGGCCGACTACAAGCTATTCAGGAGCCTGAAGCTGTGGAAGAAGGAGGTGTGGTTGAAGGTACACCTACTATTCTTTCCCGTTCTGCATTTGTTCTATTTGATACGGGAGCTACTCATTCCTTCATATATCAAACCTTTGTTGACACCTTGCCTGTAAAACCCATCCCAATGAAATCCGGAATAGTTGTGTCAACCCCGATTGGTCCTGGCACCAATCTTAGAAACCATTTTCCATCCAGTGAAGTGATGATTGAAACTCAAAATCTACCTATATGCATGAACATGGAGGGTTATGATGTGATACGAGGAGCAGACTGGTTGTCTGAACATGGGGCTAGTGTCAATTGTAAGAAAAGCTAGGTAACATTTAGTCATCACCCAAAGCTAATGTTCTCAGAAGATAGAAACTGTAGGAGACTGTCCCTCATCTCTGCACTACAGACCAAAAGGATGATGAGGAAAAGTTGTATGGCCTTTCTTGCTGTTGTTGTCACCGCAAAGAAGGAAGTTAAGATTGAGGACATTCATATTGTCAACGAGTACGCTGATGTATTTCTCGAAGACTTGCTAGGAATCCCTCCTGAGAGAGAGGTCAATTTTACCATTGAGTTGATCCCTGGAGCAGCAACAGTATCTAGGGCACCATATAGAATGTCCCCCGCAGAATTGAAGGAGTTAAAAGAGCAACTGATGGAACTGCTGGAGAAAGGATTTATCCGACCAAGCACATCACCATGGGGTGCACCTGTCCTCTTATCAAGAAGAAAGATGGGTCGATGAGGCTGTGTATAGATTACAGGCAACTGAATCAATTAACAATCAAAAACAAATACCCCCTGCCAAGGATTGATGAATTGTTTAATCAACTGTCTGGAGCTAAATATTTCTCTAAGATAGATCTCAAATCTGGCTATCATCAATTGAGGATCAAAGGAGAAGATATATACAAAACAGCCTTCCAAAGCAGGTACGGGCATTATGAATTCATTGTTATGCCTTTTGGACTAATAAATGCCCCTGCAATTTTCATGCATTGATGAATAGCATTTGTGGTGGTATTCATCGATGATATACTGATCTACTCCAAAATAAAAGAAGAGCATGAGGAATATTTGAGGATTGCATTGCAAATTCTGAGGGAGAATCAATTGTATGCCAAGCTAAGTAAATGCAATTTCTGGGTTGAGGAGGAATCCTTTTGGGGGCACGTGGTAACCAAGGACGATATCGTTGTTGATTCATAGAAAATAGAGGTTGTGTTAAAGTGGGAAAGACCGACAAGCGTCACAGAGATCAGGAGCTTTTTGGGATTAGCAGGATATTACCAAAGATTTATAAACGATTTCTCAAAGATTGCAGTGCCATTAACTAAGCTGGCCCGGAAGGAAAATCCACATGTGTGGACTGATAAATGTGAAGAGAGCTTTAATAGCTTGAAGAAGTGTCTGACTACTGCTCTTGTCCTCGCCTTACCCACTGAAGAGGGAGGATTTGAAATTTATTCAGATGCTTCTGGAACAGGTATGGGATGTGTCTTAATGCAACAAGGAAGGGTAATAGCATATGCCTCAAAACAATTGAAGATCCATGAAATAAATTCCCCTATACATGACCTGGAGTTAGCAGCCGTAGTGTTTGCCCTGAAAATTTGGAGGCACTACATTTATGGTGAGCAATTCGAAGTCTTTTTGACCACAAGAGTCTAAAATATTTATTCTCACAGAAGGAGCTTAACATGAGACAAAGAAAGTGGTTAGAATATCTCAAAGAATTTTGACTTTTCCATTCAATATCACCCAGGAAAAGTCAATGTAGTGGCAGACGCTCTAAGTAGACAACCAGGAGCTATGCTAGCTAGTATGATGCTGGGCGAATGGAAGCTACTGGAATAATTCGTAAGTCAGAATTTAGACATGGGAAAGAAGGAGAAACAAGTGTTGATTTCTAATATCCAAATACAGTCTGATCTACTAACTGAAATCAAGGAGAAGCAAGAAGAGGATCCCTTCTTAGTTGAGATTAGAGAAAAGCTAGAACAAAGACCAGATTTTTTCTCTGGCATCTGATGGGAGAGTACTATTCCTAGGCAGAACATGTGTCTCTGATAATGGGGAACTCAAGAAGAGGTTGTTAAATGAAGCCCATCATTCGAAGTACACAATTCATCCTGGATCAACGAAGATGTACCAAGACTTGAATCTTCTTGGTGGCCGAATATGAAGAGGGATGTGGCCGACCATGTGGCATATTGTTTAACATGCATGAAAGTCAAGGCTGAGTATTTCCGAACGGCCAGTGGATTGCTACCACTAGAAATTCCGGAATGGAAATGGGATAGCATCGGGTGGACTTTATCATGGGATTACCCAAGACTAGAGGTGGTATGAATGCAATATGGGTGATAGTTGATCGATTGACTAAGTCAGCTCACTTCTTTCCAAATAAGAGCACATGGTCAATAGATATGTTGGCTATAGTTTTTGTTAAAGAGGTAGTTAGATTGCATGGGGTTCCATCTACTATAATATCTGATCGGGACCCTAGATTTACTTCACACTTATGGAAGGGTTTACAAGTAGCAATGGGTACCAAACTAAAGTTTAGCACTGGCTTCCATCCTCAGACTGATGAACAAACCGAAAGAACCAATCAAATTGTGGAGGACATGCTTCGTGCTCTTGTGCTAGATTTTAGAGGACGATGGGATGATCAGTTGTACCTAATGGAGTTTGCATACAACAATAGCTACCAAGCAAGTATCAAAATGGCACCGTTTGAAGCCTAATATGACAGGAGTTGCAGATCACCCCTTTGTTGGGAGGAGGTTGGAGAGAACCAATGGGTTGGACCCGACTTAATCGAAGCAACTGTCAGGAAGGTTTAGATCGTCAGGGAACGTCTGAAGATAGCACAATCAAGGCAAAAGAGTTATGCAGACAAAAAAAAGAGAGAGCTGGAATTCCAAGTGGGAGACCATGTTTTCTTGAAGGCCTTACCTTCAAGGGGAATTCAAAGATTTGGGATCAAGGGAAAATCGAGTCCCAGGTTTATTAGCCCTTTTGAAATCCTGGAGAGGGTTGGTCAGGTGGCTTATAAACTTGCACTACCTCCACAACTGGCTAACGTGCACAATGTATTCCACATATCCATGATGAGGAAGTATCTATTCAATGCCGACCATGTGATTAGCCATGAGGACTTGGAGATTCGGGAGGACCTAACCTATGAAGAGAAGCTGATTAAGCTACTGGATCAAAATTTTCAACGACTCAGGAATCGTACCATACCTATGGTGAAGGTCCAATGGAGTCGAGGTGGAGTTACAAATGCTACCTGGGAAATAGAGGAAAGAATGAAGAAAAACCACCCAGAACTATTCTCAGGTACGATACTATACCATTATGTAAAAATTTGGGGACCAAATTTTCTTAAGTGGGGAGGATGTAACACCCCAGAAAATTAAATGATTTAAAATATAAGAAAATAGAAAATAAATAAAAGTGGTGAATCAAATAAAATAAATGACATGATTAAACTCCCAAAGTGGGAAATCAACTATTTAAATCATATTGGTCCAATACAACTCTAAATGGGCCAAAGATGAAAACCCAATAACAATAAACCCTAAAATTCGTACCCACAATTATGCAGAAAATGGGAAGGGCAAATTAAAGCTTAAACTAATGCTAATAGCCAAGCATAGTAACCTAAATCGTGGCCAACCATGCTAAGAGCTTTCCTATTCAATTTTGTTCCACAGATGTTGTGCATGATTCTACGAACAAGTGTGTTATTCCTGTCCAACAGAGCAATCAGAAGGAACAATATGACGGTGAGCAGTCACGTATGCATGGCGGTTTAACATCCTCTAGAAGTTTGGGTTGTATGGGAGTTGCAGGTAGCAGTGCGTCGCCGCCGCCGGTGGCTTTGCATGGCGTTCGGCTCGTCGGAGAGAAGGATGAAGGGGAGCCTCAATTTTTAGCAGGTGTAGATTTATACGTGGATCTATGTAGCAGTCCAGCTGCTAAGGTGTCTTTGCCGGAAATTGCCACTTTTAAGGCAACTACTGAAAACCTCCTAATGTCTGAGATGCCTTCCTCTCCATCGCCGGTGCTAGTGCATGGCGAGGACAACGTGGATGATACTCGTGCTCAGTTTTCTGAGCACTTTCCAAAACCAGCAGATTCCCTCCTTCAGAAAGTATCTATTATTGCTGCAAAGGAAAATATACACATGCCAAAGTACACTGCAACATAATATCTTAACACACAAAATAAGGGTGGTGCAAGAACTCGGTCTCAGGCTAAGGCCGCGGAAATCCTCTCTGGACATGTTTCCTCATGAATAGCCCTTTTATATTATGGAATATTAGAGGTGTTTCCCAAAATGCCTCTAGGCGATCTCTTCGTAGGATAGTCAGGAAAAACAATGTTGATCTTGTTGCTATTGCTGAACCGATGGTTCCTTTTAGCCGGGCTCCTACTTTATGCAAATTTCTAAATATGCAAGGCTTTGCAGGTAACGATGGTGAAACTTCCAAAATTTGGGTTTTCTGGCACAATATATACATGCAGGTTTTACTCCACGGACCAGCATATTACCTTTTCTGTCATTAAAGATGGCCAGTCGATCATGATGCTCTCTTTTGTGTATGCAAGTTGTAATCCCAGTACTAGATGGATTTTATTTGATGATCTGATCAGTCTCTCTGAAAACGTGGCAGTTCCCTGGATTCTAGGGGGGATTTTAACTGTGTTTCCAATCCCACTGAGAAACTTGGTGGTCGTATCAGTAACATGCAGTCCATGATGGATTTCAACGTGTTCATCCATGCTTCCTCCCTTTCTGATGCTGGATACATAGGTTCGCATTTCACTTGGTCCAATAATCGCACGGGGCAGGCTTCCATCAGAGCCAGGCTAGATCGCTTCCTTATTAACACACATTTTGCAAATACTTCTTCTGGGGTCAGTGTGAGGCACCTCATAAGACGTACCTCTGATCATTCCCCTCTCCTGGTCTCCTTTGAGAATGAAGCTAAAGTTCCAGCTAGATTTGTTTTCCAGGCTATGTGGGTCTCTCACAATTCCTTTCTCTAAACTATAACAGCGGCGTGGAACACTACTAATTGTTGGCACCCAAACCCCTTCACTATTTTCCTTGCTAAGCTAAAGGCAGTAAAAAAGGCTCTGCGATTTTGGAACAAAAGTACTTTTGGTAATGTTGAAGAAAATGTTTTGCTGCTGGAGAATGAGGTTAAAATCAATCAGGATCGTTTTGACAGTGATCCTACTCCGGAAAACCGAGCTGCTCTAGGAGAGTCTACTGCTAATTACAAGAGAGCTCTTCACTGCATGGATACTTTCTGGGCCCAAAAAGCTCGAATGAATTGGATGGACAAAGGGGACAGGAATTCGGCTTTCTATCAAGCCGTTGTTCAAGGGAAGAGAAGAAGCAATAAATTGGGAGGATTCAAATTGATGGCAAGTGGACCGAAGACCAAGAGGTAATTCAGAAGGAGGCAGCCGGTTTCTTTGCTAATCTTTTGCAGACAACTCACCATGTGATTGATCAAGATCTTCTTCATGTTATTCCTCATTTGATTTCTAATAAGCAGAATATTGTCTTGTGCGCTTCTCCCACCCTGGAAGAAGTAAAGAGAGCAGTCTGGAGTATGAATGGCAATAGTTCCCCGGGTCCTGATGGCTTTACTGGTGTTTTCTATACTTCATGCTGGGAAGTTATTCACAAGGATCTCTTTGCTGCTGTCAGTGGTTTTTTCCATGGCTATTCTTTTCCTAGAGGGGTTACTTCAACTCTTATCGCCTTAATTCCTAAGAAGGCTCATCCACTTTCTTTTAGTGACTTCAGGCCGATTAGCTTATGTAACTTTTGTTATAAAATTGTCTCCAGAATCATTAGTGACAGGTTGGTTTCCATCCTACCTATGATTATTTCCGAAGAGCAAGGAGCGTTTGTTAAAGGAAGATTTATTCTAGACAATGTGTCCCTATCCCGTCAGCTTGTGCGGGATGTTGATAGGAAGTGCAGAGGAGGCAACGCAATTTTTAAGCTGGACATCAAGAAGGCGTATGATAGTGTTGAGTGGGATTTTCTATTTTCCGTCCTCAAAAAGTTTGGTTTTGCTAATAGGTTCGTTTCCTATATTGGTATGTTACTATCAAATTGCTGGTTCTCCGTTTTGATTAATGGCTTGCATGCTGGTTACTTCAAATCTTCTAGAGGCCTCTGGCAAGGAGACCCAATTGCCCCTGGCCTTTTTATCATCATGGAAGAAGTCCTTAGCCGAGGATTGAAGAATATGGTCTCTACTGGCTGTCTCATCCCTTATGCTGGTCCCAGAGGATGTCCACCTCCTTCACACCTCCTCTATGCAGATGACACCCTCATTTTTTGAATGGCAGTATTCATAACGTGAAGCGGCTCATGCATTTCCTAAACAAATATTCCCTCTCTTCAGGTCAATTCATCAATGCGGGAAAAGCTCTTTCATGGTTGCTCGGAAAGCTTCCACGCAATCTGTTCATAGACTTAAGGATGTTACTGGTTACAAGAGACAAGATGGCCTGTTACAATATCTTGGTGTTCCCCTCAGATCTGGAAAAATTCTCACTTCTTATTACAAACCTCTTATTGATCGGTTTAATGCTACTCTTGGTAGCTGGAAGGCCAAACTCATATCTCAAGCTGGCAGGATTATTCTGATAAATTCTGTGCTCTCCTCCCTGCCGATATACCTGGCGGCTGCTTCTTCCCTCCCCAAATCTATCATATCTTACATTGAGAGGTGTTCTGCTGCTTTTTTTTGGAATGGTGTTGATGGTGCTCGACATCGCCACTGGGTTGCTTGGCATAAAATCCAATGCCCAAAGGTGGAGGGAGGTTTGGGTATCTGCAATATTCACCTTGTGCATCTTTCCCTCGCCATGAAGCAAATGTGGAATATTCAACATGGTAGCTCCTTGTGGTCTACATATGCTAGACGGCGTTTTGCTGCAACCAATTATTCTCAAATTTCTGGCATGTCTAAGCAAAACTGTTTGGCTGCAAATTCTATTATCCAGTCTAATTCCAGATGGATTTATGGCAAAGGAGACAAAATTGATATCATAAGGACATCTGGGTGGGGGACCAGCCGCTATCTGCTACTATCCCTGTCCTTACAGGTTATCCTAGCACTACCTTACAGGAAGTTGTTATGGACACTGCTCACTCCTTGAGGTCGGTCATTCCCACTGCCATGCTTAGCAATTTATCCTTAACAGATGATGAGGACCAGTGTATCTGGACTGCTTCCAATACTGGAGAATTTACCACTAAATCAGCTTATAACTTGATCAGAAATCCTGGCATTTGCAGACCTGCTATCATGAACATTTGACATCCATCGTTTAATCCTAGGGCGTCTCTTTTCTGCTGGAAAACTCTAAACAGAGTTGTTCCTGTCGATAGCAGAGTTTCTGAAACTGGAGTGTCTATGGTTTCCAAGTGCCATTGCTGTTCTACCCCTCAGTATGAAGATCTTAATCATGTTCTCATTAACAGTGATATTGCAGCTATCATGTGGAAATGGCTCCTTCCCTAATCAGTAGCAAAGTTCACTTCCACTCTCAGATAACTACAAGAATCTGGAATTTTATTAAACACTCTAATACTCGTTCTCCTTTTGGTTTTACTTCCATTTATTGTTTGCTTCTAATGCTTTGGGAGCTTTGGAAAGACAGGTGCTCTGCTAGATATGACAGCAAAAGACTAGGCCTGCGGACATTATCAGGAATATTAGACTTCACATCTATTTTGCTCTGCAAAAAACCACTTTTGACCAACATCCAACGTCACTTGAAGAACATGTTCTTCAATCTTATGGTTTCCATTACCATCTATCGTCCAAGCAAATGAAACTAGTGCGTTGGATTCCTCCTATTGCTGATTTCTGTTTGAATGTGGATGGGGCTTGTAAAGGAAATCCAGGTAGATGTGGAGGAGGCGGATGTATTTGGGATAGATCAGGAAAGATCCTTGCTGCCTTTGCAAATTTCTATGGAGAGGGAAGTAGCATCATCGCTGAAACTAGGGCACTTTGCGATGGCCTTCGTTTGGCTAAGTTTTTGGGGGTTCACCTGTCAGCTGTCTACTCTGACTCGGCAACTCTTGTGCTCTCACTTCAGCAGAACAAAGTACTCAACTGGAAGGTCCAGCACTGGTGGTGTGCTGCTAGAGCTTTGCTTCATGAGGACAACAACATTATTTCTCATGTTTATAGAGAGACTAATCAGGTGGCGGACCGGCTTGCTAACCAAGCCATCCTTACTTTGTGTAATAAGGTTTTTTAGGGTGGGCAACATCTTCCTAAAGACTGCAAAGGGCTAGTTCTTATTGATAGGTCGGGTCTTTTCAATGTAAGATTGATCTAATGGTGGTATGCCCCTTGACGTTGTACCTCTCTTTTCACATTTTAATATTTAGGCCCAGAGTTTTTTTTCGGCTGGTAGAGTGGGTCCATTCTCCCCCTCTGGGGGAGGGTGCACTCTCCTGGCCTGGCCTCTGAGGACCTCTTAACAAAAAAAAAAAGCTACTCCAATTGGGAGAAGAAATCCCAAAATATGGAAAGTGCCATGCAGAATTTGCAGACCACCTTTCCTAGCTCCATTAGGACATGGAATAAACCCTAAAACTATAAGAGATCGTCACAAAAATTTTAGGGGAAGTTTGTCATTGTGTTGGGGTCATGAGGAGCAAGCTAGGGCATAGGAGGAGAGGAGAACGGATGGGGAAAACTGAGCTTCTTCCTCAACCTTGCTCTGCATCGACATGGGCATTTGCATCTCCTAGATCTGTTCAAAGGTAGGTGATCTTGGGCCATAATTAAACAAAGCCTATACCATTTGAAAGAGCATCATGTCTAGTTTTTTTTAATCTATTTTTCCCAATTTTCATCTAGTATGTTCATCGTATTAAGCATTTTCCCTAAGTCGCGCATGTCTAGGGCTTTTTGTGTTCATCATGTGTTTTACGCAAATCGAGGCCAATTTGGGTCAATCCCAAAACATAAATCTTCCTCTACTAGTTGTCCTCGTCACTTTTTATGTGAAGAGTTTTGGATAAATGTTGTTAGATTTCAAGTTATAGGTCTATCATGAAGGGTGTAATGTTTTTCTACGTTTTCGAGTATGATCCAAGAACGCGACGTATCCAGATGTCGTGATTCTGCATGCATGAATGCGATGTAATGGTACGTTGCAATTCAAGAAAAGGTGACCGAGTATTCCGTCATGATTTAAGGTCTGACCAGTCAACCCTGACACATCAAACTGTGTCTTGGGTGGGTTTTTGGACCCGTCATGAACGCGACAGCATGTGCTGTCGCGATTTAGAAGTTTCCTTCCCATTTAATTCCGTATTGTTTTCATATCCACAGTTTGAAAGCCATGCATGAACGCGACATAGGGAAGCGTCGGGATTCAGCTCCGTCGCGACATATCGTTCTGTCGCATTCTAAACACAATGGACGAGACCGTCGTGATTCTAGTTAGGCAATCAATCCGTGATCGATTCCTGCAAGAAAGGCGACCATCTACCCTATCGCAATTTAAACGCGACAGGAAGGTCCGTCGCGTTTTGTTTTGCCTTATACCGAGTCCTATTTATTTGTGTACAGTTCTTTGAAAGGCGACTTCTGAACCCGTCGCGATTCAAAGACCGACCCGAGAGTATTCTTTCCGGCTAGTCAGTCAGCATGTTTAATCTTTTAGTCTGCAAGCATGTTACTTAGTGTGCATTGGCCTAAAAGTGATCAACCCACATTTGAAAACTATAATGACATGAATATGATTCTAATGTATATTATGAAGTGAATGATCGTATGTCATTTGATTATCATCTTGTGATCTAGCTTGATATGAAATTGTCATAATAAGAATGTGATATGAATCTGTGGGGAATACATGTTAGAATGGACTTGCTTAGTCTAAACTTTCCTATTATGTTACTTGCTTATTGCATGTGGACTTTCCTCATTTACATGCTTTCTGAGGTTTCCATATTTTGTTCATCCGTTGCACTCATGATTAGGAAAGTTCCGTGACACAACACTTACACATTTGCACGATTAGGCACACCCCTCTTGGAGAATTGGGAGCTCTCTGCCGGTCATTCCGTATTGGCAGACTAACAATCTTCTCCCTAAGACCTCCATAATTCTCCGTACTCTATGGATTCCCTCATAGAGACCGACCTGGTTGTACCATGAAGTACCCTGGAGATAGAGAGCACTTGTACCGTGTACGATATGTCATTAGTCATCCTCTTGTCAAGACATTAAAGAATTATGAGATATAAGATACGTCGTCATGCTGTCCAATTGATCTCTCGAGCTTTTGTCATATCTTGAACTCTATGTTTGATCATGTCCCTATTACTATGAGCTTGTTATTGAAATTTTGTGGCCATAATATGTATATGTTTGATCAGCACAATGTGGGAGTTCGGTCTATTTGACTAATGCCTGTGCAATAAGGGCCCTATCTAGTCCTGGGGAGGAGCGCCCCATCGTAGTTATTAACCGCAGGAGTATGGACTTGTGGTGCTTGGCATGGCATTGGTCTGTGTGCAAGATTTATGTGAATGTGCATTCATTTGATATGATAAGTTTTATATGATATGTTTGATCATGTGAATATTTGATATCCGTGTGAATATGGCCAATCCATGTGATACGAATTCTATTCTTGAATTACCTAACCAATGCATATGAAAGTGGGTTTTTGATTCGTTCTGATATTCGTTCTATTCAGCTATTTGACTTGTTAGAAATGCATGCATAGTCATCATGTTCTTGTTCAGGTCCTGCTTATTTAAAATGTTAATTATGTATATTAGTGCTCATACATTGAGATGTTAATCCTACTGGGTTAGTTTGCTTACCCTATCATCCTGTTCATTTTAGGTAGTGATGAGGATCTCGTGGACTCTGATGGGGCAGGGCATGAGTGAAGAGCACCTGTCATATGAGGAGTTGAAAGATTAGGAATAGATGTTTGAGTAGCATATGTAATAGTGATACATTTTTCATGCAGTTTATATTTGAATAATGGACCCTTTAGTTCGTTCTACTAATGTACGCTTTTAATTAGTTGAATGGAATGGAATAAAGAGTATTGAATTGGCAATATTGTTGTCTCAAGTCTGTTGTTATATTTAGTTGTGACTCTGCGATATTCGACTGTGATACTTATATTCGTATCGTTCACGCATCCCGATATTTATTCCGCTACTAAATGTCGGGGGCGTGACACACATTTACTCAGCTTGGCGTACAATTTATTCTCCCTCAGAATTTGCAATGCAATCCTGAAGTGTTCCTCATGCTCTTCTTTTATTTTGGAATAGATCAATATATCATCAATGAATACCACCACAAATTTATCGAGGTAGGGGCGATAAATACTATTCATTAGCTGCATGAAAACTGTAGGAGCATTTGTTAGTTCAAAAGGCATAACAATGAATTCATAATGCCCGTACCTACTTCGAAAGGCTATCTTGTGTATATCTTCTACTTTGATCCTCAATTGATGATAGTCGGATCTGAGATCTATCTTAGAGAAATATTTAACTCTAGACAGTTGATCAAATAATTGATCAATCCTTGGCATGGGATATTTGTTCTTGATTGTTAATTGATTTAGTTGCCTGTAGTCTATGCACAACCTCATCGACCCATCCTTCTTCTTGACAAAGAGAACAGGTGCACCCCATGGTGATGTGCTTGGTCGAATAAACCCTTTCTCTAGCAGTTCCATCAGTTGCTCCTTTAATTCCTTCAATTCTGTGGGGGACATTCTATAAGGTGCCCTAGATACTGGTGCTGCTCCAGGGATCAACTCAACAGTGAAGTCGACCTCTCGCTCAGGAGGAATACTTGGCAAGTCTTCGGGAAATACATCAGTGTACTCGCTGACAATAGGGATGTTCTCAATCTTGAATTCCTTCTTTGTGGTGACAGCTGCAGCTAGAAAGGCTATACAACCTTTCCTTATCATCTTCTTAGCTTGTAGTGTAGATATGAGGGATAGTTTCCTACGGTTTCTATCTCCCGAGAACACTAGCTTTGGATGTTGACTAAATGTTACCCGGCTTTTCTTACAGTTGAGGCTAGCCTTATGTTCAGACAACCAATCTGCTCCTAGTATCACATCATAACCCTCCATGTCCATGCATATTAAATTTGCAGGTAGATTTTGAGTTTCAATCAACACTTCACTAGATGGAAAATGGTTTCTAAGTTTGGTGCCAGGACCAATAGGGGTTCACACGACTATTCCAGATTTCATTGGGACAGGTTTTACAAGTAAGGTATCAGCAAATGTTTGGGATATGAAGGAATGAGTTGCTCTTGTATCAAATAGAACAAATGTAGAATGGTTTAAAATAGTAAGTGTACCTTCAACCACACCATCTTCCTCTGATGCAGTTGGTTCTTGCAACGCTTGCAGCCTACCTTGGCATTTCTGGCCTCCTTGTATTGCCGGTGCCTAATTATTCATCATACGTGAATAGTTAGAGATCTTATGACTCTAACTTCCGCAGTGCAAGCACCTCCCCAGTGCATTCCAACAATCTTCAGACTTGTGACTAGTCTTGTTACAGTGGTTGCATGGTTCTCGATTGAAGGGGGCTTGTAGGTAACCTCCATCATTGTACTTCTTGACTGGTTGATTCCCAGCTTGGCCAATCAGCCGCTTTGTCCTGACCACAGCTGGTGGCCTTTTCGATATTGTCCCATGTTCCTTCATTATCATGCTGTTCTTGATATTTTCTTCTATAGCTAGTGAATCCTCCAGTAATAGTGCCTTCCTTACCATCTCTGGGTAAGTTTGCAGATCCACCAGTCCTACTTGTGTGATGTACTGGGGCCTCAGACCGCTCATGAATCTCTTGGTCTTCAACCGCTCAGTTTAGATCAAGTGTGGAGCATAACGAGCCAGTTTAGAGAACTGGGCCTCATATTCAGCTACGTACAGACTCTGTTGCTTCAAGTTGGTGAACTCTGCTGTTTTCCTCTCTTGTACTCTATCTAAGAAGTACCTATCATTAAAGTACTCCTTGAACTGCTCCCAAGTTTCCTGGGCATCACCTAATGTAGCCTCAATTGACTCCTACCAGGTACGTGCTTCTTTCTCTAGCTGATAAGTAGCTAGGGTAACTTTATTCTCATCGGTGCATCCCATCACGTGGAACGCACGCTCAATTTCCTTTAGCCAATGCTCAGTCTAGTCCAGGTCAGTGCTACCACCGAACCTGGGTGGGTTCATACTCCTAAAGTTTTTGTGGAGGTCTCCCTGAGTTTCAGCTCTACCCTGAGTGGCCTGCAATAGTGCCCGGGTCAGTGTGTTGATCGTCCTCAACAAGTCCCTTTAACGTGCAGCGGCCATTGCAATCCTTCAAGATAACCACATTACGTTCATCAGATGTTAACTTCATCATAACTAAATTCTAACTAGATGACTTAGCCCGTGTTTCTACCCCAATCTCACAGTTGATTTTTGACAAGTCGACTCATGGGATTTAGTTTTGACTTAGCCTAACAATTTCCTATTTACCTAGAACTTAAGAAAAGCCTAAGCTCTGATACCAACTGTCACGCCGCGACATTTAGCAGCGGAAAATAAACGTCGAGAGCGTGAGCGATACAAGTGTGCGTATCACAGTCGAGTAATTCAGAGTAGCAACTAAATATAACACAAGACGTGAGACAATAAAATTGCCAGCCAAATAACCCTTATTTCATTCCCATTCAACTAATTTAAAACCTTACATCATCAGAGCCAATAATAGGGCCCAATATTGTATCTCAAGTACATAAGACTTCAAGAAATTAAACCTAACTATTACAGATTCTATGAACTCTAAACTTCAATGGCTGACGTGCTAAATAGACTGGTACACTTGAGCAGCTCATCACTCGTCCCCAGTCCCATCATTCTCAAGCTCTTCATAATCATTACCTGAAAATATTAAGGAAAGCAGGTGTGAGCGCACTAGTGCTCAGTAGGATTTACATTTCATGGTTCGGGCATGCTTTATGTAATTAACATGTTAACAGTGGCAATACTATCATGCAATGTTCATGTCAATAACGATGGAAACTATTTCAAGCTATAACATGTATAATGATGGTTTAGTAACAATTCATGAGAGTTCTCATGTAGGATGGAACAATTATCAATTATAATGATGACAGTATGATCACTTGACATGTAGAGGAGATTCAATAGCATGTAGTATGTACAATGGATATATCAAGTTGAATTCCGGAGAATTCCAATGGACAATGACATATAAGGTTCAATAACGATGACTTGTAAAAAAGATTTGGCCATTTCACATATAACAGTTCAATTAATCAATCAATCATTCATTCAATAACAATGTGGAAATTACCTAAATCAATCTTGCATTCAATTAGGTGATTGTCAGACACCTCAATGGATCATATAATTTCGCGATTTATAAGTATTTCGGGTGCTCTTCCGAGGACCAGACTGGACCCTATTTGCACATGCATAGTTGTGAACCGATGTTCCAATAGTTTCTGGTAATTGCATTCATTCATTTATGGCCAACATGATTTTCCAAGCAATGGACAATTATGAACTAAAGATCATGTCAATGATGATAGAGAACAAGGCAAGGGGACATGATCCAGATTACTTTCGGTAGCATAACGGGTTAATCTCATTAGTTCAATCTTTACATTTAATGGATTAGTTTCAATGTTATCAATCACTCTCACGAGAAGTAGATAAGAATAGAAGTGCAATCTATCTTCTGGATACTTCATTGGTACAACCAACTCGGTCTCCATGAGGGAATCCATAGAGTATGGAGATTTACTGAGGTCTTAAGAGAAAGGTCACTAGACTGCCGATACGGAATAACCGGCCATGAGTTTCCAATCCCCCAAGAAAGGGCTGCCTATAAGTGCAATGCGACGTGAAGAGCGTGTCTCAATCCACAATCCATCGGTTTGAAACATGACGAAAAGCTTATAACAAACATGCATGACATCCATGCAATTCAATGTATCACATGGTTGTTGTACTATAATCATATAATCACTTTTCAATTATGAACATAGCATATATCAATCACATGAACACATGGTAGATGAAATCAATCAATCATTAACACTTAGAATAGAAGTTCATGTTCTTATGGTTTTCATGTAGGTTTATCACTTTTAGTCCATTGCATAAGTATATGACATGATATGACATGAAGACATGCATAGGGTAGACTGAACAACTCATTAAAACGGTCTCGAGTTGGCCTTTAAATCGTGATGCGTTCATTCATCGCACTTCAAAGGGCCATACACAGTCAAAACGCGGTTCTGTAACAAGTAACTAAATCGCGATGGACCTACCCGTCGCATTCAAATCGCGACATGGTAGATCGTCGCCTTTTCTGTAGGAATCGATGTCAGATCAATTGTCCTAAACATAATCGTGACGGTTCTACTCGTCTTGTTCACATCACCATGCTCTGAATCGCGACGGGTCGACATCTCGAGTTCAAGAGTTGGTTCAAAAATCCGAATATAAAAATAGACAAACTCTTGGGCAGGAAAATAGGTCAAATCGTGACGGCACATGCTGTCGTGTTTAAGGCAGCAATGAAACCCACGCGGCGCACAATTTCATGCGCCAGGGTTGACTGGTCAGACATCAAATCATGACGGAATGATATGTTGCCTTTTACTGAATCGTGACATATCTGTACGTCATGTTCATGCAACAAGAAATGCGATGTACGGTGTCGTCGTGTTGTTGGATCTTGCTCGAAAATGCAGAAAACGGTACAATCCTTCATGAAAGACTTATAACTTGACATCTAGCAATATTTAGACAAAACTATGAACATGAAAAGTGTCGAGTACATCAAGTAGAACAGAACTACCATTTTGGTTTGACCCAATTCAGCCTCGGTTTGCGTGAAACACCATAAGAACACAAAAAAACCCTAAACTGACACGACTCTTGGAAAACGCTTAATACGACTCACATAGTTCATGAAAAATGGGGAAAATACATGCAAATGAAACTAGACTCGATGCTCTTTCCATTGGTATGTGCAACATTTAGGTTAAGCTCGAGATTACCTACATTTGTGTAGATCTAAGACTGGTCAATGCACAGGTCGTAGCAGAGGATGGTTGGGGAAGAAGCTTCGGGTTCTTGGTCGTTCTCCTCCTCCTCAGGTGCCCTAGCTCGCTTCCACACGACCCAACTCAATGGTAAACCTTCCCAACTAGTTTTAGGATGATTATTTATATGATTATGGTCTAATTTCAAGTCCTAACAAGACTAGGAAGGAGAGCTGCGGTTTTGGCTTGGCCCCTTCCTTGCTTTGGGGATTCTCCTCCCAATTGAAGTAGGAATGCCATTAGGAACTTCCAATCATGGCTAGGCATGATTTTGATTGCCATCCATGGCTAATCACTCATGATTTAACCATAATTTGCCCTTTCTTATTTTCTACATAATTATGGTTACGAATTTTTGTGATTTTATGACATTAAATTTTGTTCTTTGGCCCAATTAGAGTTGTCTTTGCCCACTATATCATAAATGGTTGATTCCTTTCTTTGGGAGTTTAACCATGACTTTTATTCACCATTTTTATTCATTGCCATTTTCCTGTATTTTAAATCATTTAAATTTCTGAGGTGTTACACCCCCCTACCCCTCCTGGCCGCCCACCCTTGCAGGCCCCCCTCCCCCTCCTGACGACCACCACACTTGTTTAATAGTTTGACTGGATTCCTTGGATAATAATTATGTAGGTTTTCTCCTATTTTTTCTTGCAGATTTGAGCTTTCTTGTATATGTTTGCTACAAAAAAATATTGCATCTCTCTCTCATTATTAATGATAGAGTTGTTTGAATGCTCTTGTGCTGCGACTGCTTGAGCTTGCTAGTTCCTCTGAGCTGCACTTTGAGAGGCACTTGCTTTGAGGGAGTGGATGCTACTTCTTGTTTCCTTTGTCATGTATATATTTATCCATCTGACTCTATACAACCTCTAGTAAAGCAAGGTTCTCCAAAAGAAGGGTTTAGGCCCCAGCTATGGTTACCTAGTAACCAAAATGTAAAACCAATACACTATTTGGTAATTAAACAAACTTAATTCGTAGACAAGCTTTATTAAGAAACATGTGCATTTCACTTTTATTGAAGAACAGTGTAGCGCATATTGTTCATTAATTCACCTCAATCAAGGAAATAATTAGTTGATCGGCTATGGATGTACATATGGTGGATGTGTAATTGGCCAGGGGACATGTGAGCTGATTGTGTGTGTCTATGAGAAGTTGTGGATAGGTGAATGAGAAATGTATTGGTTGTGGATGTATTTAAAATTTACTTATCGTGTGTAATAGATTATGTAGTGTAGTGGTCATTCGAATAGAGGTTTATAGGTTCAGGTGGCCAGTGTGTGGCCTTTGGTTTGTGTTTGAAGTGTTTCGCAGGTTGTTTGGGCATTGTGGGCCGAGAATTCGGGCCCAGTGTGCCCACTGGTTCACTGTCTATGAATGCGATGGGGGTGAACGTCACGTTCTTAACGCGACGGTTCAGGGCGTCACATTCACACTGCCGCTGTTTGGGGTTGTTCGGTTGCATGTCTGCCGTGTGGCGCGCGCAAGGCATGTCGTTGCATTCTTGTCACGACAGCCAGGTGCGTTGCGTTCTTAACTCTGAAGGGTTAAGAACCTAGGTCGGCGAAATAGAGCTCAGAAAGCTCTGCTCGGCCAGGAGAGGGGTTTTTGCGGTGGTTCTTTGGCGATTTGAGGTTTTGGAGCTGGTTTTGGTGTGTTCTCGTCGCAAGGACGTGGTATGGAGCAGGGGAAATGTCGAATCGTTGTCGTTCTTCGCGTACTTTGCATAGGTAGGGAGATTCCACCTTGTTCTCATTGTGGATGTCGTGTTGAGCTGTTTAATCCATTACGTAGGTTTTAGATGTTAAATGGCATGCTAGTGTAACTGTTAGACTATTTATAAATGCTTTACATAGGCGTTTGCATGCTTTGCATGGGGTTTCTGGAGATGGAACCCAGGAGTTGGGGCTCTGTCTGTGAAGGCGATGTCCCAGGGTGTCGCGTTCAGAAAGTGATAGTCCGAGCCTTCGCGTTTTGCTTCAAAACGCGCCGTATCAAGGCGTCACGTTTTGAAGGCCACAGAGCACCCTATCGCCTTCTCGCTTCCAAAGGCTATGAGTTTGTGCATGGTTATGTCATTATCATTTGGCTTTATTTCTTATTCGTAATATTGGTAAGCGGTGCATTGGCACGCATCGAGGTTGAGGACTGTCGTGTTTGCTTGGTTTGTGAGTACGTCGCGAGTGGTATGATGCCTACCATGGTTATCCCTCTAGTCAGGTACCCCAGGTTTTGTGTGAGACAAGCACGTTAGTGCTTGGGGTTTGTCCTGGTACTTGTGTACTGTCGAGGTCAGTGTCGTCTTCCTAGACACCCTCAATCTTGTGTAGAGTTGTACGTCCAACTGAGGGAAAGACGACAGAGGGACAACGACTTGTGAGAGTTGTGTTTAGTCGCTTGCAGCACGCTCGTAGTTGGGGGGCATGAACACAGTAGACGTACTAGACCCCAGCTAGTCCTGTTTTCTAGTGCATCACTTTAGGGAGCTCGGGCTGGAGTCCCTAAAGGTGTCGGGCATGGGCCTGCGGTAGTGTGGTCCGCGGATGTGGTGCTGGTTGGTCTCCACAGTTTCTTGGTTTTGTTGTGGTGGAGCGGCAGCTAGACCTTTCATCCGTGGGTGCGAGACTATGAGGTAGTCCTGTGTGGTTTGTCCGGGTTAGTTGCTAATGTCGCGAACCAGTCTTCGTGA
Organism: Colocasia esculenta; assembly: GCA_014218235.1. Lineage (NCBI taxonomy): Eukaryota > Viridiplantae > Streptophyta > Magnoliopsida > Alismatales > Araceae > Colocasia > Colocasia esculenta. Next base: position 14,666,320 of record CM024765.1, on the reverse strand, counting down.
CCCGAGTGTGGCTGTAACACCCCACTTAAGCCCGGTCTAGTTATACCAACTCTCATCGAGTCCAAGTGACGTGTTACATGGGGAACACACCCCAGCATATATCAAATGTAGGTTGATTCATTCACAAATAAATACTAATGCAGTGGAAATAAAGAACATCACATCAACTTTAATATCCATGTCCATGGTCCATAAAGAAATCCACAATAGCCAAGTGGTTTAAATACAATGTCTATAACATAAGTAATTCCTCACATACAAATGTCACTCAGTCACACAAATAAATCCTCATGCTCTGAATCTGATCCCGCTCTAAAGCTCGAGACCGCCGTCTCACTGAAATGTTTAGCAAGTATGAGTCTACATAAAGATAAAGACTCAGCAAGCAACCCAAAATAGACTACATATATATATATATATATATAATGGTTTCAAATCATGTTATAAATTCATATAGATTTCAGCAATCATACTACTTGTAAAGAAATCATTTGTTAAACATATCATTTAAGTCAAAAGTGTGTACAATTGATACGTGACATATGAACATATACTCATCACCTTGGCAGACAATGATAGAGTCTTGGTTATTGCGCAGAATTGGGGAAAGTCCTCCCCAACATTACCAGTGGTACATGTCCACCTCCAGGATTCCTTCCCATACCTCGGGAACATATAACATATTGAACATTTCCATAGGGGCATTACTATGGTCCTGTTCCAGATTATTTCTATGGTGGCAGTGTCTTATTGGCCGAATACAGAATCATATACGAATTTTACACATTCAAGTGCAACATAACATGCTGCCTAAATCATATGCACATATTTCAGATTGATCACATGCTGTTTTTTCTTAGAATTTCACACAATGCTGTTTACTAGAACACATTTCTCATGATGATAACAAACTAAAAAGAGCTATAGACATCATAAATTCATGAAATTTGGTCAGAACGTGTCCCTATTGTCATGGATCAAACCAGTAACTTGTCATGATTTTATGACATATACACTAATTTCCATAGTAATTTAATCAGGGATGTAAATAGAGAAATATTCATTACACTAAAACCATCTGTCTACCAGATCCAATATTTTTACTGAGAGCATACCATAGTAATATAATCCACTGTTCAAAATATCACAATTTTAGGAATCCAAAACTATTTATAAAACTAAAACAATACTACTAACTTTTGTATTTCAGTCATGGAATTACAGAAAATAGTCAAATTCTGATTATAGATCCATCACAGCATGAACATTACCCTAACATGTATTTCTACATAGAAATCTTAATTTTAATCATGAACATGCTTTCCGTATAAAATTTCTTCTTAAATCTATACTTATTTACAAAATTCAAAAATCCCCCTAAAATCATGGTGACTACGAAAAATAACCCAAATTACAGTATGGAAAAAGTTAACCTACCTAACCCTACACATTTCACAAAATATCCATTCGAAGTCTGAACACAAAGATATAAATATAGAAGTAAAAACAGGTGGAAATGATGAACATAAGAACTTGACGGCAACATTGCTGTCGTTAAGTTCAATTGATGGCAAGGGGGTTGACGTTAAGTTCATCCTTGATGGCCGTCAAGGTTGACGTTAACCTGACAGAAAACAGAACCCTTCCAAAACTCATATAAACCCAAAATCTGACTGTTATTTTAATTTCTAAAATCATGAAAAAATTATAAAAAGGTAGAATCTATGGTTGGGAACCCGATCCCTAGGTTACTTGCCTCTGAAACACCAAAGGATCTATGGATTTAGCCGATGAAGCCCACCTTGTCCAACCAAGATGGTCCTCCCTTCGAGGTGAAATCCTCAACCAACAGACCTCCAATGACACGAGCACGTTGGAGACACCTTCAACCTTCAAAGGCACAGCCTCCCAACTCGCAGATGCTTTGTAGCAACCTGAATTTTTTTGAACAAAGATAAAAATTTACATAAATTTAAAATTTTAATTTATTAGAAAATTAAATAAAAGAAAATAAATTACATAGAAAATTAATAGAAAGAGAATTAAATAAAACCCATTAAATGAAAACAAGTGATGGGCTTTACTAAATGGACCCATTGGAAATTAGTGGGCCAAAATTGGATTTATAGAAAAGAGAATAATGGAGAAATATCCTAAATTCGCAACTTAATTATTAACTAATTAGAAAATGAGAATTTAATACATTAAATAAGCAAATAGAGTTAGATTTGGAATCCTAAACCTACCCTAATTGATTGGCCATGAATTTGGCTCTCTTCCTAGCCTAAACAGGAAGTGGAATGCTTAGAAGGAAGGTAGGAAATAGGAAAAACTTAGAATTAATAGGAATTAGACTTAAACTAGGAAAGGGAATGAGGAGAAGCTTAAACACTTCTCTTAAACTCTCATGGCCGGCCCTAGCTCATGCCAAGAGGTTGCTGGACTAGGAGGAGAGGCCAAGAGGAGGAGATCTCGTGGGAGAAAGGAGTTCTCAAGCCCTCAACCCGAGTTCTTCAAGTGTTAACCCTAGAAGAGGAAAACGATCAAAGGTAGGCATTCTCATGATCATAAACCATGAAAATTTTTCTGTAGGATGTCTCGTCTATCAGGAACAAAAGCTCTTTGATTTCATATTTTTACATCGAGTAAATCTTTAGTTATCAATTTTTCAAGTTCTGTGAACTTCATGACCCCGAACCCTCTTATTAAATTCATATCTTCATGTATACTCGTCCTCATGCCATGAGATTTTTATGGAAGATTCTGATGGATGTTAGATTTCTTTTGCCCCTGAATGCCCTAATTTCCATCCACCCTATCATGCGAATTAATTTGTTGATCCCAACTGTACACAACTCTATGTTCATCATGAATACTCTTTATTAAACCATGTTGAAACCTTCGTTGCTTTCCGATTCTGATTTACAGGAAGTACCCATGCATGTCTGGATCTGTTTAAAATTGGTTTCACAATTTTTCATGCACAATACAGTTTGTTCTTAGTTTTAGACCAACCCTGTGTCAAAATAGGGAAGGTCTGGTCCGCAATCCAATGCTCTGTCCTTTCCCTGTCGGACTCTGGCATGGACCCTGTGAACGCTGTGAACGCGACGGCCCGATAGGCCGCGTTCACAAGGTCGTCGCGACAGTACCCTCTGTCACGATCAAATCGCGGCAGACCTGACGTCGCGATCTGCTGCCCGGTCTGCCAGAACCTGTCGTGTTCCCTTCATGCCCCTGTCGCGATCCGAGCGCCTGTCCTGTTGGACCTGTCGTGATCTATACTGCACCCTATCGCTATCTGTTCTGTCCCTGTCGCGACCTATACAAGGGTCCATCGCGATCTCAGGATTTTTGCATATAAACTCACATTTTTGCAAGTCTTGCTGTTCTGCAGTAATCCCAGGTCTTGTTAACAGTCTTAATTTCAGAAAAACAAAGTTGTACATATTAAAGGTATTCTAAATTAATAAAAGTTAATCACACGACCTTTCCATATCTAAGATTTCATGACACATGCACACACTATGAACCATCCAAATATGGCTTAATTAGCATGAATATGATACATAACATATCTGGTAATTTATGTAATTAATTGCCCTATTTTAAAAGAACTTGTTTACGATTCGTGCGATGTTTTGGAACACCGATACCGATGCTCCACTGTTCTAGAATTCCTCTAGAACGTCGAGCACTCGTTGCTATATATACACACTTTCTTGACTTAGACGAACTCTCCGTCGGATATTCCTTCTGCTGGACTAGTGAGTCTTTGTTCAAGGCCTCTGTAAGTCCCCTCTGTCCATGGATTCCCACATTGCCGATGAGCTGGTTGTACCCTAACACCTATTACCCCCTTTAGGGATCGATATGATCTAAATGGCTATTAAAAGCTCGCTCTTATCTTGAATCACATCAGACCTCGGACCTGTTCTTAACATGGCCAGTGGTAGAGTCATGAGTTCCACCTGACTGCCAACACCAAGTGTGCGTGTTGTGCAACTGTTACTATCGTCTGATTACTCGACGTGCTATGTACAATGTCCACTAGCTCTCGTCTATACTCTACTCGCTCATCTATTCACATTCACTCTACTATGTCGTCTATTCATCTAGTGCTCTCATTTATTTCCTTGGTACTCTATATTGGCCATTGACTGATTGTCTAAAGATAAACAACACAACCAATGCCAGCGCAATAAGGCCCGATCTGGTCCTGGGGAGAGCACCCGAAAGTGCCATTTTCCCATGGGAGTTAAATGATCAGGATGTCGGCATTACATCCAAGTGCCATACTATCTAGATTAATTTAATGACAATCAAAAGTGCTATATTCTCTCGTTGTCTGTTGACAAAAAAAGTGCTATGCTATACTCGTTGTTCTATTGCTATACTTTGTGCTACTTTGCTATGGTCATCTTACTATTTGTGCTATAATTGACGTTCGTGCTATATTTGGAAAGTTGTGCTATTTCGCTCACGTGCTATCATGTTATCTCTCACTTTACCTGACTCTCTCGCTCTATCATTAGTTACTCTAACTTTTAATTCATTAATCATTTAAAGCCTGCTTGACTATTGAGATTTAAGTCCTACTAGGCGTTATCGCTCACCCTGCGTTATTTGTCGTTGTGTTCTCAGGTTAAACCGAGGATGATACCTACACTCAAGAGGACGGGAATGACCTGGAGTGATGTCATGAGTACCCTAGCGTCCTATTACTATGTTTAGCGTTGTAGTAGTTAGGTTTGAAGTTTCATCTTTGCTTTATTTCAATGTAATTGGGCCCTATAGATTGGCTCTGATATTAGTGGTTGTAATTAGACATTGGAAATTATTAATGAGAAAGGTTTGCTTTAGTATTATTCATTGTGCAATGGTTTGATGTCTAGTACTTGCTCTATACCTTTTCTTGCAACTGCCTCACGTTCCGATATTCCACGTCGGGGCATGACAGTTTTGTGGTATCAGAGCCTAGGTTATTCTTAAGTATAGGATGATCTAGGTAAACCTGCATCGACTAGAGTCAATTATCCAACCTATGTGAGTTGTGGTTAGAGCCAAGGGTAACTAGCTAAAATAAACTCACACACGCTCGAATTAAATTTCACATCAATATCATAACAGTAAGCTATTTTTGTAGGAACTAAGCAATCGAGATGACTGCTGAACGTGCTCAAATGAGGGGCATGTAATAGACCATTCAAGAACTGACTCGTGCAATCATGCAAGCTACCCAAGGTGGCGGAAACCATGGCGGTACAGGCGAGCTGCATCGTAACTTCAGGAGTCTGAACCCGCCTAGGTTCAGTGGATCCACAGATCCGGATGAAGCCGAGCACTGGCTGAAGGAAACAAAAAGAATTTTCTGTGTTATGTAATGTGCAGCGGGGGATAAGCTGCTACTAGCTACTTTCCAACTGGAGAAAGACGCCCGCGCTTGGTGGGAGTTAGTGGAAGCTACTAGAGAGAACGGTCAATTCACCTGGACCGAATTCAAGAAAGCATTTAACACCAAGTACTTCTTCGAGCGTGTCCAAGAAAGGAAGGCTGCGGAATTTGCTACTTTTAAACATAGGAGCTTGACTGTGGCCGAGTATGAAGCCCAGTTCTCAAGACCGGCGTGCTATGCTGCACATCTGGTGAACACTGAAAGAATGAAGCCTAAGCGTTTTCTCAACGGCCTTAAGCCACAATACATCACCCAACTAGCACCTCTCGACATCCAGACCTATGCTGAGATGGTGAAGAAAGCTCAACTACTGGAAGATGCTACGGACTTCACCGACCGTATCAAAGGGAAGTTCGTGAAGAAGGAATTGACCTCGGGTCAATCATCTGCTAGGCCAAACAATGGCAAGAAGCGTCCCCTCAACCTCACAGAGGGTCCCAGCCAAGAAAGGAAACCCAAGGCGATAGTCACATACACTCCAGCGAAAAGCAACTGCAAACATTGCGATAAGCTGGGTCACACGGCTGATGAATGCTGGAGGAAGGTCGGCACATGTCTGCGCTGTAGAAGTCGCGAGCACCGCATCCCCAAGTGCCCTCTACTAAAAGAGAATGAGAGGCGTCCTAATGCGCCTAAGAAACAGGGCCGACTGCAAGCCCTGTGTGATGAGGAACCGGCTATGGAAGGTGGCATGGTAGAAGGTACCCTTCAAGTTTTCTCATTATCACCATTTATTTTATTTGATACTGGAGCCACTCATTCATTTATATCTCAAAACTTTGCTGATACTGTGAATACCAAACCTATATCCATGGGTTGTGAGTTCTCTGTCACAACGCCACTAGGGGAAAAGGAGAAATTGAACAGATACTTTCCTTCTGCCGATGTAATGATCGGAGACCATAACCTAAAAGCCGACCTGATGTGTATGCCCATGGAAGGCTATGATGTAATTTTGGGAGCCGACTGGTTGTCCACTTATGGGGCAACTGTCGACTGTAAGAAAGGGAAGGTTACCTTTAGTGACTTTCCTAAATTGGCATTCTCTAGGATTAGACATAAGAGACGGATGTCTCTAATCTCCGCCATAAAAGCTCATAACATGATAAGGAAAGGTTGTATTGCTTTCCTAGCAGCTGTAGTAGTGGAAAATAAGTGTTCTAAGTAGAAGACATTCACATAGTTCAGGATTACCCCAATGTGTTTCCTGAAGATCTGCTAGGGATTCCACCGGAACGTGATGTCAACTTCGCCATAGAGTTGATCCCTGGAGCTGCCCCAATATCGCGTCAACCGTACCGGATGTCACCTGTCGAGTTAAAGGAATTGAAGGCGCAACTGATGGAGCTACTAGAAAAGGGGTTCATCAGACCAAGTACTTCCCCATGGGAAGCACCCGTGCTGTTCGTCAAGAAGAAGGATGGATCAATGAGGCTTTGCATCGACTATCGACAACTCAATCAACTCACCATCAAGAATAAGTACCCTTTGCTCAGAGTCGATGAACTATTCGACCAAATATCTGGAGCTCAATATTTCTCCAAGATTGATCTTCGATCTGGCTATCACCAAATGAGGATCAAAGAGGACGATATCTTCAAGACGGCTTTCAGGAGCAGGTACGGGCACTATGAATTTTTTGTTATGCCTTTTGGGCTAACCAATGCTCTGCATCATTTATGCAACTCATGAACAACATATATCGGTCCTACCTCGACAAGTTCATGGTTGTCTTTATCGACGACATCCTCATTTATTCAAAGACCAAAGAAGAGCATGAAGAACACCTGAAGATAGTACTACAAGTTTTGTGATACAACAAACTGTACACAAAGCTTAGCAAGTGTGAATTCTGGCTCGAGGAAGTGTCCTTCTTGGGCCATGTCATCTCAAGGGACGACATCTCAGTTGATCCCTACAAAGTCGAAGCTGTACTCAACTGGGAGAGACCAACCAACGTTACCGAAATCAGAAGTTTCCTAGGACTGGCTGGCTACTACAGGCGGTTCAACAAGGACTTCTCCAAGATCGCCGTTCCTCTCACACGACTGACACGAAAGGAGACTCCATACTCCTGGAGTAAAGAGTGTGAGAAAAGCTTCCAAACTCTCAAAGACTATCTTACCTCAGCACCTGTTCTCGCTCTGCCAATAGAGGGAGAAGGTTTCTCAGTCTACACCGATGCCTCAGGGATTGGGCTAGGTTGTGTACTAATGCAAAAGGAGAAGGTCATTGCCTATTCATCAAGACAACTGAAGACACATGAAGTCAACTACCCTGTACATGATCTCGAGCTGGCTTCCGTGGTCTTTGCCTTGAAAATCTGGAAATATTACTTCTACAGAGAGAAATTCACTGTCTACTCAGACCATAAAAGTCTGAAGTATTTATTCTCCCAGAAAGAACTCAACATGAGACAGAGAAGATGGCTAGAATATCTTAAGGATTTTGACTTCAACATCCAATACCATCCAGGCAAGGGAAATGTCGTGGCTGATGCTCTTAGTAGGAAGCCAATGGCGTCTGTCTCAAGTCTAGTCCTTGGCGAGATGTAACTACTGGAACAATTCGCAAGGTTAGACTTAAATATTGAACATAGAGATAATCGAGTCTTGGTTGCCAATATCAAGATTCAATCTGATCTGCTCGAGGAGATCAGAGCCCAACAAGATAATGATTCGTTCTTAGTTCGCATCAAGGAAACTCTAGCCGAAAGGCCGGATTTTGCCATGACTGAGGATGGAAGGCTAGTATTTCAAGGGAGGACATGCATCCCCAACAATGAAGAACTAAAGAGGAAGCTAATGGATGAAGCTCACAAGACAAAGTACACTATTCATCTTAGAGGTACCAAAATGTATCAAGACATGAAAAGAACGTTTTGGTGGCCGAACATGAAAAGAGAGGTAGCTGAACATGCCGCACACTGCCTTACTTGCCAACAAGTAAAAGCGGAACACCTTCACCCTGCTGGTGTACTTAGACCGCTAGATATTCCGGAATGGAAATGGGAAAGCATTGGCATGAACTTCATCATGGGTTTACCCAAGACTTGTGGTGGACTCGACGCCATATGGGTTGTTGTAGACCGGCTAACTAAATCCGCTCACTTCCTTGCTATAAAGAGTAAGTGGTCGATAGAAGTACTAGCTGCCCTATATGTCAAGGAAATTGTAAGACTGCATGGAGTACCATCATCCATAGTCTCGGATCGAGATCCGAGATTCACATCTCATTTTTGGAAAGGACTACAAGGTGCACTTGGCACTAAACTCAACTTTAGTACTACGTTCCATCCACAAACTGATGGACAAACTAAAAGAACCAACCAAATTGTTGAAGACATGTTGAGAGCCTGCACTATAGATTTCCAAGGTTATTGGAACGAGCACCTACCTGTAATTTAGTTCGCCTATAACAACAGCTATCAGGCAAGCATTAAAATGGCGCCGTTCGAAGCACTCTACGGAAGAAACTGTAGATCACCTGCATGCTGGAATGAGGTTGAAGAACAACAATGGCTAGGCCCAGAGATGGTACAGAATACCACAAGAGACATTCAGGTAATCAGAGACCAGCTCAAGATTTCTCAATCCAGGCAGAAGAGCTACGCTGACAAAAGGAGGCGAGATCTGGAATTTCAAGTGGGTGATCATGTATTTCTAAAAGTGTCACCTACTCGTGGCATTCAAAGATTCGGTGTAAGGGGAAAGCTCAGCCCTAGATTCATCGGTCCTTTTGAAGTGTTCGAAAGGATTGGTGAGGTTGCATACCGACTGGCATTGCCACTGGATCTGGCATGTGTACACAATGTGTTCCATGTCTCCATGCTCAGGAAGTATGTCTATGACCCTACACACATCATCAGCCACGAGAAGTTGGTGTTGAACAAAGATGTGACGTACGGAGAGAAGCCAGTCAAGATACTGGAACGGAAGGTTCAACAGCTCAAGAACCATCCCATCCACGTGATTAAAGTCTTATGGAATAACTGCGGGGTGGAAGAAGCTACATGGGAACCGGAAGGAGTCATCAGACGAAACTATCCCGATCTTTTCGGTAAGACATTCCTCCCTTATGATCATATGAATTTGGGGACCAAATTCTTTTTAAGAGAGGGATGATGTAGTAACCTAATTTTTTTTGAACAAAGATAAAAATTTACATAATATTAAAATTTTAATTTATTAGAAAATTAAATAAAAAAATAAATTACATAGAAAATTAATAGAAAGAGAATTAAATAAAACCCATTAAATGAAAACAAGTGATGGGCTTTACTAAATGGACCCATTGGAAATTAGTGGGCCAAAATTGGATTTATAGAAAAGAGAATAATGGGGAAATATCCTAAATTCGCAACTTAATTATTAACTAATTAGAAAATGGGAATTTAATACATTAAATAAGCAAATAGAGTTAGATTTTGAATCCTAAACCTACCCTAATTGATTGGACACGAATTTGGCTCTCTTCCCAGCCCAAACAGGAAGTGGAATGCTTAGACGGAAGGTAGGAAATAGGAAAAACTCAGAATTAATAGGAATTAGACTTAAACTAGGAAAGGGAATGAGGAGAAGCTTAAATACTTCTCTTAAACTCTCATGGCCGGCCCTAGCTCGTGCCAAGAGGTTGATGGACTAGGAGGAGAGGCCAAGAGGAGGAGATCTCGTGGGAGAAAGGAGTTCTCAAGCCCTCAACCCGAGTTCTTCAAGTCTTAACCCTAGAAGATGAAAACGATCAAAGGTAGGCATTCTCATGATCATAAACCATTAAAATTTTTCTGTAGGATGTCTCGTCTATCAGGAACAAAAGCCCTTTGATTTCATATTTTTACATCGAGTAAATCTTTAGTTCTCAATTTTTCAAGTTCTGTGAACTTCATGACCCCGAACCCTCTTATTAAATTCATATCTTCATGTATACTCGTCCTCATGCCATGAGATTTTTATGGAAGATTCTGATGGATGTTAGGTTACTTTTGCCCCTGAAAGCCCTAATTTCCATCCACCCTATCATGCGAATTAATTCGTTGATCCCAACTGTACACAGCTCTATGTTCATTATGAATGCTCTTTATTAAACCATGTTGAAACCTTCGTTGCTTTCCGATTCTGATTTACAGGAAGTACCCATGCATGTCTGGATCTGTATAAAATTGGTTTCATGATTTTTCATGCACTATACAATTTGTTCTTAGTTTTAGAGGAACCCTGTGTCAAAACAGGGAAGGTCTGGTCCTCAATCCAATGCTCTGTCCTTTCCATGTCGAACTCTGACACGGATCCTGTGAACGCGACGACCTGATAGGCCGCGTTCACAAAGCCATCGCAACAGTACCATGATCGTGATAGACCTGACGTCGCGATCTGCTGCCCGGTCTGCCAGAACCCATCGCGTTCCCTTCATGCCCCTATCGCGATCCGAGTGCCTGTCCTACTGAACCTGTCGCGATCTATACTGCACCCTGTCACGATCTATTATGTCCCTGTTGCGACCCGTACAAGGGTCCGTCACGATCTCAGGATTTTTGCATATAAACTCACATTTTTGCAAGTTTTGCTGTTCTGCAGTAATCCCATGTCTTGTTAATTGTCTTAATTTTAGAAAAACGAAGCTGTACATATTGAAGGTATTCTAAATTAATAAAAGTCAATCACTTGACCTTTCCATGTCTAAGATTTCATGACATATGCACACACTATGAACCATCCAAATACGGCTTAATTGGCATGAATATGATACATAACATATCTGGTAATTTATGTAATTAATTGCCCTATTTTAAAAGAACTTGTTTACGATTTGTGCGATGTTTTGGAACACTGATACCGACGCTCCACTATTCTAAAATTCCTCTAGAACGTCGAGCACTCATTGCTATATATACACTCTTTCTTGACTTGGACGAACTCTCCATCGGATATTCCTTCTGCCAGACTAGTGAGTCTTTGTTCAAGGCCTCCGTAAGTCTCCTCTGTCCATGGATTCCCACATGGTCGACGAGCCGGTTGTACCCTAAGACCTATTACCCCCTTTAGGCATCGATATGATCCAAACGGCTATAAGAAGCTCGCTCTTATCTTGAATCACGCCGGACCTCTGGACCTGTGCTTAACATGGCCAGTGGTAGAGTCATGAGTTCCACCTGACTGCCAACACCAAGTGTGCGTGTTGTGCAACTGTTACTATCGCCTGATTACTCGACGTGTTACGTACAATGTGCACTAGCTCTCGTCTATACTCTACTCGCTCATCTATTCACATTCACTCTACTATCTCGTCTATTCATCTAGTGGTCTCATCTATTTCCTTGGTACTCTATATTGGCCATTGACTGATTGTCTAAAGATAAACAACATAACCAATGCCAACGTAATAGGGCCCGATCTTGTCCTGGGGAGAGCGCCTGAAAGTGCCATTTGCCCATGGGAGTTAAATGATCAGGATGTCGGCATTACATCCAAGTTCCATACTATCTAGATTAATATAATGACAATCAAAAGTGCTATATTCTCTCATTGTCTGTTGACAACAAAAGTGCTATGCTATACTCGTTGTGCTATTGCTATACTTTGTGCTACTGTGCTATGGCCATCTTACTATTCGTGCTATAATTGACGTTCGCGCTATATTTGGAAAGTTGTGCTATTTCGCTCACGTGCTATCATGTTATCTCTCAATTTACCTGACTCTCTCGCTCTATCATTAGTTACTCTGCCTTTTAATTCATTAATCATTTAAAGCCTACTTGACTATTGAGATTTATGTCCTACTGGGCGTTATCGCTCACCCTGCGTTATTTGTCATTGTGTTTTCAGGTTAAACCGAGGATGATACCTACACTCAAGAGGACGGGAACGACCTGGAGTGATGTCATGAGTACCCTAGCATCCTATTACTATGTTTAGCATTGTAGTAGTTAGGTTTGAACTTTCGTCTTTGCTTTATTTCAATGTAATTAGGCCCTATATATTGGCTCTGATATTAGTGGTTGTAATTAGACATTGGAAATTATTAATGAGAAATGTTTACTTTAGTATGATTCATTGTGCAATGGTTTGATGTCTAGTACTTGCTCTATACCTTTTCTTGCAACTGCCTCGCGTTCCGATATTCTGCGTCGGGGCGTGACATGCTTGATCTTGACCTCTATGAAGATCAAATTGTCGGATTTCCCTTCTACTGTTCTTGAGACTTGGAGAGACTCCCAAAAATGGGACTAAGAGGGCTAAACCACCCTTTTATAAAAGGATTGGCCTCCCACACTCGGTCCACGAGGGTAGGAGATGTAACCCCCAAACGTTTCCTAAACTTTCGACGTTACCATAACTCTACTGGAGCTGGACTACGAAAATTTCCTTGTCTGCACTGGAAGAAGTTGACGGCAAGGTTATTGTCGTCGACACAAAGTTGACGTCAATTGATATGGATGTTTACAAAAAGTTGACGGCAATGGATGTTGTCGTTAACCTGCTGTTGGCGTCAATCGATGTTGCCGTCAGCAACACAAGTCGACACAACCATCATTATGCCTGAGAACAAGCCATACCTTCTGTAGAAAAACTTAACCATACACACATTTTCACAGAAATTTTAAAACACACAATAAAATAGATAACATTTGAAATTAAAATCTATGAACAAAATTTCAAGGTATCACACTCGCTCCCCCTTTAAATAATCTTCATCCTCGAAGATTGAATCTAAGAAAACTCACCGAAAAGAGGTGGATACTTCATCTTCATTCCTTCTTCCAGCTCCCAAGTTGGCTCTTCTTGTGCAAAATTCCTCCACAAGACCTTCACTAAGGACTCTTGGACCTCAAATGTTGAACCTTATGGTCTAGAATCTTTATGGGCTGCTCCTCAAAGGATAAATCTTGTTGTAAATCCACCAGCTCATAGTTAAGAACATGAGATGGGTCCCCGTACATACTTCCTTAGCATAGAAATGTGACATATGAGATAGATGTTTGCCATAGATGGTGGTAGTGCCAATTGGTAAGCCACATTTCCAACCTTCTTCAAGATCTCAAATGGTCCAATGAACCTTGGATTCAACTTCCCACGTTGACCAAATCTGATTACCCCCTTTGTTGGAGAAACTTTAAGGAAAACATGCTCTCCCACTTCAAACTCTAATTGCTTCCTTCTATTATCTACATAGCTTTTCTGCCGATCTTGGGCTGCCTTTAATCTTTGGTGAATTAGCTGAATTTTATTAGACGTTTCTTGCATAATTTCAGGTCCAACTAATTGCCTATCACCAGCCTCCTCCCAACACAAAAGGAGATCTACAAGGCCTCAAATGGTTCTATACCTATGCTTGCATGAAAACTGTTATTATAGGCAAACTCCACCAGAGGTAAATGCCATTCCCAATCACCATTCCAATCCAAAGCACACACTCTCAACATGTCTTCAAGAGTCTGGATTGTCCTTTCAGACTGTCCATCTGTTTGTGGGTGAAATGCTGAGCTAAATTTCACTTGTGAACCAAGAGCAACCTACAAACCTTGCCATAACCTTGAAGTAATCCTTGGATCTCTATCCGAAATGATGGATTTCGCAACCCCGTGCAATCTAACAATACTATCCACATAAAGCTTGGCTAAACTCTCAACAGACTGCATCTTTTTCATAGGCAAGAAATGAGCGGTCTTGGAGAATCTATCCACAATCACCCAAATAGAATCATTACCCCTAAAAGATCTGGGCAAACCTAAGACAAAATCCATAGTGACTTCTTCCCATTTCCATAACGGAATATCAATCCTCTGCATCAGTCCAGATGATCTTTGGCGTTTAGCCTTTACTTGTTGACATGTTAAGCATCTAGCCACAAACTTAACCACATCTCTTTTCATACCTTGTGTAGTAACCGTGGATATTTATGCTCAATAAGGCTCCCTATCCAAGTCCGCCTCCCGCGATGGGACCGAAGTCTCGCAAGGGATATCTCACACAAGTGTCTAGTAAGAATATAAAAAACAACCACAATAGTATAAGACACAAGAAAGTACATGTGCTCATACCTGTATACAACAATGTACAAATGTCCCAATAAATTATTACATGTCCAAGAGAAAAGTACAACTACATGGGGCATACCCCGAGGGAGCAAATCTCACACTGAACACAACGACTACTCAGCTGCGGGTGGTACAAGTCTGTCACAACGCCACTGCAAGCCAAACACACGGCAAACCCTGAAAAGAACTGCGGGTGGTACAAGTCTGTCACAACGCCACTACTCAGCTGCGGGTGGTACAAGTCTGCCTCAACAAGTCACAGGCTCAGCAGGAACCTCCTAGAAACAACTAGAACCATCAATTAAAAGAAGGAACCAAGTTCTCAACCCCTAAGGGTCTCACTGGTATGCCGATAGTTAAACCACAACAAACGCTCATTAATCATAGATAAACTGCAATTAAATATAAACATATCAACTAATTCAATCCTCAGAAAGTAAGGGAAAACAACAGGACCAGCACAGCATCACTAGTCTGCCCAATCACTGAAGCGCCTAGACCACAAGCCTCACAGGTAGAGCACTGCCTATGCTACAAGTCTCATAGGCAAACCACTGCCTAAGCTATAAGCCTCACAGGCGAACCTCAAACACATGGGTAATAGGACTACTAGCCAAGAGCTAGTCCAGTATACCCTAAAACCACAACAAATCGGAAGGCCACATTTAAAAGAGTACAACACGGCGAGTGGAAGGTCCTACAACACGACCTCTACGGAGCATAGTTCCACCTCAACACCTGAAAAGGCTAGCACACTACGTGCCACAACAGCCAACAACTCATAGAAGGTACGGGTACCTAAAAGCACGAGGTACCATGACAAACCACCACCACCCACAGAACCACAACACAACGGTGCCTCCTACAAGGCACACCACAGCGAGTCAAACCACAACCGGTAAGTCACCACTTACAAGCCACAACCACTGGCAAAGCACGAGTCGGAAACGATGACGCCACCACACGGGAACAGACTACTGGTTCATGAAGTCAATATCCAACCCGGAAAACACAGCACAAGAACTACCTCTCAGTCTCGCAGTCACGAACGAAAGGTCCAACTGCCGCTCCACAACCACACAGTAAAGCCAACGAACAGTGGAGACCAACCAACACCACACCTGCAGACTACACACAACTACAGACCCATGCCTGGCACCTTTAGAGACTCTGGCCTAAGCTTCCTAAAGTGAGGCACTAGAAAACTGGACTAGGTGGGGACTAGTGACGACTATTGGTGTCAGTCTCCCAACCACGAGCGCACTACAAGCGATCGCACACCCACAAACACAAGTTGCTGCCCTCTGTCGTCTTTCCCTCAGCCGGACGTACTACTCAAACACATGAGTGAGGGTGTCCAGGAAGACGACACAGACCTCGATGGAACACAAAGTACCGGGACAACCCTGAGCACTAATGTGCCTGGCTCACACAAAACCTAGTGTACTCCACTAGAGAGGCATTCTGGAATAGGCGCCGGACCACCAAACTCCGCAAGCACACAAACCACGTCGATCACTTAACACCCCGATAAAACATATATCACAACACATTTAACATAATTGGCTCGTCACCGGTCACTACGTGACCTCCAAGCAATAACACACCATTAAACACGGAATCCACATTATAACCTTGGCAATCATTGGCCATCTCATGGCCTCCATGGCAACGCACCATAATGCACATAACCACACATATGAATCACATAACCTTTATAACAAACTTAACATAATTAACGTAACCAACAACATTACTCACTCAATAACCACCAACTATTCCATTAACCTAAACATGCTTTACTAATCATTAGACAACTAAGAACAACTTTAAATACCATAAAACGACCTGAGCCAAGTCCACACAGGAGCATCATTGCCCAAGGCTCAACCACTCATTTCGGACAGAAGAACGCGACGGCGGCCATTGTCACGATAAGAACGCAACATCCCGACTAACCGCAATCACACACCCGAACACGATACCGTCTACGGTCACGTTAAGAACGCGACGGCTTGACAAGCCGCGTTCACTAACCAGAACGCGACAGGGCCAAGGACCGCGACCTGAACGAGACAGCCCGATCCGTCGCCTTCTCAGACAGAAACCCTACACTGCGGTTTTCATACAGAAACTAGCTCAAAACCTCATTTCCATGCATGCCAAACTTCTAAAATTCCATTAAACTATACAAGAAACATAACTACACATCGATACACCTTAAAAATGGTTCAAATCAATCAAATAATGCAATAAAAACAAGGAAAGTCCCTACCAATAAGAAGAACTTGTAGAACGAGGCACGATCAGGGCTCTCCACACTCAGAGCAGCTTCTACACGGCAAAACCACATCAAAAAAAGAGCTCCCAAGCTGACGTCGCCGAAAATCACCACAACAACCCTCTCCCCGGTCGAATAGAGCTTCCTGCTCTGTTTGGCCGAAGGGCCAAACTTATCCCAACCAGAAACAAGAATAGGACGTATCATCTTGTCGCCTTCAGAATGCGACATACTTAACCATCGCCTTCTAAAAACTCTTCATGCCACACGTTCCAAAGGCAGTGCGGAGAACGTGACGTGTGAGACCATCGCGTTAAGAACGCGACGCCTCACCCTGTCGCGTTCACAACCAGTGAACCTGTGGGCTGTTTGAGCTCAAACCTTTGGCCCACAACACCCACACAATGCACGAGAACCACGACTAAGGCCCAATGACCTCCTCTTGGTCAAGAACACCAAGCCAGAACTAAAAACACAGATCCGAACGGCCACAAAGTTACATTACTATCACCTAAAAAGGAATGTTACCCTCGACATTCAAAATGAACCACGGTAAGCCAGACTATCACCTAAAAAGAAATAAAACCATATACAGAACAAGTAGGATACACTTCCTCTGCACTTGCCTTTCAAACCAATCTGCGCTGACTGAATCAGTTTGTTCATTTCCGTGCCGATTCTGCTTTTTCCTTCCACTTTAATTCATTTTACAACTACTCTACCCTATTGATTTCATTTGCGCTTCTTTACCATTCAACTGTAGGCGATTCTACCTTGCCGCTGGCGCTTTATCTCCTTGGACTCGACCTACTTCCACCATTTCCTGGCTGTGTTTGCAACATTCCTCTCTGTGCCGCTTCACATACTTAAAACTCTTTACCATACACTGCCACTCTTAACTGCTCTACCATATTAAACTGTCTTCAAATTACTGATTTCTTGGTGCTATTTCTTTATCAGCCTATTACTGCCAACTGTTATTTTGCCTGGCCTTTACTTATATTCTCAACTGTTAATTCCTTGAAGAAAACCAAAATATCATATCTGAGTTTCCTACCTCTGTATATCAATCTGGTTGTCCTGCTTTAAATTCTTCTTGTTAAGAACCATTGCCTCTTTAATTGGCTCTGCAAAAACCTCGAATTCGTTTTTAAACACTTAACCTTTCGATGATCTGGGAGTCTTAAATATGCTAAGCTTCCTCTGCGCCACTTTGATTATATTAAATACTTACCAAAATGCTTCATAAATTCTGCCTTTACTTTTACCTTTAATTCTCTTTATTTCCACTACTACTCTAACTCTAACTGAGCTGACTTCATTTTCTTATCAAATCATCTTATCCAATTAACTACCACAGAAAGAAAATACTTGAATTCCTGTGTTGCTTGCTTTTTTTTTTTTAATGCTTCAACTTTATCTGTGCCACACTGAATTCCGACATACTGCCACTGATATGCTTTGCTTTTTACATACTTACCTTATGTCAAATAATATTCTCTGACTGACTCAATAGACCAAACTCATATCTCTTCACAATTTCTATTCTCATTGCTATGACACTGTACTCTGTGATGGAAAAATAAGACTACTCAATTAATTCTGCACATATTCTGCCTTCAACTTTACCAAACTCTTTCTCAACAGGTGCTATTTGATTCAAAATTTTTCTCTGCTTAACTAATCATACTTTTCCTTGCTCTTTCTATTATATTCTGTCATACTTTAATCTGCTCACTATTCTTTAACTGATCTATTATAGCTCTCACATCAAACTCTGGAAAAACCTTTATAATAAAACTTATCTATTTATCTAAATCACTTTACTGTATACTGCTACATAAATTCTTACAGCACATTTATTGAACCATCTGACTATCATCATTCTATAATATGCTACATTCTTTCTTCATCTGGTCATTAATACTAAACTTTAACTTTACTGCCAACTGCATTGAACATAATACCATTTATTTTTTACAAAATACTTTCTTTAATTAGTCCACTAACTGGCTGATCTTACTGTACCACTTACACTGTAATCTTTCTTAACATAACATTACCTTTCTGTAAATCACTGCCAAAACCAGAATCTAAATACCCCTTTCTTAGACATAATAACCTTCTTTTCTTGATTCCTTTGTTTTGCATTGCGGCTTTATAATCTCAACATCTGCCTTTCCAATTACCTTACCATAACTGCTTTATTCTTAAGAACTGGAAATACTCTTGTTAATACTTACTTATTAATATTCCTTTCACTTAAACCTTTACTTCAATTCTTTCATAATCTGCCTTTCTGTTCTGCTCAACCTGACATTCCCTTATCAGCTTCTCAACTAACACATCAATTCTTTAACATTATACTGACCATAATTGCTAAATATTATTGATCTGATCTTTAACACTACAATTTACAGAGAAATCCTTCTGTTAAATCTTCACAACTGCCACTTACCAATTGAATGTCTTTGCTTCAAAATTCCTCGAAAAATTTAGCTGAACACTGATCTTCTTTCTCTCTCTCTAAACCCAACTGCTCATCTTTGCACACACTTATATTGAGCTCTATACCAAACTTCCTATCTCCGTCATCACTTATAACCACATTATTATCCAAACGATTTCTTAACACTTAATGACACAAATCTTAAACATAACAATTATCTCTTCTAACTTCTTCAATCATAATCCTTACATTTGTCAATCTTTAATACACACACACCTCTTTAATATGACAATGTTCCCGCTGTAACTCTATTACACAACTATCTCTACAATAACTTCCTCTAATACATATCCACAATCATTGCCTTATACCTATCTATGCTGATTCTCTACCTTGTTAAAACACTTTCATAACATTAAATCATATCTTTCTCAAAACAAGACTCTATCTTTACTTATTATCACAGCTAAACTTATCGATTCCCTCAATTCTCCGCAACTGAAAGCCTCTACACAATCATACCTTTCTGCAACAATCCAACTCACTAGCATAACTCAGTAAATTATACCATTACCAACCACACCATTTCTCTACTACTACTGGCAATTGCCAAGCTAACCAACTATACACACAATTCTCATGCCAAAAACTCACGTGATAACTACACTAAAATTACACAAAACCGTAGACTTATTACCAGCAGTGGACATTAAACCATGACTTGGGACATTGTAACCTCAATGTCTTTTCATATTCTAACTCGACCATGCTCTGATACCAACTGTAGCGACCTTGGATATTTATGCCCAATAAGGCACCCTATCCAAGTCCGCCTCCCGCGATCGGACCGAAGTCTCGCAAGGGATATCTCACACAAGTGTCCAGTAAGAATATAAAAGACAACCACAACAGTATAAGACACAAGAAAGTACATGTGCTCATACCTGTATACAACAATGTACAACTGTCCCAATACATTATTGCATGTCCAAGAGAAAAGTACAACTACCTGGGGCATACCCCGAGGGAGCAAATCTCACACTGAACACAACGACTACTCAGCTACGTGTGGTACAAGTTTGTCACAACACCGCTGCAAGCCAAACACATGGCAAACCGTGGAAAGAACTGTAGGGGAGTGAGCCTCAACAAGTCACAAGCTCAGCAGGAACCTCCCAGAAACAACTAGAACCATCAATTAAAAGAAGGAACCAAGTCCTCAACCCCTAAAGGTCTCACTGGTATGCCGATAGTTAAACCACAACAAACACTTATTAATCATAGATAAACTGCAATTAAATATAAACATATCAACTAATTCAATCCTTGGAAAGTAAGAGGAAACAACAGGACTAGCACAACATCACTAGTCCGCCCAATCACTGAAGTGCCCAGACCGCATACCTCACAGGCAGAGCACTGCCTAAGCTACAAGTCTCACAGGCAAACCACTGCCTAAGCTACAAGCCTCACAAGCGAACCTCAAACACATGGGTAATAGGACTGCTAGCCAAGAGCTAGTCCAGTATACCCTAAAACCACAACACATTGGAAGGCCACATTTAAAAGAGTACAACACGGAGAGTGGAAGGTCCTACAACACGACCTTCACGGAGCACAGTTCCACCTCAACACCTGAAAAGGCTAGCACACTGCGTGCCACAATAGCCAACAACCCACACAGGGTACGGGTACCTAAAAGCACGAGGTACCATGACAAACCACCACCACCCACAAAACCACAGCACAATAGTGCCTCCTACAAGTAGACCTGTCAATGGATCTATATGATCCGAAGACCCGGTTCGGATCCGAAATTCAAATCGGATTCGGATCAACTAATTTGACCCGAAATAACATTTCCAACCGAATTTGGGGCGAGTTTTGTTGATCCGAAATAGCCAATTTCGGGTTCCCATTCAGGGGCGCCGAAAACTCGATCCGAAGAGAAAAAAAGGTTGGGCGAGTTTCGTTCCCAGTTCCACCTCCTAATCTCTCGTTGCAGACTCGCCCGCAGCCTAGGGTTTCTTCCCCCTTCTCCTCTACAGCAGCCACCGACCCCCTCCGTTGGCAATACGACATGGTGCTTAAGTTCGGCCAGAAAGGGTTGCAGGAAGGATTGACTACGCCGATTACCTCATCGAAGAGGAGAAACAGCTAAACGACCACAACATGGTGGTTAAGTGCGCCAGTGCCATCTCTGAAGGCTCGCCTCTGATCGCACCCTCTCTGATTTTCTTTTTTCTTCTTTCTCGCTAAAAGATAATACAGATCGACTTAAAGTGTCGAGATCCATTGAGATTTGGGGTCTCTTACTGTTCACGATGATGTTTCCTGAAATCTTAGGTTCCACTTGTCGGTAGTGGCGCAGAACTTTGAAAGCTCAAGTCATGATTTCATATTCTAGTTTTCTTATTTTCAATAATATGATGGCTAGTCAGTGAAAAAGAGCTTAGCATGTGTAGATCCACATCTTTATGATATTTTGTAGAAGATAAAGGAAAGCCCTAATTCATTGATTGGATGCTCTGTTCATCGTGGTGGATAGAATTTGATTTCTGGTAGTTTATTTTGGCGAGATTTATACCTGGGAAAGCAGCATGTCTTAATTCAGCGTTAACAGAGACGACGATGATTTATGAAAACATGATGTTTCTTCTCATTTCCCTTTCATTTAATATTTTTTGTTTGTTGATTTGTTTCCAGAGTTCTGCTCCCTCTGTTCGACTACAGCTCAAGAATCTGATGAAGGTTTTGATCCCTTTCAAGGCAAGACAAGGGAGAAGTGGAAGCATACTTCATTTCGACAGAGCACGTCTTCTAATGTGTTTTCCACAATTTTTGGAGATTCTGAAAATCGTGAGACATGGAGGAATAGTAGAAGGTTGTTCTGGGATGCCTTTTCAAAGCGAACTTTCAAGAGGGATGGTGGCTCTTCATCAAAGCCCTTTTCATCAGAAGATAATGATAATTTAGCATCTCGTGACCGATGGCTATTTAATTCGATAATTGTTCATGTATTTACAAATACAGTAGTTGATTCATATGGATAATCATGAACTATTTTGCCCAGAATGGAGTGAGCATGTGGTTTAGGATATATACTAAACAAAAGAAAGGTTCACAAGGCAAATCTGGCCTCACCAAAAACCGGATTTGGATCCTAACCCGGATCCGAACATTTATTTTGAGTTACGATCCGAATCTGGATCCGACATATGTCCAAATTTCAGATCCGGGTTAGCTCCGGACCATGTGGTTTTGGATCTGGGTTCGGATCACCAAGGATCCGACCCAGATCCGATCCGTTTACAGGGCTACCTACAAGGCACACCACAACGATTCAAATCACAACCGGTAAGTCACCACTTACAAGACACAACCACGGGCAACGCATGAGTCAGAAACAACGACGCTACCACATGCGAATGGACTACTAGTTCATGACGCCAGTATCCAACCCAGACAACACATCACAAGAACTACCTCTCAGTTTCGCAGTCATGGATGAAAGGTCCAACTGCCGCTCTACAACCACACAATAAAGCCAAAGAACAGTGGAGACCAACTAACACCACACCTACAGACTACACACAACTACAGGCCCATGCCTGGCACTTTTAGGGACTTTGGCCTAAGCTCCCTAAGGTGAGGCACTGGAAAATTGGACTAGCTAGAGACCGGTGATGCCTACTGGTGTCCTTCCCCCAACCACGAGCGCGCTACAAGCGACCGCACACCCACAAACACAAGTCGCTGCCCTCTGTCATCTTTCCCTCAACCGGACGTACTACTCAAACACAGGAGTCAGGGTGTCTAGGAAGACGACATAGACCTCGACGGTACACACAGTACTGGGACAACCCCGAGAACTAACATGCCTGGCTCACACAAAACTTGGGGTACCCGACTAGAGAGGCATTCCAGAATAGGCGCTGGACCACCAAACTCGACAAGCACACAAACCACGCCAATCACTTAACACCCTGGTAAAACTTATATCACAACACATTTAACATAATCGGCTCGTCAATGGTCACTACGTGACCTCCAAGCAATGACACACCATTAAACACGGAATCCACGTTATAACCTTGCTTGTCATTGACCATCTCATGGCCTCCATGGCAACACACCATAATGCACATAACCACACATATGAATCACATAACCTTTATAACATACTTAACATAATTAACATAACCAACAACATTACTCACTCAATAACCACCAACTATTCAATTAACCAAAACATGCTTTACTAATCATTAATCAACTGAGAACAACTTAAAATACCTTAAAACAACCTGAGCTAGGTCCACACAGAACCATCATTGCCCAAAGCTCAACCACTCATTTCGGACAGAAGAACGCGACGGGGGCCACTGTCGCGATAAGAATGCGACAGCCCGACTAACCGCAATCACACACCCGAACGTGACAGCGTCTACCGTCGCGTTAAGAACGCGACGGCTCAACAAGCCGCGTTCACAAACCAGAACGTGACGGGGCCAAGGGTCGTGACCTGAAAGTGATAGCCCGATCCGTCGCCTTCTCAGACAGAAACCCTACAGTCCGGTTTTCACACAGAAACTAGCTTAAAACCTCATTTCCATGCATGCCAAGCTTCTACAAATTCATTAAACAATACAAGAAACAAAACTACACATCGATACACCTTAAACATGCTTCAAATCAATCAAATAATGCAATAAAAATAAGTAAAGTCCCTACTAATAAGAAGAACTTGCAGAACGAGGCTCGATCGGGGCTCTCCACGCTCTGCGCAGCTTCTACGCGCCAAAACCACATCAAAACACGAGCTCCCAAGCTGACGTCGCCGAAAATCACCACAGCAACCCTCTCCCCGGTCGAACAGAGCTTCCTACTCTATTTGGCCGGAGGGCCAAACTTATCCCAACCGGAAACAAGAACGTGACGAAGCATCATGTCGCCTTCAGTACGCAACGTACCTAACCATCGCCTTCTGAAAACTCTTCATGCCACGTGTCCCAAAGGCGGTGTGGAGAATGCAACGCGTGCGACCGTCGCATTAAGAACACGATGCCTCACCCTGTCGCGTTCACAACTAGTGAACCTGTGGGCTGTTTGGGCTAAAACCTTTGGCCCACAACACCCACACAACGCACAGGGACCACGACTAAGGCCTAATGACCACCTCTTGGTCAACAGCACCATGCCAGAACTAATAAACACAGATCCGAACGGCCACAACATTACATTACTATCACCTAAAAAGGAATGTCGTCCTCGACATTTAAAACGAACCATGGTAAGCCGGACTATCACCTAAAAAGAAATAAAACCATATATAGAATAAGTAGGATACACTTCCTCTGCACTTGCCTTTCAAACCACTCTGCGCTGACTAACTCAGTTTGTTCATTTCCACGTCGATTCTACTTTTTCGTTCCTCTTTAATTCATTTTACAACTACTCTACCCTACTGATTTGATCTGCACTTCTTTATCTTTCAACTGTAGGCGATTCTACCTTGCCGCTGGCACTTTATCTCATTGGACTCGACCTCCTTCCACCTTTTCCTGGCTGTGTTTGCAACATTCCTTTTTGTGCCGCTTCACTGACATAAAACTCTTTACCATACACTGCCACTCTTAACTGCTCTACCATATTAAACTATCTTCAAATTACTGATTTATTGGTGCTATTTCTTTATCGGCCTATTACTATCAACTATTATTTTTCCTAGCCTTTACTTATATTCTCAACTGTTAATTCCTTGAAGAAAACCAAAATATTATACCTGAGTTTCTTGCCTCTGTATATCAATCTGGTTGTACTACTTTAAATTCTTCTTGTTAAGAACCATTGCCTCTTTAATTGGCTCCGCAAAAACCTCAAATTCTTCTTCAAACACTTCAGCTTCTAATGACCTGGGAGTCTTAAATATGCTAAGCTTCCTCTGCGCCACTCTGATTATATTAAATACTTACCAAAATGCTTCATAAATTCTGCCTTCACTTATACCTTTAATTCTCTTTATTTTCACTACTACTCTAACTCTAACTAAGCTGACTTCATTTTCTTATCAAATCATCTTATCCAATTAACTACCACAGAAAGAAAATACCTGAATTCCTGTGCTGCTTGTTTTTTTTTTTTTGTTAATGCTTCAACTTTATATGTGCCACACTGAATTCTGACATACTGCCACTGATATGCTTTGCTCTTTACATACTTACCTTATGTCAAATAATATTCTCTGACTGACTCAATAGACCAAACTCATATCCCTTCACAATTTCTATTCTCATTGCTGTGACACTATACTCTCTGATTGGAAAATAAAACTGCTCAATTAATTCTGCACATATTCTGCCTTCAACTTTACCAAACTCTTTCTCAACAGGTGCTATCTGATTCAAAATTTTTCTCTGCTTAACTAATCATACTTTTCCTCGCTCTTTCTATTCTATTTTGTCATACTTTAATCTGCTCACTATTCTTTAACGAATCTATTGCAGCTTTGACATCAAACTCTGGAAAAACCTTTATAACAAAACTTATCTATTTATCTGAATCACTTTACTGTATACTGCTACATAAATTCTTACTGCACATTTCTTGAACCATCTGACTATCATCATTCTATAATCTGCTACATTCTTTCTTCATCTGGTCATTAATACTAAACTTTAACTTTACTGCCAACTGCATTGAACATAATACCATTTTTGTTTTACAAAATACTTCCTTTAATTATTCCCGCTAACTGGCTGATCTTACTATACCACTTACACTGTAATCTTTCTTAATATACCATTACCTTTCACTAAATTACTGCCAAAACTAGAATCTAAATACCCCTTTCTTAGACACAATAACCTGCTCTGCTTGATTCCTCTGTTTTACACTGTGGCTTCATAATCTCAACATCTGCCTTTCCAATTACCACACCATAATTGCTTTATTCTTAAGAACTGGAAATACTCTTATTACAACTTACTCATTAATATTCCTTTCACTTAAACCTTTACTTTAATTCTTTCACAATCTACCTTTCTATTCTGCTCAACCTGACATTCCCTTATCGGCTTCTCAACTAACTCGTCTCTCCTTTACATTATACTGACCATAACTACTAAATATTACTGATATGATCTTTAACACTACAATTTACAAAGAAATCCTTCTGTTAAATCTTCACAACTGCCACTTACCAATTGAATGTCTTTGCTTCAAAATTCCTCGAAAAATTTAGTTGTACACTGATCTTCTTTCTCTCTCTCTAAACCCAACTGCTCATCTCTGCACACACTTATATTGAGCTATATACCAAACTTCCTATCTCCGTCATCACTTATAACCACATTATCATCCAAACGATTTCTTAACACTTACTGACACAAATCTCAAACATAACAATTATCTCTGCTAACTTCTTCAATCAAAATCCTTACATTTGTCAATCTTTAACACACACACACTGCTCTTTAATACGACAATGTTCCCGCTGTAACTCTATTACACAACTATCTCTGCAATAACTTCCACTTATACATATCCACAATCATTGCCTTATACCTATCTATGCTGATTCTCTACCTTGTTAAAACACTTTCATAACATTAAATCATATCTTTCTCAAAACAGGACTCTATCTTTACTGGTTATCACAACTAAACTTACTGATTCCCTCAATTCTCCGCAAACTTACTGATTCCCTCAATTCTCCGCAACTCAAAGCCTCTACACAATCATACCTTTATGCAACAATTCAACTCACTAGCATAACTCGGCAAATTATACCATTACCAACCACACCATTTCTCTGCTACTACAGGCAACTACCAAGCTAACCAAATATACACACAATTCTCATACAAAAAACTCACGTAAAAACTACACCAAAATCACACAAAATCGCAGACTTATCACCAGCAGTAGACATTAAACCATGTCATGGGACATTGTAACCTCAATGTCTTTTCATATTCTAACTAGACCATGCTCTGCTACCAACTGTAGTGACCCTAAATATTTATGCCCAATAAGGCTCCCTATCCAAGTTTGCCTCCCGCGATCGGACTAAAGTCTCGCAAGAGATATCTCACACAAGTGTCCAATAAGAATATAAAAGACAACCACAACAGTATAAGACACAAGAAAGTACATGTGCTCATACCTGTATACAACAATGTACAACTGTCCCAATACATTATTACATGTCCAAGAGAAAAGTACAACTACCTGGGGCATACCCCGAGGGAACAAAGCTCACACTGAACACAACGACTACTCAGCTGCTGGTGGTACATGTCTGTCACAACACTGCTTCAAGCCAAACACATGGCAAACCATGAAAAGAACTGTAGGGGAGTGAGCCTCAACAAGTCACAGGCTCAGCAGGAACCTCTCAGAAACAACTAGAACCATCAATTAAAAGAAGGAACCAAGTTCTCAACCCCTAAGGGTCTCACTGGTATGCCGATAGTTAAACCACAACAAACACTCATTAATCATAGATAAACTGCAATTAAATATAAACATATCAACTAATTCAATCCTTGGAAAGTAAGAGGAAACAACAGGACTAGCACATCATCACTAATCTGCCCAATCACTGAAGTGCCCAGACCACAAGCCTCACAGGCAGAGCACTGCCTAAGCTACAAGTCTCACAGGCAAACCACTGCCTAAGCTATAAGCTTCACAGGCGAACCTCAAACACATGGGTAATAGGACTGCTAGCCAAGAGCTAGTCCAGTATACCCTAAAACCACAACACATTGGAAGGCCACCTTTAAAAGAGTAAAACACGGCGAGTGGAAGGTCCTACAACACGACCTCCATGGAGCAAAGTTCCACCTCAACACCTCAAAAGGCTAGCACACTGCGTGCCACAACAGCCAACAACCCACATAGGGTACAGGTACCTAAAAGCACGAGGTACCATGACAAACCACCACCACCCACAAAGCCACAACACAATGGTGCCTCCTACAAGGCACACCACAACAAGTCAAACCATAACCAGTAAGTCACCACTTACAAGCCACAACCACTGGCAAAGCACGAGTCGAAAAGAACGCCACCACCACACGGGAATGGACTATTAGTTCATGACGCCAGTATCCAACCTGGACAAGACAACAAAAGAACTACCTCTCAGTCTCGCAGTCACGGAAAAAAGGTCCAAATGCCGCTCAACAACCACACAGTAAAGCCAAAGAACAGTGGAGACCAACCAACACCACACCTGCAGACTACACACAACTGCAGGCCCATGCCTGGCACCTTCAGGGACTCTGGCCTAAGCTCCATAAAGTGAGGCACTGGAAAACCAGACTAGCTGGGGACCAATGACGTCTATTGGTGTCTGTCCCCCAACCACGAACGTGCTACAAGCGACCGCACACCCACAAACACATGTCGTTGCCCTTTGTCGTCTTTCCCTTAGTCGAACGTACTACTCAAACACAAGAGTGAGGGTGTCCAGGAAGACAACAAAGACCTCGATGTTACACAAATTACGGGGACAACCCTGAGCACTAACGTGCTTGGCTCACACAAAACCTGGGGTACCCGACTAGAGAGGCATTCCGGAATAGGCGCCGGACCACCAAACTCGGCAAGCACACAAACCATGCCGATCACTTAACACCCCGGTAAAACTTATATCACAACACATTTAACATAGTCGGCTCGTCACTGGTCACTACGTGACCTCCAAGCAATAACACACCATTAAACACGGAATCCACATTATAACCTTGCCTTTCATTGGCCATCACATGGCCTCCATGGCAACGCACCATAATGCACATAACCACACATATGAATCACATAACCTTTATAACATACTTAACATAATTAACGTAACCAACAACATTACTCACTCAATAACCACCAACTATTCCATTAACCTAAACATGCTTTACTAATCATTAATCAACTGAGAACAACTTAAAATACCTGAAAATGACTTGAGCTAGGTCCACATAGGACCATCATTGCCCAAGGCTCAACCACTCATTTCGGACAGAAGAACGCGACAGGAGCCACTGTCGCGATAAGAACGTGACTGCCTGACTAACCGTAATCACACACCCGAACGTGACAGCGTCTACCATCGCGTTAAGAATGCGACGGCTCGACAAGCCGCATTTACAAACCAGAACACGACGGGGCCAAGGGTCGCGACCTGAACGCGACAGCCCGATCCGTCGCCTTCTTAGATAGAAACCCTACACTTCAATTTTCACACAGAAACCAGCTCAAAACCTCATTTCCATGCATGCCAAGCTTCTACAAATCCATTAAACAATGCAAGAAACATAACTACACATCGATACACCTTAAACATGCTTCAAATCAATCAAATAATGCAATAAAAACAAGGAATATCCCTACCAATAAGAAGAACTCGCAGAACGAGGCTCGATCGGGGCTCTCCACGCTCCGAGCAGCTTCTACGTGCCAAAACCACATCAAAACATGAGCTCCCAAGTTGACGTCGCCGAAAACCGCCACAGCAACCCTCTCCTCGGTCGAACAGAGCTTCCTGCTCTGTTTGGCCGGAGGGCCAAACTTATCCCAACCAGAAATAAGAACGTGACGTAGCATCCTATCACCTTCAGAACGTGACGTACCTAACTATCGCCTTCTGAAAACTCTTCATGCTACGCATCCCAAAGGCGGTGCGTAGAATGCGACGTGTGTGACTGTCGCATAAAGAACGCAATGCCTCACCCTATCGCGTTCACAACCAATGAACCTTTGGGCTGTTTGGGCTAAAACCTTCGGCCTACAACACCCACACAATGCACGGGGACCACGACTAAGGCCCAATGACCACCTCTTGGTCAAGAGCACCATGCCAGAACCAATAAACACTGATCTGAACGGCCACAATGTTACACCTTGCCACCAGAAGGTCTATTTTAGAACTTGATACATTTTACCACTACCTGGATGTATTGTAAACTTGGATCTATGAGCCTCTTCCAAAATCTACCTTCTAACATTAGCAATGTCTTGCACACATACTGTATGCTGAAATCGGATAACACTTTCCTCATCAAGAGCAATGCCTACCTTCCCAATCATTTCTTGCAACTTGGAATCAGTCTTCTGACCTTCCACCACACTGTCTAGTATAGTAGACTTGATAGACAATTGAGCCACAAAAGCTTGGCCCAATTGTGATTCAACCTCCACTAAAGCACAAGCTACATCTTCCATCAACTTCCAATCCTTCTGTATTACGATCCTCTTCCTGCTTAGTGCATCGGCTACCACATTAGCCTTGCCTGGATGATATTGCAACTGAAGATCATAATCCTTTAAGAACTCAATCTATCTCCTTTGCCCCAAATTGAGCTCCTTCTGTGAGAACAAATACTTGAGACTTTGATGATAAGAGAATACCTCAAACTTGACCCCATAACGATAGTGTTGCCAAATCTTTAAATCATGAACTATTGCTGCTAACTCCAAATCATGGGTCGGGTAGTTACACTCATGCTCCTTTAATTTTCGAGAAGCATAGGCAACCACTTTCCCATCCTGCATAAGCACACAACTGAGACCAATGTGAGAAGCATCTGTGTAGATCGTGAAACCATCTACCCCGTTAGGTAGAACTAACACAGGGGCAGACATCAATCTACTTCGCAACTCTCTGAAGCTCTGTTCGCATTCCTCAGACCATACAAACTTGACTCCATTCCTTGTTAGCTTGGTTAACGGTGTCGCAATGGATGCAAAGCTCTATATAAAGTGATGGTAATAACCAGCTAATCCCAAGGAACTCTGTATTTCAGATGGTGATCTTGGAGCCTCCCACTCTAACACTGCCTTCACCTTAGATGGATCCACAACTATACCATCTCGCGAAATCACATGACCAAGGAAATGAACTAACTTCATCCAAAAGTCACACTTACTAAGCTTGGCAAACAATTTGTTTTCTCTCAAAACCTCCAGCATCGTCTTCAAATGCTCACTGTGGGACGCTTCATCAGGAGAATATATCAAAACATCATCTATGAAGGCCACTACAAAACTATCTAGATACGGCCTAAAGGCCCGATTCATCAAATCCATAAATGCTGCTGGGGCATTCGTCAGGTCAAAAGGTAATACCAGAAACTCATAATGACCATACCATGTCCAAAAAGCCGTCTTAGATGTGTCATTGGCATTTATTCGGAGTTGGTGGTAACCCGAGCGAAGATCTATTTTTGAAAATACAGAAACTCCTTGCAACTGATTAAATAGGTCATCAATATAGGGTAAATGATACATGTTCTTGATTGTTACTTGATTGAGCATCCGATAATCAATGCAAACCCTCATCGAACCATCTTTCTTCTTAACAAAAAGGACTGGAGCTCCCCATGGTGATGAATTTGGACGAATGAAACCCTTGCCCAACAAGTCTTGCAACTACTTTTTGAGCTCTGCCAGTTCTGCTAGTGCCATACAATAAGGTGCCTCAGAAATAGAAGTTGTACCTAGCATCAATTCTATAGAGAACTCAATCTCTGTTTCCAGTGGCAAACTAGAAAGATCCTCAGGAAAAACGTCTGCATAATCACGAACAACCTCAATCTCTTCAATACGTGGGGTTTTAGTGTCTTTAGACACAACCACACTAGCCAAGTAAGCACTGCAACCATTGTTCAACATCTTGGCCGCCTTCATTGTTGACACCACAAACATTCCAGCCATGTTCTTGGGTAAGGGATGTGAAAACTCATCCTCACATGGAATACGGAAAATGATTTTCTTCTTCCGACAATCTAGTAAAGCATAGTGTTATTCCAACCAATCTAGACCCAGAATGGCATCATAGTCCTTCATCTTTAATAGATAAAAGCACCCTGCCAAATCCTGCTCTTCTATTCACACATACAATGAGGGAAAACACTTCTTAGTGATCATGAATCCTACTGGTGTATGCACAGATAAGGGAATATCCAAATCAATAGCTTCTGCATCCGACTCTTTAAGTAACACCTTTGCAAACTTCTCAGACACAAATGTATGTGTAGCACAAGTATAAAAAAGAACTCTAGCATGAATACCCATAATAGGAACCGTACCTTCAGTCACATGCTCTGCCTGCTCTGCATCTTCTTTGGCCAATGCATACACTCGGGCTTGGGCCTGGGGTTTTCCTGCTGGTTTTGCTACTGCTGGCGCCACTACTATTGTTGTTTGCTGCGCCATCTTTGGA
The DNA here is from genome assembly GCA_014218235.1 of Colocasia esculenta. NCBI lineage: Eukaryota > Viridiplantae > Streptophyta > Magnoliopsida > Alismatales > Araceae > Colocasia > Colocasia esculenta. The sequence continues at coordinate 14,633,876 of CM024765.1, read as the reverse complement.
CAATCCTTTATATTGTGGTCCTTGTCACCACAACGAAGACATCTTCCTGCACTCAACCAACATACCTGTCCTCCGTGCCTTTTGCCGCAATTAGTACACAAGGGCTTATCTTCTGGCTGAAATCTTCCTTACTGAGGTGCCCTCTTCCCATAATCAGGTACCTGCTGAGGTACATAGACTGATTGATCATGTCGTTAACCTATCTTGACGGCAAACCCTTTGCCGTTAAGTTCTTCTGATTTTCCAGAATAGTGTTTTAACACAGGTGATGTGAATTTTTCGGAGAGTTTGGATGTATGCATAGGTTTGGGAAATTTTGTTTGGTCAGGTATGTTTAGTAGATTGTGCCATGAATTTCTAATAATTTCCTGATCATAATTGTAAATTGTAGAATTTCTGTTATGAGTAGATGAGTATGTCATGTTAGATTTTAATTCGGACAAATATGTATAATGTGTATTACTGTCATAGTATTTTTCCATGAACTTAGGGTTACTGTGTGCATGTTTTAGAGTAGATAGAGTTGTTAGTTTATTGTTCACCATGCTTAATTAAATTATCTTGTTAAATTGCCTGAGATTTGTGTTAAATGTAAAAAATAGATGTACTATCGTAAAAATTCTGAAAATTAAACATCTGATATATTCCATGCGCAGAGTCTATGATTAAAATTTGAGCATGTTCTGACAACCTGTGACTACTGTTTTCAGTTGTAGGTCACTAAGAGTCATATTAAGCATGATTAGTCAAAAAAGTGATATTTTTTATGATTAGTGTCATGTTTAGGTTCTGTTAAGCATGTTTTAACACCGTAAGATAGTCATGAATATTTTTGTAACCTGGGTTACATGCATTTGAACCATGAGCATATAAATCAGTCATTAAGTGTATGATAATGTGTGTTAAACATGTGATCAATGTGAATAATGTGATTAAGTGAATATTGTGCCGAAATTGACACTACTACCATAGAAGACTGTGGATCCGTACTGTAGAAAAGTTCCTATGGGAAGGCTCAATGTGTATGTGATATCCTGTGGGCATTAGGATGAAATCCTGGAGGTGGACAAGTACCACTGGTCAGAGGGCTTCTCCTGGTTTTGCGCAGTTACCAGATTCATCACTATATTGCCTAGGTGACGGGTATGTGTTATGTGTGTGATGTGTCCTTCTTTATGGTGGTTCGGACTATGTGTCACACAAAAGATGTGTAAAGATGTGAATTATATGTGAATGTGCCAAGTGAACATGTGAAAGTGATGTGCTAAAGTGCTTCAATGTGAAATAATGAGAAACCATGTGATTAAGCTACTTTTATGTTAAAACAGCAAGTAAAATGTGAGAATATGTGATATATAAGCATATTGAATGTGATAAATATCATGCTAGTATTACCAGTAGACATGTGTTTAGTTTCATGATCAAGATACTTGAAAATGTGCTATGAATGAATTGTGATTGATGCCATGATCTAAGCTAAGTCCATGTGTAGATAGCATGTTATAGATTGTTCACTTAGTGCTTGCTTAATGTGACATGAATCATGTGATAAATTGTTCCCTATGTTAAACTTGTGTGGAATGAATGTGATAAGTGTTTGGAAGTACCAATAGGTTGCTTGTTGAGTCTTTTGGGAAGACTCATCCTTCCTTAAACATACAGGTGAGGCAGGTATTCATGTGATCTAAGAGGAGATAGCGAGGAGCGACTACGAGTGAGAGGAGTAGTTGAGTTTTGGAGGGCTGTCCATATAGCTTGTAATTTTCTATTGCTAGTATGTGAAACTGTAACACCCCACTTAGACCCGGTCCAGTTATACCAACTCTCATTGAGTCCAAGGGACGTGCTACATGGGGAACACACCCCAACATATATCAAATGTAGGTTGATTCATTCACAAATAGATAATAATGCAGCAGAAATAAGCACAATTCATCAACTTTATTAATCAAGTTCATAGTCCATCAAATAAGTCTGCAATGCTATATAGTTCAAATACAATGTTCATAACATAATCAAATCCTCAAATACAATTATCACTCAATCACACAATCAATCCTCTCTCTCCGAATCCGATCCCGCTACTAAAGCCTCGGGATCCGTCGTCTCACCTGAAATGTTAAGCAAGTAGAGTCTACAACGAAGACTCAGCAAGTAACCCAAAAATGGATTACCAATCTAACATATATATAATGGTTTTCAATACATGTTATTGCATATAGAATTCAGCAAGCATACTACTTGCAAAATAATCATTTGCTAAATACATCTCAAGTCAAAAGTGGGTACAATTGCTACTTGAATAAAGCATGAGTTTAAAACATAAACTTAGGCCTCTTTGGTAATGGGTTGGGTTAAAATTAATTTTAACCCAGAGCTAAAATTAGCCTACTTTTAACTCACTTTTACTTTGTTTGCAACTGAGTTAACTCATTTGACTATAGTGAGTTAACTTATTTTTCTCAAATGTATTTTGGTAAGAAAAAGTGAGTTAACTCATCTTGGGAAAAGAAAAGTAGCAATTAATGCTTGTACTGTGAGAGGAAAAAGGTAGTTAACTCACTTGGGTTAACTCTAACCCACCTCTAGAGGTGGGTTGGAAAATTGTGAGTTAACTCACTTTTGATCCACCTTTAGTCTAACCCACTTGAGCTAACTTTGTAACCTTTCCAAAGTACTTTTTGAGTTAGTTCTGAGTTAACTCTAAGTTAACTCTAGTCTAACCCATTACTAAAGTGGCAATGTTTAGCTTTGCAAAGATATTTCAAATCTGATCATGATGACATAAATTCAAGTAATAACATGGTAAAGTTTTCATACATAGTTTCAAGAGTTTGCATATTAAGCATGATTACAACACATTCACCTGAATGGAAATAATACAAGTATTGCATGAAATCATTATAAAGTTGAAAACAAAATTTTTGCATAATATATACATATGTACAAATTTTGCCAAGACACAGCCCAAACCACCCATTAGAAGTCAGATAGACATATGAACATATACTCATCACCTAGGCAGATAGTGATAGAGTCTTGGTTATTGCGCAATACCGAGGAAAGCCCTCCCCACCTTAACCAGTGGTACTTGTCACCTCCAGGATTTCTTCTCGTGCCCTCAAGAACATATAACATATTGAACATTTCTATAGGGACATTACTATGGTCCTGTTCCAGATTACTTCTATGGTGGCAGTGTCTTATTGGCCATATACAAATTCATATACAAATTTCTCCAGATTCAAATGCAACATACCATACTTCCAAATCATATACATATATTTAAATGTTGATAGAAACATATTTTCGATTTATCACATGCTGTATTTTCTAAACATTTTCCCACAAATAATTTCAATAGAACGCATTTCTCATGATGATAATCAGACTAAAAATAGTTACAGTCATCACAAAATCATAATTTTTTTTTTAACTTGTCTCTATTGTCATGAATCAAATCAGAAATTTTTCAAAATTTTCTGACATAAAATCTAATTTCTGCAGTAATCAAATCAGTGATATAAATAGAGAAATATTCATCACAATGAAATCGTCTATCAACCTAGGTCAATATTTTTACTGAGTGTATATCATAACCATACAAATCATTTTTCAAAAGCTCATGATTTTTGGAATTAGGAAATATTTATCAAATTAAAAAGGTACTACTGATTTTTGTATTTCAGTCATGGAAATTACAGAAAATAGTCAAATTTTGATTTCGGATCTAATATAGTATGAATATACCCCTGACATGCACTTCTACATAGAAATCACAATTTTATCACGAACATGGATCGCACATATAAAATTTTCTATTAAATCTATGCTTAACTACATAATTCAAAATTTTACGCTAAAATCATGGTGACTACATAAATTAACCCAATTTGTAGTATGATAAAAAGATGATCTACTTAACCCTACATATTTTACAGAAAGTCCATTCGAAGTTTGAACACAAAAATATAAATCCAAATGTAAAAATAGGTCAAAATAATGGACAGAAGAATTTGACGGCAACCCTGTTGTCGTTAACCTCAATTGACGGCAAGAAGGTTGACGTTAAGTTTATCCTTGATGGCAATCAAGGTTGACGTTAACCTGACAGAGAACCAGAACCCTTCTGGAACTCATATAAACCTCAAATCCAACTGTTTTGTTAATTTTTTTAAATCCTGGAAAAATTGTAAAAAGGTAGAATCTAAGGTTGGGAACCCGATCCCTAGGTTACTGTTAGGATCGGATTTTCGATAATGGAAAATCTAGAAGGGGGGTTGAATAGATTTGCAGCAGAAACTTAAGCAATTTAAAAATTACTTCGAAATAAAGAATCTACTCAATTAAAACTCCTCTGATCTGATATAATGTGTGTTATCAAGATGTGAGAAACACTTTATCAAATAGTGTGAGTGTGAAATATGTGATTAACATGTGTGAACAAATTAATTAGTGTATACGCAAAATCCCTATGCATGCATCTAACGCAATACAATGCAAACCACAAATCAAACCATAGTGCACGAGAGATTTTTAGGTGGTTCAGAGGTCACATCCAGTGACTCCTACATCCACCCCTCACATAGTGAGGCACACACTACTCAAAGAACTGAGTACAACACACACACGAGCACTCAGGCTCAGACATACACACACGCTAGATCAAGTTCACAGAAGATCAGATCATCTAACCTCGATCTGATCTACACACCATACACACATATTTGATCTATACACAAGCAAGCATAGATCACAAAGCACGCACGATCACAGACTCCACATATTGATCCCCAATCAGTACACACACACACAGATACATGAATTAAGTCGAGAAAAGGTGTGAGTGAGGAAAGACATATCCCTTCAAATATTGATCTGATCACCACGATCACAAAACCACAATGTTTCTTCCTCAATTCTGCTGCTGCTCCTCTTCTTCTTCTTCTTCTTCTTCTTGATCGGCACTGCTCTGCTTCAGTAGCTTCTGGATTGCGATTTCTTCTTCTTCTACTACTGCACTTCTTCCAGATCTGCTCCTTCTTGAGCACACTACTTCTTTCTCTAGAGCTTGACCTTGATTTTCACGTCCTCTATGTTGAAAGGCTGATCTGCAACTTCTGGAGATTGAGCAAGGCACTGGAGAAACCCCTTTTTGCCGCCAAAAACCTTTTCTAGGAGTTGTATGGGCTCGCTTTTTTTTGGAGTACGGGGATCATAGGTATTTATAGTCCCATGTGTCCATGAGGTCCTTTGAAATTTGGGGGCACAAAGATTCCCGCTCAAAAGTCTTCAATCAAACCCATCCACGTGTCTTTGCAATTCAGATCTGTAAAAATATCCGAGGTGTGTCGACACACTTTGCACTTGTGTCGACACACTATCCACTGGTTGTAGAATAAGCTTCTGGGAGGGACAGTGTGTGTCGACACACAAGCATCCTGTGTCGACACCACTGGCTACTGGCTTCAGAACAAGCTTCTGGGAGGGACAATGAGTGTCGACACACAAGCATCCTGTGTCGACACCACTGGCTATTGGCTTTTGACTGTTTCCTGAATTCATACACTATGTCGACACAACATCCACATGTGTTGACACCACTGACTCTTTTATGCTCTGACAGCTTGCTACATACATGGGATATGTCGACACACAATGGACTTGTGTCGGCACAACTTTGACAAAATTATGTGAACCTATATATATGAAGTGTGAACCATCAAAACATGTTATTATCAGTAAAATATGAAATATTAAGCATCAAAAACATGTTGTTTAGTCATTATTGTAATATATGCAATATGTCATCATCAAAATCAAATCAAAATCAAAGTATGAGTGTTTGGACATTATACACAATCAAATGTTGTAGTCATCATTAAAGTCAAAATACGAGTGTGTAGACATCATCAACATGAAGGTTTTTAGTCATTATCCAAATGAATACACCACTCAACAATCTTCCACATATTTACAATATGACATCAGATTGTGTACAAAATGTCATCATCAAAACACAAATATGTTTAAAGTTGTGTGCTTAACATGATTGACCAGAATTATGTCATCATCAAAAATAGATTAAAGCAATGATCAAGTCAGTGAGTATGGTTATTTAAATAACCATAACTCAACATTCTCCCCCTTTTTGATGATGACAAAATATACATTCATATTTCTCCCTATTTTTGACAACATCAAAAAGATGAAGAGAAACATATAAATGTCAATAAAGCACAATGGTTATGTACAACATTTGTTGAGATGAATAATCCTGAAGTTTGCAATCATGGACAACAAGGATAGCATGGATTGTTTTCATTCAAAAAATTGCAATCATTACAGAAGCTTACCGTTGCAATCATATTGTTCCCCTCAAATTCTCCCCCCTTTTTTTTGATAAGAACAAAAAGACTCTCTCTCCCCCTTAATCATCAAAAAGTATAGTCACCCCCTTTGGTATAACACTTCCCCCCTATGATGGTGTCAATGAAATAAGTAGAAAAAAGTGATACCAAAGAACATCAATGGATGGAGATCAAAGTATGACTGATATGTAAGCAAGGGGTGGAATTGGGAGATGAATGATCAGAAATAATCAGAATCAATAAGATCATTGATATTAAAATATGAGAGAGAAAAATTATTGTGTCTTTGGATTGTGCAACAAAGTTTAATAATAAAGACACATTCAATCACAACATATGTCAAAGTTTTGATAACTTGAATGCATTTAAAAAGATGAAGCAAATGTGATGAAAGTGACCTATATGAGGTCACAAAAGTGTTTATCACATGAGTTTAGTAGCTAAACATTTAACACAATGTCGAATAATAACTCTAAACCCAATTAACATGAACTTCATCTAGGTCAATGTACATGTTGTTCTTTTTCTACTTTTTATACTTTTCTTTCATTTTGAGAGAGAATACAAGAGTAAATTGGTCAAATCACACCTTTCAATGCAAGATGTAACATTTACCCAATGCAAGACATCCTGATTACTCAGTGGTTTAACCTTCATTACCTTATACAGAGTTGAAACAATTTGTTACCTTTTAACACGAGCCAAAATACTTGATTAGGTGAAATGAACCCGATTACTCAGTGATAAAGTGAAGTTTTCATTGCTCTATTTGTTCCTCTCTATTTTTCTGAAAATTTTCTATTTGAAAATTTTTTATGAACAGACTTACATTAATTAGAATAGACATGATCATGAGTGTAGAGAAATTATTCTTAACATGTGTAAAGGATAAAGCTTCAAAACTTACACATGTTAAACACTAAAGCTACTCACGTGCCTACAAGTATTTTGCAACTCAATTTAAATGAGTTCAGCATTAAAAATTGGCATAAACTTGTTCTTAGATTGTATCTTTAAGACTAAACTGAGTGCACAATTATTTTAGTCACTATGTTTGAAATCTCTCATATAGGAATATCATAAAGACTCATTTATCATGATGCAAGACTTGAATAAAAGGTATGAAATGTCAAGAAGATAGAATCAGGAAATGAATGGAAACTGTTTTTCAAGCATGAGTTTGAGTGGATGTTATCATGATGATTTATGAAAGAATCAGCTCCCCCTGAATATGTGAAGATTTTCAAAAGATAGATGATGATGTGCCAACACAAAATCCGTAGTGTGTCGACACAAGAGCAAGAATTTTCAAGAATAGAGCAGCAGTGAACAACTAGTGCCGGCACATGAGCAACTATGTGTCAACTTGATTATGATAAAAATCAACTGGTGTCGAAACAAGAGAAGATGTGTGTTGACCTGAGCATGATCAAAGTCAAATCTTTTTTTTTTTTGAAATTTTTCAATGGTTTAACAAATGTTGACTTTTATTAAGCAGCTTTGCAAGAACATTTGTCAACAAACAGAATGAGAGTTGTCGATATATCAGATATGAAAGAATATTTCTCCAGCATTTCACTCAAAGATTCTTTTGACTCACTCCCCCATAAAATATGCATGATATGAAATGATCATTTAAGCAATTCAGATTTGTTCATTAGGAATGAAGCAGTTTGCACAGAAAGAATATGAACATGATCAAGCATACATCATCAGACAATTGATTGAAAGAGATAAGTTTTTCAATGACTTAAAATAAAGTTTTTGAGAGTTTCATTTTTCTTGATGATCTTTATGCAGGAAAAGACTATTGATACTTGACGAAGAATTTTTCCCATGCATAATGATAGTTTCCAGACAAGCCTAACTTGTTCTTTCACATTTCACCATTTGATATAGCACATAGTCACTGCAAAAAGGTCAATTATTCTTTAGTTTTAGCATGATATTCATTGCATTTCAAGAATATTTTTAAACTTTTTCAAATTTACTCCCCCTTAATATGTGCATGGAATGAAAAAATTAGCAAGCAATTCACACATGATTATGCACAAAACATGACTTTTGGTACTTTGCAGAGTATTTTACTCACACATAATAATAGTTTCCAAACAAGCATAACTTGTTTTTCCACATGTCATCATTTGATATACCAGAAAGTCAAAGCAGTTGATATGCACACATAATCATGGACACAGTCAGGCAAGCATGATAATGTAAACATGATTCCAATTGTTATGACACAAAGTTATTGTTGGGAGTAACATCAAAACACACTCTTCATTGTTCAGATAAGACTCTAAGAATTTTCTTTAACTTAAGCAGTTCAATCTGGAAATGATATGAGGTTTTACTTGAATAGTCTTCATTTGGATTTTACCTGTGGTTTCCAATTTTTCTTGCCTTGCACAGCCATTGTCTTGATTTCAGATGGAAAGGTATGGCTACAAGGCTCATCAACTTGCTGATCAAGTTAGCCTTAGGACCCATACCTACTTGGGTCCTACAGTGGAGCAAGAGTTAGATTGCAGCAATGAACTTTTTGAATCCAAGAGAATTTTCTTTTGGTGTAGATGCACTTTTGTCATTAATGGAACTATGAGCAGCATTAGTTCCATAACACAATTATTCTTTGTTTAATGCACCTATGTTTTTCATGAAATGTTCAATTTATGTTCACATGGAGTTTCTGAACATTTTCAACAAAATCATGATTCTTAGTTACATGTGCATGATGTGAAAACTTTTGCAAGTAATTCAAGCATGATTATGCACACATTTAGCTTTAAGCAAGGAGTGACTCTTAGTACTCAGTGGAGAAGTTTTCTCACGCATAGTGATAGTTTCCAAACAAGCTTGACTTGTCCTTCCACATTTCACCATTTTATATAATAAGAGATCTAGATATATAACTCATCATGATTTCATTTTAGCATTCAATTTCAATCATCAATTAGTTTATTCAAGAGATTTTTATCAACAAGAAGTTTTTATTTAGCAGAGAATCTCTCAGAAGTATTTACCTGGTGAAATTTTCATTTTCTTTCATTCTCTCTACTTACTTTCCTTGTAGCCTTAGTCATGAAGCCTTCATCCTGAAATTGACTACAAGGATCCCTACATCCAGCATTCAAGCAGCACATTTCAGAACCCAAACTTGTTTGGGTCCTAAGGATCTTCCATGAATCTGCAACAACGATTTTTGAATCCAAAATGATTTTATATTGGGTGCATTTTTCTGAAGACTAGAAACATTAGAATCTTGGTTTCTAATGTTATAGTTATAGGTATAGAATGCACCACTGATATATTGAACATTTTGTTTTCTATTTTTCAGATTTTTAACATGAAATTCAGAAAAAAAATATTTTGAGCAACAGTTCTATGTTCATGTACATAGAATTTCTGAGTGTTTTCAGCATGAACATGATCTTTATTCTTATGCACATTAACGTGAAACATGGGAGCATGCACATGATTACCAATTCTATGCCAACATTCCCTAGAAAAATGCCCAAATTTATGGCAAGTGAAGCACTGGACTGGTTTGGCATATTTATGGAAATGTTGATCTCTATTCCAACAAAATTTGGCTAAATGACTAGGTTTATTATAGTTAAAGCAAATGAGATCATTTCTTACCTGGTACTTACCTTGGTATGTATGCATTTGCTAGAATCTCATTTTCCTGTGAGGAGGCTTACCATGAGGAGAAGGATGTACCTTTTGGTGGCTCTTGGCATGATGTGAATATTGAACTTTCTTTGAAGCTGTCCTGACTTGTGAAGAAGGTAAAGGAATCTTGTATAATGGTTTTTGTTTTTATGTTTTCATTTACTGGTTTCTCACAGAAACAAGATTCTTCTTCTTAGCAGCAATTTTGCCATTTTTCTCATTTTGTTTTTGAATATTTTTCTGAACATGAACTTTCACTAATTTTTCATTAGAGATATCAGAGTTCTTGTTCACAGCAGCTTTAACAAATATTATTTCAGTTTTTTTTTTATTTTCCTTATTTTTCACAGAAGCAAGGCTTGTGTTTGTAGTATTCTTCAATTCATTTTAAAGCTTCTATTTTTCAGCTTTTAATACAACAATTTCTTTTTCTGAAATTTGAAGTTTGTTTAGCATGACATCCAAACCATTTTTCATCTTGTTCTTTTCATTTTCAAATTGAGCAATTTGTTTTTTCAAATCAGCAATTTTATTACTTAAATTGCTATAGTCATTATCCAATGGTTTGTCATGCAACAAGCATTCAATCTTCCTTTTCAAATGACTATTTTTTTCAATAAGTTGTTTGTATCTTTCATTTATTTGATGATCATGAGCCATATTGGAAATTTGTTTGTTTAATTGATCATTGTCAAATTTGAGATTCTCATTATGATCAATCAATTTTTCATTTTCATCATTCAAATCAAGATTTTCATTTTCCAACTGATCATGATTTTCTTTTAATTTAGACAAGTTGTTTCCACAATTTTTAACTTCAATTTTCAAATTCTCTTTCTCATAATTTAACTTTTCAATTTTATTTTTCAAATCTTCATTCTCAATTTTTCAGTTCTTCATTCTCTTCATAGAATGCTTGATGGTTATCAATTTTCATCTCATTTATCTCCAGTTGATCCTTTAGCTTCTTGTTTTGATATTTAACCTTTCTAAACTGTTTGCACATGTGCTCATAGTATTATATCAGTTCATCAAAAGATATTGCATTCTCTGAGTCAATATCAGACATTGATCTATCAAATGGATCTGAACCAGATTTACCTAATTTTTGAGACTTTCTCGACTTTTCTGACAAATGTGATCCTTCAGATTTATCCAAGCTGGGGGAACCTTTTGAGCTGCCATGAGCCATGAAGCATTTGCCCTTGGATTTCTTTCCAATCATGTTTGTCTTCATATAAAAGTCCTACAATTTATCAAACTTGATGTTATCATCATTGTCATCAAACCCAACAATTTTGGGTCTATTTATGATACTTGAAAATTCAGCCATGTTACCGAGTTTGGTTTAAATGATTAGACCAATTAACAATCACCCAATCTGCTCAAGACTGCAAAGTCAATAAAGATCAAGCGATGAATCTGATCAAACAGATCAATCAAGATTTCAATACTCAAGTAATCAAGCAATTCAAATAGATCAGATGATGTTTCATTCAGATCAAACAGAAGCAATCAAATAAGATCAGAATCAGACATTAACCTGCTCTGATACCAATTGTTAGGATTGGATTTTCGGTAATGGCAAATCTAGAAGGGGGGTTGAATAGATTTACAGCGGAAACTTAAGTAATTTAAAAATTACTTCGAAATAAAGAATCTACTCAATTAAAAACCCTCTGATCTGATGTAATGTGTGTTATCAAGATGTGAGAAACACTTTATCAAACAGTGTAAGTGTCAAATATGTGATTAACGTGTATGAACAAATTAATTAGTGTGTAGGCAAAATCCCTATGCATGCATCTAGCATAATACAATGCAAACCACAAATCAAACCACAGCGCACAAGGGATTTTTAGGTGGTTTAGAGATCACATCTAGTGGCTCCTACATCCACCCCTCACACAGTGAGGCACACACTACTCAAAGAACTGAGTACAACACATACCCTAGCACTCAGGCCCAGACACACACACACGCTATATCAAGTTCACAGAAGATCAGATCCTCTAGCCTCGATCTGATCTACACACCACACACAGAGATTTGATCTATACACAAGCTAGCATAGATCACAAAGCACACACAATCACAAACTCCACGTACCGATCCCCAATCAGTACACACACACACAGATACATGAATTAAGTTGAGAAAACTTGTGAGTGAGGAAAGACATATCCCTTCAAATATTGATCTGATCACCACGATCACAGATCTAGAATGTTTCTTCCTCAATTCTGTTGCTGCTCATCATCTTCTTCTTCTTCTTCTTGATCTGATCACCACTGAGATCTTTTATGCTTTGACTGCTTGCTAGATACATGGGATGTGTCGACACACAATGGATTTGTGTTGACACAACTTTGACAAAATTATGTGAACCTGTATATATGAAGTGTGAACCATCAAAACATGTTATTATCAGTAAAATATTTAATATTAACCATCAAAAATATGTTCTTTAGTCATTATTGTAATATGTGCAATATGTCATCATCAAAATCAAATCAAAATCAAAGTATGAGTGTTTGGACATCATACACAATCAAATGTTGTAGTCATCATTAAAATCAAAGTATGAGTGTGTAGACATCATCAACATGAAGGTTTTTAGTCATTATCTAAATGAATACACAACTCAACAATCTTCCACATATTTACAATATGACATTAGATTGTGTACAAAATGTCATCATCAAAACACAAATATGTTTTAAGTTGTGTGCTTAACATGATTGACCAGAATTATGTCATCATCAAAAATAGATTAAAGCAATGATCAAGTTAGTGAGTATGGTTATTTAAATAACCATAACTCAACATTTACTTGCCTCTAAAACACCAAGAAATCAACGAATTTAGCCGATGAAGTCTGCCTTGGCCAACCAAGACAGTCCTCTCTCCGGGTTAAAATCCTTGATTAGCAGATCTCCGATGGTGTGAGCACCTTGGAGACGCCTTCAGTCTTCAAAAGCACACCCTCTTTCATCTCGTAGATTCTTGGTCTTAGCCTCCACGAAGGTCAAACCACCGAATCTCTTCACCCTTTTCTTAAGGCTTGGAGCACTCCCCAAAAATGGGTCTAAGAAAGTTAACCCCCCTTTTTTAAAGGATTGGCCTCCCATCCTCTGCCCACGAGGGTAGGAAACGTAACCCCCAAGTGTTACCCAAATGTTAGCCCTTACCATAACTCTACCAGATATGGATTGTGAAAATTTCGTTGTCTGCTCCGGAAGAAGTTGACGTCAAGGTTTATTGTCATTTACACAGAGTAGACGTCAATCGATATGGACGTTTACCTAAAGTTGACGGCAAGGGATGTTTTCGTTAACCTGCTGTTGACGGCAGTCGATGTTGTCATCAGAAACACAGGTTAACTCTGCATCCTACCCGAGAACAGATCATTCCACTCTACAGCATACTATACTACGCACATATGTGCACAAAAATTTTTAAATACACAACAAAATAGACATCAATTGAAATTAAAACTATGAATAAGATTTCAGGTTATCACACTCTCTCCCCCTTAAATAATCTTTGTCCTCAATGATTAAGTCTAAGAAAAATCACCGAAAAGATGTGGGTATTTCAACTTCATTCCTTCTTCTAACACCCATGTTGCTTCTTCTTATGCAAAATTCCTCCACAAGACCTTCACTAAGGGAATTTTCTTAGACCTCAAGTGCTGCACTTTATGGTCCAAAATCTTTATAGGCTACTCCTCAAAGGATAAATCTTGCTGCAAATCCGCCGGCTCATAAGTAAGAACATGAGATGGATCCGTATATACCTTCTTAGCATAGAAATGTGAAATACTAGATGGATGATCGCCATGGATGGTGGTAATGCCAATTGATAAGCTACATTTACAATCTTCTTCAAGATCTCAAATGGTCCAATAAACCTTGGATTTAACTTTCCACGCCGACCAAATCTAATCACCACCTTAGTTGGAGAGACCTTATGGAAAACATGCTCTCCCACCTCAAACCCCAATTCTTTCCTTCTATTATCCGCACAGCTTTTCTTCCGGTCTTGAGTAGCCTTTAACCTTTGCTGAATTTTCTGAATTTTACTAGAAGTTTCTTGTACAATCTCAGGTCCAACCAAGTGTCTATCACCAGCTTCTTCCCAACACAAAAGAGATCTACAAGGTCTGCCATACAAAGCCTCAAATGGGGCCATACCTATGCTTGCATGGAAACTATTATTATAGGCAAACTCCACAAGAGGTAAATGTCGCTCCCAATCGCCCTTCCAATCTAGAGCACATGCTCTCAACATGTCTTCAAGAGTCTGGATTGTTCTTTCGGACTGTCCATCCATCTGTGGGTGAAATGCTGAGCTAAGCTTCACTTGTGAACCAAGAGCAACCTACAAACCTTGCCACCACCTAGAAGTAAATCTGGGGTCTCTATCTAGAATGATGGATTTCGCAACCCCATGCAATCTAACAATATTATCCACATAAAGCTTGGCTAAACTCTCAACAGGCTGCTTCTTTTTCATAGGTAAGAAATGTGCGGTCTTGGAGAATCTATCCACAATTACACAAATAGAGTCATTGCCCCTAAAAGACCTAAGCAAACCTGAGACAAAATCCATGGTAACTTCTTCCCATTTCCATAATGGAATGTCAATCCTCTGGATTAATCCTGATGGCCTCTGCCGTTCTGCCTTCACCTGTTGACATGTCAAACATCTAGCTACAAAATCAGCCACAACTCTTTTCATGCCTTGCCACCAAAATGTTCTTTTTCGATCTTGATACATTTTGCCACTACCTGGATGTATTGTGAACTTGGACCTATGAGCCTCTTCCAAAATTTGCTTCCTAACATCAGCAATGTCTGGCACACATACTCTATGCTGAAATCAGATAACACCTTCCTCATCACGAGCAATGCCTGCCTTCCCTATCATTTCTTGCAATTTAGGGTCATTCTTCTGACCTTCCACCACACTATCCAGGAGAGAAGACCTGATAGTCAACTAAGACACAAACGCTTGACACAATTGTGACTCAACCTCCATAAAATCACAAGCTGCATCTTCCAATCTTTCTGCATCGCTATCCTCTTCCTGCTAAGTGCGTCAGCTACCACATTAGCCTTTCCTGGGTGATAATGTAACTCAAAATCATAGTCCTTTAAGAACTCAATCCATCTCCTCTGCCTCAGATTTAGCTCCTTTTACGAGAACAAGTACTTGAGACTTTGGTGATCAGTGAATACCTCAAACTTGACACCATAAAGATAGTGTCACCAAATCTTCAAAGTATGAACTACTGCTGCCAACTCTAAATCATGGGTCGGGTAGTTACGCTCATGCTCCTTTAATTGACGAGAAGTATAGGCAACCACTTTCCCATCCTGCATAAGCACACAGCCGAGACCAATGTGAGAAGCATCTATGTGGATCGTGAAACCATCTACCCTGCTAGGTAGAACTAACACAGGTGAAGATGTCAATCTGCTTCTCAACTCTCCGAAGCTCTGCTTGCATTCCTCGGACCATATAAACTTAACTCCTTTCCTTGTTAGCTTGGTCAATGGTGCTGCAATGGATGCAAAACTCTCTATGAAACGGCGGTAATAACCTAGCTAATCCCAAGAAACTCTGTATTTCATATGGTGATCTTGGAGTCTCCCACTCTAACACTGCCCTTACCTTAGTTGGATCCACAGCTATACCATCTTCTGAAATCACATGCCCAAGGAAATGAACTTCTTTCATCCAAAGTCACACTTACTGAACTTGGCGAACAACTTATTCTCTCTCAAAACTTCAAGCACAGTCTTCAAATGCTCCCTGTGAGATGCTTCATCTAGAGAATATATCAAAACATCATCTATGAAGACCACTACAAAACTATCCAGATACAACCTAAATACCCAATTCATCAAGTCCATAAATGTTGCTGGGGCATTCGTCAAGCCAAAAGGTAGAACTAGGAACTTATAATGACCATACCGCGTCCGAAAAGCCATCTTAGACGTGTCATCGGCCTTTATTCGGAGTTGGTGATAACCCGAACGAAGATCTATCTTAGAAAATACTGAAGCTCCCTGTAATTGATCAAACAGATCATCAATACAGGGTAAAGGATACCTGTTCTTGATTGTTACTTGATTAAACTTCCAATAACTGATGCAAAGCCTCATCGAACCATCCTTCTTCTTAACAAAAAGGATTGAAGCTCCCCATGGTGAAGAACTTGGACGAATGAAACCCTTGTCCAACAAGTCTTGCAATTGCCTCCTGAGCTCTGCCAGTTCTACTGGTGCCATATGATAAGGTGCCTTGGAAATAAGAGTTGTACCTGGCATCAACTCAATAGAAAACTCAATCTGTAATGACCCTCCCTATACCAGTATGATTATACCAATCCACGTCGATATAATGAGTGTCGTCACAGTGGGACATTGACCCAACACTAAACGATAGGTTGATATGCACATGAATAACAAAAGAGTACAGCGGAATTAAACAAAGGATTATTCTCATTCCATCATCATCATCCTATCCACAGTCTATATAGCAATAAAAGAAATACTAATGTCCACATTATTACAATTCCAAATAAAGTACACTGTCCATATGAATTTTTACAATTTCAAGGTTTACATACTAATGAAAAGAGAGTAACAATGTAGTAACAAGGTCCACACGTGAAGCTACTCCTCGTGCTCGGAGTCGCTCCTCTCTATGTCCTCCTCAAGTGTGGGGACACCTATCACACCTGTACGTCGAAGCAAGTATGAGTCTAAAAAGACCCAGCAAGCAATCCAAGAATGGCATCCATACACATATCACACACACATGCTAGTCTTTTATCAATAAGGTCAAACACATGGTTCATGCTTATAACATTTGGAAATATACATAATCATCCTACGCATGCTTCCTACACATAACATGTAACATGCTTTATAATTCAAACTCTATTCATATGACTGCACAATTCTACCAAACTAGAACATGGAGTTATGTACAAATTAATTAACAAACCTAGCATGGTATTAGCATTTTCACATATAGTCACTACACTTAATTACATGTTTAGCTTGCTGTTTTCATATAAATAAATCACATGTACACAAGTTCACATCTATTTGCATGCTAACACATTCATTTAACACTTTCACATGCTCATCTTACACATTAGCACAATTCACATATTCACATTCACATGTTTACACTTTTACATTTAATTGTCGTGACACATAGTCCAAACCACTATATAGAAGGACACACATAACACATACACATACCCATCACCTAGGCAACACAGTGACGGATCATGGTTAACTGCGCAGAACCGGGAGAAGCCCTCTCCACCCTAACCAGTGGTTTGTCCACCTCCAGGATTTCATCCTAATGCTCATAGGATATCACAACACATGAGCCTTCCCATAGGGACTTTACTATAGTATGGCTCCACAACCCTCTATGATAGTTGTGTCAATCTTGGCACAGTTTTTCACATTATCCCATTTCACTTTAATCCCATTTGCACATGCACTAATTTACACATTTACATGTACTTCAAGAATTTACACATGCTTCAGTTTATCTAACATAGGTTACTGTTTCATAGTAGTAAAATTAACTATAACAGAGTTCAATTATGCTGTAAAACACTAAATCTTTACACAGTTCATTTCACACACATTTAATCATGGTTTAATACCCTTATTCAAACAATCAGTATCCAAAGTTACCAAAATAGTACGAAATTTCTATCACAGGTTCTAACCAGGTAACATGTCACATGCTCAATTTTTCAGATTTTTCGGATCTGTAAACTAATTTTAATAATTAAAACAGATTCTAGGTATATTTATCAATAATTTCATTTACACATGTTACATAGTAAAATAGTCATGCCTAATAGTTTCAAAACCTGAAATTATTCATAATACAAACATGGACAATTTATGAAACCCTAATCTGCAATGGATCTAATTATTCAAAAATTTTCTTGATCATATCATGCTCATTACTTGATTACAAAAATTTTAATAAATAATACAATTTACAGAAATTCCTTCCATCCTCATGACATAACCTGCTGATTGTACCTGACTGAACATAATTTTCATAGCATGTACAGACAACCATAAGTCCGAACATAATCACACAGATAGGAAAATTAGGGTTCTGTGAAAAACAGACGAACTTGGCGGAAAGGGGGTTGCCGTCAACAGGGGTTAACGACACACGATGTTTCCACCAACTCAGGATCTTAACAGCAGTAAGCTTGCCGTCATGTTCCTGTCTGTAGAAGTGCAGACTGATCACACAAATACAAGAGAATTGGGTGTTCCAGGACACGAGGAAATTTTTAGTAAAATCCTAGGACCTAAAGGACATGGGTAGGGATGAGATCCCTCGATTACTTGCCTTTTAAAAATTGTAGAATGGGATTAATTAGACGAAGATGCCCTCTTCAGCCAAGCCAGGAAGGCGCTCCAAATCCTCCCAGATCCGATCTTTGTGTCGATGTAGGTCGCACATCGGAGTCATGGAAGCCTCACCAATGTTCAGAGTATCTCCCAGTCGATGCAGATCGCTGGAGGATGCACATAAACGCCAGATCAAAGCCTTCAAAGTTCAGGTTTTTCGCACAGAGCTCTAGGGTTTTTCAAGAAGCCAAAATACCTAACTTCGCCCTAATCTGGTGTTTTTATAAGCTAAGGGGATCGGTGTACGCATTAAGGTGGAAATCCTACCGTTGGGAGGTAGTTTCCAAAACCAGAATCGGAGAAAACGCGGCTGTTTTATGATCTAAAACCATACAATTTCTGGGAAATAAATGGTCATATTGTTGCCATTTACTAGGAGTCAGCGTCCATTGATCTGGACGTGGACCTTCCCTTAAACATCAATGCATGTTGACGTTAATTGGCCTTTTGGTCAGAACACAGAAAATCACTTAAACATGCATTCACCCTATAATTTACATACATAGTACACCACATTATTCAAGTGCAACATGTACAACGTAAATAAAACAATATGTACATAAATAAACACATATATACATATGTACAACATCATTTGAATACAATATGTACATAAATAAATAAATATATATATATACATATACACATAATTATATACACAAAACAACTAATCACCATATGACAAAGTCCAAATAAAAGAACAAAGTTCGAGGGCCTTACACAATCTCTGTCACGCCCCGATGCGGAATATCAGAACGCGAGGCAGTTGCAAGAAAAGGGTATAGAGAGAATACTATACATCAAACCATTTCAAAATGAATAATGATAAAGCAAATTCCTTTCATTAATACTTTTCAATGCCTAGTTACAACCCCTAATATCAGAGCCAATCTATAGGGCCCGATTACATTGGAATAAAGCAAAAGACTAAACTTCAAACCTAACTACTACAACGCTAAATATAGCAATAGGATGCTAGGTACTCATGACATCACTCCAGGTCGTTCCCGTCCTCTTGAGTGCATGGTTCATCCTCGGTCTCACCTGAGAACACAATGACAAATAACGCAGGGTGAGCGAACATCGCCCAGTAGGACTTAAGTCTCAGGCTCAAACAGGCTTTAAGTAATTAATGCATTAAAGGTAGAGTATCTAATGACAGAACAGAAGAGAGTGTCAAGTAAAAATATAGCAAGACAGTACGTGAACGAAATAGCAAGATTTTCCAAATGTAAACTTTCCAAAAATAGCACAAGGGTCGGGTATAGCACAATAATAGCAAGATAGCACAATGTCAAGTCTAGCAAGATGGCCATAGTACAGATAGCACAACGAGTATAGCATAGCACTTTGTTGTCAATGGACAACGAGAGAACATAGCACTTTTGATTGTCATTTAGATAGTCAAGATAGATAGCACTTGAGTGTAATGCCAAACACTCTGATCATTTAACTCCGAAGGGCACTAGCACTTTTGGGCGCACATCCCAGGACCAGATCGGGCCCTTTATATATTGCCAGGCATTAGTTATATTGTTTATCTTTAGACAATCAGTCAATGGCCAATATAGAGTACCAAGAAGTAGATGAGAGCACTAGATGAATAGACGAGATAGTAGAGTGAACGTGAATAGATGAGCGAGTAGAGTATAGATGAGAGTTAGTGGACCTTGCACATGAAACGTCGAGTAACGAGCGATAGTAACCATTGCACAACACGCGCAAATGGTGTTGGCAGTCAGGCGGAACTCACGACCTTACCACTGGCCATGTTAAGCACAGGTCCAGAGGTCCAGCGTGATTCAAGACGAGAGTGAATTTCTAATAGCCGTTTGGATCATATATATCCCTAAAGGGTATCATAGGTGTTAGGGTACAACCGGCTCGTCGACCATGTGGGAATCCATGGACAGAGGAGACTTACGGAGGCCTTGAACAAAGACTTACTAGTCCGACAATGGAGTATCCGAAGGAGAGTTCGTCCAAGTCAAGAGAAAGTGTATATAGAAACAAGTGCTCGACGTTCTAGAGGAATTCTAGAACAGTGGAACGTCGATATCGATATTCCCAAAACATCGCGAGAAATGATAGACAAGTATAGGGTAATTTAATTACATAAATTACCAGATGTATTATGAAATAGTTTCATGCCAAATTATGCCATAATTGGATGGCTTAAAGTGTGTGTAAGTGTCATGAAATTTTAGATAGAAAAGATCATGTGCATGTATTTTAATCATACGTAAATGTTCAATTTATAACAAGTGTTATTTTCTGTATGTATGACTGTTAAACAAGAGTTTAAACACTGTAGAAAATCAAGCATTACTGAGGCAGGGGTTTCTTGCAAAAGAACCCAGATCGCGACGTACCCTGGTGAGGGTCGCGACGGGGTCAACTGAGATCGCGACGGGTGCTTGTACGGGTCGCGACAGGCTTAGTCAGGTCGGGCAGCAGATCGCGACGACAGGTCCTGTCGCGATCAGATCGCGACAGAGGGCATTGTCGTGACAACCCTTGTGAACGCGGCCTATCGGGCCATCGCGTTCACAGGGTCTGCGCCCGGCTCCGACAGGGAAAGGACATTACCTTAGATTGCGGGCCAGAACTTACCCTATTTGACATAGGGTGGTTCAAAAAATCACAACTAATTGTATAGTCAACGAAAAATCATGAAACTAGTGGCAAAACGACCTAGACATGCATGGGTACTTACAATAAATAGGAATTGGAAAAAAATCAGGGTTTGGACATGTTTTGAACATGAGTATTCATGATGAATATGAAACAGTACATAGTTGGGATCAACGATTAAATTCGCAAGATAGGATGAATCAAATTTAGGGCTTTTAGGGCAAAAGATGCCTAACATGCATCAGTTCCTACAGTAAAAATCTCGTGGCATGGGGTTGAGTATACAAGGAGATCAAGAATTAAGAAGAGGGTTCGGGGTCATGTAAGTTACAGAACCTGAGAAATCAAGAACGAAAGATATGCTCGATGGAAAATTATGAAACCAAAGGGCTTTTGTTCCTGATAGACGAGACATCCTACAGAAAAAGTTTCATGGTTTATGCTTGTGAGAATGCCTACCTTTGATCGTTTTCCTCTTCTAGGGTTATGACTTGAAGAACTCGGGGAAGAACTTGAGAGATCCTTCCTCTCCATGAATTCTCCTCCTCTTGGCCTCTCTCCTGGTCCAGGAACCTCTTGGCACGAGCTAGGGCAGGCCATGAGGGATTAAGAGAAGTATTTAAGCTTCTCCCTATTCCCTTTCCTAGTTTAAGCCTAACTCCTATTAAATTCCAAATTTCCTATTTTCCTCTCCCCTTTTTAAGCAAGAGATCTCCTATTTGGGTTGGAAGAGAGGGAATTCCGCAGCCAATCAATTGGGGTAGGTTTAGGAATCCAATCCTAATTCAAACTAGCTATTTAATGTATTAAATATCTCTTTTCTATTTTAGTAATATTTTAGTTACGAATTTTGGGTATTTCTGTATTATTCTCCTTCTTAAAATCTCTATTTTAGCCCACTCATTTCTAATGGGTCAATATAGCAAAGCCCATTACTCCTTTTCTTTTAATGGGTTTTATTTTATTCTTTCTTATTTGATTTCCTAGTTGATTTAATACCTCTTTCTTTTATTTGATTTTCTAATTAAATAATATAAATATTTAATTAATTTTTTTCCCATAAATTTAGGGTTGCTACATCCTCCCCCTCTTAAAAGAATTTGGTCCCCAAATTCATGTGATCATTCAGGAGAGAATGTCTTACCGAAAAGAGCGCGGTATTTCCGTCTGATGATTCCTTCCGGTTCCCAGGTTGCCTCTTCCACTCCACGATTATTCCATAGGACCTTAACCACATGGATGGGACGATTCCTGAGTTGTTGTATCTTTCATTCTAGTATCTTGACTGGCTTCTCTTCGTACATCACATCTTTGTTCAATATCAACTTCTCGTGGCGAATGATGTGCGTGGGGTCGTACACATATTTCCTAAGCATGGAAACATGGAACACGTTGTGTACACATGACAAATCCGGTGGCAACGCCAGCGGGTATGCAACCTCACCAACCCTTTCGAGTACTTCAAAAGGGCTGATGAATCTAGGGCTGAGCTTTCCCTTTACACCAAATCTTTGGATGCCACGAGTAGGTGACACTTTTAGGAACACATGATCACCCACTTGAAATTCCAGATCTCGCCTTCTTTTGTCGGCGTAGCTCTTCTGTCTGGATTGGGCAATCTTGAGCCGGTCTCTGATTACCTGAATGTCCTTCATTGTCCGTTGCACCATGTCTGGGCCTAGCCATTGCTGTTCTCCAACCTCATTCAAGCATGCAGGGGATCTACAATTCCTTCCATATAGTGCTTCGAACGGTGCCATCTTGATACTCGCTTGGTAACTGTTGTTATAGGAGAACTCAATAAGAGGTAGGTGCTCATTCCAATAACCTTGAAAATCTATAGTGCAAGCTCTCAACATGTCTTCCACTATTTGGTTGGTTCTTTCAGTCTGCCCATCAGTTTGTGGATGGAATGCGGTACTAAAGTTGAGTTTAGTACCCAGTGCACCTTGCAGTCCTTTCCAAAAATGAGATGTGAATCTCGGATCTCGATCCGAAACAATAGATGATGGAATGCCATGTAGTCTTACAATCTCCTTGACGTATAAGGCAGCTAGTACCTCTACTGACCATTTACTCTTTATAGGCAGAAAGTGGGCGGATTTGGTTAGTCGGTCCACAATGACCCATATGGCGTCGAGTCCACCACGAGTCTTGGGTAACCCATGATGAAGTCCATGCCGATACTTTCCCATTTCCATTCCGAAATATCAAGCAGTCTGAGTACACCAGCAGGGCGCAGGTGTTCCGCTTTTACTTGTTGGCAAGTAAGGCAGTGAGCGGCATGTTCAGCTACCTCTCTTGTCATGTTCGGCCACCAAAACGTTCTTTTCATATCTTGATACATTTTGGTACCTCCCGGATGAATAGTATACCTTGTCTTGTGAGCTTCATCCATTAGTCTTCTCTTTAGTTCTTCATTGTCGAGAACACATGTCCTTCCTTGAAAGACAAGCCTTCCGTCTTCAGTCATTGCAAAGTCCGGTCATTCAGTTAGAGTTTCTTTGACGCGAACCAAGAATGGATCATCATCTTGTTGAGCTTTGATCTCCTCTAGCAGATCAGATTGAATCTTGATATTGGCAACCAAGACTCGATCAACTCTATGTTCGATATTTAAGTCTAACCCTGCGAATTGTTCTAGTAGTTGCATCTCGCCAAGGACTAGACTTAAGACAAATGCCATTAGCTTCCTACTAAGAGCATCAGCCATGGCATTTCCCTTGCCTGGGTGGTATTGGATGTGGAAGTCGAAATCTTTCAAGTATTCCAACCATCTCTTTGTCTCATGTTGAGTTCCTTCTGAGAGAATAAATACTTCAGACTTTTATGGTCTGAGTAGAAAGTGAATTGCTCACCATATAGATAGTTTCTCCAAATCTTCAAGGCGAAGACCACGGCAGCCAGCTCGAGATCATGTACAAGGTAGTTGACTTCATGTGTCTTCAGTTGTCTTGAAGAATAGGCGATGACCTTCTCCTTTTGCATGAGTACACAACCTAACCTGATTCCTGAGGCATCGGTGTAGACAGATAAACCTTCTCCTTCTATTGGCAGAGCGAGAACAGGTGTCGAGGTAAGATAGTCTTTGAGGGTTTGGAAACTTTTCTCACACTCTTTTCTCCAGGAGTATGGATTCTCCTTTCATGTCAGACGCGTGAGAGGAACAACGATCCTTGAGAAGTCCTTGATGAACCGTCTGTAGTAGCCAGCCAGTCCTAGGAAGCTTCTTATCTCGGTGACATTAGTTGGTCTCTCCCAGTTGAGTACAGCTTCGACTTTGGAGGGATCAATAGAGATGTCGTCCTTTGAGATGACATGGCCTAAGAAGGATACTTCTTCGAGCCATAATTCACACTTGCTAAGCTTTGCGTACAGCTTGTTTTCTCACAAAACTTGTAGTGCTATCTTCAGGTGTTCTTCATGCTCTTCCTTGGTCTTGGAGTATATGAGGATGTTGTCGATAAAGACGACCACGAACTTGTCGAGGTATGGCCGATATATGCTATTCATGAGTTGCATAAAGGCTGCAGGAGCATTGGTTAGACCAAAAGGCATGACGACGAATTCATAATGTCCATACCTGCTCCTGAAAGCCGTTTTGAAAATATCATCATCCTTGATCCTCATTTGGTGATAGCCAGATTGAAGATTGATCTTGGAGAAATATTGCGCTCTCGAAATTTGGTCGAATAGTTCATCTACCCTAGGCAATGGGTATTTGTTCTTGATGGTAAGCTGGTTGAGTTGTCGATAGTCGATGCACAGCCTCATCGATCCATCTTTCTTCTTTACGAATAGCACAGGTGCTCCCCATGGGGAAGTACTTGGTCTGATGAACCCCTTTTCTAGTAGCTCCATCAGTTGCGCCTTCAATTCCTTCAGCTTGGTAGGTGACATCCGGTATGGTTGACGCGATACCGGTGCGGCTCCAGGAATCAGCTCAATGGCGAAGTTGACATCTCGTTCAGGGGGAATCCCTGGCAGGTCTTCGGGGAATACATCTAGGTAGTCTTGTACTATATGTATGTCTTCTATTTTGGAACCCTTCTTTTCTACTACTACGACTGCTACGAAAGTAGCACAACCTTTCTTCATCATGTTGTGGGCTTTTATGGCGGAGACTAGAGACATCCGTCTCTTATGTCTAATCCCAGAGAATGCCAATTTAGGAAAGTCACTAAAGGTAACATTCCCTTTCTTACAGTGGACACTTGCCCCATATGCGGACAACCAGTCGGCTCCCAAAATTACATCATAGCCTTCCATGGACATACATACCAGGTCAGCTTTTAGGTTATGGTCTCCGATCATTACATCGACAGAGGGAAAGTATTTGTTCAATATCTCCTTCTCCCCTAGTGGCGTTGTGACAGAGAACTCACAACCCATGGATATAGGTTTAGCATTCACAGTATCAGCAAAGTTTTGAGATATAAATGAATGAGTGGCTCCAGTATCAAATAAAAAGAATGCTGATAATGAGAAAATTGAAGGGTACCTTCTACCACGCCACCCTCCATAGCCGGTTCCTCATCATGTAGGGCTTGCAGTCGGCCTATTTCTTAGGCGCATTAGGGGCCTTTCATTCTCTTTCAGTAGCGGGCACTCAGGATACGGTGCTCGCAACTTTCGCAGCGCAGACATGCGCCGGCTTTCCTCCAGCATTCATCAGTATGACCAGGCTTGTCACAGTGTTGCAGTGGCTCTTTGTTGGAGTGTTGGGTACGAAATCCTTGGGTTCCTTTCTTGGCTAGATCCCTCCATGATGTTGAAGGGACGCTTCTTGCCGTTGGTAGGCTTAGCAGATGACTGACCCGAGGTCACTTCCTTTTTGACGAACTTCCCTTTTATACGGTCGGTGAAATCCGTAGCATCTTCTAGCAGCTGAGCCCTCTTCACCATCTCGGCGTAGGTCGGGATGTCGAATGGTGCAAGTTGAGTGATGTAGTGGGGCTTAAGGCCGTTTAGAAAGGGCTTAGCCTTCATCCTTTCAGTGTTCACTAGATGTACAGCATAGCGTGCCAGTCTAGAGAACTGCGCTTCATATTAGGCCACAGTCAAGCTCCGCTGTTTAAGAGCAGGGAATTCCGCAGCCTTCCTTTTTTGAACACGCTCGGAGAAGTATTTGGAGTTGAATGCTTCTTTAAACTCGTTCCAGGTGAATGGCCCATTCTCTCTAGTAGCTTCCACTGACTCCCACTAGGCGCGGGCGTCCTTCTCCAGTTGGAACGTGGCCAGTAGCAGCTTGTCCCCGCTGCACATTGCATGACACGGAAAATTCTTTCCGTCTCTTGGAGCCAGTGCTCAGCTTCATCCGGATTCATGGATCCGCTGAACCTAGGTGGGTTCAGACTTCTGAAGTTGCGATGCAGGTCGCCTGCACCACGATTGCCACCTCCTTGAGTGGCTTGCACAATGGCGCGTGTCAGTTCTTAGATGGTTTGTTGCATGCCCCTCATTTGAGCACGTTCGGCCGTCATCTTGATTGCTTAGTTCCTACAAAATATCTTCTTGTCATGATATCAATGTGGAATTTAATTTGTGCGTGTGTGAGTTTATTTTAACTAGTTACCCTTGGCTCTAACCACAACTCACATGGATAGGATAATTGACTCTAGTCGAGGCAGGTTAACCTAGATCATCCTGTACTAAGAACAACCTAGGCTCTGATACCACAAAACTGTCACGCCCCGACGCGGAATATCGGAACGCAAGGCAGTTATAAGAAAAGGGTATAGAGCGAATACTAGACATCAAAACATTTCAAAATGAATAATGATAAAGCAAATTCCTTTCATTAATACTTTTCAATGCCTAGTTACAAACACCTAATATCAGAGCCAATCTATAGGACCCGATTACATTGGAATAAAGCAAAAGACTAAACTTCAAACCTAACTACTACAATGCTAAATATAGAAATAGGACGCTAGGGTACTCATGACATCACTCCAGGTCGTTCCGTCCTCTTGAGTGTATGGTTCATCCTCGGTCTCACCTGAGAACACAATGACAAATAATGCAGGGTGAGCGAACATCGCCCCAGTAGGACTTAAGTCTCAGGCTCAAGCAGGCTTTAAGTAATTAATGCATTAAAGGCAGAGTATCTAATGACAGAACGGAAGAGAGTGTCAAGTAAAAATATAGCAGGATAGTACGTGAATGAAATAGCAAGATTTTCCAAATATAGACTTTCCAAAAATAGCACAAGGGTCGGGTATAGCACAATAATAGCAAGATAGCACAATGTCAAGTATAGCAAGATGGCCATAGTACAGATAGCACAACGAGTATAGCATAGCACTTTGTTGTCAATGGACAACGAGAGAACATAGCACTTTTGATTGTCATTTAGATAGTCAAGATAGATAGCACTTGAGTGTAACGCCAAACACTCTGATCATTTAACTCCCATGGGCACTAGCATTTTCGGGCGCACATCCCAGGACCAGATCGGGCCCTTTATATATTGCCAGGCATTAGTTATATTGTTTATCTTTAGACAATCAGTCAATTGCCAATATAGAGTACCAAGAAGTAGATGAGAGCACTAGATGAATAGACGAGATAGTAGAGTGAATGTGAATAGATGAGCGAGTAGAGTATAGATGAGAGTTAGTGGACCTTGCACATGAAACGTTCAAGACGAGAGTGAATTTCTAATAGCTGTTTGGATCATCATATAGATCCCTAAAGGGTATCATAGGTGTTAGGGTACAACCGGCTCGTCGACCATGTGGGAATCCATGGACAGAGGAGACTTACGGAGGCCTTGAACAAAGACTTACTAGTCCGGCAGATGGAGTATCCGACGGAGAGTTTGTCCAAGTCAAGAGAGAGTGTATATAGAAACAAGTGCTCGACGTTCTAGAGGAATTCTAGAACAGTGGAGCGTCGATATCGGTATTCCCAAAACATCGCGAGAAACGATAGACAAGTATAGGGTAATTTAATTACATAAATTACCAGATGTATTATGAAATGGTTTCATGCCAAATTATGCCATAATTGGATGGTTCAAAGTGTGTGTAAGTGTCATGAAATTTTAGATAGAAAAGATCATATGCATGTATTTTAATCATACGTAAATGTTCAATTTATAACAGGTGTTATTTTCTGTATGTATGACTGTTAAACAAGAGTACAAACACTGCAGAAAATCAAGCATTGCTGAGGCAGGGGTTTCTTGCAAAAGAACCCAGATCGCAACGTACCCTGGTGAGGGTCGCGACGGGGTGAACTGAGATCGCGATGGGTGCTTGTACGGGTCGTGACAGGCTTAGTTAGGTCGGGCAGCAGATCGCGACGACAGGTCCTGTCGCGATCAGATCGCGACAGAGGGCGCTGTCGGGATGACCCTTGTGAACACGGCCTATCGGGCCGTCGCGTTCACAGGGTCTGCGCCCGGGTCCGACAGGGAAAGGACATTACCTTGGATTGCAGGCCAGAACTTACCCTATTTGACACAGGGTGGTTCAAAAAATCACAACTAATTGTATAGTCAACGAAAAATTGTGAAACCATTTGCAAAACGACCTAGACATGCATGGGTACTTACAATAAATAGGTGGAAAAAATCAGGGTTTGGACATGTTTTGAACATGAGTATTCATGATGAATATGAAATAGTACATAGTTGGGATCAACGATTAAATTCGCAAGATAGGATGAATCAAATTTAGGGCTTTTAGGGCAAAAGATGCTTAGCATGCATCAATTCCTACAGTAAAATTCTCGTGGCATGGGGTTGAGTATACAAGGAGATCAAGAATTAAGAAGAGGGTTCAGGGTCATGTAAGTTGCAGAACCTGAGAAATCAAGAACGAAAGATATGCTGGATGGAAAATTATGAAACCAAAGGGCTTTTGTTCCTGATAGATGAGACATCCTACAGAAAAAGTTTCATGATTTATGCTTGTGAGAATGCCTACGTTTGATCGTTTTCCTCTTCTAGGGTTATGACTTGAAGAACTCGGGGAAGAACATGAGAGATCCTTCCTCTCCATGAATTCTCCTCCTCTGGCCTCTCTCCTAGTCTAGGAACCTCTTGGCACGAGCTAGGGCCGGCCATGAGGGATTAAGAGAAGTATTTAAGCTTCTCCCTATTCCCTTTCCTAGTTTAAGCCTAACTCCTATTAAATTCTGAAATTTCTATTTTCCTCTCCCCTTTTTAAGCAAGAGATCTCCTATTTGGGTTGGGAGAGAGGGAATTTCGCGGCCAATCAATTTGGGTAGGTTTAGGAATCCAATCCTAATTCAAACTAGCTATTTAATGCATTAAATATCTCTTTTCTATTTTAATAATATTTTAGTTACGAATTTCGGGTATTTCTCTATTATTCCCCTTCTTAAAATCTCTATTTTAGCCCACTCATTTCTAATGGGTCAATATAGCAAAGCCCATTACTCCTTTTCTTTTAATGGGTTTTATTTTATTCTCTCTTATTTGATTTCCTAGTTGATTTAATACCTCTTTCTTTTATTTGATTTTCTAATTAAATAATATAAATATTTAATTAATTTTTTTCCCATAAATTTAGGGTTGCTACAATCTCTCTTTCCGATGGCAAACCAGAAAGATCCTCAAGAAAGACGTCAACATAATCACGAACAACCTCAATCTCCTCAATACGTGGTGTATCAGTGTCCTTAGACACAACCACACTAGCCTAGTATGCACTGCAACCTTTGCTCAACATCTTGGTCGCCTTCATAGCTGACACCACAAACTTCCCAGCCATGTTCTTGGGTAAGAGATGTGAAAACTCATCCTCACTTGGAATGCGAAAAATAATCTTCTTCTTCCGGCAACGTAGCAAAGCATAATGCTCCTCCAGCCAATCCAAACCCAGAATGGCATCATAGTCCTTCATCTTTAAAAGATAAAAGCACCCTGCCAAATCCCGCTCTTCTATGCACACATATAATGAGGGAAAACACTTCTTAGTGATCATAGCACCTGCTAGTGTATGCACAGACAATGGAATCTCCAAATCTATAGCTTCTGCATCAGACTCCTTAAGCAACACCTTAGCAAACCTCTCAGACACAAATGTGTATATAGCACCAGTGTCAAAAAGAACTCTAGCATGAATACCCGTAATTGGAACTGTACCTTCAGTTACCTGCTCTGCCTACTTTGCATCTTCTTTAGCCAATGCATACACTCGGGCTTGGGCCCGGAGTCTTCCTGCTGGTTTTACTGTTGTTGGCGCCGCTGCTGCTATTGTCTGCTGTGCCATCTTTGGGCAATCCTTGATCTTATGGTCGTTGTCTCCACAACGAAGACACCTTCCTGCAGCACTTAACCAACATACCTGTCCCCCATGCCTTTTTCCGCATTGAGTACACAAGGATTTGTCTTCTTGTTGAGGTGCTCTCTTCCTATAATCTGGTCCTACCTCAGAAATGGTGATGCTGGCCTCTTGAAAGTAGCTTTCTTCTCTTCAAAATATTTCTCCATTTCACTTTCTTGCCTGCAAGCTGCGCTAAATGCTTCCTCCATGGTATGATAATCAAACGCCACATGTCTGGTACGCAGTGATGGTCTGAGCCCCATCACAAACTTCTTCATCTTCCTTCTCTCATCAGCCACAATATAAGGTGCATACTTTGAAAGCTCTGCAAATCTGGCTTCATACTCCAGCACACTCATAGCTCCCTATGTCAATGATAGGAATTCCTGCTCCATCTTATCCTACACATGCTTAGGAATGAACTGAGCCTTGAATAGGCAAGTAAATTCATCCCAAGTCACCTTATGGACTTCATCCTCAAACCTGGTGTGCAGTGTGGACGTCCACCACACATCAGCCCTCTCCTGAAAAGGGTACATCTACATTAGGCATAACCAACCACACTAAAATACTTCATAAGTAAATATTGCCTTATAATTACCTACAACATGTAAGTCCCCAAACTGACTTTATCATCCTCAGCACATCGAATGGCTTTAAGATCTTCTAAGTCTCCCTGAGCCAACTCTTAGCCAATAGTGGTTGACCCTCCCCATTAAAAGAGGGTGGAGCCATCCTACTAAACCTCTCCATCACAAAAGGGCCTCTATGCTCCAAATGCACTGCAGGTGGAGCCTGAGCCTGAAATGACAAGAATCAGCATAGGATAGATATACTAAAGAGAACCAAAGCCAACCATTAAACTACACCTAACTTGAGCTTGCACTTGGGCCTGCAATGCTGCCTGAGTTTGGGCATGAGTCTGCATAGCCTGAACCAACCCTTGCATGAATGTTCCATAATCTATCAAGGGTGGAGGAGGTGCTACAGGTGGTCCTTAAGGCGCTGGAACCTGCTGCCCCGCATTAGCATTCTCCCTCTGCTCCTCCCCACGAGCCGGGACATTAGAATGACGTCCACGACTAGCCATGGCCTAGCAACACAATAAGCTAGTTAATTTCCATAACTCTAATTATCTACTACTTTATTTTAGACTAGGAACATGGATCACTGAAGTTGATGTTTACTCATGAATATCCTCAACCTACAAATGGCTCTGATACCATCTCTGTAACACCCTACTTAGACCCAGTCCAGTTATACCAACTCTCATCGAGTCCAAGGGACGTGCTACATGGGGAACACACCCCAACATATATTAAATGTAGGTTGATTCATTCACAAATATATAATAATGCAGCGAAAATAAGCACAATTCATAAACTTTATTAATCAAGTCCATAGTCCATCAAATAAGTCCACAATGCTATATAGTTCAAATACAATGCTCATAACATAATCAAATCCTCACATACAATTATCACTCAATCATACAATCAATCCTCTCGCTCCAAATCCGATCCCACTACTAAAGCCTCGGGATCCTCCGTCTCACCTGAAATGTTAAGTAAGTATGAGTGTACAATGAAGACTCAGAAAGCAACCCAAAAATGGATTACCAATCTAACATATATATAATGGTTTTCAAAATATGTTATTGCATATAGAATTCAGCAAGCATACTACTAGCAAAATAATCGTTTGCTAAATACATCTCAAGTCAAAAGTGGGTACAATTGCTACTTGAATAAAGCATGAGTTTAAAACATAAGCTTAACCTCATAATGTTTAGCTTTGCAAAGAGATTTCAGATCTGATCATGATGTCATAAATTCAAGTATTAACATGGTAAAATTTTCATACATAGTTTCAAGAGTTTGCATATTAAGCATGATTACAAAACATTTACCTGAATGGAAATAATACAAGTATTGCATGAAATCATTATAAAGCTGAAAACAAACGTTTTGCATAACATATACATATGTACAAATTTTGCCAAGACATAGCCCAAACCACCCATTAGAAGTGAGATAGACATATGAACATATACTCATCACCTAGGCAGATAGTGATAAAGTCTTGGTTATTGCACAATACCGGGGGAAGCCCTCCCCACCTTAACCAGTGGTACTTGTCCACCTCCAGAATTTCTTCCCGTACCAAGGGCTGTTCATAATTCGGTTCAAACCAAAAAATCGAACCAAATCGGCCAGTTCGGTTCGGTTTGAGCCTCTACACAGTTCAGTTCGGTTTCACTTCCTGAAACCGAATAAACTGAATATATATATAATATGTTCATTAATAACTCAGACAGAGTGTAGAACAGTTGGTTAGCGTTGGGTGCTGCAGCGCCTGGCACCTGCGAAGGCTTGAGTTCGAAACCGGCCTCTTGCTAAACAGGCATTTTTTTGTCAAAAAGGTGACATATCTAAGATCTGTTGTAAAAATATGTCAAAAGCAAGATTCGAACACCCCACCTCTCGTAGAAAAGACTAGTGCCTTAGCCATTAAGGCAAGCGCGCGGCTGCGTAAGACAGAGCATTACACTTCCATTTAAACCGAACCGAACCGGTTCGGTTCGGTTCGGGTTGACCTTGGAATTCGGTTCGGTTCGGTTTGACAAAAAAAATGAGTCAACCCGAACCGAACTGAACCGTGTTCACCTCTACCCGTACCCTCGGAAACATATAACATATTGAACATTTTCATAGGGGCATTACTATGGTCCTGTTCCAGATTACTTATATAGCGATAGTGTCTTATTGGTCGTATACAAATTTCTCCATATTCAAATGGAACATAACTTGCTGCCAAATCATATACATATATTCAGATGCTGACAAAAACATATTTCGATTTATCAGATGCTATATTTTCTAAACATTTTCCCACAAATAATTTCAATAGAACACATTTCTCATGATGATAATCAGACTAAAAATAGTTATAGTCATCACAAAATCATAAAATTTTGTTAGAACGTGTCTCTTTTCCATGAATCAAATCAGAATTTTTTTGAAATTTTCTAGCATATATTCTAATTTCTGCAGTAATCAAATCAATGATATAAATAGAGAAATATTCATCACAATGAAATCATCTATCAACCTTGGTCAATATTTTTACTGAGTGTATATCATAACCATACAAACCATTTTTCAAAAGTTCACGATTTTTGAAATCCAAAAACTATTTATCAAATTAAAACAATGCTACTGATTTTTATATTTCAGTCATGGAAATTACAGAAAATAGTCAAGTTCGGATTTTGGATCTAATACAGTATGAATATATTTGTGACATGCACTTCTACATAGAAATCACAATTTTAACACGAAGATGCATCACACATAAATTTTTCTATTAAATCTATGCCGAATTACAGAATTCTGAATATTACCCTAAAATCACGGTGACTACAGAAATTAACCCAATTTGCAGTATGACAAAAAGTTGATCTACTTAACCCTACATATTTCACAGAAAGTTCATTTGAAGTTTGAACACAAAAATATAAATCCAGATGTAAAAACAGGTCAAAATAATGGACATAAGAACTTGACGGCAACCCTGTTGCCGTTAACCTCAATTGACGACAAGAAGGTTGACGTTAAGTTCATCCTTGACGGAAGTCAAGGTTGACGTTAACCTGACAGACAAACCAGAACCCTTTCGGAACTCATATAAACCCCAAATCTGACTATTTTGTTAATTTTTAAAATCCTAAAAAAAATTGTAAAAAGGTAGAATCTAAGGTTGGGAACCCGATCCCTAGGTTACTTGCCTCTAAAACACCAAGAAATCAACAGATTTAGCCGATGAAGCCCGCCTTGGCCAACCAAGACAGTCCTCTCTCTGGTTTAAAATCCTTGATCAGTAGATCTCCGATGGTATGAGCACCTTGGAGACACCTTCAGTCTTCAAAAGCACACCCTCTTCAACTCATAGATGCTTGGTCTTAGCCTCCACAAAGATCAAATCGCCGGATCTCTTCACCCTTTTCTTAAGACTTGGAGCACTCCCCAAAAATGGGTCTAAGAAGGTTAACCCACCTTTTATACATAGGATTGGCCTCCCATCCTCTGCCCACGAGAGTAGGAAACGTAACCCCCAAGCGTTACCCAATTTTTAGCCCTTACCATAACTCTACTAGATCTGGACTGTGAAAATTTCATTGTCTGCTCCGGAAGAAGTTGACGTCAAGGTTTACTGCCATTTACATAGAGTAGACGTCAATCGATATGAAAGTTTACCTACAGTTAACGGCAAGGGATGTTGCCGTTAACCTGCTGTTGACGGCAGTTGATGTTGCCATCAGAAACACAGATCGACTCTGCATCCTACTCAAGAATAGATCATTGCACTCTACAACATACTATACTACACACATATATGCACAAAATTTTTTAAATACACAATAAAATCAACATCAATTGAAATTAAAACTATGAATAAGATTTCAGGGTATCACAGAAATAATGTTATGCTATGGACTAGTTTATTTGTGGACTGTCTATTTGCATTGCTACTATATAGACTGTGGAATGTGTGTAATGATGATGGAATAAGAATTACTTTCATTTCCACTGTACTTTAGTTTGTTATTTGTGTACATCTCTACCTACTGTGTTGTGTTGGGTACATGTCCCACTGTGACGACACACTTTATGTCGACATGGATTGGCATAATCGTACCGGTATAAAGGGAGTCGTTACATGTTGTATGCCCCTTGTTTAAAGTAAGACTAAGGTTACTTAGTGGTTAGTGAAATCCCAAGAGTTTGCTTGGAGACTAGATGTAGCACTTCCAGTTGGAAGGGCCAAACCAGGATAAATTTTTTTGTTCCTTGTGTGCTTGCTTCTGCGCTCTTAAATTCCATTGCACATGTTTATCTATACTAACCAAACATTTTCAAGTGGTGAATTTTTGTTTCAGTTTTTAGATTTCCTATTCACCCCCCCCCCTCTAGGTTAGTCTTGTTGCCAATATCAAGAGGGCCAACAGACTTGCAGTGTGTTGTTCTTTCTGTTCTGTTGGTTGTAGGGCACTCATGGTTAGGGGACGAACACCAATAGGCGTACTAGTCCCAGCTACTCCCGTATTGCCACAGCCTCACTCTAAGGGTGGCAAGACCCATAGAGGTGTGTCAAGCATGGGTCTGCAGTCCGAACAGACTATAGGTAGTGTTGGTTGCTCTCCACAGTTTCTTGTACTTGTAGAAGTGGAGTAACAGTTGGACCTTTCATCTGTGGCTGCTAGGCTAAGAGGTGTTTTTCTGTGTTCACTTATTCGGGTCGGATTCTAGCATCATGAACCCGTATTTGGGACTCAAGTGTTAGCTCCATTCCTTTCGACTTTGCTCGTCAATTTACTTCATAGTGTGT
This sequence comes from Colocasia esculenta, assembly GCA_014218235.1. Lineage (NCBI taxonomy): Eukaryota > Viridiplantae > Streptophyta > Magnoliopsida > Alismatales > Araceae > Colocasia > Colocasia esculenta. The sequence continues at coordinate 14,598,032 of CM024765.1, read as the reverse complement.
GAACTGGAACTTGATAGAAGTACTTGTCATTTGTGCCTTTGGCCTACAGGTTTCTTTTGTGACGGTCCTCATCATTCAAACCCGTTAACCTAATAACGAACTTGACCCGACTCTGTCTCTTGCGAACGAGCCGTAGTCTCGAAAGGGATATCAATCATACGAGTCTGTAGAAATATAAAGGAAACATCTCAAATATATATATATGATTGCACATCTTACAAACATTTACATGAAATATACATAGTCAGTTCTCAACTATAGTCAAATACAGAGTACAATAACTTGGGGCATACCCCGAGGATAACAAAAAGTAAAGATCACACTGCTGGTGGTGAGGGCTCAACTCCTCTATGACACGGCTCCGAACTAGACGAAGGACGAGAAGCCTCCTGCTCTCCCTCACCTGGAAGAAGTAGGGGTGAGCCTCACGAGTCACATGCTCAGTAGGGAAACTCCCCCAAAAGTCGTACAAAATCAAACTCACAAAGTGCAGAAGCAGAAAGCTACACTAGGCAATTTATAGAATTAGCTACACAAGATATTAAAGCTGTAAATAACAATTATCTCATGCTATTAACATAAATCAACCTTTAATAAGTACACAGAAAACCTCGTCCAAGTGTACGTGCTAAAGTAGAAAACGCCACACTCGGGTCACAAAGACTGGTTCGCGACACCAACAACTAACCAGACACACCACAGAAGACTACCTCTCAGTCTTGCAGCCACGGATGAAAGGTCCAACTGCCGCTCCACCACAACAAACCAAAGAACTGTGGAGACCAACCAACACCACCCTGCGGACCACACTACTGCAGGCCCATACCTGGCACCTTTAGGGACTCCAGCCCGAACTCCCTAAAGTGACACACTGGAAAATAGGACTAGCCGGGGCCCAGTACATCTACTGGTGTCCATAACCCCCCAACCACGAGCACGCTATAAGCGACCAAACACAAACTCCCACAAGTCGTTGTCCCTCTGCCGTCTTTCCCTCAGTCGGACGTACAACTCTACACAAGAGTGAGGGTATCCAAGAAGATGACACAGACCTCGACTGTACACAAGTACCGAGACAAGCCACAAGCACTAACGTGCCTGGCTGACGCAAAACCTAGGGCTCCCAACTAGAGAGGTAACCACGGTAGGCGTCGTACTACTTGCCACGCACACATAAACCACATGAACACCACAAAAACCACGTGAACATCATGTTCCTAAAACTCCACAAGTGCCAATGCATCGCTTACCATTGCCATGCATAAAAAATAAAGATAATCCGATAATCACATAACCATGCACAAGCCCATTGCCATCGGAAACCAGAACGCGACGGGGTCCACTGTTGCCTTCAGAATACGACGCCTTGATACAGCGCGTTCTGAAGAGAACGCGATGGGTCGGTCATGTCCGTCGCCTTCAAAGACAGTGACCTAAATCTGGGAATCCATCTCTGGAATCCCCATGCAAACCACCATAAAACCTAAGTATTCATGCTCAAACCACTACACTAACATGATATCTACCATTTATAACAAGTATAGAAAGCTGAACATGCTTCAAATGCGATTCACGATGAGAAATAGGGAAGAATCTCCCTACCTTAGCGAAGAACGCGACGAATGACGATAACCCGACGTTTCCCCCACTCCGTAGCACGTCCTCGCGGTGAGACCACGCCAAAAACAACACCAGAACCTCGAATCGCCCAAAATCCTCTGCAAAAACCTTCCCCTGGCCGAGCAGAGCTTGTTGAGTTCTGTTTGGCCGACCTAGGGTAATAACCCTTCAGCATTGAGAACGTAACGCACCCTACCGTCGCGACCTGAACGCGACGGAGAAGGCCGTCGCCTTCTCATGGCTAATGTCAGCAAGCCGCCCAGTGCGCGCCATGCAGCAGACATGCAGACATAGACCCACCAGCAGCGGTAACCAAAACGTGACATCCAGGACCGTCGCGTTCATAATGCGACGTCCACTCCTGTCGCGTTCACAAACAGTGAACCAACGAGTGCTTTGGGCCTAAACTCTAGGCCCACGAAGCCTCGCAACCTGCATAAACACCTAAATCACACACCATAGGCCGGACACTGGCCTCCACAACCACTAAGACACAATCTAAACGGTCAATATGCTACTTTACTATCACCTAAAAGAAATTTCATCCTCGAAATTTAGAAAGAAAGCTCGATACAAAATTTTTCAATTAAAGAAGCATGGTACTATCACCTAAAAGAATTAAAGGCTTACTCAAACAAGTATGGATACGCTTTGATCATTTCCTCTACTAGTTCCCATGTGTCTTCTCCTCCTTACCTATTTTCCCATCTGACTTTTACTAACTCAATTTCTTTGTTTCTCAACTTCTGGGTCTTGCGCCCAGTAATCTGTACCAGATACTCCGGCATTGTCATGTCTGGTTTCAAATCATCTCTTTGATAGCTGACTACTTGGGAAGGATCTCGGATATATCTTCTTAGAATTGAAACATGAAACACGTCATGTGCATCTGTGAAGTCTGCTGGGAGATCCAATCTATAAGCTGTTTCACCAATTCTTTCTAATATCTGGAATAGACCAACATATCTGGGACTCAATTTACCTTTCTTGCTAAACCTGAGCACACCTTTAGTAGAAGAAACCTTCAAAAACACATAATCACCAACTTCAAACTGTAGTGGTCTACGTCTGGTGTCTGCATAGCTCTTCTGACGACTCTGTGCTGTTTGAAGCTTTTCCTTGATAAATTTAACCATTTTTGAACATTGTTGAATTAACTCTGGACCCATAATCTGTCTCTCACCTACTTCATGCCAGTTTAATGGTGTCCTGCATGGTCTTCCATACAAATCTTCATAAGGTGCCATTCCGATGCTCGCATGATGACTGTTGTTGTATGCAAACTCTACCATGCCCAAGTGGTGCTCCCATGTACCTCCCCATACTAAACAACAAAGCTCTCAACATATCTTCTATAGTCTGGATTGTTCTTTCTGTTTGTCCATCTGTCTGTGGATGATAAGCTGAACTATACCGCAATTCTGTGCCAATTACTCTCTGCAAACTCCTCCAGAAACCTAAAGTAAACTTGGGATCTCGATCTGAAATGATGGTAATTGGAATTCCATGCAAAGGTACTATTCTATCTACATGTAAACTAGCTAATCTATCCACAGTCCATGACATGCTCACTGCCAATAACCTGCAAACCATAGTCAATCTGTCCACAAAGACCCAAATACCGTTATGACCTGCTGCAGTCCTGGGCAAACCAACTACAAAATCCATGGCAATATCATCCCATTTCCACTGCAGAATGGGCAATGGCTGCAATAGTCCTCCTGGCCTCTGATGCTCTACCTGTTACGATCGGATATTCGGTTATGGCAAAGCTAGAAGGGGGGGTTGAATAGATTTGCAGCGGAAACTTAAGCAATTTGAAATTACTTTAGATTAAAAGATCTACTCAGTTAAAACCCCTTTGATCTGATGTAATGTGTGTGAACAAATTAACAAGTAGTGTGTAAACGAAATCCCTAGGCATGCATCTAGCGCAACACAATGCAAACCACAAGTCAAACCACAGTGCACAAGGGATTTTTTAGGTGGTTCGGAGATCACACCACGTGACTCCAACGTCCACCCCTCACACAGTGAGGACACACTACTCAAGAACTGAGTACAACACACACACACGAGCACAACGGCTCAACCACACACACACACGCTAGATCAAGTCCACAATAGATCAGATCCTCTATCCTTGATCTGACCAACACACCACACACGTTGTCTGATGCAAACACGCAATCAGAACAACAATCCACACGTGGATCAAGCACAAGGAACGCTTGAACCACTACCACACACACAAAGATATGAAAGGTAGAATAAAAGAAGAGTTTTGAGTTGAAGATCAAATCCAAATGAAGAACTCTTCGTGGTGGTCGTCCAGAAGAACTTCAAGCTTTGTCTTGACAGGTATCAGTCGATGGAGAAGCTTGAAAGATGGACAAACCAACTTCAACTCCCCTCGTGAGATGGATCTTCCTCGCGCTGGACGGAGAGTTGAAGCAGAAAACAGGGGAACCTTCTTCTTCTTGTTCTTGGCTTAGGGTTTTTTGTGTGGAGGCTCCTTGCTGCGAAAATACCTCTATATGGTCTATATATAGTGGTGTCCAAGCATAGAGAATCGTGCTAAAAGGGATCACCCAAATATAGATCATATCCTGGTCATTAGATCTTCCCAGAACTCCATCTGTCGACAGCCGACTTGCTGCTGTCGACAGGTGCTGACAGGTTTGCAAAAACCAGAAGACTGGCCTTCCGGGAAACCATTTTCTGTGTGTATCTGTCGACAAGCTACAGTGTATCTGTCGACAGGCTACAGTGTATCTGTCGACAGGTGCACTATTCATCTGTTGACAGCACACTATTCATTTGTTGACAGCTACTTGTTCCAACAGCTTGTCTTGTGTACATTCACACCTACATTAAAAGACAATTATTAGTGAGATATAATGAACATATAAATGAACAAGTTAGACATGTTTTTCTTGATTAGCATTTGCGTTTCTTGATTAACATTTGCTTGACTTGACATTCTCATTATGTTTTACATATTCACATCACATCAATTTGTATTGTTCATGAAATGCTCATCGATTGCTCATCATCAAAAACAAACATACCATATGTCAACTTAACATACTCATGTAAACCCAACATTCTCCCCTTTTTGATGATGACAAAATTTCAATTTATACACAATTGATGTTTCTCCCCCTTTTGGCAACATCCAAAAAGATAAGTCATTTCAATTTATGGATAAGAATGAAGCAAAGAACTGTGTTTCCAGTCATTGATCATTAAGTACATACAGTTACAAAAAAAAAGGTAATCCATTGCATGAAACAACAAAAGCAAAAGTGAAGGAGAAAGAGATGACGGAGTTAACAGACTGAGGACTCAAAGAAGTGGAAGGAAATGAAGCAAAGAACTGTGTGACCACAGAACTGAATTGTGAAAGATATGAGTGGGGAATGAGTGTTCAATTAGAATTTTAAGGTTGAGAACTGGTTTATACCCATTGCAAGATGTCATAGACACTAGTAGTTAGACACATAAAATTCTACAATGGTTAAGAGATAATATTCCGGGAATCTTAAGTTATGGTATTTAGAAAACACCGTTCAAGAATATATGAACATAAGATAACCCCTTTGGATAAAACCGTTGTAGAAAAACATGTTCCTTTGTGGGTGATGTTCAGATGGTACTTGAAAATAATGTCTACATGAGCGATTAACAATAAACAACACATTGCCTTTGATGTAAAAGCATGGGGGCTACACTCTATTTCTTGCGTTGAATTTTTTCTGTGTCAAGATAATGTGGGAAAAGTAGTAATTAGGATCACTTTCACCTTTTGACGTGAAGGTAGACATTTGGGGTGCCCGTACTCCCAGTTACTCAGTGTTAGTGACCATCATACTATTATGCAGAGATAATGAAAGGACTTTTTGACGCAAAGATAGACATTTGTGATGCCCATGTCCCCGGTTACTCAGTGATACTCATCATTGCTCTGTCTATGTCCCATTTCAAATACTTTTTATGAACTTTTGAGTGTTTGAAATAGGTAGCTTTTCTCCCTTTTTTATATATTTTAACAATCAAGGTCAATGATTATTTAAGGTCAGTGGTTAATGTAAAACATTAAGTTCAAAAACCTTCTTACTTATCAAACCATTTTAGAAACATGATAATCCACAAGGGAGTTATTCAAGTGAGTTAGGTTAAAATCATTAGATTTGATCAATGTTTTCTAGATGACACAACCTAGACTCAAGCACAAAATATTATATCAAAATCATTGTGATTAATTCAATGTCTTTGATACTATGTGAATATGAAAGATTGTAATGAATAGTAAGTCCCTATTCTCCCCTTGCATCAATAATATGAACATACTCATAAAGAAAGGATTAGAAAAGATGAAGATTTATGGATGAAGTGAGTATCTGTCGACAGCAAACATGAGCCTGTCGACAGATACAGACAGTTGTGAAGTTCTGGGTTCAGGCAAGGTATGGGCTGTCGACAGCTGGGGTGTTGGCTGTCGACAGATGCACACATGGTGCAATTTCTGGGTTCTGTGAAGGCATATCTGTCGACAGGCTGTTTGGGGCTGTCGACAGGGGCTTTGAAACTTCAGCTTTAAGGCTTTGAATTGAGAGTGATTTGAACCATAAGATTAAGGGATAAATACACATTGAATATGAAGGGTATCCCTTATGAATTTCACTCACCTAGCCTTAACTTACTCCCCCATAGAGTGTGCATATGATGACTCATCATTCAAGCAAATCAATCAATGAGATACACAAACATACCAAGCATTTACACACAAAAGAACATCCATAAGCATAAAAACACCAACATTCATTCTTTTAAAGAGAGACATGTGGCAAGATTGATGTGAAAGAATGTCCCTCAAACAACTCACTCAAAAACTCTTTTTGACTTACTCCCCCATAATGTATGCATGGTATTGAATGAACTTACAAGCAATTCACGCATGTTCATGTCAAGCAATTTGCACAAAGAGAATATAAACATGATCAATTGAGGTTCTTGAGATTATGTTTTTTTTTTATAATCTTTATACAGTAGAAGACTATTGATACTTGGCGGAGAATATTTCTCACGCATAATGATAGTTTCCAGACAAGCCGGACTTGTCCCTCCACATTTCACCATTTAATATACCAAATAGTCACTACATAAAAGATCCATTTTTCCCAAATTTAGCATGACTCCAATTGCTAAGAAGCATTGTCATTTGGGGATAGCATCAAAAACACATTTTGCATTGCTCAGATGGAATTAAAAGCCCATTTCAATTCTTGCAGTTCAAAACTGAAGTGTTAAAGAGATTTTACCTGAACAGTCTTCAATCATAGTAAAAAAAACAATTTACCTTTGTTCTCCATCATTTCTTGCCTTGCATAGCCAATGGCATGAATCCATTTCTAATTTTTGGCTGCAAGACATCTCAGCTTGTTCATTAAGCTGTTTTTGGGACCCACACTTGCTTGGGTCCTGCGATGACGTCACTGTTAGAATTCAACAATGATTTCTGAATCCAAAGTGATTTATTTTTTGAATAGATGTATTTCTTTCATCAATGAAATTATGATCATAGGACTTGGAAACATGCACAAGATGCTCATTTTTATGCCAACAATTCTTAGACAAATGTCCATGTTCATGACATGTAAAGCATTGGACAAACTTGGCATTTTTATGAGAGTGTTAATTTTTATTCCAGCAGAATTTAGCAAGATGACCAAGTCTATTGCATTTAAAACAAATGGGTTGAGCATTTACCTGAAGCTTACCATAGTATGAATGTATTTGCTGGAATTTCTGAGGTCCTCTAGAATACATTTGATCACCCTTGGGTTGAAAGGGTGGAGGTGGCACCCTTTGCTATCTCTTGGCATGGTATGTAACTTGAGAATGCCCTGAAGCCTTTTTGGCGGCTGAAGGAGATGTGGAGACATTGTGGAGTTCTATTTTCCTTTTCTTTTTCTTTCTCTCGTTTTCAATTGAAACATGATTCTTCGTATTTTGAGCATTTTTGTTCAATTCAGAAACCTTCTTTTCAGGATTTTGATTTTGTTTAATAACCACTTCAAGTTCATTTGTCATTTTTTCCTTTTCAGCTTTCAATGCAACAATTTCTTTTTCAAAAGTTTGAAGTTGGTTTGTCATGACATTCAGACCATTTCTCATTTTGTTCTTTTCAATTTCACTTTGAACAATTTGATTTTCTAAGTTAGCAATTTTCTTTTAGAATTGTTCCATTCATCATTTAATGGTCTGTCATGATACAAGCATTCAATCTTCTTCTTCAGATGATTATTCTCCTCAAACAGTTGATTGCATTTTTCTTTTATTTGGTGATCATGAGCCATGTTGGATATTTGTTTGTTCAATTGATCATTATCAAATTTGAGATTCTCATTATGATCAATCAATTTTGCATTTTCATTTTTCAAATTAGAATTTTCAGATTCTACATGATCATGATCTTCTTTCAACTTAGAAAACTTGATTTCATAGTTTTTGACTTCATTTTCTAATTTTTCATTTTCCATTTTCAATTTTTCATTTTCTTCATAGAATGCTTGAGCATTATCAATTATCATTTCATTCTTCTCTAATTTTTCTTTTAGCTTCTTGTTTTGAGCTTTTATCTTCTTCAATTGATTGGACAAGTGCTCATAGCATTCTATCAATTCATCATAGGATATATCATCCTCTGAATCAGAATTAGATATTGATGCATCAAATGGATCTGAATTGGATTTACCTGACCTTTGAGAGTTTCTTGACTTCTCTGACAGATGTGATCCTTCAGATTCGTATGAACGGGAAGAGCCTCTTGAGCTGCCATGAGCCATATAGCATTTTTCTTCCGTTCCATTTCTAGACTTGCATGTTTTCATAGAGGAGACCTGCATTTTATCAACCTTGTCATCAAACTCAATTATCATAGGTCTATTTATGATGCTTGAGAACTTAGCCATATTTCTGAATATGTTTTAGATGATTAGACCAATCAACAAAATATTGAGTGAGATCAAAAGGCAATCAATCAGTTCAATCAAATCAAGTCAGATCAGAATCAGATTTAAACCCGCTCAACAAAGCAAGATAGGACTCAGAGCGGTTAAGCACACAAAGACAGATCTCCCAAAACACAACCGATGAACAGAAAACCCGCTCTGATACCAATTGTTACGATCGGATATTCGGTTATGGCAAAGCTAGAAGGGGGGGTTGAATAGATTTACAGCGGAAACTTAAGCAATTTGAAAATTACTTCGGATTAAAAGATCTACTCAGTTAAAACCCCTTTGATCTGATGTAAAGTGTGTGAACAAATTAACAAGTAGTGTGTAAACGAAATCCCTAGGCATGCATCTAGCGCAACACAATGCAAACCACAAGTCAAACCACAGTGCACAAGGGATTTTTTAGGTGGTTCGGAGATCACACCACGTGACTCCTATGTCCACCCCTCACACAGTGAGGACACACTACTCAAGAACTGAGTACAACACACACACACGAGCACAACGGCTCAACCACACACACACGCTAGATCAAGTCCACAATAGATCAGATCCTCTAGCCTTGATCTGACCAACACACCACACACGTTGTCTGATGCAAACATGCAATCAGAACAACAATCCACATATGGATCAAGCATAAGGAATGCTTGAACCACTACCACACACACAAAGATATGAAAGGTTGAATAAAAGAAGAGTTTTGAGTTGAAGATCAAATCCAAATGAAGAACTCTTCGTGGTGGTCGTCCAGAAGAACTTCAAGCTTTGTCTTGACAGGTATCAGTTGATGGAGAAGCTTGAAAGACGGAAAAACCAACTTCAACTCCGCTCGTGAGATGGATCTTCCTCGCGCTGGACGGAGAGTTGAAGCAGAAAATAGGGGAACCTTCTTCTTATTGTTCTTGGCTTAGGGTTTTTTGTGTGGAGGCTCCTTGCTGCGAAAATACCTCTATATGGTCTATATATAGTGGTGTCCAAGCATAGAGAATCGTGCTAAAAGGGATCACCCAAATATAGATCATATCCTGGTCATTAGATCTTCCCAGAACTTCGTCTGTCGACAGCCGACTTGCTGCTGTCGACAGGTGCTGACAGTTTGCAAAAACCAGAAGACTGGCCTTCCGGGAAACCATTTTCTGTGTGTATCTTTTGACAAGCTATAGTGTATCTGTCGACAGGCTACAGTGTATCTGTCGACATGTGCACTATTCATCTGTTGACAGCACACTATTCATTTGTTGACAGCTACTTGTTTCAGCAGCTTGTCTTGTGTACATTCACACCTACATTAAAAGACAATTATTAGTGAGATATAATGAACATATAAATGAATAAGTTAGACATGTTTTTCTTGATTAGCATTTGCGTTTCTTGATTAACATTTGCTTGACTTGACATTCTCATTATGTTTCACATATTCACATCACATCAATTTGTATTGTTCATGAAATGCTCATCGATTGGTCATCATCAAAAACAAACATACCATATGTCAACTTAACATACTCATGTAAACCCAACACTACCTTCCCTTGTTGACATACCAAACATCTTGCTATAAATTTCGCAATTTCTTTCTTCATATTCGGCCACAAGAAATGGTTCTTCAAGTCTTGATACATCTTGGTATTGCCTGGATGGATGGTGTATCTGGATCGGTGATCTTCCTCTAACACTTTCTGCTTCACCTCGGCATCTGCTGGCACATACAACCAACCCTTAAGCCTAACCACATTGTCATCATCGAGTGTAACCTCCTCCATTCTCACAATATCCACCAAATTTTCATCTATTCTTTGTGCTTCCACTATCTGCCAATATAAAGAAGGCTCCACTGCACTATTTGCTAGTATTGCTCGCCACTGACTATTTGCCACAAACAATGAATTCTCTGCCACATCTTCATATAATTTCCATTCTCTGATCATCATGTGGCTCATAACTGCTTTTCTGCTCAGTGCATCTACCACAACATTGGCTCTGCCCAGATAGTATGCTAAATTGAAATCATAATCTTTCAAGTACTCCATCCATCTACACTGTCTCAAATTCAAATATTTTTTTGAAAAGATATACTTCAAGCTCTTATGATCAGTGAATATCTCAAACCTTTCACCATATAAATAATGCCGCCAAATCTTCAGTGCAAACACAACTGCTGCCAGCTCTAAATAATGTGTCGGATAATTCTCTTCATGCTTCTTCAACTGCCTTGATGCATAAGCTATCACCTTTCCATGCTGCATTAATACTGCTCCCAAACCTCTTCTATATGCATCTGTATATAACACAAATCCTCCGCTACCTGATGGTATCTCTAATATTGGTGCTGTAATAAGCCTCTTTTTCAACTTTGCAAAACTGTGTCTGCAATCTGAAGACCATACAAAGGGCACTCCTTTTCTAGTCAATCTTGTGATTGGTGCTGCAATCTTCGAGAAATCCTGGATGAACCGCCTATAATAACCTGCTAGACTAAGAATACTTCTAATCTCTGACCCTGTCTTTGGCTCTTCTCATTTCATTACTGCTTCTACCTTGGCCAGATCAACTGCAACACGTTCACCTGAGATTATATGACCCAGAAATTGAATCTCTTTCAACCAAAACTCACATTTTCTAAACTTGGCTTATAACTGATGATCTCGCAAAGTCTGCAATGTGACCCTCAGATGTGCCACATGCTCTTCCTCTGACGCTGAGTACACCAATATGTCATCAATGAAAACCACAATAAACTGATCCAGAGAAGGATGGATTATCATGTTCATCAAATTCATAAAAGCCATTGGTGCATTGGTTAGTCCAAACGGCATAACCACAAACTCATAATGCCCATATCTGGTCCTAAAAGGTGTTTTATCAATATCTTCCTCCTTAATCCTCAGCTGATGATAATCGGATCTCAAATCAATCTTAGATAATACTTTAGCTGACTGTAGTTGATTAAACAAATCATCAATCCTGGGAAGTGGATACTTGTTGTTAATAGTAACCTTGTTCAATTGCCTGTAGTCTATACACATTCTCAAGCTACCATCATTCTTTTTAACAAATAGCACTGATGCTCCCCATGGCGAATGACTGAGTCTGATAAAGCCTTTTTCTAATAATTCCTGCAATTGCTTCTTCAGTTCCTTTAATTTTCCTGGTGCCATTCTATAAGGTGCCTTTGAGATGGGCATACTGTCTGGCTGCAACTCAACTACAAAATCTACCTCCCTGTATGGAGCTAATTCTGGCAACTCCTCTGGAAACACATCTGCAAATTCTCGGACCATGGGTACCATCTCTACAGACTTACCCGACTCAACTAAACTAACTGAAGCAAGGTACGCTACACACCTCACATTAATTAACTTTCTAGACCTAAGTGTAGAAATAATAAACTTAGGAGTGTAAAACGACATACCTTGAAACTCAAACACTGCTCCACTAGGTTGGCAAAATCTGACTCTCTTCTTTCTACAGTCTACTACTGCCCCATAGGCCTCTAACCAATCCATTCCCAAAATCACATCATATTCTTTCAACTGTAGTGCATACAGTCTGGCTGGCAACTGATTTCCTTGCACTATAATCGGAACTTCATCTAAATAGCACGAAGTGAGCATGAAACCACCTGAAGGAACTTCCACTACCAACTCACACTGCCTCTCTTCTAATGGATGAAGCATACTGTCCAAGAAATCATTAGAAATAAAGGAATGCGAAGCACCTGGATCAAAAAACACTCTAGCAAAAAAGTCAAGGAGAGGTAATATACCTTCAATTAGGTTAGATGCCTCCGCCTGTGCTCTAGTGATGGCCATAACTCGACCTCGTCCCCTCTGCATAGGTGGACCTCTGCCTCGCTATACTACTGGCTGCTGGAAGGGCTGCTGCTTCTGTACCCCTCTACCATAACTTTAATCACGCAGATGCGGACAATTTCTAGCTAGATGCCTCGGCTGCCCACAATTATAACATCGAAAACCTTGAAGAGTTGTGGGCTGCTCTGCCGTACTCTGCTGTGACTCCTCCAGTGCTGGCCGAACACCTCGGTCCTGCTGAAAACCCTGTTGCCTACTGCCTCCATGTCCTCTAAACATCTTCTTCAATTTACCACCCCACTTTGCAAATCCTGATGATGACGATGCTCGTGAGGGTGTCTTGCCCTTGCTAATACCTACGGATTGCTGCGGAAGCCGAAAACTACCTGTCCCTGCTCCTCCGGACTGCCTAGCCTGCACAGTCCTCTCAAGAATTGCAGCTCTCTGCGCTGCTTCTTCCACTGTCCTGCACATCAAGGGAATTACTGTAACGACCCTCTTTATACTGGTACGATTATACCAATCCACGTCGATACAAAGGGCGTCATTACAGTGGGATATTTACCCAACACTTAACACTAGATTGAGATGTACACAAATATTACAAGATTACAGTGGAATAAATAAATAATCTCATTTTCATTCCATCATCAACATCAAATATCCACAGTCTAGATAGCAATAAAAGAAATGCAAGTGTCCACATTATTACAACTTCAAAATTAGTACATTGTCCAAATGAATTACACACTTTTATTGATTACATACTATGAAAATACAAGTAACAATGTAGAAGTCTCCACAAAAGTAGCTACTCCTCCCACTCGAAGTCGCTCCTAACTATGTCCTCCTCAGAAGTGTAGACACCTGTCACACCTGTACGCCGAAGCAAGAATGAGTCTAAAGCGACCCAACATGCAATCTAAGAACAACACTTTTACACATATCACATACACGTGCTAGTTTTCTTTTGCATTTAGGAATCAACATGGTACATGCTTTATATTACTTTAACAACTAAATATAAAACCCATATCATGCTTTCTACACATTCTATTCAAATGGTACAATGATCTAAATCATATTCATATCATTTTACAACTATACCCAATTAAAGCATGGTACTATGTACAAGGTAAATAACATGCCTAGTATGATATCTAATCATTTTCTCATGCATTTATCACACTTATACACACATTTTGCTTGCTGTTTTGACATGAATTAAATACAATCACATGGGTTTACATTTATTCACATGCTAACTCATTCACATAACAATTTCATATAGTCATACTTCACATTTTCACAATTCACATGTTCACATGCACATATTCACATTTTTACACTTAATTGTCGTGACACATAGTCCAAACCATCACTAGAAGGACACACATATACACATACACATACCCGTCACCTAGGCAACACAGTGAGGAATCTTGGTTAACTGCGCATAACCGGGAGAAGCACTCTCCACCCTAACTAGTGGTACTTGTCCACCTCCAGGATTTCATCCTAATGCCCATAGGATATCACACACATTAAACCTTCCCGTAGGGACTTTACTACAGTACGATTCCACAGCCCTCTATGGTAGTAGTGTCACTAACGACACAATTTACACATTGTAATCTTATCACATTGTCACATTAGCACATGCACTTTTAACATATTTACATACAACTTTAAGTATCTACACATGCTTCAGTTTATCCAACATAATGTTACTGTTTCACAGTGTTAATCAGATCATAACACCAACCTAATCATGCTGATAACCACTGAATTATACATAATCAAACTTAATATGCTCAATATGGTCATTCTCTCCTATTAACTTAACAACAGTACCTACTGTTATCAAAACAGTGTAAATTTTTTATCACAGGTTCTAAACAGATAACATGTCATATACTCAATTTTTCAGATTTTTCAGATCTGCAACACGATTATAGCAATTTAATCAAGTTTCAGGCATATTTATCACTAAATTCACTTAAGTAGGTTTCGCAATAAAACAGTCATACACCACAGTGCCAATACCTGAAGATAATCATCGTATGATCGTAGAAAGTTTGTGAAACATTAATACATCATGAATCTAATTAATCGGGAATTACCAAGATCAAATCATGCCAATTATCCCATTATCGAAATTTTAATAAATAATACAATTTACAAATATTCGACCCATCCTCATGGCATGATCTACTGACTGTACTTGATTAAACATAAATCTCATAGCAAGCACAGACAACCACAAATCTGAACATAATCACACAGATATAAAATTAGGGTTCTGTGAGAAACAGATGAACTTGGCGGCAAGGGGGTTGCCATCAACAGGGTTAACGGCACACGAAGCTGTCGCTAACTCAAGATCTTAATGGCAGCAAGCTGGCCGTTAAGTTCCTGTCTGTCGAAACGTAGACTGAATGCATAAATCTTGATGAATGGGGGTTCCAGGACACGAGGAAAAATCTCATAAATTCCTAGGACCTAAGGGACATGGGTAGGGATATAACCCCTAAATCACTTGCCTCAGAAAAATTTCTAGATTGGACTAATTTTGCCAGAGAAGCTCTCCTCGGCCAAGCCAAGAAGACCCACAAAACGCCTCTCGAATCTGGCCTTTAAGTTGATGCAAGTCTATCTCCGGAGTCAGGGAAGATCCACTAATGCTAGGAACTCCTTCCAGTTGATGTAGATCACCAGTAAGAACTCTCAATCGCCAGATCAAAGTGCACAAAGATCAGTTTTTCACCACAGAAAGCCCTAGGTTCTCCTTTGGGCGAAAAGACCTAACTTGGCCGAATCAAGGTGTTTTTATAAGGCCAAGGGGGTTGGGTACGCATTAGATTTCCTACCGTTGGGAGGTAGTTTCCAAAATCAGAACCGAAGGCAATGCGTCCGTTTCCAGATCTGAAACCGCAACAATTTCTGGGAAATAGACGGCCACATTGTTGCCGTTTATTGGGAATTGGCATCCATCGATCTGGACGTCGACTCCCCATAAACGTTCACACATGTTGACGTTAATTGGCCTCTCGGCCAGAACATAGAAAACATATATACATGCATTCACCTTATAATTTACATACTCTACACATCATATTTTTTAAATACAAGATGTACAATGTAAATAATACAATATGTACACAAGTAAACACATATATACATATGCACAACATCATTTGAATACAATATGTATATAAAAATATATATATATATATACATATACACATAATTATATACACAAAGCAACTAATCACCATATGACAAAGTCTAAATAAAAGAACAAAGTTCGAGGGCCTTACACCCTCTCCTCCTTAAAGAAACTTTGTCCTCGAAGTTAGAATGAAACTAATCAAACATATGGGGATACTTCTTCATAGCATCCTCAAGCTCCCAAGTAGCTTCCTCCCGCGAGAAGTTCCGCCAAAGCACCTTTACGGATGCAATACTTTTGTTCCTAAGGTGCTGGACCTTCGATCAAGAATAACTACTGGTTGCTCAACATATGACAAGTCTGGCTGAATCTCCACTGGCTCATGACTAATAACATGAGACGGATCTCGCACATACCTCCTAAGCATAGATACATGGAAAACAGGATGAACACTATCTAACACTGGGGGTAAAGCTAGCTCATATGCCAAGTTGCCCATCCGTCTAAGAATCTCATACGGGCCAATGAATCTAGGACTCAACTTACTATGCTTGCCAAACCTGACAACGCCTCGGGTAGGCGAAACCTTCAGAAAAACATACTCGCCAACCTCGAACTGTAAATCCTTTCTTCTGTTGTCGGCGTAGCTCTTCTGCCTATCCTGCGTCGCAACAAGCCTCTGCCTAATAAGTTGAATCTTATCCGAAGTCTCTTGCACTAACTCTGGACCTATCAATTGCCTATCACCTGTCTCCTCCCAACATAAAAGAGATCTACAGGGCCACCCATACAAAGCCTCAAACGGAGCCATACCAATGCTCGCATGAAAACTATTGTTATATGGGAACTCCACAAGAAGCAAATGACGCTCCCAATCACCCTTCCAATTCATCACACACGCTCTCAACATATCCTCGAGCATCTGGATAGTCCTTTCCGACTGCCCATCTGTCTGAGGATGGAACGCCGAACTAAGCTTCAACTCAGAACCTAAAGCTTCCTGAAGACCCTTCCACAACCTCGAAGTAAACCTCGGAAATCGATCCAAAATAGACTTCGGCACGCCATGCAACCTTACAATGCTACTAACATACAACCTAGCCAAACTCTCCACTAACTGCTTCTTCTTCAAAGGCAAGAAATGAGCCGTCTTGGAGAAACGATCTACAATCACTCAAATCGAGTCATTGCCCTTCACTGATCTGGGCAAACCCGTCAGAAACTCCATAGTGATAGCCTCCCACTTCCATACTGGGGTCTCCATCTTCTGCATAAGACCAGATGGTCGCTGACGCTCAGCCTTCACTTGCTGGCATACTAAACACCTAGATACAAAATCCGCCACATCCTTCTTCATGCCAGACCCCCAGAAAGATCTCTTCAAATCCTAGTACATCTTGGTGTTACCTGGATGAATAGAGAACCTCGACCTATGAGCTTCTACTAGAACATGCTCACGGACATCCACTACATCGGGAACACAAACTCGGTGATGAAATCTAATCACACCATCCTCATCTTAAGCAATGCCTGCCTTGCCCACCAACTCTTGGAGTCTAAGGTCGGCCTTCTACTGCTCAATCACCTCATCCAGAACAGTGGACCGAATGGACAATTGAGCCACGAAAGCCTGACATAACTATGGCTCTAACTAAGTCATCGCACATGCAGCATCCTCCAACATCTTCCAATCATGCTGGAGCAAAGACCTCTTCCTGCTAAGAGCATCTGCCACAACATTCACCTTCCCTGGATGATATTGAAGATCGAAGTCGTAGTCCTTGAGGAATTCAATCCATCTTCTCTGCCGCAGGTTCAACTCCTTCTGCGAGAAGAGATACCTCAAACTCTTGTGGTCAGTGAACACCTCAAATCTAACACCATAAAGATAGTGCCTCCAAATCTTCAGTGCATGAACCACTGCCGCAAGCTCCAAATCATGAGTCGGATAGCTACGCTCATGCTCCTTCCATTGGAGAGAAGCATACGCCACTACCCTACCATGCTGCATCAACACACAGCGAAGACCTATCCGAGAAGCATCTGAATATATGGCAAAACCCTCTACACCAATCGGCAAAATCAACACGGGTGCAGAAGTAAGCTTCGCCTTCAGTAACTGAAAGCTACTCTCGCAATCCTCAGACCAGAGAAACTTCACACCCTTCCTAGTTAGCTTAGTCAAAGGTGCGGCGATAGATGCAAGAAAACTACGAATCTCTGATGGGGTCCTTGGAATCTCGCAATCTAACACAGTCTGGACCTTCGCCGGATCAACTGCTACTCCAGCGCCTAAGATAACATGCCCAAGGAAATGAACCTCGCGCATCCAGAAATCACACTTGCTGAACTTTGCATACAGCTTGTGCTCTCGGAGAATCTCCAGAACAACCCTCAAATGATCACGGTGTGTAGCCTCATCCGGAGAATAAATTAGCACAGCATCGATGAACACCACTACAAAGCTATCTAAATAAGATCTAAACACCCTGTTCATAAGATCCATGAACGCTGCAGGGGCGTTAGTTAGACCAAATGGAAGCACTAAAAACTCATAATGTCCATAACGAGTCCTAAAGGTCGTCTTGGACACATCCTCACTCCTAATCCTCAATTGATGATAGCCGGACCGCAGATCAATCTTAGAAAATACCGATGCATTCTGCAACTGATCATATAAGTCATCAATTCGCGGTAAAGGATACCTGTTCTTCATAGTCACAGGGTTGAGCTTCCTATAATCGATGCACAACCTGAGTGAACCATCCTTCTTCTTCACAAATAATACAGGTGCGCCCCATGGTGACATACTAGGGCGAATAAATCCCTTGTCCAGCAAATCTTACAACTGCTTCCTTAACTCCGCTAGTTCCGCAGGTGCCATCCGATATGGAGCCTTTGAGATAGGATAGGTGCCTGGAAGCAACTCTATAGTAAAATCTATCTCTCTAACCAGTGGCAAACCAAAAAATCATCAGGAAATACGTCTGGAAACTACTGCACTACATCAATCTCCTCAAGGGACGATGACTGATCAGCCTTCGGTACTAAGACCACGCTGGCAAGAAAAGCATCACATCCCTTGTTCACCATCCTCATCGCCTTCATGGCAGAGATCACAAACCTTCCCGCTAAGTTCCTTGGCAATGGATGCGAGAACTCATCCTCACCAGGAATATGGAAAGTAATCTTCTTCCCACGATAATCTACTAAAGCATAATGCTCCTCAAGCCAATCCAGACCTAGAATAGCATCATAGTCCTTCATCGTTAGCAAAAAGAAGCACCCATCTAAGCCTCGGTCTTCAATGCACACCGGTAAAGACAGAATACACTTCCTAGTCGATACCATTCTTGTTGGTGTGTGCACAGACAAAGGGACCTCTAACTCCTCAGCCTCTACACCTGACTCTATAGCTAACTGCCTAGCAAACCGCTCAAAAATGAATGAGTGAGTGGCACCCGTATCAAACAAAACCCGAGCGTGCACACCCATGAAAAGAATCGTACCTTCCGTGACGTTTTCCACCTGCTCGGCATCCTCTCGCGCTAAGGCAAACACCTGAGCTTGGGCTCGAGGCCTTCCTGGTCTTCCTGTGGTTGGAGCTACTGCTGCTGCCGCTGCTGGGGCTGGAGCTCCATGCTGAATGCCCTGCTGCAGTCTGGGACAATCCCTGATCTGATGCTCGCTGCTGCCACACATTAAGCACTTCCCCGCTAGCTTCCAGCACTCTGTACCACCATGTGCTCTTCCGCAATGAGGGCACATCTTCTTATCACTGGGCCTGATGTCGGGGGATCGCGGTGCAACTGCCTGCTGACTACTAGCTGCCATTGGATGCCGCAGTGACTGATACGCCGCCTTCCTCCTATCCTGATGTTGAAATGGTGGTGCAGATCTCTTCTGTGATGCCTTCTTCTCCTCCAGATACTGCTCCATCTCGCTCTCCTGCCTGCACGCAGCGCTGAGAGCCTCGTCTAATGTACGGTGGTAAAACGCCACAAGCCTCGACCTCAGTGATGGCTTAAGGCCCATCCGAACTTCTTCGCCTTCCTGTGCTCATCAGTAATTATATGAGGTGCATACTTAGATAATTATGCAAACCTGGCCTCATACTCAAGCACCATCATGGAGCCCTGAGTAAGAGTAAGGAACTCCTGCTCCATCTTGTCCTAGATATGCTCTGGGATAAACTTGGCCCGAAAGAGCCTCGTGAACTCATCCCAAGACACCTCGATAGCACCATCCTCAAATCTGGTGCGCAGTAAAGAGGACCACCACATATCGGCTCTCTCCTATAGAAACAACTCCATAAGCACCAATTTAAGCAACTTCTTAATCTACACAAGTACATGTATATAAATATTAATACCTGTAGCATGTAGGTGGCCAAGCTGACCTTATCCTCCTCATCACACCTAATAGCCCGAAAGAACTTTTCAATCTTACTCATCCAGCTCTCTGCCAGCAATGGCCGACTGTCCCCCTTAAAAGAGGGCGGAGCCATCCTCTTGAATCGCTCCATGATGGAAGGACCACCATGGCCATGCTCTTGAGGAACTGGAGCTGGAGCCTGAGTGTAACTCCCCGACGCGGAATATCAGAGCGATATTACAGTTATTAAATAATACAGAGTGAGAAATAAATGACAAATCATTACACAATTGGACTTATGCCAAAAGAAACCCAATTCCATTAATAATCCATCAAATATCTAATACATTCATCAATTAGAGCCATAACTAGGTCCCAAAGTACTTTATTCAATCCAAACTGATACATATTGACTAAATGACTACTAATCTAACTATCTACTACGCCATGATAGCTGATCGGGTCACTCCTGAGCAACATCCTCGTCCCCATCCTCGTGCGTGTGGTACTCGCCATCCGACTCACTTGAACACATGAATTAAATACGCAAGATGAGCGAATAACGCCCAGTTGAACTTAATATCTCATGAGAACAAGCATACTTTAAATGATTAATGTCTTAAATGGCAGGGTAACTAAAGAGTATAGTCATGTAAAGCATGTAACGATGGCAAGAGAATACTAGAACTTGTAAAAGGAAAAATAGTACAACGAGAATGATAATGGAATGGCCATGTAAAGATAATAGCATGTAACGATAGCACTTGTATAGCACTTAATTGTCATAGATTAATTGTTATAGTATTAAATGGCACTGGATGCATGCCGTACAGATCCTGATCATGTAACCCTTATGAGGAAATGGCACTCTTCGAGAGCTCCCCCCAGGACCAGATCGGGCCCTATTGCACTGGCATATAGTATTGTTTGTTATTTTAGACAATCAATTGTATGGCCAAATGGAGTACCAAGAATAGATGAGAGTAATAGATGAATAGATGAGAGTATAGAGTGAACGTGAACAGATGAGAGTAACGAGATAGTAGATGAGATAGGGGTATAATCATAAAACGTCGTTAAACCACGATAGTGACAGTTGCATGGCACCAGGTCGTGTACCGGCAGTCTGGTAGAAGTCACATCCACCCACTAGCAGTGCCATGAACACAGACTAGATGATCCGGCGTGATCCAAAGATAAGAGAGAACTCACTAAGGCCATTTGGATCATGCTAATCCCTAGGGGTGTAACGGGTTTTAAGGGTACAACCAGCCTGTCGGATAAGGACGTGCGCCAAAGCCAAGAAGACTTACGGAGGTCTTGACAAGGAGTCCCTGGCCCAGTCGAGAATATTCCTGATGGAGAGGTGGTCCATGTCAAGAGAAGGTGTGTAGAAACTAGGGTCCGTCGTGCCTCGAGTGCTCGAAGGCCGAGGGAAACGATCACGACATTCAAACCATGCGATTAAAACGAAGACAAGTGTAAAGAATTAAATAGGTAAATTTAGTAATTAATTTCACTTAGTTGTCAGATACGTTATTGAGTAATTTAATAGGGTTTAATGGCAAACATGATTGTTAAGTGTGTGCAAGTGTAAGAAATCAAGAGAGCATGTATGATTGTGCACATGACTTTTAAATTAATGAATTCCATGTAATATTTCCCATTAATAATTAATAAGTCGAAATTACTCTTGACAGAACTTAATTAGGGGTAAACAGGGTATATATGGCAAAATAGTAGGGTTATATTGGTAAATTCAGGGTTTTGGTCGCTATACTGCTGTCGCGACAGGGTTCACTGTCGCGTTAAGGTCGCGACATAGGAGCGCATCGCGTTAAGGCAACCGTGTTCAGGTCGTGACGCCCGGCCCGGTAGTGATCTACTGAACCGGCCACTAGGGTCAAACTGGCCAGGTCGCGACAGATCGACCCGTCGCATTCAGAATGCGGCAGACCCCCGTGTCGCGACCCCCTCGTAGATCACGACGGGTCGGGCCGTCACGACTTCAGAAGGCGGCCCAACACCCAGAAAAGCGATTTGCCCTTTTCCAGGTAGGGTTCCAACCTTCCAAGCATGCTATAGAGTACTTCAAAAATTGATAGAAAATCATACAGTGATCCAAAAATCATGAATCTAGTTTTAATCGAAAGAGGTGAGATCTAACAGTGGGCATGTTTAATTAGAAAACAAATATGTGCAAGGCATGCTTTGAATAGGTTGATCTTCAGTAACCTAAACATGTACAGTCGAGAAACATTGATTTAATTGGCAATGAATATAAGATAGAAATTAGGGCAAACAGAGGCGTTTGAAAGCTAAGAACATGTAGTATTTATGAGAATATTTACAGGACATGGGATCAAGTACATGCGAGGATTGCAAGCAAACTTTAGGGTTTGGGTACAAGATGATGACAGAGATTGATACATTTAATACTCCTTCATGGAGCCACAAAAAATAGGGAAATCATGGGGCTTTCAAAGAGAATCATGTGGGCTACCTAGGGTTAAATTTACACGATTTGTGCTTGAGAGATTGCCTACCTTTTCTCGTTGATAAGAAATCCTAGGTTTTTGATGAAGAACGAGATGAAATCCCCTTTGTCCAAGCTTCCTTCTCCTTGCTCCTTCGTTCTTCAGCCTTCCCCTTCGTCTCCCAGAGTTCTAGCAGCGTTCTAAGGGTTGAGAGGGCCGAATTAGGGTTGTATTGGGTGGCTACAAGAGTCCTCCTTTCTAAAAACTCTTCCTTTCCTTAAAATTTTGAATTTCCCTAATTATCACCTTCCCTCCTAGCAATTATCCCCTATTTAGGGTGGAGGAGAGGCCAATTTCGTGGGAAGAAGTGTTAGGGTAAGGTTAGGACTCTTTTTATGATAGATTTAGGCTATTTAATAATTATCTCACCCCTTTACTATTTATCATTAATTTTTATTGCGAATTTTACTTATTTAGCTACCATCCCATGATGGCTCTCCACATTTGGGCCCACTCTTTAATGTTTGGGCCATTAATACAACCCACTTCTAATTTTGGTTAATGGGTATTGATTTCATTCCCTTTTATTTCGATTATTCTCCCGTTATTCTATTTAAATCTATTTATCTCATTTATTTAATTAAAATTTTATTTTTATTTGGGATTTAAAAATACAGGTTGCTACATCCTCCCCCTCTTTAAAAGAATTTGGTCCCCAAATTCATATAATCATGAGAGGAAGAGTTACTTACTGAATAACTCCGGAAAATTCTGGCGCATGACGGCTTCGGGTTATGTGGTTTCTTCGACTTCATGATTTCTCCATAGTATCTTGACCACGGGTATAGCTCGATTCTGAAGTTGTTGCATTTTCTTGTCCAAGATCTTCACTGGCCTTTCTTCATAGGTCATATCTTTGTTCAAAATAAAATCATCATAGCTGATTACGTGTGAGGGGTCATACACGTACTTCCTCAGCATTGATATATGAAAGATGTTATGGACTGTAGAGAACTTGGGAGGTAGTGCCAGACGATACGCCACCTCGCCAACTCTATCCAAGACCTCAAATGGGCCTATGAATCTTGGTCTTAGCTTGCCTTTCATCCGACACCTTTGAAATCCTCGGGTCGGGGATACTTTCAGCATCACATGGTCTCCAACTTGAAATTCTAAATCCCTTCTTCTTTTATCAGCTTAGCTCTTCTGCCTGGACTGAGCTATCTTAATCCTGTCTTGGATAATCTGTATATCTCTACTTGTGTTTTGCACCATGTCTGGTCCTAACCATTGCTGCTTGCCTATCTCATTCCAGCACACTGACGATCTTCAACTTCTGTCGTACAGTGCTTCAAATGGTGTCATCTTAATGCTGGCCTGATAACTGTTGTTGTAGGCAAATTCTATTAGGGACAGTTGTTCATTCCAATACCCCTCAAAGTCTATGGTGCAAGCTTGCAGCATATCTTCCACTATCTGATTAGTTCTTTCTGTCTGCCCATCCGTCTATGGGTGAAATGTTGTGCTGAAATTTAGCTTGGTGCCTAAAGCTATATGAAGTCCCTTCCAGAATCTAGAAGTGAATCTAGGGTCACGATCTGAGACAATGGACACGGGGACTCCATGTAATCTCACAATTTCTTTTACATATAAAGTTGCTAACACATCAACACTCCAAGTACTCTTAATGGCAAGAAAATGTGCGGACTTAGTCAATCGGTCCACAATGACCCAAATAGCATCGAGTACACCATGAGTTCGGGGCAAACCCATGTGTGGATACCGTTTTTTCGGCGCCCACAAAGAAGAGGGGGCGGGATGAACAGTGGATATGTGTGTAAAGATGGATATGATATGGAGTGTGAAAAGCGGAAAAGACAATAAAACAAAAGGATCGTGATCGCCAGGCACACGAGGGTGCCGAATGGAGATGCACGACGAGGGGTGAGAGTGGAAGAAAGTGATCGCGAGCGTACCTTTTTAGTGGGGAGATTGCGCGGGGGATGATGTGGGTTCTTTCTTCCTCTACGAGCACGGCCGACCGTGGTAGAGGGCGTTTCCTTATTTGATTACCCTCAAAGGAAAGACAAATAGAAGAGACGGATTAGATGGATGTGCAGTATACAAATCCTAAAAATGAATAAAATGACATAAATGAAAGGGGAAGAACACACCTTTTGTGGTGGCTTTTAAACCCCTAAAAATGTGGTGCGTGTGTATGCATGTGTGTGTGCGTATGGGGCGTGTGGAACCCGGAGGAGATGAAATATAAAGGACCACGTGGGGTCTGGAGGAGGTGAAATATAAAGGACCACGTGGGGTCCGGAGGAGGGAAAAAGCGAATAGAGGAGGGGGTGCTTCCCTGGATGCCGGACGGCGTGACGGCGTTGTCGGTTGGGCGACGGAGGACGGAGAGGAGGAAGGAGGGGCAGGTGCTCCGCTCCGGTACGCGTGGGTGGCGAGGAAGAAGACGGCGTCGAGCTCCAAAGGATGAGGACGGCGTCGGTTGGCATGGGAATCCTCCTTGGGCCGGACGACGAGGCGTCGATTCGGTAGGGCTTCGCCGCTCTGGGGATTCCCTCCCTCTCTCTCTCTCTTCTCTCTCCTCTCTCTATTCTCTCAAAAAAGAAAACCCAAAAGCCGAACCGAAGCCCCTGCCCCTGCGACTTCATTTTTATAGGCACTGGAGCAAAATCGCGTTCAGGACAGTAGACGTGATTTAAGGCTTAATCGCGTCTGAGCGGCAGGCCACGATTTAGAAGGTCGGCCGCGCATGGGGAATTGCTGCACCGTCTCTCTTAATCGCGTCTGGGCATGCCGCCACGACTTGAATCGTGGCGGGACGCCCGAACGCGATTAAGACTTGCATGGTTCCGAGGCAACCAACTCACGAATGCGATGTCTGCTGACGTGACATTCCGGACTTGACCTCTCTGAATCGCGTCGTCTGACAAGGACGCGATTATGGGATTTTATCATGATTACGGGCCTGCGCGCGATGACTTTCTGGGCCGCTGTTAGACTCTGAATCGCGTCAGGGATCCAGGACGAGATTTGAAAAGTTGTTCGATGAAAAACGTCCACCATAGCGATCCGCGACCAAACCCCCCGGGGAAGCACCGAGGAAGAATAGACGATATCCAGAAATATTGGGAAAACACTCTTGCGAGGTAAAAGAAGGCCACTTTTGGGCGTTATGGCGCAACTTGAAAATTTGCCCGCGGTGGAGCCAAATTCGCGTGTCAACACCATGATGAAATCCATTCCGATGCTTTCCTACTTCCATTCAGGTATGTCCAGGGATCTAAGTACACCCGCAGGACGACGGTGTTCTGCTTTTACCTGCTGACAGGTGAGGCAATGTTCGGCATGGTCAGCCACCTCACGCTTCATATTGGGCCACCAAAATGACCTTTTCATGTCTTGGTACATTTTGGTTGTGCCTGGGTGAATAGTATATTTAGTCTTGTGGGCTTCATCCATCAATTTCCTCTTCAGCTCTTCATTGTCAGGCACACACGTCCTGGCTTGGAATAATATTCTCCCATCTTCGGTGATAGAGAAATCAGGCCTGTCTGCTATGGTCTCCCTGACTCGGACCAAGAATGGGTCATTAGCCTGTTGCTCTCTGATCTCGTCAAAAATGTCGGATTGAGCTCTAAGGTTAGCAACTATCATCTTATCACTTCTCTGCTCAATGTTCAGATCCAGACTGGCAAATTACTCTAACAATTGCATCTCGCCCATGACTAGACAAGATAAAGAAGCTACTAGCTTCCTACTAAGTGCATCAGCTACTACATTACATTTGCCTGGGTGGTATTGAATGTTGAAATAAAAATCCTTTAAGTACTCCAGCCTTCTTCTTTGTCTCATATTAAGCTCCTTCTGAGAAAATAAGTACTTCAAACTCTTGTGGTCGGAGTAGACAATAAATTGCTCACCATAAAGATAATGCCTCCATATCTTGAGTGCAAATACCACAATAGCTAATTCTAAGTCATGGACAGGATAATTAACTTTATGAGCCTTTAACTGTCTTGATGAATATGTTATCACCTTCTCATTCTGCATTAGCACGCAGCCTAGACCGATTCTAGATGCGTCAGTGTAGACTGAGAATCCTTCGCCCTCGACTGGCAACGCGAGGAAAGGTGTAGATGTCAAACATTGCTTCAGTGTCCGAAAGCTTTTCTCGCACTCCTTGCTCCAGACATAGGGGTTCTCTTTTCACGTAAGGCGAGTAAGAGGTACAGCTATCTTGGAGAAGTCTTTTATGAACGGTTTGTAATAACCAGCCAGTCCAAGAAAGCTTCTTATCTCGGTGACATTAGTCTGTCTCTCCCAGTTAAGTACAGCTTCAACCTTGGAAGGATCGATAGCGATACCATTCTTGGAAATAACCTGGCCTAGGAATGACACCTCCTCGAGCCAGAATTCACACTTGCTCAATTTGGCATAGAGCTTGTTGTCCTGCAAGATCTGTAGAGCGATCCTTAGATGCTCCTCATGCTCTTCCTTGGTCTTAGAGTATATGAGAATATCATTAATAAACACCATGATGAACCTGTCGAGGTATGGCCGATAGATGTTGTTCATTAGTTGCATAAAATCTACAGGAGCATTGATTAGTCCAAAAGGCATGACTACAAATTCATAGTGACCGTACCTGCTCCTGAAAGCCGTCTTGTAAATATCTGCATCTTTAATCCTCATCTGATGATATCCCGATCTAAGGTCAATCTTAGAGAAGTACTCCGCTCCTGATATCTGATCAAACAACTCATCAACACGAGGCAGAGGATATTTTTTCTTGATAGTGAGATGATTCAACTACCTGTAGTCGATGCATAACCTCATGGATCCATCCTTCTTCTTGACAAACAGAGCTGGTGCTCCTCAAGGAGAAGTACTTTGTCTGATAAAACCCTTTTCTAACAACTCCATTAATTATTCTTTCAACTCTTTGAATTCAGTGGGGGACATTCTGTAAGGTTGGCATGATATCGGTGCAGCTCCAGATATGAGATCAATTGAGAAATTTACGTCTCTTTCTGGTGGAATGCCTAGCAGCTCATCGGGAAACACGTCAGGGTATCTTGTACTATATGTATGTCTGATATCTTGGATGCTTTCTTTTCAACCACAATTGCGGCAAGAAATGCCACACAGCCCTTTCTTATCATGTTATGTGCTTTTATAGCAGAGACGAGAGACAAGTTCCTCTTGTGTCTACAGCCTGTGAAGGTTAATTTAGGGAATTCACTAAAGGAGATCTTCCCTCTTCTACAATCCACGATAGCCCCATACGTGGACAGCCAATCTGCTTCCAGAATAACATCATAGCCCTCCATGGGCATACAGATCAAGTCAGCTCTCAGATTGAGATCACCAATCTTAACATCAGCTAATGGAAAGTATTTGTTTAATTGAGCTTTTTCCCCCACTGGTGTAGTGACAGGTAATTCAAATTCCATGGATGTAGGTTTTTCATTTAATGTATCAGCAAATGCTTGTGATATGAACGAATGTGTTGCACCAGTATAAAAAAAAACAAATGCTGATTGAGAAAAGACAGGTAGTGTACCTACCACAACTCCACCTTCCTCGGTGGTTTCCACCTCTTGCTGGGCCTGAAGTCGGCCGGGCTTTCTCTGGCCTGCCAGATGCTTCTCATTCTCCTTAAGCAGAGGGCAGTCGGGTATACGGTGCTCTCGACTCCTGCAACGTAGGCATGCACCTACCTTTCTCCAGCATTCTTCTGCCGTGTGACCTAGCTTGTCACAATGCTTGGGCTTGCTTGGTGCTCCGGATGTCTGTTCCTTCTTTACCATTCTACCTTTGATGCGCTCGGTGAAGTCGGTCGCATCCTCCAGCAATTGTGCTTTCTTCACCATCTCTGGATAAGTCTGGATGTCTAGAGGTGCCAACTGTGTGATATATGCGGGCCTGAGCCCATTAAGAAAGCACTTCGCCTTCATTCTCTCGGTGCTGACCAGATGATTGGCATAACGCGCCAATCGGGAGAACTGAGCTTCATACTCAGCAACAGTGAGATTCCTCTGCTTGAGTGCAGCAAATTCAGAGGCTTTCCTTTCTTGAACTCTTTCTGAAAAATACTTGGAGTTGAAATGCTCCTTGAACTCATCCCATGTGAATTATGCATCGGCCCTGGTGGCCTCAACCGATTCCCACCACGCACGGGCGTCTCGTTCCATCTGAAATGTGGAAAGTAAAAGCTTATCCCCATCTGTGCATTGCATAACATGGAAAATACGTTCAATCTCCTTGAGCCAGTTCTCCGCTTCATCGGGATCAGTAGTCCCATTGAATCGAGGCGGATTTAGATTGAGGAAATTCTTGTGAAATTCTCCGGCTCCTCGGTTATTGTTATTATTAACTCTAGCAGCCTGGAGTAACGCCTGAGTAAGCTGCTGAATTGTGTGTTGCATATCTCGGAGTTGAGCATGCTCCGCTACCACTGTTATGGTTTAAGTTCCTTCAAAAAAAGAATTTTAAATGTAAGATATTGGGTTTGCACTAAGTTTGTGCGTGTATGAGTTTATTTTTATCTTATTACCCTTGGTTCTACCCATCTCACATAGGTACGAAATTTAGACTCTAAGTCAAGGCAAGTTAAACCTAGATCATCCTATACTTAAGAATAACCCAGGCTCTGATACCACACAAAACTGTAACACCCGGACGTGGAATATCGAAGCGGTATTACAGTTATTAAATAGTACAGAGCGAGAAATAAAATGAAAAATCATTGCACAATTGGACTTATGCCAAAAGAAACCCAATTCCATTAATAATCCATCAAATATCTAATGCATTCATCAATCAGAGCCATAACTAGGGCCCAGAGTATGTTATTCAATCCAAACTGATACATATTGACTAAATGACTACTAATCTAACTACCTACTACGCCATGATAGCTGATCGGGTCACTCCTGAGCAACATCCTCATCCCCATCCTCGTGCGTGTGGTACTCGCCATCCGACTCACCTGAACACATGAATTAAAAATGTAGGATGAGCGAATAACACCCAGTAGGACTTAATATCTCATGAGAACAAGCATGCTTTAAATGATTAATGTCTTAAATGGCACGGTAACTAAAGAGTATAGTCATGTAAAGCAAGTAACGATAGCAAGATAATACTAGCACTTGTACAGGGAAAAATAGTACAACGAGAATGATAATGGAATGGCCATGTAACGATAATAGCATGTAACGATAGCACTTGTATAGCACTTGATTGTCATAGATTAATTGTTATAGTATTAAATGGCACTAGATGCATGCCGTACACATCCTGATCATGTAACCCACATGAGGAAATGGCACTCTTCGGGAGCTCTCCCTAGGACCAGATCGGGCCCTATTGCACTAGCATATAGTATTGTTTGTTATTTTAGACAATCAATTGTATGGCCAAATAGAGTACCAAGAATAGATGAGAGTAATAGACAAATAGATAAGAGTATAGAGTGAACATGAATAGATGAGAGTAACGAGAGAGTAGATGAGATAGGGGTATAATCGTAAAATATCGTTAAACCACGATAGTGACAGTTGCATGGAACCAGCAGTCTGGTAGAAGTCACATCCGCCCACTAGCCGTGCCATGAACACATACTAGATGATCCGGCATGATCCCAAGATAAGAGAGTACTCACTAAGGCTGTTTGGATCGTGCTGATCCCTAAAGGTGTAACGGGTTTTAAGGGTACAACCAGCCCGTTGGCTAAGGACGTGCGCCAAAGTCAAGAAGACTTACGGAGGTCTTGACAAGGAGTCCCTGGCCCAGTCGAGAGTATTTCTGAAGGAGAGGTGGTCCATGTCAAGAGAAGGTGTGTAGAAACTAGGGTCCGTCGTGCCTCGAGTGCTCGAAGGTCGAGGGAAACGATCACGATATTCAAACCATGCGATTAAAACGAATACAAGTGTAAATAATTAAATAGGGAAATTTAGTAATTAATTTCACTTAATTACTAGATACGTTATTGAATTATTTAATAGGGTTTAATGGCAAACATGATTGTTAAGTGTGTGCAAGTGTAAGAAATCAAGAGAGCATGTATGATTAGGCACATGACTTTTAAATTAATGAATTCCATGTAATATTGCCCATTAATAATTAATAAGTCGAAATTACTCATGACAGAACTTAATTAGGGGTAAATAGAGTTTATATGGCAAAATAGCAGGGTTATATTGGTAAATTCAAGGTTCTGGTCGCTATACTGCTGTCGCGACAGGGTTCACTGTCGCGTTAAGGTCGCGACATAGGAGCGCGTCACGTTAAGGCAACTGCGTTCAGGTCGCGACGCCAGGCCCGGTTGCTATCTGCTGAACTGGCCACTAGGGTCAAACCGGCCAGGTCGCGACAGGTCGACCCGTCGCGTTCAGAACGCGACGAACCCCTGTGCCGTGACCCCCTCTGAGATCGCGACGGGTCAG
Organism: Colocasia esculenta; assembly: GCA_014218235.1. Taxonomy (NCBI): domain Eukaryota; kingdom Viridiplantae; phylum Streptophyta; class Magnoliopsida; order Alismatales; family Araceae; genus Colocasia; species Colocasia esculenta. The sequence goes on along the minus strand of CM024765.1, from coordinate 14,567,075 downwards.
GCTATCGCGACTTCAGAAGGCTGCCCAACACCCAGAAAAGCGATTTGCCCTTTTCCAAGTAGGGTTCCACCCTTCCAACCATGCTACAGACTACTTCAAAAATTGATATAAAATCTCACAGTGTTCCAAAAACCATGAATCTAGTTTTAATCGAAAGAGGACATGGAGATCTAATAGTGGGCATGTTTAATTAGAAAACAAATATGGGCAAGGCATGCTTTGAATAGGTTGATCTTCAGTAACCTAAACATGTACAGTCGAGAAACATTGATTTAATTGGCAACGAATACAAGAAAGAAATTAGGGAAAATAGAGGCGCTTGAAAGATAAGAACATGTAGTATTTATGAGAATATTTATAGGACATGGGATCAAGTACATGCGAGGATTGCAAGCAAACTTTAGGGTTCGGGTACAAGATGATGATAGGGATTGATACATTTAATACTCCTTCATGGAGCCACGAAAAATAGGGAAATCATAGGGCTTTCAAAGAGGATCATGTGGGCTACCTAGGGTTATATTTACATGATTTGTGCTTGAGAGATTGCCTACCTTTTCTCATTGATAAGAAATCCTAGGTTTTTGATGAAGAACGAGATGAAATCCCCTATGTCCAAGCTTCCTTCTCCTTGCTCCTTCGTTCTTCAGCCTTCCCCTTCGTCTCCCAGAGTTCCAACAGCGTTCTAAGGGTTGAGAGTGCCAAATTAGGGTTGTATTGGGTGGCTACAAGAGTCCTCCCTTCTAAAAACTCTTCCTTTCCTTAAAATTTTGAATTTCCCTAATTATCACCTTCCCTCCTAGAAATTATCTCCTATTTAGGGTGGAGGAGAGGCCAATTGCGTGGGAAGAAGTGTTAGGGTAAGGTTAGGACTCCTTTTAGGATAGATTTAGGCTATTTAATAATTATCTCACCCCTTTACTATTTATCATTAATTTTTATTGCGAATTTTACTTATTTAGCTCCCATCCAATGATGGGCTCTCCACATTTGGGCCCACTCTTTCATATTTGGGCCATTAATACAATCCACTCCTAATTTTGGTGAATGGGTATTGATTTCATTCCCTTTTATTTCGATTATTCTCCCGTTATTCTATTTAAATATATTTATCTCATTTATTTAATTAAAATTTTATTTTATTTGGGATTTAAAAATCCAGGTTGTTACACTGAGCCTGCCACAACAAATAATATAAGCAATATAATAGCAACATAGCAATCATATATTTAATAGAAACATACTACTTCTATCTAACAATTCTAACTTGAGCCTCCAACTGAGCTTGAAGTGCACCCTTAGTGTGTGCCTGAGTCTGCATAGCCAGCACTAGGCCTTGCATGAACACACCATAATCCACAAGCAACGGTGGAGGAAGAACTGTAGGACCATGTGGTGTTGGGGCCTGCTGCTCACCCCTATCCTCATGTCTCTGCTCGTCATCTTGAGCATAAGCACCATGCCTACCACGAGAAGCCATAGCCTGTAAAACAATTAATCTAGTTAGAAACTAAGTGATTAGCCCTAACCATTCTCTTAGCTATCTTTCATTCATTATTAAATATTTTCTACATATATGGATAAATTCTATAAAGACTTAGCATATTATGAAGATGATGGTATATTTATGTACATTCTCAACCTTGGCGCTCTGATACCAATCTCTGTAACGACCCTCTTTATACCGGTACGATTATACCAATCCACGTCGGTACAAAGGGCGTCATTACAGTGGGACATTTACCCAACACTTAACACTAGATTGAGATGTACATAAATATTACAAGATTACAGCGGAATAAATAAATAATCTCATTCTCATTCCATCATCATCATCAAATATCCACAGTCTAGATAGCAATAAAAGAAATGCAAGTGTCCACATTATTACAACTTCAAAATAAGTACATTGTCCAAATGAATTACACACTTTTATTGATTACATACTATGAAAATACAAGTAACAATGTAGAAGTCTCCACAAAAGTAGCTACTCCTCTCGCTCGGAGTCACTCCTAACTATGTCCTCCTCAAAAGTGGAGACATCTGTCACACCTGTACGCCGAAGCAAGAATGAGTCTAAAGAGACCCAGCAAGCAATCTAAGAACAACACTCTTACACATATCACATACACATGCTAGTTTTCTTTTGTATTTAGGAATCAACATGGTACATGCTTCATGTTACTTTAACAACTAAATATAAAACCCATAGCATGCTTTCTACACATTCTATTCAACATGGTACAAGGATCTAAATCATATTCAAATCATTTTACAACTATACCCAATTAAAGCATGGTATTATGTACAAGGTAAATAATATGCCTAGTATGATATATAATCATTTTCTCATGCATTTATCACACTTATACACACATTTTGCTTGCTATTTCGACATGAATTAAATACAATCACACGGGTTTACATTTATTCACATGCTAACTCATTCACATAACAATTTCACTCTCATACTTCACATTTTCACAATTCACATGTTCACATGCACATATTCACATGTTTACCCTTAATTGTCGGGACACATAGTCCAAACCACCACTAGAAGGACACACATATACACATACACATACCCGTCACCTAGGCAACACAGTGACAAATCTTGGTTAACTGTGCAGAACCGGGAGAAGCACTCTCCACCCTAACCAGTGGTACTTGTCTACCTCCAGGATTTCATCCTAATGCCCATAGGATATCACACACATTGAACCTTCCCGTAGGGACTTTACTACAGTACGGTTCCACAGCCCTCTATGGTAGCAGTGTCACTAACGGCACAATTTACACATTGTAATATTATAACATTGTCACATTATCACATGCACTTTTAACATATTTACATACAGCTTTAAGTAACTACACATGCTTCAGTTTATCCAACATAATGTTACTGTTTCACAGTGTTAATCAGATCATAACACCATCCTAATCATGCTGCTAACCGTTGAATTATACATAATTAAACTTAACATGCTCAATATGGTCATTCTCTCCTATTAAATTAACAACAACACCTACTGTTATCAAAATAGTGTAAAATGTTTATCACAGGTTCTAAACAGATAACATGTCATATACTCAATTTTTCAGATTTTTTGGATCTGCAACACGATTATAGCAATTTAACCAAATTTCAGGCATATTTATCACTAAATTCACTTAAGCAGGTTTCACAGGAAAACAGTCATACACCACAGTGCCAATACTGAAGACAGTCATCATATGATCGTAAAAAGTTTGTGAAACATTAATACATCATGAATCTAATTAATCAGGAATTACCAAGATCAAATCATGCCCATTATTCCATTACAGAAATTCTAATAAATAATACAATTTACAAAAATTTGACCCATCCTCATGGCATGATCTCCTGACTGTACTTGACTAAACATAAATCTAATAGCATGCACAGACAACCACAAATCTGAACATAATCACACAGATATAAAATTAGGGTTCTGTGAGAAACAGATGAACTTGGCGGCAAGGGGGTTGCCGCCAACAGGGTTAACTGCACACGATGTTGCCGCTAACTCAGGATCTTAATGGCAGCAAGATAGCCGTTAAGTTCCTATCTACAGAAATGCAGACTGAATGCATAAATCTTGATGAATGGTGGTTCTAGGACACGAGGAAAAATCTCATAAATTCCTAGGACCTAATGGACATGGGTTGGGATGTAACCCCTAGATCGCTTGCCTCAGAAAAATTTCTAGATTGGACTAATTTTTCCAAAGAAGCTCTCCTCGGCCAAGCCAAGAAGACCCACAAAACGCCTCCCGAATTTGGTCTTTGAGTTGATGCAGGTCTATCTCTGAAGTCGGGGAAGATCCACCAATGCTAGGAACTCGTTCCAGTCGATGTAGATCACCAGTAGGAACTCTCAATCGCCAGATCAATGTGCACAAAGATCAGTTTTTCACCACAAAAAACCCTAGGTTCTCCTTTCGGCGAAAAGACCTAACTTGGTCGAATCAAGGTGTTTTTATAAGGCCAAGGGGGTTGGGTACGCATTAGATAGGATTTCCTACCGTTGGGAGGTAGTTTCCAAAATCAGAACCAAAGGAAACACAACCGTTTCCAGATCTGAAACTGCAACAATTTTTGGGAAATAGACGGTCACATTGTTTCCGTTTACTAGGAATTGACGTCCATCGATCTGGACGTCGACTCCCAATAAATGTCCACACATGTTGACGTTAATTGGCCTCTCGGCCAGAACACAGAAAACAAATATACATGCATTCACCTTATAGTTTACTTACTCTATACATCATATTATTTAAATACAAGATGTACAATGTAAATAAAACAATATGTACACAAGTAAACACATATATACATATGCACAACATCATTTGAATACAATATGTACAGAAATAAATATATATATATACATATGCACATAATTATATACACAAAGCAACTAATCACCATATGACAAAGTCTAAATAAAAGAACAAAGTTCGAGGGCCTTACAACTATTACATCCTGAAGCTTTGTTCGCAGTCCTCGAATAAAATACTCCACCATCATAATGTTATCAGTAACCACATATAGAGCATATCTACTCAACGCCATGAACCTCATCTGATACTCTGACACTGACAAGTTCCCTTGCTGCAATGTCCGGAACTGCTCCCTTTTGGCCTGCTGTATCTGAACTAGGAAGAAAGTATCATTGAATACCTCCAAGAACTCTGGCCAGGTAATGGTATCCTCTATCCTCCATACAAACGCCGTCTACATCTTCAATCACCACCATTCTTGTGTAAATCCACGCAACTGATAGGTAGCTAGTATCACCCTATCAGCTTGTGGACACCTCATAATAACAAAAACTCTCTCTACCTCATGCACCCAGTGCTCTGTTGTGTCGAGATTCGGACCTCCTGAATATGTGAGTGGCTGCAACCGCAGAAACCTCTCACTAGTGTTGTAGGCTCCTCCACACTGACTACCCATGCTGGTACTACAGGAAGTACAGGTACAACGGGCAGTACCTCAACTATTGGTGGTGGTGGGGGTTGTGCCACTGGTACTGCCTCCTGCACAATCGGCGGTACCTCTACTGCTGGCTGTACTGGTGCCTGGTGATCTAGTCTGGTATGGATTTCTGTGAGGCTTTCCCATATCCTTTCTATCATCTGATGCGTAGTCTCCTCAGGCTCATCTCCACCTCCTCCCCAATCTCTCTTGTCTGCCATTTTTAATCCTACACAAACATCATTCCAACCACATAACATACAAACAAATCAATACAAAAACCAAGGCCAACTACCAGTAGTGGACTAAAGTAGAGACCAGGCTATGTAAACTTTTGATTCCTTTATATTCACACAATCGTTGCTCTGATACAAATTGTGTCAGTCCTCGTCGTTCACACTCGTTAACCTAATAATGAGCTTAACCTGACTCTGTCTCCCGCGAACGAGCCATAGCCTCGCAAGGGATATCAATCACACGAGTCCGTAGAAATATAAAGGAAACATCTCAAATATATATATGATCGCACATCTCACAAATATTTACATGAAATATACATAGCCAGTTCTCAACTACAGTCAAATATAGAGTACAGTAACCTGGGGATACCCCAAGGAGAACAAAAGGCAAAGATCACACTGTTGGTGGTGAGGGCCCAACTCCGCTACGATGCGGCTCTGAACTAGACTATCATGCCCCGACGCGGAATATCGGAACGTGAGGCAGTTGCAAGTGAACGGGTACAGAGCTTATAATAGACATCAAACCATTGGACAAAGAATAAATACTAAAGCAAATGCATCTCATTGAAAATTCCTCAAATGTCTATTACAACCACAAATATCAGAGCCATTCTATAGGGCCCAATTACATTGAATAAAAGTAAAAGACTAAGATCAGACTCTAACATAATACTAAGACGCCAGGGTACTCTTGACTTCACTCTTGGTCATTCCCGTCCTCTTGAGTGTAAGTATCTTCCTCGGTCTCACCTGAGAGCACATGACAAATAACGCAGGGTGAGAGATAACACCCAGTAGGACTTAAATCTCATGATCAGGCATGCTTTAAATGATTAATGTATTAAAGAGCAGAGTAACTAATGATAGAGAGCGAGAGAGTCAAGTAACATACGAGATAGCATGATAGCATGTGATTGAAATAGCACAAGTTTCCAAATATAGCACAGAGCAGGATGGCCATAGAACAAATAGCACAATGTATAACAATAGCACAACGAGTATAGTATAGCACTTTGATTGTCATTTAGATAGTCGAGATAGATAGCACTTGAGTGTAATGCCAAACACTCTGGTCAATTAACTCCCGCAGGCAAATAACACTTTTGGGCGCACCTCCAAGGACCAGACCGGGCTCTTTATATATTGCTAGGCATTAGTTATATTGTTTATCTTTAGACAATCAATCAATGGCCAATAAATAGGTGAGAGTACTAGATGAATAGACGAGATAGTAGAGAGAGTGTGAATAGATGAGCGAGTAGAGTAAAGATGAGAACTAGAGGTCATTTCACATGAAACGTCGAGTAAACGGGCGATAGTAGTAGTTGCACAACACGCGCAATTGGTATTGGTAGTCAGGTGGAATTCACTATCCTTCCACTGGCCATGTTATGCACAAGTCTAGAGGTCCGACGTGATTCAAGATAAGAGCGAGAGTGTGATGGAACACCTCGTCCAAGTCCGTTAAACCGGTAACATACTTGATCCGAGTCCGTCTCCCGCGAACGGGCCGGAGCCTCGCAAGGGATACCACTCCATAGTCCGTGTAAACATAAAGGAACACACCATTTCATATATATATATATTTAACAAGTTTACATAGCCATATCTCCAAGAAAAGAAAAGAAAGTACAAGAGCCTGGGCATACCCCGAGGTACAACTGAAGAAAGTAGACAAACTAGCTACACTACACTGCTGAGGGTGCTGACCCTGCACCGCTACGGCGCGGCTCCGAACTGGACGACGGCCGAGAAACATCCTCCTCGCCCTCACCTGTGGGGGTAGGGGTGAGCCTCGCTAGTCACTGGCTCAGTAGGGAACTCCCCCAACACCGAGCAAACCAAAAACACAGGTACGAAGGCAGTAAATTATACTAGCAGTTTATAGAATAGCTAAGCAGGATATTAAAGCTGTAAATATACTCACCGTCTGCCGACTATGTAAAGGAATTTTAATAAATAAACTACAAAACCATACAGGTATACAAGCTAAAGTAGAGTCCGCCACATTCGAGCTACGTGAACTGGTTCGCGACACCAGTGACTCACTCGGACAACACACACAAGTCTACCTCTCAGTCTCGCAGCCACGGACGAAAGGTCCAGCTGCCGCTCCACGTGAAAAGGTCAAGCAACTGTGGAGACCAACTAAACACCACCACCTGCGGACCACACGGTCGCAGGCCCATGCCTGGCACCTCTAGAGACCCTGGCCTGGGCTCGCTAGAGTGAGGCACTAGAGAAGGACTAGCTGGGGACCAGTGTCGACTACTGGTGTCCGTACCCCCAACTACGAGCGCGCTACAAGTGACTAAAAACAAACACTAGAGTCACTGTCCCACTGTCGTCTTTCCCTCAGCCGTACGTACAACTCAAGCAAAAGAGTGAGGGTGTCCAGGTCAGATGACACAGACCTCGACGGCACAACACAAGTACCGGGACAAAGCCCCGAGCTAACAGCCTAGCTCACAGAGAACCTGGGGCACCCAACTGGAGAGGTAACTACGGTAGGCGTCGCACTACTCACCACGTACACAAAACTACGTGCACGTCACACAAACCACGTGAAGACTCACGTAAACCGCGTGCACTAGTAGTCCATTACACCGCTCGATATCGTTAAATATTCAATATAACAACATTTAAATAAAAGCATGCTGGCGGCAACATCGACTGCCGTCAATGAGATATAAACGACAAGGTATCTGGCCGTCAATCTCCAGCTAAAGAACCTGGCGTCAATCGATATTGACGCCAAGATCCTCGGCTATCAGCTTCACAAAAACCCTGGGTTGATACCTCAGGTATTCTCAGCCTTAAAATCAATAGAAAAAAATACAAGGAAACACTTCCTCTAACGTGCATGAATCCTAATCAAATCGAAACAACATGTTTCACTCGTTAAATTGCTCAAACCACCCATTAACCTCACATGGAGTACCTTTACCCAAAAACATAATTAACATGTAGATTCATACGTTCCAGATGTATTATCACAACCTGAAGGAACTAAAGAGATCATTCCCTACCTCAAGACGCACTTAAACTTCGTAAATTCTCCCGATTCGCACCAAACCCTCCGTGAGCTCCTACGGAGATTACACCTCGCTCCGGCGTTTCCTTGGCCGATTCGTCACCACCTCATGTTCCACGATCCCCCAACCAGTCTTCTGCAACCATTGGAAGCAGTGGGAAAGCAAGGGTGTGAAAAATAGGGCGAGGGAGAGGGAAAACGAAGTGAGGAAACTGTCCTCGGGTAGACCTATATTCTGCAAGTCGCACAGGTTGGCGTCAACCCTGATGTCGTTTAGAGAACCGTCACAGTAAACGTCCAGAAGGCCTGCCGTTAAGTTCATAAGGTTGGCCTCACCTTTGATGGATGCCAAACCAGTCAACGACCACACCTGGCCGTCAACCCCTAATCAGCTACAGCAAGTCCTATCTTGTTTCAGGACCAAACCTGCACCAACCCTGTGCACACCACACACATCCAAACCACACTGGCCACCACAACTATTACACACATGATCCATAAGGATCCGAATAACACGCGACGTTACATTACTATCATCTAAAAATAAATTTCGACCTCGAAATTCATAACACAACTCAAATACAAACAACTTTAACATATACATTTTTACAAATACTGTCATCTAAAAAGAAGCATAAAACTTCACTCAAACAAATAAGGATACCCTTTAGCCATCTCCTCGGCTAACTCCCAGGTATCCTCACCACCCAACCTATTTTCCCATCGCACTTTAACTAGCTCGATTTCTTTATTTCTCAGTTTCTTTGTTTTTAGATCAGTGATCTGTACCGGATACTCTGGCATGGTCATATCCGGCCTTAGGTCACCATCTTGATAACTGATTATTTGAGCTGGATCTTCAATACTCTTTCTTAACATAGAAACATGAAATATATCATGGACATCCGCAAAATCTACTGGCAAATCTAACCTATAAGTTGTTTCTCTAATTCTTTCAATTACCTGGAAAGGTCCCACTTACCTTGGGCTCAATTTTCCAGTTATGCCAAACCTCATAATACCTTTACTCAGGGAAACTATCAAGAAAACAAAATCTCTCACTTCAAACTGAAGTGGTCTCCTCCGGTTATCTGCATAACTCTTTTGCCTGCTTTGAGCTGCTTGCAATTTTTCTTTAATAAGCTTTACTACTTCTATGGTTTGCTGAATCAATTCAAGACCCACTAACTGCCTTTCTCCCACTTCATGCCAGTTCAATGGGGTTCTACATGGCCTTCCATATAAAGCTTCATACGGTGCCATCCCAAGACTGGTATGATAACTATTATTATAGGCAAACTCAACCATTCCCAAATGATGCTCCCAGTTACCTCCCCAAACTAAACAACAAGCTCGCAACATGTCTTCAATCGTCTGAATAGTCCTCTCTGTTTGGCCATCTGTCTGGGGATGATAAGCGGAGCTATATCTCAGCTCAGTGTCAATTACCTTTTGCAAACTTCTCCAGAAACCAGAAGTAAATCTTGGATCTCTATGAGACACGATAGTCTTCGGAATACCATGCAGTGGAACAATTCTATCAACATAAATCTTTGCTAATCTGTCCACTGTCCAAGACATACTTACTGCCACTAATCTGCACACCTTGGTCAATCTGTCAACAAATACCCATATTCCATTATGTCCCGAAGCTGTTCTTGGTAAGCATGCCACGAAGTCCATGGCAATATCATCCCATTTCCACTGTGGAATGGGTAACGGTTGCAATAAACCTCCAGGCTTCTGATGTTCTGCTTTAATCTGTTGACAGATAGCACACCTTGCAACAAATTCTACTATTTCCTTTTTCATATGAGACCACCAGAAATATTTCTTTAAATCCTGGTACATTTTAGTACTACCTAGATGAATAGTGTACCTGGATTTATGAGCCTCTTCTAATACTCGCTGCTTAACCTCCCTCTCTGCTGGAACAAACAACCTGCCTCTGAGCCTAACCACACAATTATCATCAATGGTAACTCCTTCCATTTTCACAATTTCAGCTAAATTTGCATCGGCTTTTTGAGCTTCTAAAATTTGCCAATATAATGACGGTTCTATAGTACTAGCAGCTAGTACTGCCCGTCGCTGACTACTTGGCACATACAAGGAGTTCTCCATTATTTCTTCATATAACTTCCATTATTTTATCATCATCTGGCTCAAATATGCCTTTCTGCTCAAGGCATCCGCTACAACATTGGCCTTACCTGGATGGTAAGCTAAACTAAAATCATAATTTTTTAGATATTCCATCCATCTACGTTGACGGAGATTTAAATCCTTCTGCGAGAAGATATACTTCAAACTTTTATGATCTGTAAAGATCTCAAATCTCTCGCCATACAGATAATGCCTCCACATTTTTAAGGCAAACACGACTGCTGCCAATTCCAAATCATGAGTGGGGTAATTCTCTTCTGCCGGCTTCAATTGCCTGGACGCATAAGCTATTACTTTGCCATGCTGCATAAGTACTGCACCAAGTCCTCTCCTTGAAGCATCTGTATATACCACAAAACCACCACTTCCTGCCGATAATGCCAATATGGGTGCTGTTGTAAGTCTTTTCTTCTATTCCATAAAATTTTTCTGACATTCACCGGACCACACATATGGCACACCTTTTCTGGTCAATCTGGTCATAGGTGCCGTAATCTTAGAAAAATCTTGTATGAAGCGCCTATAATAACCTGCCAATCCCAGAAAACTTCTAATCTCAGTGATTGACTTAGGCACTTCCCATTTCATCATTGCTTCCACTTTACTTGAGTCCACTGCCACTCCTTTAGCTGAGATGACATGACCCAGAAATTGAATTTCTTTCAGCCAAAATTCGCACTTACTGAATTTGGCAAACAATTGATTATCCCTTAACAACTGCAGGGTAAACCTCAAATGAGATGCATGCTCCTCTTCGGATGCTGAATAAATCAGAATATCATCTATAAAGACCACAATGAATTGGTCTAAATACGGATGAAAAATTCTATTCATCAGATCCATAAAACTTGCAGGAGCATTGGTCAGCCCAAATGGCATGACCACAAATTCATAGTGACCATATCTGGTTCTGAATGTTGTTTTATCTATATCCTCCTCCTTGATTCTCAACTGATGATATCCAGATCTCAAATCAATTTTAGAAAATACATTTGCTGATTGTAACTGATCAAACAGATCATCTATCCTCGGCAATGGGTATTTATTCTTAATGGTCACATCATTCAACTTCATGTAAACAAAACACATACGAAAACTTCCATATTTCTTTTTCACAAACAACACCAGTGCTCCCCACGGGGAATGACTCGGCCTAATGAACCCTTTCTGCAACAGCTCTTCTAATTGCTTTTTCAATTCTTTAAGTTCTGCTGGTGCCATCCAATATGGAGCTTTAGAAATCGGCATGGTACCTGGCAGCAACTCAATGGTAAAGTCCACCTCTCTATGTGGAGCTAAACCAGGCAAATCTTAAGGAAAAACATCAGCAAATTCTCTAACCACGAGAACTGCTTCCACTGACTGACTAGCTTCTACCAGACTCACTGAGGCTAAATAAGCCACACATCCAGCATTTATCAACTTTCTAGCTCTAATTGCAGAAATTAGAAACTTAGAGGTATAAAAAGGCATACCTTGATATTCAAATACTGCACCATTAGGATGACAAAACTTGATCCTCTTCTTTCTGCAATCTAGCATTGCTCCATAAGTCTCAAGCCAATCCATACCCAAAATAATATCATAATCTGTCAACTGCAGGCATACAACCGACCCGGCATCCGGTTCCCTTCAATCATAACAGGAGCTTCATCTATATAGCTCGAAGTGAGCATAAACTCACCCAAGGGAACCTCCACTACCAACTCACAAGACTTTTCTTCTAAAGGATGAACCATATAATCCAGGAATTCTTCGGAAAGAAAGATGAGAGGCACCCGAATCAAATAAAACTCTTGCTGAATAATCATAAAGGGGTATAGTACCTTCTATCATATTTGATGCCTCCGTCTGGGCTCGGGTGATAGCCATAACCCGGCCCCTTCCCCGCTGCTGCGGTACTCCTCTGCCACGCTGCGGCTGCTGCTGCTGCTGCACACCTCTTCCATACCCATATTCTCTCAGATAGGGGCAATTGCGGATCAAATGCCCTGGCTGATTGCAGTTATAACATCTATACCCTGGTGGAATAATGGGCTCTCTGGCAGTACTCTGCTATGACTCCTCCACCTCTGGCCTACCACGACCTTGCTGAAATTACTGTCGACCTCCCCATCCTCTTCCTTTACCTTTAAATGCTTGTTTCAATTTCTGGCCCCACTTACCAAAGCCTGATGAAGAAGGTCCTGCTGGTGCTTTACCTTTACTCACACCCACTGACTGCTGCGGTAGCCGAAAACTACCTGAATCTGACTCGCCCACCTGACGAGTTCTAATAGACCTTTCCAACGTAGCTGCCCTCTGAGCTGCTTCTTCCACTGTTTTACACATAAGTGGCACTATTGCATTATGCAATTCTACTCTTAAACCCTGAAAAATATTCAACCATCATATTATTATCCGATACTACATAAGGCGCATATCGACTGAGTGCCATAAATTGCATCTGGTACTCTAAAACTGAAGAGTTACCTTGCTGGAGTGTCCGAAACTGCTCTCTCTTCACTTGCTGCACTTGAATCGGAAAGAATGTATCGTTAAATACATTAAGAAATTCCGGCCAAGTGATAGTCTCTTCTGTCCTGCCTGAAAAGGTGGTCTGCATCTTCAATCGCCACCATTCCAGTGCAAAACCCCGCAACTGATAGGCAGCTAGCACAACTCTATCTGTTGTCAGACACCTCATGGTCGCAAAGACCCTCTCAATCTCATAGACCCAGTGTTCAGCTGTTTCTGGATTCGGCCCTCCTGAGTAAGTAGGCGGCTGCAATCTCAGAAACTTCTCAACTTGCATCACTGGTTCTTCTACTATTAACACTGATGGTGGTGGTGGCAAGGGTGCTACAAAAGGCACCTCCACTTCTGGTGTGACGGTTCTCGCCAATCAGACCCGCTAACCTGATAGCAAGCCTGACTCGAGTCCGCCTCCCGCGAACGGGCCGAAGCCTCGCAAGGGATATCAAACCACGAGTCCGTAGAAATATAGAGGAATCAACTCAAACATTCATAAGATCTGTCAATCTCACAAATATTTACATGTAATATACCTAGCCATAGCACAACTGTAGCCAAACTGCAACAGAACCTAGGGCATACCCCGAGGTGCACAACAGTAAAGTAGAATTACACTGCTGGTGGTGCAGACCCTCCACTGGACGACGGACGTGAAATCTCCGGATCTCCCTCACCTGGTAGGAGGTAGGGGTGAGCCTCACATGTCACTGGCTCAGTAGGGAAACTCCCTAGAAACTGAGCAAACCAACACAAGTAGCAAGGCAGAAGGTGCTACACTAACAATTTATAATATATATCAAGCAGGATATAAAACTGTAAGTACATCTTACCATTTGCCGCTAAACAGGGATCAACGTAATTAAATAAACGGCAACACCAAACAAGTGTACGAGCTACTGTAGAGAAAACGCCACACTCGAGCCACGTCAACTGGTTCGCGACACCAGTTACTGACCCGAACAAACCACACAGGACCACCTCTCAGTCTCGCAGCCACGGACGAAAGGTCCAGCTGCCGCTCCACTAAACAAGTACAAGAACTGTGGAGTCCAACTAAACCACCACAACCTGCAGGTCACACACCACGCAGGCCCATGCCTAACACCTTTAGGGACTCCGGCCCGAGCTCCCTAAAGTGAGGCACTGGAAAACAGGACTAGCTGGGGTCCAGTACGTCTACTGGTGTCCGTCTCCCCCAACTACGAGCGCGCTACAAGCGACAACACAACCAACTCTCTAGTCGTTGTCCCACTGCCGTCTTTCCCTCAGCCGGACGTACTACTCAACACAAGAGTGAGGGTGTCCAGGAAGACGACAAGACCTCGTCGGTATCTAGTACCGGGACAAGCCCCGAGCACTCACGTGTCTGGCTCACACAAAACCTGGGGCTCCCAACTGAAGAGGTATCCACGGAAGGCGTCAAACTACACACTACGTACACAGAAACCACGTGCGCAACGCTCAAGCCACGTGAAACCCTCTCGTAAACCGTGAACAACAAGTAAACCACACACCACACGCTCCCCGAGCGTAGAGAGTGCCAATGCACCTCTTTCTATCATCACAAAACATAAACCATGCTGAACAAATAACCATACAGTTATATCTAAGCTCGAATGACAACATTCGGCTGCTGTCGCGGCGGCGCGATAGACCGCCTTCATAACGCGACAGCTCGCGGTGTCGCGACCTGATCGCGGCTCTCCGTGCGACCGCGATAGCAGGTGCGAACCCTGCTCCGAAATCCCTCATCCGGATCACCCCAAACTCATTAAAACCTAAAGTTTCAATCCATTTTCATGCTTTAATGTGTTCCTACACATGCTATCTATGTTTTAGAAAGCAGGAAACACACTAACCACTTCACATGGGAGATCCACAGATCAAAACTTAGGAAATCTCCCTACCTTCGCGAAGAACACGAAGAACGAAGCCCGTACGAGGTTCCCTCCACTCCACGCAACGTCCTCGCGGTGGAAACTCGTCGAACCGAGCTCTAGCAAGCCAAATCACCGAAAATCCCACAGCAAAACCCCTTGGCCGAACAGAGCTTTCATCTACTCTGTTCTGCTAGGGTTACTTAAAAACACAACGCAGGTGAGAACGCGACACTCTGCACGACCGCGATCTCATCGCGACGCTCAAGACTGTCGCCTTAATCCGTTGACGACACCCGATCACTTAAAATGGCGGTTTCATTAACGCGACTCTACTGACTGTCGCGATCATATCGCGACACTCCTCACTGTCGTGATCCCATCGCGACCCTCCAAACGACCGCGTTAGCAACGAGAAACAGAGAATGCTTTGGCAAAACTTCAAAACTTGCGGAAATCACCTGCCACACACATGTCATCGGCCATACACTGGCCTCCACGTCCACACAAGAACGATCCGAACGGTCGGAACGTTACACCTGGTGGTGGCGGAACTGGTACAGTCTCTCCATCCCCAGGTGGCACGGCAACTGGTGGTACCGGCGCTTGCTGATACATCCTCCTCCAAATATCGGTGAGGCTCTCCCAGATCCTCTCTATCATACGCTGAGTGCTCTCTTCTGGATCATCTCCTCCACCACCCCAATCTCTTCTATCAGCCATTTCAAATTTCTATATAAATAAAACACCAAACAAAAACAAAACAACAAATTATCAGAAACCAGGGCCCCTACCAGCAGTGTACAAAGACCGAAATAAGGCTATGTATCTTTCTAATTCCCTTATATTATCACGGACCTTGCTCTGATACCAACTGTGACGGAACACCTCGTCCAAGTCCGTTAAACCGGTAACGTACTTGATCCGAGTCCGTCTCCCACGAACGGGCCGGAGCCTCGCAAGGGATACCACTCCATAGTCCGTGTAAACATAAAGGAACACACCATTTCATATATATATATTTCACAAGTTTACATAGCCATGTCTCCAAGAAAAGAAAAGAAAGTACAAGAGCCTGGGGCATACCCCGAGGTACAACTGAAGAAAGTAGACAAACTAGCTACACTACACTGCTGGGGGTGCTGACCCTGCACTGCTACAGCGCGGCTCCGAACTGGACGACGGCCAAGAAACGTCATCCTCGCCCTCACCTGTGGGGGTAGGGGTGAGCCTCGCTAGTCACTGGCTCAGTAGGGAACTCCCCCAACACCAAGCAAACCAAAAACACAGGTACGAAGGCAGTAAATTATACTAGCAGTTTATAGAATAGCTAAGCAAGATATTAAAGCTGTAAATATACTCACCGTCTGCCGACTATGTAAAGGAATTTTAATAAATAAACAGCAAAACCATACAGGTATACGAGCTAAAGTAGAGTCTGCCACACTCGAGCCACGTGAACTGGTTCGCGACACCAGTGACTGACTCGGACAACACACACAAGTCTACCTCTCAGTCTCGCAGGCACGGACGAAAGGTCCAGCTGCCGCTCCACGTGAAAAGGTCAAGCAACTGTGGAGACCAACTAAACACCACCACCTGCGGACCACACGGTCGCAGGCCCATGCCTGGCACCTCTAGAGACCCTGGCCTGGGCTCGCTAGAGTGAGGTACTGGAGAAGGAATAGCTGGGGACTAGTGTAGACTACTGGTGTCCGTACCCCCAACTACGAGCGCGCTACAAGTGACTAAAAACAAACACTAGAGTCACTGTCCCACTGTCGTCTTTCCCTTAGCCAGATGTACAACTCAAGCAAAAGAGTGAGGGTGTCTAGGTCAGACGACACAGACATCGACGGCACAACACAAGTACCGGGACAAAGCCCCGAGCTAACAGCCTGGCTCACAGAGAACCTGGGGCACCCAACTGGAGAGGTAACTACGGTGGGCGTCGCACTACTCGCCACGTACACAAAACTACGTGCACGTCACACAAACCACGTGAAGACTCACGTAAACCGCGTGCACTAGTAGTCCATTACACCGCTCGATATCGTTAAATATTCAATATAACAACATTTAAATAAAAGCATGCTGGCGGCAACATCAACTGCCGTCGATAAGATATAAACGACAAGGTATCTGGCCGTCAATCTCCAGCTGAAGAACCTGGCGTCCATCGATATTGACGCCAAGATCCTCGGCTATCAGCTTCACAAAAACCCTGGGCTGATACCTCAGGTATTCTCAGCCTTAAAATCAATAGAAAAAAATACAAGGAAACACTTCCTCTAACATGCATGAATCCTAATCAAATCGAAACAACATGTTTCACTCGTTAAATTGCTCAAACCACCCATTAACCCCACATGGAGTACCTTTACCCAAAAACATAATTAACATGCAGATTCATGCATTCCAGATGTATTATCACAACCTGAAGGAACTAAAGGGATCATTCCCTACCTCAAGATGCACTTAAACTTCCTAAATTCTCCCGATTCGCACCAAACCCTCCGCGAGCTCCTACGGAGATTACACCTCGCTCTGGCGTTTCCTTGGCCGATTCGTCACCACCTCACGTTCCACGATCCCCCAACCAGTCTTCTGCAACCATTGGAAGCAGTGGGAAAGCAAGGGTGTGAAAATAGGGCGAGGGAGAGGGAAAACGGAGTGAGGAAACTGTCCTCGGGTAGACCTATATTCGGCAGGTCGCAAAGGTTGGCGTCAACCCTGATGTCGTTTAGAGAACCATCACAATAAACGTCCAGAAGGCCTGCCGTTAAGTTCATAAGGTTGGCTTCACCTTTGATGGACGCCAAACCAGTCAACGACCACACCTGGCCTTCAACCCCTAATCAGCTATAGCAGGTCCTATCTTGTTTGAGGACCAAACCTGCACCAACCCTGCGCACACCACACACATCCAAACCACACTAGCCTCATAATTGCCACCACAACCATTACACACACGATCCATAAGGATTCGAATAACACGCGACGTTACAGAGAGAGCATTCTAAGGCCGTTTGAATCTTATTGATCCCTAAAGGGTATCATAGGTTTTAGGGTACAATCAACTCGTCGACCATGTGGGAATCCATGGAAAGAGGAGTCTTACAGAGGCCTTGAACAAGGATTCACTAGTCTGGCAGAAGGAATGTCCGATGGAGAGTTTGTCCAAGTCAAGAGAAAGTGTATATATAGAAACAAGTGCTCGACGTTCCAGAGGAATTCTAGAACAGTGGAGCGTCGGTAACGGTATTCCCATAACATCGCGAGAAACGAAGACAAGTCCATTAAAAATTAGGGTAATGTAATATACATTATTGAAGTAATTTACCAGATATATTATGAGGTATTTTCATGTCAAGTCAAGTCATATTGGATGGTTACAAGTATGTGCATGTGATAAAGAGAATCATGGATATGAAAAGATCGTGTGTATGTCTTTTATTTAACTATCCAAGTTTAATAACATCGTTTACTGTGTTTCAGACAGTTAACAAGGTATGTGGTTACTGTAGAAAGTCATGATTAGCAAAAATATAGGGTTTATGTGCAAATATCCAGAAGGCAACGTACCCCTTTAAGGATCGCGACAGGGTACCTCTAGAACGCGACAGAGCCTTTCAAAGGTCGCGACGGGTTGGTCAGAACAGGCGGCCAGAACGCGACACCAAGTCTTGTCGCGTTCAGAACACGACAGGGTTCTGGTCGCGATCAGTCCCTGAGAACGCGGCCTATCGGGCTGTCACGTTCTTAGGTTTTGTGACTAAGTCCGAGCAGGAAAAGGGTTTACCTTGGATTGTGGTCCAGGCTTTCCATGTTTTGATACACGGTCGTTCAAAATAAAAACCTCAGAGTATAGATGATGAAAATCTTGAAACCAGATTTAAACGAATCTAGACATACAAGGGTACACACAGTAAATAGGAATTTGAAAGTAATCATGGTCTTGACAGGGTTAAAACAAGTTCATGCACGAAGAACACAGAACAGTGTACAGTGAAGGGAAAAGAATAAATTCAAGTAGTATACTAAATGAAAATTAAGGATTTTGGGGGCAAAAGATTCCTGACAACGAGCAGTATATCCAGTTAAAATTTCGTGGCATGAGGCAAAGTGTACATGGAGATCTAAATTTAATATGATGGCTCGGGGATGTGATGATGACAGAACTTCAAAAATAAAAATCAAAAGATAGGGTCGATGAAAAATAAGGCAACAAGAGGGCTTTTGTTCCTGATGTTTGGAACATCCTACATACGAAATTAATTAGGTTTAGCTTGTGAGAATGCCGACCTTTGGGTCGTTTTGTCTCCTAGGGCTTAGAACTCGGAGTGTAGGTTGTAGATCTTGAGCAAGCCTTCTCCTTATGAGTTCTCCCTTCCTTTGGCCTCTCCTCAACGTCCAGCAAGCCTCAGCAACGCATTAGGGCTGGCCATGGAGAGGTTGGGGGTATTTAAGCTTCCCTTGTTTCTATTTCCTATTATGACTCTAATTCCTATTTAATTATGAGTTTTCTTTATTTCTTTCAACCTTCCAAGCTTTCCATCTCCTAATTGGGTTAGGTTGGGTTACAATTTCGTGCCTAGCCAATTTGGGTAGGGTTAGGAGTCCAATTCCAACACATATTAGCTATTTTAATGATTTAATAGCTCTTTTATTTTTAGGAAATATTAAAGATACCAATTTAGGGTATTTTCCTATTATTCTTCTTTTAAAAATCCCTATTTTGGCCCAATAAATTTTGTATGATCTATTTAACAAAGCCCATCACTTCTTTTTATTTAATGGGTTTTAATTAATTCCCCTTTCTTTGATTTTCCAATTTATTTATTATTATTATTATTTTGAAAAATCATGTTGCTACATAGACGAAGGATGAGAAGCCTCCTGCTCTCCCTCACCTGGAAGAAGTAGGGGTGAGCCTCATGAGTCACAGACTTAGTAGGGAAACTCCCCCAAAAGACGTACAAAACCAAACTCACAAAGTGCAGAAGCAGGAAGCTACACTAGGCAATTTATAGAATTATCTACACAAGATATTAAAGCTGCAAATAACAATTATCTCATGATATTAATAGAAATCAACCTTTAATAACTAAACAGTAAACCTTGTCCAAGTGTACGTGCTAAAGTAGAAAACGCCACACTCGGGTCACGAAGACTGGTTCGCGACACAAGTAACACCCAGACAAACCACAGAGGACTACCTCTTAGTCTCACAGCCATGGACGAAAGGTCCAGCTGCTGCTGCACCTCAACAAACGAAAGAACTATGGAGACCAACCAACACCACCCTGCGGACCACACTATTGTAGGCCGATGCCTGACACCTTTAGGGACTCTGGTACGAGCTCCCTAAAGTGAGGCACTAGAAAATAGGACTAGCTGGGGCCTAGTATGTCTACTGGTGTCTGCAAACCCCAACCACGAGCGACCAAACACAAACTCTCACAAGTCGCTATCCCTCTGTCGTCTTTCCCTTAGCCAGACATACAACTCTACACAAGAGTGAGGGTGTCTAGGAAGACGACACAGAACTCGATGGTACACAAGTACCGGGACAAGCCCCGAGCACTAACGTGCCTAGCTCACACAAAATTTGGGGCTCCCAACTGGAGATGTAACCACGGTAGGCATCGTACTACTCGCCACGCACACACAAACCACGTGAACATCACGTTCCTCAAACTCCACAAGTGTCAATGCACCGCTTACCATTGCCATGCATAACAAATAAAGATAATCCAATAATCACATAACCATGCACAAGCCCATTGCCATCAGGAACTAGAATGCGACGAGGTCCACTGTCGCCTTTAGAACGCGACGCCTCTATACGACGTGTTCTGAAGAAGAACGCGACAGGTCGGGCTGTCGCGTTCTGAACGCGACAGTCAGGTTCGTCGCCTTCACAGACAGTGACCTAAATCCGGGAATCCATCTCCGAAATCCCCATGCAAACCACCATAAAACCTAAGTATTCATGCTCAAACCACTACACTAACATGATATCTACCATTTATAACAAGTATAGCAAGCTGAACATGCTTCAGATGCGATTCACGACGAGAAATAGGGCAGAATCTCTCTACCTTCGTGAAGAACAAGAAGAACGACGATAACCCGGCGTTTCTCCCGCTCCGTAGCACGTCCTCGCGGTGAGACCATGCCAAAAACAACACCAGAACCTCGAATCGCCCAAAATCCTCCGCAAAAACCTTCCCTTGGCCGAGCAGAGCTTGCTGAGCTCTGTTTGGCCAACCTAGGGTAATAACCCTGCAGCATTGAGAATGCGATGCACCCTACCGTCGCGACCTGAACACGACGGAGAAGGCTGTCGCCTTCTCATGGCTGACGTCAGCAGGCCGCCCAGCACGCACCACACGGCGGACATGCAGACGTAGACCCACCAGTGGCGGTAACCAGAACGCGACACCCAGGACCGTCGCGTTCATAACACGACGTCCACTCCTGTCGCATTCACAAATAGTGAACCAGCGAGTTCTGTGGGCCCAAACTCTCGGCCCACAAAGGCTCGCAACCTGCGTAAACACCTAAATCACACACCATAGGCCGCACACTAGCCTCCACAACCACTAAGCCACAATTCGAACGGTCAATATGCTACATCTTACTTACCCTTTAGTAGTTTACTTTCAGTGCCTATCTGGTTTAGGTAGCTTTTAGATGGCGGTTTATTCTAAGTAATTATGGATCTACTGTTATTTCTTTTAATTATGGATATATATTAGTAGTTAGTTATTTAACTGTGAGTAATATGGTGTTTACCTATGTAATTCGAAAGCATGCATAGTTTCCAGCTCTTCGTAAGTTTTCTTTAAATTGCTATATGTGAGTCGACGGTGAGATTGTGTTATTTGTATGGTCCTTCTATTACATGTAGATTATATATGTTGTGTTTTGAGGAGTTTCCTTGCTGAGCCTGTGACTTTGTGAGACTCACATCCCAACACCACCTTTTTAGGTGCTTTAGTGGGGCAATTTCTCGGAGGTGGATCTGTAATACTAACAGTACTATGAGCTTTACTCTTGTTGTACACCTCGGGGTATGCCCCGAGTTGTTGTACTTTTCTTTTAAACATGTATTAATGTATTGGGACAATGTAATTCTGTGAATGTGTATAAGATCATGTACTTTATCATGCATCTTCATACTAGTGTATTTGTCTTTTATATTCATACTAGACACTTGTGTGTGATTTCCCTTACAAGACTTGAGTCTATTTGCAGGAGGCAAATCTAGATATAGAGTCTTTTGGGACATAAGTATCTAGGGCCGCTACAGTTTTTAACTCGTTAGTCACATTGTTATTTATTATCTATTCACAAGTTGTTGTTTATTTATTTATTTTGGTTTGTGAGGATTCACCAATTTCTTTAAAGGTTATAGGTTTGTATGTTGACATTTCATTAGTATGCTTCAGTTGATTGTATTATGGACTTAGTCTATTAGATTTTAACCAACTATTTTCTTCTGTAATGTTTTCCACTTGCTCCGTTAATCAATTATTTATTTCTGTACGAATTTTTACTTCTTTGGTTAATCGATTATTAACATCAAGTGTTCTAGTGTGTTCTTATTTTATAATATTTTGATTCTCTATGAATCTTTTTAAAGTTTTCAAACAATTCTTTAAAGGCATCCTCAACAGTATAGTCATCATCATTTACTATAAAGGAATTATATGGGGAATCTGATAATACTTGATATGGTCTGCCATCAAAGGCAAGTTTGCCTTATCTTCTTCCTTTTCTGACTGCCTACATGAGAGTGATTTAAAGTCTTCATCATCCTAGGCAGCCATTACTTTCCTCTCTAACTGCTTCCTACATTTATGGCTAGTGTTCCTTCTTCTATTCTTGTCATGATCTTCTTTCTTCTTAAGTTTAGGACAGTCGAACTTGAGATGTCTATGTTGTTCACATTTGTAGCACAATGGGTAGCTTTTGCTTGGAGTTTGTCCTTTGGTGAACCTTTTTTTGGCAAAGTTTGTAGAGGGAAATTTACCTATCTTTCATTGCCAAATGTTCTGAAGTTTTCTGGAGAACATTGCTAACTCATCATCTTCATTTGGAGATGCCTCACTAGGTTCTTCATTTGAATAGTTGTCTTCTTTACTGAATTTTAGAGCATTAATTTTCTTCTTTGATTGACCTTCTTCTTGTTAATTCATGTGATATTAGTTTGTCATTAGTGATCCTATTAATTCCTCTATGGATACCTTCTTCATGTCTTAAGCTTCCTTAATTATTGTTACCTTAGCTGTCCAATCACCTAGAAGAGAACGCAACATTTTTCATACAATTCAATATGTGGTTAGAGTCTTATCTAGTGCTGCCAGCACGTTGGTGATGTCAATGAATCTTCCATACATTTTTGAAATGGATTCTCCTAATGCCATCTTGAATTGTTTGTACTTGGCTATCAGGATGTCCACTTTTATTTTCTTTACCTTGTTTGTACCTTCATATGTGAGAGAGATCTTGTCCCACATTTCTTTGGCTATAGTGCATGCAGAGATACAATTGAACTCTTTCCTGAAGATAACACAATGGAGAATATTTCTAGCTCTAGCATTTAGTGGTAGATTATCTTTAGCTTCCTTAGAGAGTTCAATTTTACCTTCGTTACAAGCAACTTTTATCTCTCCCTTTTCGATCACACCTCAAAGATCATACTTCTGTCATTTGAGAAATACTTCCATATGTGTTTTCCAATAGGTAAAGTATGTTTATTCAAAGAGAGGTGGTTGATTAATGGAGTAACCTTCACCACTAGTACCTTCCATAACTTAGATCTTTTCTCTCAGGTCATGAGACCTTGAAATATGCGAGACTTGGATCGGATACCACTTATTGCCAAAGTTATAGAGACCTAGAGGGAGGTGAATAGGTTTTAATTGTGATATTAATATGTATTTGGTGGTTTAATAAACAGTCATGAAATATTGGTTCAAAGTAAATGGAACAGAAGAAAGGCTTATCGTTAGTCTAGATAAGTTGATGATATAAAGAGTACGCAAATAGGCATGCAAAGTAGAGAACAATCACACAAGCAAACCCACAAGATGCCAACATTTTATCCTATTTGGTGTTGAACCACTTAACACCTATGTCCAGTCCTCAAGGGTAATCACCTTGAGATTTCAATGAAATACACTACTAGATACACACCTTTAGTTGTTGCTACAACTCTCTCCTGATCACAATAGGACTTCTCCTATAACCCAAAAGAAAAACACACCAGAAATCGACCTCTAGCTGGTCCCAACACTTGTTGTCACACCAACAAGTCTTCACCTAAACCAAGGTGGAAAGAACACTTGTACTACATGTCTTCTCCTTCTACCCGAGTAGTAACAACTAAAGAAAAGAATGTCAAGAAGGTGTCTACAGACAAACAAGAGTGTCACAACAATAAGCACAGTAAATGAGCATAGAAGAACTACATAGTAGAGTAAAGCAGGAAACGTGAAGTAGTTGGCTCTTCAATGCTTAGTGGGAAATATGGAATTTTTTTTATATGACTGAGCAAGTATTCTTCTCTTCTCCAGGTGAGATCCTCTTCAAAGAGTTGTGTTTGCAGAGTATATGATGAGGAAGAGAGTAATGGCTTGCTGGAGTTATTTCACTTCTCATGTATTAGAAAGTGAATGCTTATAGGACTTTGTTGTGCGTTCAGGTCTCTCTTAGTTGTTCTCCTTTCTTTGAAAGTTTTCTGAGACCTTCTATAGATGATTCCTACTTTGTGAACATTGTCTCACAAAAAAACATATGTTAGATACAACTTGGAGTACAATGAACATTGTATTTTGCGTGCTACGAGAATGACAAAGTTTTGGTGTCGCTTTTGGTTTGTAGCTCCTTATTTTACATAAACCTTATACAACATGTCTTGTTGCTTTAAATGTTGATAGCTTTCGAGACCTACAAAAAGTTTTCTATCTAGACAAATAATAAGTTTATGTGTATTTGGACATGGCATCAAAATAAATAATAAAGAAAGCAACATTCGTCCAAATGATTGACACATAAAAAGTACTTTTTCAAAAATTCAAATACACATTAAATGCATGTCACGTTGTGGTTAGCAAAATATATATTATATATGTAAAAGCCATGTAGACAAGTATTCTTGACTTTAATCGTATCAAGGAGAATAAGAGTTATTAAATAATCAAATCGTCTCCATTAATGATGGGAATAGTTGAAAGCATTTCTTTGGAGATTATAGCAGAGATGCAACAATGAAAAGATCATGATAAGCATTTTAAAATCTTATTAATACTAAAGGTAAGGACTACAATATAATTGATTATTTTATTCATAACATATTATTTTATTATTTTATGGGTCAGTCCCAAATAACTAATTATTTTGATGAAGTATAAGCAAGAATGTTCAATTAATTTAGATAATCAGTTATTTCTAGGGAACACAATGCAGATAACTGATTAATTTGAGTTCTAGAGATAAATAATTATAATTCTAGTAATTAAGATATCTGACTAAACTAAAGATGACTTTGACTTAATATAGTTTTTATTAATCAACCAAAACATAAGGAGGGTGTACAATAGTGCCAATTGGCTATTCGTCTGTCGTAGTGTGAGATCTCGAACACCTCAAGAAAGATTGGATCGAGATCGTTGGGGGGGGGGGGGGGGGGGGCAGATGATGGGATCAGAGCTCCCATCCTGATGTTGATTGGCCATATGGAAGGTTGGGGATGCATCTGCCATAGCATCAGGGAAGAAGAGAGGTCTGAGGAACCTCATTCTATAGAACTCTCTGAAGACCCTTTCCCTTTTTACCAACTCTCTAGTGTTGCTCTTGTGAGCCAATGTTTCTTTCTTGTTTCCTATAGATGGCCCTAGATGAAGAGCTTGTGTAGCGGTCCTTGACGTTCAGACTCGTTAACCTAATAAAGAGCCCAATACAACTCTGCCTCCTACAAGCAGACCGAAGCCTCGCTAGGGATACCATTACTCGAGTATGTGAGAACATAAAAGAAACCAATTAAACACACATTAGATCACATACTTTATACAATCTCACACATATTTACATGAAATTTACATAACCAGTTCTCAACTATAGTCAAAGGAAACAAAGAACAATAACCAGGGGCATACACCGAGGTGAAATAGAAAGTAAATTACATTGTTGGTGGAGTAGGCCCACCTCTGCTATAGTGCTGCTCAGAACTAGACGAGGGATGAGAATCTTCCTACTCTACTTCACCTGAAAGGGGGAAGTAGGGGTGTGAGCCTCGCAAGTCACTGGCTCAGTAGGGAAATGAAAGACGTACGGAATTATCCAATATGGTAATCTAAAAGGGGGGTTGAATAGATTACAACAAACTCTAACTACAGTTGCCTTCTTTTCGATAAAAACACAAACTTATCAAAATCTTAAACAGATTCAGGATTAGTTCGACTTGCAATTAGTGTGCTTGTTGTGAACAAAACATGAATAGTTTATCTAACGTGTGTAGAATCAGCGTGCCTACCAATCATCTATCGTGGAAACGTGCAAACCACAGGACACGAAGATTTAAGGTGGTTCGGAGTACACAACTTTTGTATCCTACGTCCACCGTCCACACACACACGCAGAAGGACTGATTATCAGCGCGTTCAAACCACTACAACACACACACTCACGTTGTCTGATGTTACCACACGATCAGAACAACATGACCCACGTGAATCAAGCACAAGAGACACTTGACCCACCAACACACACACTGAGTATGAAAAACAGAGACAGAGAAGAGTTCAGAGTTGTAGAATCAAATCCTAAGATGGAACTCTTCAAGATGGTCATCCAGATGAACTTCAAACTTCGTCTTGACAGGTATCAGTTGATGGAGAAGCTTGAATCACAGACGAACCGGCTTCAACTTTGTTCAGAAGATTGTTCTTCTTTGTTCTGGACGGAGTGCTGAAGCAGAGCAGCAGGGAGAGAGTTTTTCTCTTAGATTTCCTTATTGTTTTGTATGGTGGCTGCTTCTGTACGAAAAATTCCTTCAAAACATTCTTTATATATGGGTGTTTAAGTATGGAGAGTCGTGGTAGAAGGAAACACCCAACTTGGAAACATGTCCAAATCTCGGAACTGAGATCTTCTCTTTGTCTGTCGACAGCAAACTATGCATCTGTCGACAGGTGCTGACAGGTTTGCAAAATCCAGAAGACTGGCCTTGCGGGAAACAATTTCCTGTGTGTATCTGTCGACAGGCGATTTGGATCTGTCGACAGGTACACTTGTCCTGAAACCTGTCTGATCTCCCTATGTGTAGCTGTCGATAGGGACTTGTGGGTCTGTCGACAGGTACTTGTTGAATGTGACTTTCTTGAGTTTTTTTGCTCTGGGATTTGGTACATTGTCTTGCCTACACTCACACCTACATTTAAGAGCATTGTTAGTGAGATATAATGAACATATAAAGAACATTTAGACAATCACTTGAGATGTTCTTTCTTAATTATCATTTGCTTGATCACGTTCCAATTATGCTCATAACATTAATTTGGATTGGTCATCATCAAAAAAAACATAACACATGTAAACCCAACATTCTCCCCCTTTTTGATGATGACAAAATTTTCAAGTTATGCATAAGTGATGTTTCTCCCCCTTTTGGCAACATCCAAAAAGACAATTCATGTACACATGCGTAGAACTTAAGCAAAGAACTGTGAATTCCATTGATTGAGCATTCATTGCACACAGTTACAAAAGTGACTCATGACATGACAAAAGAAGTGCAAGGGAAGCAAAATAACATGATTGTGATAGCAAACTAAGATAACAGTGACAAGACCCTGACCAAAGCAAAATAAACACTAGATAACTAAGGCCTAGACTCTCTAGACATCGTCATTCCCAAGTGGTGTAGAGGCCTGAAGGAGTCCATGAAGCTCTGTGGAGAGCCTTGTAAGCCTTATCTGAAGCTGGACTTGAGTGTCAGCCAGTGCGTCCAAACTGGTATCAATAGGATCCAATCAAGCATTTAGATGATCAAAGCCAGTGGTCATCTGGAGCTGCATTTGTGCCATTTGAGTAGAGATGAAATATCGAAGAGAGGGCTCATCAGGCGCTTGGTCATCAACAGCAACATCAGCTTCATCTCCCTGAGCATCCAGTAGCTCAAACTGGGAGTCTTCATCAGCATCATCTTGTTGGCCCGGCTAGCTTGGCAGCTAGGTAACCTAGAGGGGGGGTGAATAGGTTTTTCTGATTTCTGAAACAAAACTTAAGACAGAAAAATTATCACTTGAAAGTTTGGTTAGTTTAGTATGATAAAGAGTAGCAGTGCAGAAGCAAATAAACAATCACACAAATGAGGCAAGGAATTTATCCTGGTTCGGCCCTTCCCACATAGAAGTCCTACGTCCAGTCCCCAAGCAACCTCTTGAGATTCACTAACCAAGGGTACAGTCCCCCTCAAGGACACTACAACACCTAGCACCCCAGCTGGTCTTCTTCTCTTTCCCGGACAAGAAGGTAGCCCACTTTTTTTTCAGGCTCAGAAGCAAACCTCCTGGTACAAATCCCAGTGCGGTTCTGCTAGACACAAAACCCTAGCTAGGTTCTACACTGTATACAGTCCTACAGCTGGACAGAAATTTTCTTATAAAAGAAAGATCAAACCGAGAGCTATTACAAGATGAACACTTAAGAACTAGCTCACAGTCACAAAACTCTCCCCAAAAATTACAATGAGAGTAGAGAGAGAATGAAGAGAGAAAAGAAAGCTTGAAGGCTTGATGCTTCAATGCTTGAACACTTCTTCTGGGCTCAGGCTCTTCTCTCTTTTCCTTTGAGTGTATGTGGTGATGAGGGCCCTCACTGGTTGTACACTCCTTCAAAGATATTCAGGAAGGCTCTATTTCTTTCTTCAGCCTTGCTTCATCTTTTATATGAGAGGCTTTTGAATAGATCCGTTGGAGCTCTTCTAGACGTTGCTGATCTTCTCTTCATTTGTCTTAATCAGACTCTGGTGGTCTTCGAGGTCTGTAAGCATAGAAGAGAGTGTTAGCATAAAAGAGTGTTTATAAGATAACATGCATGCTACTGTGTTTCTGCTATCATGAAAAAAAATAGCAGTTCTATCTTTTTCTGGCACGACTCTGAGATATGCATGCAGCCTTTTTGTCAGAAGATATTTGAATTTTCATTTAAGCGCCAAAAAAACATTCAGAGTAAATCGATGTTTAAGTTACTTATCAAATCGTTTATACTTATAAGACTTAACAAATCGTTATGAATCTTACAAATCGATGTGAGAAGCAAATCGTTATGGCACTTATCGAATGGTTTTGAGAAACAAAATCATTGTGAGAGCAAATTATTGTTCCACTTATGAAATCGTTATGAGAACCAAATCGATATGAGAGCAAATCGTTGTTCTCACTTATGAAATCGTTATGCGAGCAAATCGTTATGTGCCTTAACGAATCGTTATGACAACCAAATCGATATGAGAGCAAACGTTGTTCTCACTTATGAAATCGTTATGCGATCAAATAGTTATGAGCCTTAACGAATCGTTATGAGAACAAAATCAATATGAGAGCAAATCATTGTTCTCACTTATGAAATCATTATGCGAGCAAATCGTTATGAGCCTTAACGAATCGTTATGAGAACCAAATCGATATGAGAGTAAATCATTGTTCTCACTTATGAAATCGTTATGCGAGCAAATCGTTATGAGCCTTAACGAATCGTTATGAGAACCAAATCGATATGAGAGCAAATCGTTGTTCTCACTTATGAAATCGTTATGAGCCTTAACGAATCGTTATAGAAGGCAAATCGATGTGAGAGCAAATCGTTGCGCTCACTTATCAAATCGTTGCACGATAAAATCGATGTTTCACTTAACGAATTGTTACACGATCAAATCATTGTGTAACTTATGAAATCGTTGTTAGTGAAATCGATGTGGCACTTTTGAATAGAAATCGATGTATATTGAATGAACATCGATTTAGCATTTTAGTGTGCCTTAAAATAATCATAAATATTGATGAAACAATCTAATCATAAATTTTGTTAGCACCAAAATATGAAGGTAATAAAGAGTGGTTCAACACATCTTCAGTAGATTCATCGTCATCAGCTACCTGGTCTTTACCCTTGAGTTCCCTTGTGACAACCCCATCAAGCAGCTTATAGCCTATTCGATGAGCAGCAGTGAGATCAAAGGCACTGCGAGATTTGAGGGCGACAAGCTCACTATCAGGAATATGTATCCCAATGAAGAGTAGAAGGGAAGTGATCGGGCAAGCATATGGCATCGATCTTCTGGGATTGTAGAAGCATTGTCGGATCAGGTGAAGCATGAGTTCTGGCAAGTTGATTTGTTTCGCACTTGAGGAAGAGGAAAAAAGAGATATTTATGAACTCAGTGACGAGTTCTGACTGCCATGCTTTGGAGCAATCAGGGTGGTGAAGATGTGATGGATCATTCTATTCAGTGGGGAAAGGAATGGCATTCAGTTTTGCAATTTTCTTAATTGCATATAAGGTTGGAGGGTGATGAGATGATAGTATTCAGATGCAGAAGGGTGGCTGAGAAGCACATCAGCCCCAGAGTTAGGAATTTGAAGGGCAATGCTGATGAGGTTGGGGGGTAAGCTTGAAAGGTGTACCTTTCACAAAGGTGTAGAGATCCCATCCCTAGACAGACCAAGATTATTGAAAACTCTGTAACGGCAGTAGGTAGGAGAGTAGAGCAGGTGAGAATAGAGAAATACCGTCCAACCCTGGGTGTCAAAGAGGGGTAGGAGATTGGGGAACATGTCTCCCAAAGAAAAAATCAACATAGCGGGGTTGAACGAATTTGCTGAAGGTTCCCGGAACCATGGTGAGTTGCAAACCCCGGGGAACGACAAGCTTGGGCAGCCGATCATCACGATGCTTGGTTCGGCACTTGGCAGGAGCCCCGGAACCCTCGCCGCTTGGGGAGATAGGGACGGCGACGGGAAGCAAGTTTCTTGCCCTTGGGAGCCATGAGAAAGAGGAGGTCGGAGTGGAGAAGAACTCGAAAGAAGAAGAAACACGAGGAGGAAAAAGAACCAGGAGGGACAGAATCTGGTCTGGCGCCGTGGAGAAGAAGGTTTTGGTGGAGAAGGAAGGAGGAGGAGTTTCGGAAGGGAAAGGGAGAAAGGGTCGTGGTTCCCTTTTATCGAGTGGGAAAAATTTCAAAGGACAGGGACCCACAAAATCCAACCCTAAAGAGACGCCCATTGGGCTTCCAAAACAGAGTCTGCCGCCGGCTGTCGACAGATGCAGAGATATCTGTCGACAGGTGCAAACAGAAACTGTGCCAGATGGGGATTTTGACAGGAATTGATAGCGCAATGAGCGTCCAAGATGTAGATAACGTGTAAAAGAGGTATGTAAACATTTTAAACTGTCATGCCTACTAATATTAAGACAAGTCAAAATCATCAATGGTTTAAAAATAATACTCGAGGAGTCTCAAGTTGGAACAACAAGAGGACATCGTACCAAAACTTATGAAAATAAGATAACCCCTTTGAATAAAAACCATTGTAGAAAAACATAATTCCAAGTTGGCGATGGCCAAATGGTTTATGAAAAAGATGTCTATATGAGTAGATAACCACAAACATCAAGGAACCCGGGATTAATCAAACATTAGAGGCTTCACACTATTTCAATTTTGATTTATTTAGGAAAATGCAATGGGAAAAGTGGTAAGTAGGATCACTAACACCTTTTGACGTGAGGATAGACATGTGAAGTATCCATACCCCCAATTACTCAGCGGAAGTGACCATCATACCATGCTACAGAGATAATGAGTAAGCTTTTTGACGCGAGGGCAGACATTTGTGATGCCCATGTCCCCAGTTACTCAACAATACACATCATTGCTCTACCTTTATCCCATTATTGACTTTTGATTGTAAGAAATAGGTAGCGTTTCTCCTTTTTTTTATTTTTTTTTTGTTTGTGTGTTTGAAAATCAAGGCCAAAGAATGTGTATGGTAACAATCAATGCAAGACATAAAGTTCAATGACCATAGGACTTATCACATTACTTAAGAAAATGATTAGCCACAAGGGTGTTATTCAAGTGAGTTAGGTTAGACCCATTAGAATTGTCCAATGTACTCCAAATGATACAACCTAGACTCATACAAGAATAGTATGTCAAAATCATTGGGATTGAGACAATATGTTTAATATAATGTGGACATGAAAGATTAAAAGCATACGTAAATACCCAAGTTGCACCGTACATTAAGGGAATGGACCTGCTCATAAAGACTATTGAGAAAGAATAAGGAATTGCTTGTTAAATATGTATTTGTCGACAACTGATGTGAACCTGTCGACAGATATACACAGTTGAAGACTTCTGGGTTCAGACAGATCATGGCTGTCGACAGATGCACACAGTCAGAAGATATTGAGTTCGGGGAGATCTGAAACTGTGCCTGTCTGTCGATAGATGGATTTGAGCATGTCGAAAGAGGCACACAGGGTTCAAGATCTGAGTTCTGTGGAGACATGGCTGTCGATAGATGGAAGTGAGGCTGTCGATAGGAACTTCTACAAATCAAATTGAAAGCTAAGATGAGTAGAAAAATGGAACTCCATGCTAAGGAAAATGAAATATGTGAAAAATGAAGAGTTTCCCTAACAAATTCATTCATCTAACCTGAACTTGCTCCCCCATAGTGTGTGCATGTGTAGACTCAACATTCAAGCAATGGCACACAGGTTCATAAATAGAACATTCCAACACAGACATCCATTTGTTTGCAAAAATTAGTGGGCAAAAGGAAAAGAAACCATATACCTTATTTGAATTGAATGACCTTTATGTGCAACTTGACTATGGATACATGGCGGAGAATGTTTTCTCATGCATAATAATAGTTTCCAAACAAGCATAACTTGTTCTTCCACAGTTTACCATTTGATATACCTCATAGTCAGTGCTCACAAAGAACATACACTTCAAGGTTTGGTATGGGCTTCATTGCATTTTGCACAATCCCAATTCTCTTCTCAATATTGTGAATCTATCCTCAGCCAATGGTTTTGTGAAAATGTTAGCCAATTGCTTATCAGTGGGTATGAAGCTAAGCTCCAAGGATTTGTTGGCTGCTTCATCTCTCAAGAAGTGGTGACGAATTTCTCTGTGTTTGGTCCTTGAATGTTGGACAGGGTTCTTTGAGAGATTGATAGCACTAGTGTTGTCACATAGGATAGGTGTGCATCCAATATCAATGTTGTAATCACACAGTTGACTTTTGATCCACAACACTTGAGCTGAGTGTTACATTTTGGATGCCCACGAAACCATGCAACCACCAAGAAATTAGCAGTACCCACTAGTGCTCTTTATGTCAATTTTACATCCAACATAGTCAGCATCAGAATATAATATCAAATCAAAGCTACTTCATGCTGGATACTAAAGATCCAAATCATACGTACCTGAGAGATATCTAAATATTCTCTTAACTCCAACCAAATGACTTTCCTTTGGACTAGATTGATATCTAGCACAAAGGCAAACACTGAACTGTATATCCAGTCTACTTACAGTAAGATAAAGGAGTGAGCCAATCATACCTCGGAATTGCTTTGCATCTACCGGTTTACCTTTCTCATCATTTTGAAGTTTAATGCTTGTGCTCATTGGGGTTGTGGTAGGTTTGGCTTGTTCAAATTGAAATCTTTTGAGAAGCTCCTTAACATATTTTTCTTGATTAATGAAGAAGCCGTCTTCATGTTGCTTTACCTGCAAACCAAGAAAGAATTGAAGCTCCCCCATTAGACTCATCTCAAATTCACTATACATATGTTTGGAAAACTCCTCACACAGTGATGGGTTAGTGGAACCAAATATAATGTCATCCACATAAACTTGAACGACAATTATATGATTGCGAACTTTCTTAGTAAAGAGTGTTTGGTCCACTTTACCTCTTGAGTAGTTTTTACTCACTAAGAAGTTGCTTAACCTGTCATACCAAGCTCGAGGTGCCTGCTTCAAACCGTAAAGAGCTTTATGCAACTTGTAAACATGGTTAGGCATTTCAGAATTTTCAAAACCAGGTGGTTGAGAAACATAGACTTCCTCTTTGATGTAGCCATTCAAGAAAGCAGTTTTAACATCCATTTGAAAAGGTTTGAACTTATTTGAGCATGCATATACCAACAGAATTCTAACTGCTTCAAGTCTAGCTACAGGGGCAAAGGATTCTTCAAACTCTACACCAAATTCTTGACTGTATCCTTTTGCTACCAGTCTAGCCTTATTTCTCACCACTTTACCCTCTTCATTTAGTTTATTCCTAAACACCCATCTTGTGCCTATGACAGAAATCTCAGGGGTTCTAGGAACTAAACTCCAGACATTATTTCTTTGAAACTGACCAAGTTCCTCATGCATAGCATCAATCCATGAATTTTCTTTTAAAGCTTCTTCAACATTTTTAGGTTCCACTTGAGATACAAAGCTAAATGATCTTGTTCAACTAATTGTCTAACCTTAGACCTAATTTGAACTGAATCATTTACATCTCCTATCACATTATCAAGTGGGTGATCTTTGGAGTACCTCACATTTGTGATTGTTGACGGGCCGAGTTGATCTTGGACTTGAGGAAGGTGATCTTTTGGAGGGTTGTTTTGAGGAGTTTCACCTTGAGGCTCTTCCTCATGTGGATCTTCTTCAGATTCATCATCTTGTTTGTTGAACTGTATTTCATCATCTTCATCATTATACCTTTTAACAGTTCATAGGGGGTTTTCTTCATCACAGGTCTTACCATAGCTCTGTTGAGAATATAACATGAAGTATTCACCGCTTCTGCCCAAAAACTCCTTGAGAGTTGGATTTCAACCAGAAGAGTGTGAGCCATTTCCACCAATGTTCTGTTCTCTCTCCACTAATCCATTTTTTTATGGAGTCCTTGGAGAGCAGAACATGTGGTCTATCCCTTGGTGCCTGCAAAAATCAGAAAAAGAATTATTATCAAACTCTCCCCCGTGATCAGTGCGGATTGAGCATATCTTATGAACATTTCCATTCTCAATCATATTAAAGAAATCTTTAAAGACTGTAAGTGCTTCATTGTTGTGTGCCAAGAATTTGACCCAAGTGAACCTAGAAAAGTCGTCCACCATGGCAAAACCAAACTGTTTGCCATTGAGACTTTGAGTTCTAGTAGGTCCAAAAAGGTCCGTGTGCAACAGTTCATAGGGTTTAGAGGTGCTTACTAGTGCTTTTGATTTGAAAGATTTCTGGGTTTGTTTTCCTTGTGCACATGCATCACAAAAACTTTCATTCTTATTGAAAGAAATTTCAGGAAGTCCACTTACCAATTTCCGCCTCATGATCTTGTGCAAGACATTGTAGCTTGCATGGCCA
Source organism: Colocasia esculenta (assembly GCA_014218235.1). NCBI lineage: Eukaryota > Viridiplantae > Streptophyta > Magnoliopsida > Alismatales > Araceae > Colocasia > Colocasia esculenta. The sequence continues at coordinate 14,531,768 of CM024765.1, read as the reverse complement.
AGCCTGCGATGCCACAAAGTAAGCTCATCCTGTTTATTTGCAACAAGACACAAATTTTCATTTTCTGGATCATCCAAATCAACTAGATAAATGTTGTTCACCCTTTTTCCAGAAAACTTAAGACTTTCTGTTTCCTTATCAACAATTTGACATGAATTTGATTCAAAAACAACTTTATGACATTTATCACACAGTTGGCTTATGCTAAGCAAATTGTGATTAAGACCATCAACTAACAATACATTGTCTATTGAGTTAGAGGCATACTTACCAACCTTAGCTGTGCCAATGATTTGACCTTTATTGTTACCTCCAAAGACAACTTGACCTCCGTCTTTTTCCACCAGCAAATAAAATTTGTCTTTGTCCCCCGTCATGTGCCTCGAGTAGCCACTATCCAAGTACCATTTGTTTTGATTTTGAGCTGCTAGGCATTCCTGCATAGATAGATCAGACAAAAAGTTTTGGTACCCAAATTACTTTGGGTCCCAGTGTATCATTCATGCCAAAGAGTAAATGCTTTGGAATCTAGATTTGTTTGCATTTCTGTTTATTCCAGCATTGATTTTGTTTATGACTAAATTTCTTACATACATTGCAAGATGGAGAATTTTTCAGAACAGTTGGTTTGTTATTTTTTTGACCATTCATTTGAATTTTCCTTTTTGGTTGCCTGGTTGACTGACCCTTGGCAACCTTCTTCCAGACCTGTCGACAGCTTCCATTGAGCCTATCGACAGACTGCTCTTTCTTTTGAACACCTGAATGATTTTGTTTGGGTTGTTATTGCTTACCCTTGGCTTGATTTTTCTTGTTCTTGGAAGGGACTTGTTTGCTTATGCTTGGACTAGGATCAACAAAGGAGGTTATCAATGTTTGTCCTATTTTCTTTTGTTTTACAGGTTGATACCCAATTCCATGCTTTGGAACAAAAGTATTTGATCTTAAAATTGCATCAAGATTTTGCTTTCCCTTAACAAATCTTGTAAGATCTTCAGATTTTTCTTTTAGATCTTTTTCAGCTTGTTCCAACTTTTTCTTAGTTTCTTGATGTTCATTTTGAAGACATTCAAGAGAGTTGATTAGGCTTTCCTTTTCCTTTTGAATTTCTTGCAATTTTATTTTCAGACAGTCCATTTCCTTACTGTGAGCTTCTTCATCAATTTTCATCATTTCAATCTCTTTATTTAAGGCTGCAATTTGTTCATTATTGTTTGTGCTATGAACAAAAGAGTTGATTTTCTTTTTCAGTGTTTTATTTTCAGACTTGAATTCACAAAATGTTTCAAATAAGACAGTGTATGCTTCTTCCTATTCATGAATAGTATAGCTTTCAAAGGAAGAATTTACCTCATTGGAGTCGTCACTTCTTGCCATTAAGCATTGAATCTCTTCATCTCCAGAGGCTTCTTGTGCGTCCTCATCTTCGTCTTCATCACTCCAAGTTGCCAACATTGCCTTGGCTTTCTTGAAGGTGAATTTTTCTTTCTTGAGCTCCGGGCATTCTTCTCTCATATGCCCTTATTTCTTGCACTCATAGCATACAATGTCAGATTTTTTTGTAAGACTCAAATTTATTTGAAAAGTCTTTCTTCTGAAAGGATTTGGAGTTACCTGAGCCTTTCCTTTTGAACTTAAGGAATTTTTTGAACTGTCTAGTGAGCATTGTCATTTCATCATTCTTACTCTCACTAGACATTCCATCTTCATCACTTTCCTGTTGAACATCCTTTTTGGAACTTGAAGAATTTTTATTGGATGCTTTTAAAGCAATTGACTTTCTTGGGTTTTCTTTAGTTTCTTTTCTTTTCACATTTATTTCATATGTCATCAGGGAACCAATTAATTCATCCAACTTCATCTTTGAAAGATCTTTTGAATCCTCAATGACAGTGGCCTTAGTATTCCATGAGGATGGAAGAGACCGAAGCATCTTCCTAACTAAGTCACTCTCTGAGTATTCTTTCTTAAGACCTTTCAGCTCGTTGATTATTAACATGAATCTAGCAAACATATCTGATATGGTTTCATCATTTTTCATTTTAAACATTTCATATTCAGATATTAGCATGCTTGCTTTGGTTTCCCTTACCTCAGACGTACCTTCGTAGATGAGTTCAAGCTTGTCCCACATCTCTTTTGCTGAAGTGCATGTGGAGACTCTTGAATACTCCTTGGGGTGCAAAGCACTCAGCATCATGTTCAGTGCGCTCCAGTTGAGAGTTCCCTTAGCAATTTGGTCATTTGTCCACGTATCTTCATCCTCGGGCAGCACATACGCTCCTTTGTGGACGATTTTCCAAAGCTCATAATTTTGAGCTCTCAGAAACACCTGCATACGGTTTTTCCAATAAGGATAATCAGTACCATCAAAGAAGGGTGGCCTGGTCACTGAATGTCCCTCGGCCATATACCCCTTGTTAGATTCCATGAGATCGAGAATCTCCTGATCGTAAGATCAAACCATTAAGATAGTAAATCGGAGAAACCTCGCTCTGATACCAATTGAAAGACGTGCGAAATTATCCAATATGGTAATCTAGAAGGGGGGGTTGAATAGATTACAACAAACTCTAACCACAGTTGCCTTCTTTTCGATGAAAACACAAACTTATCAAAATCTTAAATAGATTCAGGATTAGTTCGACTTGCAATTAGTGTGCTTCTTGTGAACAAAACATGAACAATCTATCTAACGTGTGTAGAATCAGCGTGCCTACCAATCATCTATCATGGAAACGTGCAAACCACAGGACACGAAGATTTAAGGTGGTTCGGAGTACACAACTTGTGTATCCTACGTCCACCGTCCACACACACACGCAAAAGGACTGCTTATCAGCGAGTTCAAACCACTACAACACACACACTCACATTGTCTGATGTTAACACACGATTAGAACAACATGACCCACGTGAATCAAGCACAAGAGACACTTGACCCACCAACACACACACTGAGTATGAAAAATAGAAACAGAGAAGAGTTCAGAGTTGTAGAATCAAATCCTGAGATGGAACTCTTCAAGATGGTCGTCCAGATGAACTTCAAACTTCGTCTTGACAGGTATCAGTTGATGGAGAAGCTTGAATCACAGATGAACCGGCTTCAACTTCGTTCAGAAGATTGTTCTTCTTTGTTCTGGACGGAGTGCTGAAGCAGAGCAGTAGGGAGAGTTTTTCTCTTGGATTTCCTTAGGGTTTTGTATGGTGGCTACTTCTGTACGAAAAATTCCTTCAAAACATTCTTTATATATGGTTGTTTAAGTATGGAGAGTCGTGGTAGAAGGAAACACCCAACTTGGAAACATGTCCAAATCTCGGAACTGAGATCTTCTCTTCGTCTGTCGACAGCAAACTATGCATCTGTCGACAGGTGCTGACAGGTTTGCAAAATCCAGAAGACTGGCCTTGCGGGAAACAATTTCCTGTGTGTATCTGTCGACAGGCGATTTGGATCTGTCGACAGGTACACTTGTCCTGAAACCTGTCTGATCTCCCTATGTGTAGCTGTCGATAGGGAGTTGTGGGTCTGTCGACAGGTACTTGTTGAATGTGACTTTCTTGAGTTTTTTCGCTCTGAAATTTGGTACATTGTCTTGCCTACACTCACACCTACTTTTAAGAGCATTGTTAGTGAGATATAAAGAACATTTAGACAATCACTTGACATGTTCTTTCTTAATTATCATTTGCTTGATCACGTTCCAATTATGCTCATAACATTAATTTGGATTGGTCATCATCAAAAACAAACATAACACATGTAAACCCAACAGGAAACTCCCCAAAACAAACACTACACAAAACACATGAGGATAGAAGTGAACAACTAAACAGTTAATAGAGTTAAACGTATGCAGAACTATATACTGGAATTAAAGGTATATAAGTAGTTGAATAGTAAGTACTTAGCACTAATAAATAAACAACGAATCACATACAGAGTATGAGCTAAAGGAGAACAATTCTACACTCAGATCACGAAGTCTGGTTTGCGACACCAGCTACTGACCTGGACAAACCACACAGAAAAACCTCTCCGTCTCGTAGTCATAAACAACGAGTCTAACTGCGGCTCCACCTCTACAAGAATAAGAATTGTAGAGTCCAACTAGCATCACATGCTAGCTACCAAGCTGCAAACCCACACCCGACACACCTCTTGGGATTCCGGAGTCTCTAGAGTGAGGCTGTGGAACACAGGACTAGTTAAGGAGCAATGTTTCTACTAATGTGCGTCCCCCCAACCACGAGCGCGTTACAAACGATTGAGTAAAGAACCAACCACACCATAAGTCGCTTCCCCACTGTATCTTTCCCTCAGCCGAACGTACAACTAGACAAACTAGTGAGGGTGTCCAGGAAGACGACATAAATCTTGATGCTACACATAGTATTGGGACAAACCTCGAGCATAACGTGCTTGGCTCACAAAGAACTTGGGGTATCCGACTAAAGAGGCAAGCACGGTAAGCATTGTACTATCAAGCCCAATCTCACACTCAAACCACATAAACTTGATATCCAATACCTTTATTATGCAACCATAAACCTTTATCAATAGCCAAACACCTTTAACCATAGTCCACAAGACCCACAATCCTCAAACATGATCACTAAGCCTCAGAACATATGAACGTATTGGGGTCGAGTGTCGTGTTCAGAACGCGAGGCCTCAATATGGCGTGTTCCAAATATGAACTTGTCGGGTCGATCTGTCGTATTCCCAGCCTAAATGCCAATACGAAAAACTTGCACCAAAAACTCCAAAAAAATGCACTACTTATCTTGCCCTGATCACTTACAACATTATAAGCCATTACCCTACCATGCGTACCACCTACTAAAACCTCCTACATACATCTAATCCATCAAACCATACAAAAATAGAGATCAACAAAGGAGAATCTCCCTACCAATGTGAAGAACGCGAAGAACTCCAATTGATCGGTGTTTCCCACGCTCTATACAACCCCCTCGTGCCAAGAACACGCTAAACCACAAGTTTCGGAGCGAAATCACCTAGAAAAACATCAAAACTCCCTCCCTCGGTCGAATAGAGCTTTCTGCTCTGTTTGGCCGACCTAAAGTCACTTAAGTAGTCGGAATCAAGAATGTGATATAACGGGCCGTCACGTTTAGAATGCGACATGCCAAGCCGACCCATTCCAAAAATTGACGCCACGCGTCAGCCAAATCTGTGCCAAGAATCGCGCATGCAACTAAAGATCAAAAACAAACATCGGGGAGAACATGATGCAGGTGGGGGACGCATTATGAATGCGATGCTCTCCCCCACCGCATTCTCAAACAGAGAACCAGTGGGCCTATTGGATCTGAATTTCTGACCCACAACACCCATACAACATGTCAAACCTCAAAACTAGACCCAAGGCCACACAGATTGGCCCACAAGCCAACAAAATCACAATCCAAACGATCATAATGTTACAGTTTGAATCTCAAATCTTCTGATGACTGCTAGATGGCCTTGAGATTTGGAAAATGGGATAGCCATCTTGGATGTCAGTGATAAAGATTTGCAAGAAGGAAAAAAGGAACAAGGTCTCCTAGGATGGTGATCCCAAGAAAAACTCTCTAATGCCTAAATCAGATCAAGACGAGAGATAAATCAAGAAGGTGAGTGATTTGAGATTGCTCTCCACAATAGGTTGGGTTTAGAATCTTACATACGTCTAGCTAAAGAGATTCATCTAAGATTGATTTTGGTGGTCAAGCCTTCCAAATAGTCCTATATGATGTAGTTGTAGTTATGGCCAAGATTGTGGGCTTAACTATTTTGTGCCCGCTATATGAGGATCATGGGTAGTAGTTATGCCAATCATGTGCAACCTGTCATTATCTTGTATAAGGCATTTACTATCTCTGGATAACTGTCATTCATTTAGGATGACCATAATATTGGGGAAGAGTGTTTACCACTTATCTTTCATCGAGCTAAGGCTATATTGGGCTAAGGATTTGCCAGGCTCAATACCCTTTAGGTTATAGGCTGTTAGGATAAGGTCTATCGGGCTAAGACCTATTGATATAAGAAGTGCAATGTGGTTAACTTTCTGTCCTAGTGTATGTCAAGTGGTTATCTTGAGAGCTATATATACTGTTCTCAGGATATCCTCCTGGCATTGTTGCCAAGATAAAAGTCCTTCGTTAGGATGACGAATCAGATGTCCGTGCCACTTCATGCACCTTATTTGATAATTAGCTATAGTTGGCGGATTCTTATTTGGTAATTGGGCTTTCAATAGTCGGATCAAAAGGACCATGATTTTCTCGCTCCAGAAAGGGTTGCGCCTTATTGACATCGTGTCTTTAGGTATTTTCCTAAGCTCTTTTTCCATTTCTTCCGACAATTTTCGTTTTTCTTGTACGCTACGAACAACTGCATATATACTATACGCCGTCCCACAGATAGATGTAGCTAAGGTTGGTTCCTACAGAATTAATGGACCAATAGGAGATAATTTAGTTCGCCTATGAAGAAACTGGCATTATGATATAGGCGGAATAGCACAGCTAGAGATGAGGATTGCAGAACAGTGATGAAACCCTCTTAACTCTTATACAATTATTTATTCTCTGCATGCAGTTCATTAGTTTGGCTACAGGACGACGATGTTGACAAAACTGACCTTGGAGACTCTAGGCATGAACAAACGACACAAGAGTAAGTAAAACAAAGACGCCACAGCTCACATTTGTGCACATTCTCACAAGAAAAGCAGAACATCTCTCTACATACGGCCGAACAAATTAGTCTCCATTTCCTCCGTACGTTCTTGGGGCATAGATATACTCCTCTTAGTCGTCCCTGTAGCCAGCTTTTGTTGGCAGCAGCCAGATGGCCCCCGCGTCCCGGAGGATGAGTAGCAGGTCGCCACTGAGGTGCAGGGCCATCACCTTGTCCATGGATCCCACCAGCTTTCCTCCTATGAACACGGTCGGCACGGGGGGGTTGCGCCCAACGAGCTTAACCAGCGACCGCTGCATTTCTTTTCCATGTGGTATCTCATCGAGCTCATGAACTGCGTAGTTTACCCCGAGATTGGAGAAGAACGTCTTGATGGAGTGGCACATGCAGCAAGAGCTCATGCTGAAGACCACCACTGCCTTTTGAGATGCCAACCACTTCACACGGTCCATATCAAAGTGTTACTGGCCACAAGTGGAATTGATGTCTCACAGAGTATGTACAGATGTTTTAGGGGATTGTGTGTATCTCGTAAGAGATGGTTTGAAGAGTTTGAACAGGAAGGAGAAAGACTTTGGCTTGCACAGGGCTTGGTCTCTCGGCCACCTATTTATAGAACACTGGAGTGGGAGTTTCGCGTATGTGTTGTGTGTGAGAGAGAGAGAGAGATCAGTGAGGGTGATTTCTTCACAGCCGCCTGGATGGATGAACTCCCCCCAACTCCAACCCACTCGCCGATCCTTAGAGAGTTGTTGTGAGATCGGATGGGAATAAGATCTTTATCATGTGTGATGTTCAGCTATCGCGAGGATAAACTGGTGCCCTCAGCAGCCACCTTACTTTGACCAGCAAGAGAATCTCTTTCTGCGTTTATTCAGAAGTATTTGATCTTCTTCGAAGTCCTTGTCTGGAAGGGGTGGAATAGTTGACAGCAACTGAGCTGGTGGGTGCCCACAAAATCTGCATGGAGATATATGCTGCCCATCACTCTTCTTTCCCTGGTGCCCGTTCAGGCTTCATAGGTCAAGCAGTGATGCTATCCGTGCTACCGTGCAAGAAGTCTCTGGTTCTAATACCACAACTTAGAATTTTGGATAATGACTCGAAATCTACGTTTGTTCACAAAAGACTTCCTTTCCGGCATGTCCTTGTGCCACCAGGTACAATTTTGCATATATAATTTATGACTACAAATCTATGTTGGCTCAGAGAGTTTTTTTTTCACAATGTCGTCGTGTTACGATAACCTGTTTTGATATTATGTGCATGGCATCCAAAAACCTAAATATTATGAGGATAAAGACTGGTCTATTTTAGAATTATCAGATGTGGAATTTATGTCCCAACAATATGACATGCGAAATTACGAGATTTCGTGCACTATTTCCTAGAGAGAATCCCTATGCCGGCCGCAACTAGCTCCCTTTCTCCCTGACTTTTTCCCTGGAAACAAATGTGATTCTACTTTCTTCTAGCTGCAGGCGGACCCGTACTCAGGTACTGAAACAGCGGGCATCGCATTCTTCAAATTCTTCTGCCCACCTTCACAGTATCGTGCGCCCAAGCTTATCTAACTACTAAGTGGTGGGTCTGAGGAGGTGAAGACCAACCGTCTCTTGGTTCCTCCAAGGGGCACGTTAATTAATTCGTGACAATATGTGTTGTGAAATTGTTGTGTGCGTTTTTTAGCCTCATTTTCTTACGCTTCAATTCGGAAAGTGGAAATATATGAAGTCCAATTAGGTAAGAAAATTAAGATAGATACTTGGTCTTAATGTTCCTACATATAGTAGAACCACATCGTTTTTTGCCCCCGGAGTATCATTAAATAAAATGCCTTTTTGACGAGATGCCATGGCCATATCTAATGCCCTCATCATTATTAAACCAACCTAACCCCATGTCGCCTAATTCATTAATGACATTCTGGCCATTATATTCACATTTACAATTGAGAAAGACTTAGTGCACTTATTTATTGCACTTAAGTGTAACATGATTAGATATTAAATCTATGTGACACCACTCCTATGGAGAGTGACAAAGTGGCAACTCAATTATTGAGTGCCACATGAATCTAGTGCCTAGTCATATTACACTTAATTAAGTGCAATATAAAAGTACACTAAATCTTTCTCTTTACAGTTTGGATTTAAAGTCACCATCATGACCTCCAACCTCAATATCCTTTCTTTCCCTTAAGAAACAAGTTGTGGGCTTCTGGAATTTCGTACCGACTCAATATCTACATGCACGATACCCTAATATGAGTGCCACTTGTATTGTTGTGCAACAGTTGTGCATGGATGGTTTTTATCTTGTTTAAGGTTCCTCTTCACCTTTTATGCTCAAGTTTATCACTACTAGAAAAAACAAGTATTACCTACACTTGACTGTATGGTAGGAATAGAGCTCTATACCCGACAACTTTTGATAAATAATATGTTAATTTTATTTAATTGTAAGTATTATTAAAAATATACCAACATTATATGTAAATAGTAGGTATAGGATAATTTATTGAGAGAATTATCAATCAATCTTTATTTTTGGGAGACTTATTTTTAAATCCCTAACTCTTTTAGAAAACTATATAGTTACATATTTCTCTTCTTTAGAAACGTATGTAAGTTAATAACTTAAAAATAAGTCTCTCAAAAATAAGTATTGATCGGTTATTCTCCCTAATTTATTTCTATAATGAATTATGAAATATTGCGAAGACTTATATGTAAAAGTCTAAAGCACGCTACACTCCCAACCCGTAAACCCTATTCGTACCCCCACTCCCATTTCGGCACTTCCCAAATCTTCCCCATTTATTTCCCACTGCAACGGAGGGCCGCGCGCAGGGTCGACAACGAACGAATCTTCTCAGGGCTTCGAACAGCCACAATGCCGCAACGGCTCGCCACCTGGTCCCTCGGGCGACGGCATATACTGTTACCTCTATCATAAGCAAGACCTTCTACGCCTTTGTGCAAGTTCAAGGAAATTAATTGATGGAGAACGCGGCGATTCTTGCGCTTATATATGAGCACGAAAGAAGCCAAACCAAGCTGTATATAATACATATTGTACATTATATATTGTATATATACTGTATAGTGTAGAGAGAGAGAGAGAGAGAGAGTACTACAGAGTAGGATAACTTTGCTGCATTTATATTAGCATTTATGTTAATTCACATTAAGTTACATCTACATTCACATGGCTCTCTCTTAATTATGCATCCCAACGGAAGTGATACATGTACAACTTTGAGAAATGCTACCTATACGATGTGTAAATCATTTGCATGTCGGACGCACCAGGACGAGCTCACATGGGGTGCCTCCCCCCCCCCGCCCAGGACAACATCCCGACGTGTAAATGACATTTTCCTTACAACTTTAGACGTATAGAACTTATAATTAAGTAGCTTCCCACTGAGAAATATTGAAAATTACAAAATGATCTTACACAAAGCTTCGAATACAGAGGGATTCTTATGTGTAAGAAAATGGAAACTTCAGGAGGATCGTGCATGGCGGCTATTCTGATCGAAGTAGTACGTACTACGACCAAGTTAAATTTGTGATTTGCTTCGCAATGAATTCTCTATGCTTGTATTGCCATTCCACGTGTTGCAATATCCCACACTTGCACATGAAAAGGAGATACTCTCACGTACGCGGGTCGGAGAGAATGTCAACTTTATTGTTCAGCGCTTCCATAGTAGATAAGAAGGAAAGCGAGGTCAGCCCGCGGCATCGCAGATGAGGCCGGCTGAGCTGGTGGGGAGGGGATCCTAACGCAGGCTTGCTGTGGGCGCTCCCTCCCGGCAAATTCTTATTCCTCAACCCACCCCCTGTGGGCGCTGCCCGGCCCCATATACGATGACGCAGATCACCACATCTTCCCTTGCTTTAAAAGATACCCAAAGAATCATCGTCTTGTCACAGATAGATAGAGAGAGGGAGAAACAAATAAATAAAGAAGCAAAGCCGAAGATTTGCTGATCATTTCCCTTTTTCCGCTTCCCCCTCTTGGAACTTGGATTACACAGTCGAAGAGAATGGGATGCAGCTGTGTGTCAAGACGTATTGAACGGAGACGCGCAGTTACTAGACCCAGTACAGTGACAGGTCCTCTGCTCTTGGGGGCTTCCCCGTCTCCATCTCAAGCACTGTGCGTGGCTATGATTCCCCGCCGACGACAGCAACGTCGTAGTTCTTCTTCTCGAGCATCGCCGTACGAGCCGGTGCCGCCAACCCCAAGTGTCGCCTTCACTTTTGTCGTTGGGGCGATGCCTTTGATGGTGCGGGGATGGGAATCTCCGTATAAGGGAGCGCCAGTGCTTGGCCTTCTCTGGCGCGAGGTGGCTAGGAGGTGACCATGCACGCCGATCATGGGCGCCAGCCGTACCGTCCCTCGAACATTTTATTTTGAGGGCATCTCTCTCAGATTTGCTTCGTGAAAGGCAGCGTTTGATCGTGATCCTGTTTGAATGTCGGAAAGGTGAGTTGCTAATGTCTGACGAAAATTTCAGGGCCGGAGACGAGGTGCTGACTGGAAACCGGACGAGCCAAGTGTTCAGCGAATTATTCATCGCAAAAAAATTTGTTTGGTTGTTTAGTTTTGTAAAAACTACACATATGTACAAAAAAAATTTATCAAATGTATATATTTCAAGAGAGAGATTTTGTGCACTTGTGTAAAGTGCACAAGTGCAAGTCACATGGATATTTTACCCATGTGACATCATACACATAAATTTTTTGCCCATGTGACACTATGAAAGTTGGTGCCACATGGGCAAAAAATCTATGTGGATTGCACTTGTGCACTTTGCACAAGTGCAATAAACTTTTCTCATCTTTCAAATATATCTTATTTGAATATCTATTTTTAAAATCTATCGTATTATATTCTATATCTCGAAATAAAAAAACATCAAATTATATTTTTGTAATTAGCAATCCATCAAAATAATAGAATATTCTATTAACATGTAAAAATAACTGTTAAACAAGATGAAAGTATTAAAATATCTTCTCAAAAGGGAAGAGAGATCACCCAAATGAAATTGATGGGGTGGGGTTGGGGTCCATCAGTGAGGAGAGAGAGAGAAAACGTGTTGTGATTTTTTAAAAAAAAGTTACATCAGATAAGTTAATTATTTTTCTCTTAATTCAATTATAATGGAGTTAAATGGATGAATCAAGTGGTCAAAATATACATGAGATATAATATACAGATTGGTTTGACACATGGTTAAACTACCCATGTCCCTTAACCCCAAAAGTAACCTAACCACCACTAACCATGGGTAGACTTACCCACTTTTTTTTTTTTTTTAGTCAACTAAAACTTTGACTCAATTTATCTTTTTTGTGTAATAAAAAAGTAAGATAATCTTTAGAGATATGTAATAAAATAATATTTAAAATTTAATTATTATTTTTATAAAAGTTTTCAAAAAAAAAAAAGTTACCCACGGTGGGTAACTCTACCCCACCTCCTGAGGTGAGGCAGGGTTACCCATGGGTAACCTGGGCTACCCAAGTTACCTCGGGTAGCTCTGCCCCCCCTCCCCAAAGTGCTTTTTGCACTTTACCCAGGGGTACCCCTAGTTTAACCAGGGGTACCCTCCCTGTCAAATTGGGCTGTACTTTCTTCTTAAAAGCTGTACGAGACATTACTTAGGGTACGTTTGTTTTAACGGAAAACTAACTAAGAAAAGGTTTTCTAAAGAAAATTTTATTTTTGGGCTATTTGGTATCTTTGAAAATTAAAATAGAAAAAATCTTATATTGAAATTTTCAGATTTCGGCATCCGCACTAACCATTTTCCAATTTTCACGCATGTGTTGTATTGACACTATTTATTTGTGTTAGTTAATAGTGACAATTTGTTTTGACACTATTCATTTAAGTTGTTTTTTTTATTTTTTTCCCTTCATTTAAGTCATCTTTGTCAAATCTAATTATTTTTTATTTGTTGTTTTAATTTTTAAATTTTTATTAAAATATCCATAGAACACTATTCATTCAAATTGTATTTTTATTTTATTTCTCCTAATTTAAATTGTCTTTGTCAATGTTATTTATTTTTCAGTATTTTTTATTTTTTATTTTTTAAAAATTATCAAAAATAAAAAAATAAAAAAAATTGATGAATAGTGCACTAGGGTATGTGGTCCCCTCTCATTGGAATGGACCATAATATTTCATGTGCTCCAATGTAACTCTCTAATAAAAGTTTACATTTAATGCTATTAACTTTTCACTTTTTTTTAATCTTCTATTTACATAAATAACCAGTGAAAACATTTACCTAAGAATCAAATGGATAATTACGATTTTCATTTTCATGTAAAAGCTATTCCATGAAAAATTATTTTCAATGAAAATATTTTACATGTAACCAAATGGACCTTTAGTACCGTACCATTCTGTTGTGAAGGAAAATAGCAGGAATGTTTCATGTGAACCGCTGCTATATATGTTTGTGGAGAATTATATATTGATGTGTATAACCGTATGCTACTATCCTTGTGTTCATTCAGGAGTTTCAGTAGAAAGTTCGCTCAATTTGTACTACCAGGTTTTTGAATCTACATACACGATTTAATTTATACGACCAAATTAAACTGCTACTATAGTACTTACTTCAAATCAGATGAATATTAAATGATGAAATGCTACCATTAATACTCTTATAATGTAATCTCTAATTATAAGCTGCTGGTTCCCCCTCGATCGATTCCTTCATTGCAGTGTTCCCTATGATTGAAACGCATAAAGAGGCAATCGTGTACTTTTTTGTAGATCATCAAACGAGTCGGAAAATTTGACGATGATGATATATCGTATCTTCTTGTGAGTGGATCTATAAGAAGAAGATCAAAAATTAAGGGCCTTGAGATAGGAGTTCGAGAGAAAATTCTTCGATACTTAAGTCAATGATGGACGTTAAGAGCAAAAAATAGGAGAGAAGAGGCTAGATAATATGGAATCACTATGTAGTAGTTGTGGGTCTAAAGTGTGTAGTCTAGGCTATGACTTAATCTAGAGGGGGCTGAATAGATTATAACCATTTTTTCAATTAAATATATATGTGATACACAAGTTAGAACAATACAAATCGTTTGAGAGCTGAAATCAGTTTACTCAAATGCTAAACGATGTATGTACTTAGTTTTGCAACGAAAATGATACTAAACCTAAGCTACTAATGTATGCAATGAAGCATATGGTAAACAAGATCAATCATACAAAGGACACGATCATTTATCCTGATTTGACATTGACCAACTCAGTCCTATATCTAGTCCTTAGAACCATCGTTCTGAGATTTATTTATTAACCACCTACAACTACAAATCCTTCTTTTATTGAGCTCAGAAGGAAACTTGCAGTACACCCATCCAGTAGGTGGCACGTCTTAATGCTCACCAACTTCTTTTTCTGAGCAAGAATGTTAACTTATTGGTAAATATCCTAGCAAACAACTTATATCTCTAGATAGAAGCAAGCTCACTAGTATCTACCCCAATAAGTCACCCTTATAGAATTTTTCTTCCCACAATGTGAATGCCTCTATATAGGAGCAAAAATGGCAACAATGATACTCAAAGAATGAAACATACAAAATAGAAAGAATGAGGGTTTAAAGGCAATGTTTATGTGTGGCTTTTGCTATGGAGATTGAGTTAATATGTCGTGAATTCTTCTTTCTTCTCCTCTTTGAAGTGGAAATTAACGAGAGCTTGAGAGGATGATGCTTTGAATGAGAGCTTTGAATGCCATCTACAGATGAACTTGTATGCGCTTGATGTATGGCGTTTGGCTCTCTCTCGTTCTTTACATAGAGAATGTAAAGCCCTTGAATGTGTGCATGTGTATTATCTTTTTCTTAATTCATTGGTCTTCTTCTCTAGAATATATCATGTATATGTACTAGTTGGAAGACTTTGTTTCTTCTTTTCGAGGCTTATTCTTTTTTTGAGTTAAAATTCCTTTTCCTCTTGAATAGCTTAGATGCCTTGATCCATTGGGACTCATTCTCCCATCCGTTAGGTACATTCTGGATTCTACCATTATGCCTTGATTTTTTTTTCCTTTTCTAGGTCATTAAATGCTATTCAGATTTTTTTTCTCTTTTTCATGAAAGTCTTCGGAGCTATATCCATCTTAACCTCGTTCAATATGATGTCAGATCTTAAGAAGATCTTCCATTAATCTTGTGTACCTACAAAAGTGACCTTTTTTTTTACCTTCCGGTCAAAGTCAACATGTATAAGGAAAAATAAAGCATATGATGATGGCGTAGAGTATTTCTTTTAGATATTTTTTTAGAGTTCCAAGATATGTATTTAATGCAAATTTAAATATGGGAACGCATCCACATTTTTTGTGTAGATATAATTGTGACAGTATGCTTTAGCAGAGATAAAATATTGATTAATTCCTTTAGAAATAATCTTTTAAGCTCAAAAGAATATAAGCAACTCTTTCTAAAAAAAATAGGATTATCAAATCATTCTCATAACATATATAAAGAGTAAGGCTTAATTCCAAATGAATTTTGAGTGGGAATCATTTTTCAAATCTTTTGAGTGTAAGACTCAATTTTGAGTCTGCATGAGAATCGTTTTTCAAATGAGTGGGAGAGTCACTTTTCCAATGTGAGTGAGACTTGATTTTGAATGTCTTTCTCAGTGAGATTCATTTTTTTACTTGAATCAAAATATCACACCTCTAATTTTAGCAGCAGAATAAATTAAAAGATGTGACAAATAATCATATAGAAGTCATAAATAAATAACTAACAAAAGTAAGCCAAAAATATATAATTAAAAAACTTTGGTTTTTTTTCATCAAGGCCAATAGAACCACTAATGCCAAACTAAAACATATTCATATTAAGCTATGACACACGTTCTCACAAATAAAGGAAAGCTTACATCAAGTTACCCGAGTAACTATCTTTCTAGTTTATGAACTTTAAGAGTGGTCATCACTCTTGCCCCTCCCTAAATATCTCATCAGATCCTCCTCACCCAAAATAGATGTAGCAACTGAATAAGCAAATGCTAAGTTGTACTTAAATCCCATAACCAAGTAGCTTTACAAGAATTAATGTAGAACCCTAACAATTTAATTAATTGAAAAATTAGTGATAAATTTAAAAATTACAATATAATAATATTAAACTAGTTAAATATGTGTGTACCGTTTTCACATATGCAAAAACACATATACAAATTTCGTAACAATCATAGTTAGACTATAAATACTATTTCTTAATGACCCATAAAGAAATTTGGCCCAAGAAAAATCATTTAGACCAAGTTTAAGAATTATTGTGACTTATTATGATAATTAAGAAATAAGTCGGAAACTAGGGGTGTCAATTAGGCTGGATTGGCCCGAAGGCCCGGTGGCCCCGCCCGGTTTTATATGGATTTGGGCCAGATATTTTAATCTTATTTAAATTTTGAGTCGGGCCCGGAGTAAGATTGGTCGGGCCTGGGCTTGGCTCGGCCCCGCTCGGGCGGCCCAGTGGCCCAGTATTTAAAAAAAAAATAAGTGACAGGCGGTAATTTTAATATTCTAAAATTTTGAATTGAAAATTGTGCTATGGAGCTATGTTTAATAACTTAATATTTATTTCATATTTATAACAACTAGAAATAAGTTTATCTAGATTAGTCTAATGTTTATTTTACATTGTTTTGATTCAATGAACATTAATTTTGTTGTAAAAATAATAAGAATACCTTTAAAAATGTAAAACCAAGCCGGGTTTCACATAATCGTCTCTGACCGGGCCGGATTTCTAAAAATCGGGCCTCGTCTCGGGCCGGGCCGGGCTCGGGCCGGTCGATTAGAGATTGGGCTGGACCCGGACCAACCCAGACCCGGTCCAGGCCCGGCCCATTGCCACCCCTATCGGAAACCCATTATCATGTGTACATAAAGGGGTCAAAAATCAAAATAAAAACTATAGGCGGACTTCAAACAATTAGTATTGATATCCCAATAAGAGAAATAAGCCAAGAGATGTATCTTGGCCCATAAATAAAATTAAATAGGAAAATGACCCCAAAATTTGAAAATCTTAAGTGATTAGGAATAAGAGAATGAATTATCACCCAATACTGTACTTTGAGCCCAATTCGTGGGTACAACCTAGAGCAAGTTTCCATTATGAATTGCAAGAGAAATCTCCAATGGATGGAAGAAATTTTCCAAATTCGTACCTTCAGTTTCTTAATCCAATTCAGACTACTAAAGACACATCCCTCTATAAATTAAGCCCCCTCTCTTCCATGGGACGACCCCTATGGTTGCTTGAGACATCTTTGAAGGCTTTGGAGTATGGGAATCCCGAGGTGAAGGTTTGTGCAAGTAGGACTTCATGCTCTCCTTCAACTCAAATATGCGAACAAGGTCTGTCTTGTTTGACATCAAAGGTTAGTAAAAACTCGACCAAATCTAGCAAGCCATATACCTCTAGAAAGCCCTTCGAGTCTAGTTTCATATGATACTATTCTTTTCCAATTTTACGGCAATGCATCTGAATGATTCCTTCTTTAGTGCACTACTATTGTGAGAACAACCTGATCTTTTCGTCCAAAGGCAGGTTGCCTCTAAAACAAACTCTAATTTAACTCATACATACTTGCATACACCTATTTAGATTATGTTTATACTATTTCCCCCAATTTTTATCCTAATGATTCAGCGAATTAGATCCAGTATCATCATAGTGTTATTTCTTTCTCGTAAAACCCTTGATCTATATTACGAAGTTTCTATTTTTGATGTGAGTCATTTTCAGACCGAGCACTCAATATGAATATTGTTCCCCTCTAAGTCTAGTTCCCATAGATACCTTTTCCTCAAATTTTTAATGAGTACACAAAGAGTATTGGCTGGAACAAGGATACTAGGCCAGATTCGTGTAGACAATCCCCCTGTGACTTATTACCCTATTAAATGACCATAGTTTTTTTATTTCTCATTACTGTAGGATGGATAAGAAGTCCTCTAACTAACAAAAGTGGTTTCATCTTATTTGGTTCACTATATAGAGTGTTTGGATTTTTCAAAGATCTTTGCGTCAAACCTAATCAGAAATGGAGTTGGAAATAGGCATAAAAGGCAACCCATGCATCATATTAAGGTTGCGTTGGGTTGGAACGTCACTACCAAAAGGCGATAGGGAGCATGTCACATGAAAATCAAGGTTGCAACAGTCTCATGGTCACAACCAGGTCGCGACCATGTGATGGTCGTGTTCTTGTTTCTTGTGGGCAGATTGTGTAGTCTACTGTATATTGCCCCAATTTTCCTAGTTTTACACAAGTTTTAGATTCCTTTTTTTTTGTTGGATTCCTTATTGAAAGGGTTTCAATATGGTATATTAATGTGTGATATTTTCATAATAAATCAGTGAGTTATGACCCTAAGAGTGGAAGGCATGGGACTGCATCTACCTTCTAATGAGCATACATCGCAGTTTTCGTCGTTTTGCATCGTTTCATTGCATGTGTGAGTTTTGATCGATTCTGGAAAGGTTATAGAAGGTCTTTTTGTAGCACCTCGGAAAAATTCAGTGATTTAAAAATTGTAAATAAATAGAAATAAATAATTTTCGTATTATCGGAATGGTAGAACATACGTACCACTATCGTACATGCAAGAACACATCAGAAAATTCCGTAAAATTATAAATCAACCCCAAACATTATTCCTAAGTGTCCCACAAAGAAATTTGTGCAACAAAAAATCCGAGTGTACGTCACAATGTGACTAAATTTCTAAATTAGGAAACTAAGTCGAAAAACCGTTAACACATGAATATAATATGATCACAAATTAAATAAACATGTTGGAGAGACTTCCAACATCATGTATTGATGACCCATTATTAGAATTGGGTCAATGGATCACCTTTGACCCAAGAATAAAATAAAGCAGGAAAAATACATGGAAATTCATAACCCTAATTGAGCTGAAATTAGAAAGAGGCAATTAGAGTAAAACTTGATGCAAACACTCACACATAGCAACCAAATTTCGTACCTAACCATACTAGAGAGTTTCCTAAAGCCTCTCACACTCTAATGGGGTGAGAAATCATCAAAACAAGAAAGGTGAGAGACCAAAACCGCAACATTTCCTTCCTACACCCAATGGGACTCCTAAAAAACCTAGATGCTTAAATACTTGTCATGAAACCCTAGGGGACGAGTTTACCTAGTGTTGGGGTCGTGGGTAGCTGTTCTTGAGCACAAGAAGTGGAGGGAAACGCCCCAAGATGGAGCTCTTCTTCCCTACTGTGTCTGCAACAACCTATGCAGAGTGCTCTTCTTGGAGTCGACCTACGGTAAGCCAAACCTTAACCAAACCATGCAAGACTTATACCCCTGGAAAGAGGGTCGATTCTAGCTCCTAATGGCACTGGTTTGCCTATTTTTCATTTAGTAGGTCGGGTGTATTAAGCATTCTCCACCAAGCGGTCTGAACGAGGGCTTTTCTGGAGGACGAGACTTCTTCAACCCAAATGGTAGGTGATCTCGGGCCAAATCTAAATAAATCTTATATCAATGTGTAGAGCATCGAGTCTACTTTCATGTGCAAGTGATTTTGTCGATTTTCATTGAGTATATCTCGAGTATTAAGCATTTTGTCAAAGTCGCTCATGTTAACAGCTTTTCACGTTCATATCAATTTCTCACGCATCTCGAGGCTAATTTTAATGAAACCAAAACAAAAGTTCTCTTCTCTTCCATGTTCCCAACAAGTTTCATGTTTACACTTTTGCCCCATGAGCCCTAGATTAGGAGTTATAAGCATTATCGTGTGTCTATTTTCTGCATCTTCGAGTATGATCAAGAACCGCGACGTATCCAGACGTCGCGATTTTGCATGCATGAACGCGATGTACTGGTACGTCGCGATTCATTAAAAGGTGACCATGTATTACGTCTCGATTTGTGGTATGACCGGTCAGCCCTGACAGCTCAAACTATGTGTCGCATGGGTTTCTGGACCCGTCATGAACGCCGTTGTGATTTGAAGGTTTTCCTGCCCACCCGATTCCATACGGTTTTCATATCTGCAGTTTGAGAGTCATGCATGAACACGACGTAGGGAAGCGTCACGATTCAGGCCATGTCGCGACATGTGTTTCTGTCGCATTCTGAAGGCGACGGACGAGACCGTCGTGTTTCTAGTTAGGCAATCGATCCGGTGATTGATTCTTGTAAGAAAGGCGACCATCTACCCTGTCGCGATTTAAACGTGACAGGAAGGTCCGTTGCGATTTTGTGTCTTATTATCGTCCCTTATGTATATGTGTATGGTCTTTTGAAAGGCGATGTCTGAACCTGTCACGATTCAAAGACCTACTCGACACTGTTCCTTATGTTGGTCAGTCAAACATGTGTGTTAGCTTAGTCTGTAACCATGATACTTAGTGAAGCATTGGCCTAAAAGTAATCAATCCATTGGAAAACTATAATGACATGAATATGATTCTAATGTATATTATGAAGTAAATGATATTATGTTCATTTGATTATCATCTTGTGATCTAGCTTGATATGAAATTGTCATAATAAGAATGTCATATGAATCTATGGAGAATACATGTTAGAATGGACTTGCTTAGTTTAAGAGCTTTTCCATTATGTTGCTTGCTTATTGCATGTGGACTTTTCTTATTTGCATGCTTTCAGATGTTTCCATATTTTGTTCATCCATTGCATGCATGATTAGGAAAGTTCCATGACACGACACTTACACATTTGCATAATTAGGCACACCCTTCTTGGGGAATTGGAAGCTCTCTGCCGATCATTCCATATTGGCAGACTAGCGACCTCTTCCTTGAGACCTCCGTAAGTCTTGTACTCTATGGATTCCCTCATAGAGACCAAGCTGGTTGTACCATGAAGTACCCTGGAGATAGAGAGCACTTGTACCGTGTACGATACGTCATTAGTCATTATCTTGTCAAAATATTAAAGAATTATGAAACATAAGATATGTCATTATGTTGTCCAATTGATCGCTCGAGCTTTTGTCATACCTTGAACTCTATGCAAGATCATGTCCCTATTCCTATGAGTTTATTATTGAAACTTTGTGGCCATAATATGTATATGTTTGATCGGCACAATGTGGGACTTCAGTCCATTTGACTAATGCCTGTGCAATAAGGGCCCTGTCTGGTCCTGCAGAGGAGCGCCCCATCGTACTTATTAACCGCGGGAGTATGGACTTGTGGTACTTGGCATGGCACTGGTATGTGTGCAAGATTTGTGAATGTTCCTTCATTTGATATAATACATTTGACCATGTGAATATGTTGTATCTGTGTGAATATGGCCAAATCCTCGCGATACGATATTATTCTTGAATTACCTGTCCAATGCATATGAAAGTCAGTATTTGCTTCGTTATGTTATCTGTCTTATTCTGCCATGCGACTTATTAGAAATGCATGTACGTATAGCCATCATGTACTTGTTAAGATCCTGCTTATTTAAAATGCTAATCACGTATATTAGTGCCCGCACATTGAGATGTAAATCTTACTGCACTAGTTTGCTCACCCTATCATCCTGTCCATTTTAGGTAGTGATGAGACTCTCGTGGACTCCGATGGGGCAGGGCATGAGTGAAGAGCACCCGTGATATGAGGAGTTGAAAGATTAGGAATAGATGCTTGAGTAGTTATGTAATAGTGGAACATGTTCATGGAGTTTATATTTGAATAATAGACCCTTTAGTTGGTTCAATTGATGTATGGTTCTTAATTAGTTGAATGGAATGAAATAAAGAGTATTTTAGTTGGCATTATTACTGTCTCAAGTATGTTGTTCCCTACCACGACCAGCAATTGCCAAGCTACCCAACCATACATATAATTCACATACCAGAAAACTCATGTGAAAACCACACTAAAAATCACATAAAACCGCAGACTTACTACCAGCAGTAGACATTAAAACATGTCTTGGGACATTGTAACTTCAATGTCTTTTCATATTCTAACTGGACCATGCTCTGGCACTAACTGTAACGACCCTTGATATTTTTGCCCAATAAGGCTCCATATCCAAGTCTGCCTCCCGTGATCGGACCGAAGTCTCGCAAGGGATATCTCACACAAATGTCCAATAAGAATATAAAAGATAACAACAATAGTACAAAATACAAGAAAGTACATATGCTCATACCTGTGTACAACAATGTACAACTATCCCAATACACTATTACATGTCCAATAATGTATCCTACTTGTTCTATATATGGCTTTATTTCTCTACACTTGCCTTTCAAACCATCAGCCAGTGTAAGATGGTTTGAAAGACAAGTGTAGAGAAAGTGTATCCTACTTGTTCTATATATGGCTTTATTTCTTTTTACGTGATAGTCCGAATTACTATGGTTTCGTTCTGAATGTCGAGGACAACATTCCTTTTTAGGTGATAGTAATGTAACATCGTGATTTTTCAGATCTGTGTTTTAGCAGTTCTGGCGTAGTGCTCATGACCAATGTGGGGTCATTGAGCCTTCATCGTGGTCTCCGTGCATTGTGTGGGTGTTGTGTTCTGGAGGTTTTAGCGCAAATAGCCCACAGGTTCACTGGTTGTGAATGCGACAGGGTGAGGCGTCGCGTTCTGATCACGACGGTCTCATGCATCGTGTTCTCCGCACCGCCTTTGTGATGCGTGGCATGGAAACGTTTTGAGAAGGCGACAGTTAGGTGTGTCGCATTCTGAACGCGACAGGATGCTACGTCGCGTTCTTGTTTCCGATTGGGATAATTTTGGCCCTCCGGCCAAACAAAGTAGGAAGCTCTGTTCGACCGGGGAGAGAGTTTCTGCGGCAGTTTTCGGCGACGTCGGCTTGGGAGCTCATGTTTTGACGTGGGTTTGGTGCGTAGGAGTTGCTCGGAGTGTGGAGAGCCCCGATTAAGCCTCATTCTACAAGTTCTTCTTACTGGTAGGGACTTTCCTCATGTTATTGCTTCATTTGGTAGATTTGAAGCATGTTTAATATGTATGGATGTGTAGTTGCATTCTCTACATAGTGTAATTGATTTGTAAAGGTTTGGTATGCATGGAAATGAGATTTTGAGCTGGTTTCTGTGTGAAAACTAGAGTGCAGGGTTTCTATCTGAGAAGGCGACGGGTCAGGTGGTCGCGTTAGGGTCGCGACGCTTGTCCCTGTCATGTTCTAGTTTGGGAATGCGGCTCGTTGGGCCGTCGCGTTCTTAACGCGACGGTAGACGCCGTCGCGTTCCGGTGTGTAATCGGGGTTTGTCAGATTGTCGCGTTCTTATCACGACAATGGCTTTTGTCGCATTCTTCTATCTAAAATAAATGAGTGAGCCTTGGGCAATGAGGGTCTTGTGTGTGGACCTAGCTCAGGTCGTTTTAAGATATTTTAAGTTGTTCTAAGTGGATTAATGATTAGTAAAGCATGATTAAGTTAATGGAATAATTGGTGGTTAATGAGTGGGTAATGTTGTTGGTTAGGTTAATTATGTTAAGTATGTTATAAAGGTTATATGATTCATATGTGTGGATATGTGCATTATGGTTAGTTGCCATAGAGGCCATGAGATGGCCAATGGCAGGTAGGGATATAATATGAATCTCGTGCTTAATAGTGTGTAGTTGCTTGGAGGTCACGTGGTGACCAGTGACGAGCTAATTATGGTTTGTGCATTGTGGTATAAGTTTTATGGTTGTATTAAGTAATCAGTATGGTTTGAGTGCTTGCCGAGTTTGGTGGTCTGGCGCCTATTCCGGAATGTCTCTCCAGTCGGGTACCCCAGGTTTTATGTGAGCCAAGCACATTAGTGCTCGGGGTTTGTCCCGGTACTGTGTGTACCGCCGAGGTCTGTGTCGTCTTCCTAGACACCCTCACTCTTGTGTTGTGTTTGAGTTGTACGTTCGGATGAGGGAAAGACAATAGAGGGCAGCGACTTATGTTTGTGGGTGTGCAGTCGCTTGTAGCGCACTCGTGGTTGGGGGTACGGACGCCAGTAGACATACTAGTCCCCAGCTAGTCTGATTTTCTGGTGCCTCACTTTAGGGAGCTTAAGCTAGAGTCCCTAAAGGTGTCAGGCATGGGCCTGCAGTTGTGTGTGGTTTGCAGGTGTGGTGTTCATTGGTCTTCACTATTCTTTGGCATTACTGTGTGGTTGTGGAACGACAGTTGGACCTTTCGTCAGTGACTGCGAGACTGAGAGGTAGTTCTTGTGCTGTGTTGTCCGGGTTGGATACTGGCGTCATGAACCAGTAGTTCGTTCCCGTGTGGTGGCGTCGTTCTTTTCGACTCGTACTTTCCACTGGTTGTGGCTTGTGTGTGTGTGTGACTTGTTGGCTGAGGTTTTACCGTTGGAGTGTGCTATGTTGGAGGTACCATTGTGTTGAGGCTTTGTGGTGGTACCTCATGGCGGTAGGTACTTGTACCCTTCGTGGGTATCCATTTCTCGTGGTACGTTGTGTACTAGCCTTTTCAGGTGTTGAGGTGGAGCTGTGCTCCATGGAGGTCGTGTGATGAGACCTTCCACCCATTGTGTTTTACCCTTCTCCAGGTAAGCTTCCGGTTATGGTGTTAGTGTGTGTGGATTGGCTTACTGGTGCCAGTCCTGCTACCCTACGTGGGTGTGTTGCCGATGAAGCTTGTAGCCTAGGCAGTGGTTTGCTTGTGGGGCATGTAGCTTAGGCGACCAGTTGTTGTAGTAGTTTGCTAATGAGGCTGTAACCTAAGCATTTCGGTTGTTGGGCGGACTAGTGGTGTTGTGCTAGTCCTGTTGTTCCCTCTTACTTTCCGAGGACTATGTGTTTATTGGTATGTTACGTTTAATTATTGTTATTCATGATTGTTGTGTGCATGATATGGGTTGGCTATCGACGTTACCAGTGAGACCCTTAGGGGTTGAGGACTTGGTCTTTCTTTCAGTTGTTGGTTGTGGTGGCTTTTAGGGGGTTCCTACTAAGCCTGTGACGAGGCTCACTCCTCTACAGTTCTTTTCAGGGCTTGTCGTGTGTTTGCCTTTTAGCAGCGTTGGGGCAGACTTGTACCACCAACAGTTGAGTTGTAGTTGTGTTAGTGTGAGCTTTGCTCCCTCGAGGTATGCCCCAGATAGTTGTACTCATTTATTGGACATGTAATAATGTATTGGGACAGTTGTACATTGTTGTACATAGGTATGAGCACATGTACTTTCTTGTGTCTTATACTGTTGTTGTTGTCTTTTATATTCTTACTGGACATTTGTGTGAGATATCCCTTACGAGACTTCGGTCGGATCGTGGAAGGCGGACTAGGATATGGAGCCTTATTAGGCATAAATATCTACGGCCGTTACAGTTGGAACTACCTGGGCCATACCTCGAGGGAGCAAAGCTCACACTAACACAACTATAACTCAACTATTGGTGGTACAAGTCTGCCCCAACGCTGCTGAAAGCTATACACACGGCAAGCCCTCAAAAGAACTGTAGGGGAATGAGCCTCAACAAGTCGCAGGCTTAGTAGGAACCACCTAAAAGCCACCACAACCAACAACTGAATGAAAGACCAAGTCCTAAACCCCTAAGGGTCTCACTGGTAACGCCAATAGCCAACCCATATCATGCTCACAATAATCATGAATAACAACAATTAAACGTAACACACCAATGAATACATAGTCCTCGAAAAGTAAGAGGGAAGAACAGGACTAGCACAGCACCACTAGTCCGCCTAACAACCAAATGCTTAGGCCACAGCCTCACAGGCAAACTACTACAACAACTGGTCGCCTAAGCTACATGCTTCACAGGCAACCACTGCCTAGGCTACAAGCTTTACCGGCAACCCACCCACGTAGGGTAGCAGGACTAGCACTAGCAAGCCAATCCATCACACACTAACACCATAACCGGAAGCTTACTCAAAGAAGGGTAAAACACAACGGGTGGAAGGTCTCACCACACGACCTCCACAAAGCACAGCTCCACCTCAACACCTGAAAAGGCTAGTACACAGCGTACCATGAGAAACAGATACCCACGAAGGGTACAGGTACCTACCACCACGAGGTACCACCACAAAGCCTCAACACAACTGTACCTCCAACAAAGCACACTCCAATTGTAAAACCTCAGCCATCGAGTCACACACACACAAGCCACAATCAGTGGCAAGCACGAGCCGAAAAGAACGACGCCACCACACAGGAACGGACTACTGGTTCATGATGGCAGTATCCAACCCAAAAAACACAGCACAAGAACTACCTCTCAGTCTCGCAGTCACGGACGAAATGTCTAACTACTGCTCCACAACCACACAGTAAAGCCAAAGAACAGTAAAGACCAACCAACACCACACCTGCAGACCACACACAACTGTAGGCCCATGCCTGACACCTTTAGGGACTCTGGCCTAAGCTCCCTAAAGTGAGGCACGGGAAAACCGGACTAGCTGGGGACCAGTATGTCTACTGGTGTCCGTACCCCCAACCACGAGCACGCTACAAGTGACTGCACACCCACAAACACAAGTCGCAGCCCTCTGTCGTCTTTCCCTCAACCGAACGTACAACTCAAACACAACACAAGAGTAAGGGTGTCTAGGAAGACGACACTGACCTCGATGGTACACACAGTACCGGGACAAACCCTGAGCACTAACGTGCCTGGCTCACACAAAAACTGGGGTACCCGACTGTAGAGGCATTCCGGAATAGGCGTCAGACCACCAAACTTGGCAGGCACTCAAACCATACCGATTACTTAATACAACCATAAAAATTATACCACAATACACAAACCATAATTAGCTCGTCACTGGTCACCACGTTACCTTCAAGCAACTACACACTATTAAGCACGGGATTCATATTATATCCTTACCTGTCATTGGCCATCTCATAGCCTCCATGGCAACGCACCATAATGCACATATCCACACATATGAATCACATAACCTTTATAACATACTTAACATAATTAACCTAACCAACAACATTACCCACTCATTAACCACCAATTATTCCATTAACCTAATCATGCTTTACTAATCATTAATCCACTTAGAACAACTTAAAATTTCTTAAAACGACCTGAGCTAGGTCCACACACATGATCCTCATTGCCTAAGGCTCACTCATTTATTTCAGACAGAAGAACGCGACAAAGGCCACTATCGCGATAAGAACACAACAATCCGACAAACTGCGATTACACACCAAAACGTGACGACGTCTACCGTCACGTTAACAACGCGACGGTCCAATGGGCCACGTTCCAAAACTAGAACATGTCAGGGACAAGCGTCGCGACCTAAACGCGACCACCCAACCCGTCGCCTTCTCAGACAGAAACCCTGCACTCTGGTTTTCACATAAAAACCAGCTCAAAATCTCATTTCCATGCATACCAAACATTTACAAATCAATTACACTATGTAGAGAACGCAACTACACATCCATACATATTAAACATGCTTCAAATCTACCAAATAAAGCAATAAACGAGGAAAGTCCCTACCAGTAAGAAGAACTCGCAGAATGAGGCTTAATCGGGGCTCTCCACGCTCTGAGCAACTCCTACGCACCAAAATCACGTCAAAACACGAGCTCCCAAGCCGACATCGCCAGAAACCGCCGCAGCAACCCTCTCCCCGGTCGAACAGGGTTTCCTGCTCTGTTTGGCCGGAGGGCCAAACTTATCCCAATCAGAAACAAGAACGCGACGTAGCATTCTGTCACGTTCAGAACGCAACACACCTAACCATCACCTTCTCAAAACTTTTCCATGCCATGCGTCACAAAGGCGGTGCGGAGAACGAGATGCATGAGACCGTCGCGTTCAGAACGCGACGCCTCTCCCTGTCGCGTTCACAGCTAGTGAACCTGTGGGCTGTTTGGGCTAAAACCTCTGGCCTGCAACACCCACACAATGCACGGAGACCACGACCAAGGCTCAATGACCCCACATTGGTCCTGAGCACCACACCAGAACTGCTAAAACACGGATCCGAAAAATTACGCCGTTACACTTTCCATGATAGAAATTCCATCTTGATTGCCTCTGATTTGCCTAACTTATGTCCAAGTAAGGCGTTGAGGATTCCTTGATCCTCACACCATCGTAAGCTCCTCTTGTTTGTCCCATTTCTGACTAAGGAGTGTAGAGTTCCCAGATCTTTCCCATAAAGGAACCCATTTGATTTATCTTGATCCATGCATTTCTGAAACCGTTCGATGGAAGTGCAACCCTCAATTCTTTCATGTGATGGTTTCAACAACTTCCTTGTTGGAAACCTGGTATGTTTTTTCTGAAAAATATTCAGTTTTATCCACCATTGAACTCTTGGTATCGACATTCTTGGGTCTGATACATCCTTAAGTCATTCATAGACCCATTTCCTTCCTGTTTCAAGTACATTTCGACTGGCCCTTTGTGGCAACTCCAACTGGTCCTTCTGGCCACTTCGACTATTCTCTCTTGTCAACTTCGACTGGCTCTTTGTGGCAAGTCGACTAGCCCTTTGTGGCACTTAGATTGGCCCTTTTGTGGCACTTCAACTTTTCTCACTTGTCAACTTTGACTGGCCCTTCTGGCCACTTCAACTGTTCTCTCTTGTCAACTTCGACTATTTTCTCTCGTCAACTTCGACTGTTCTCCCTTGTCAACTTCGATTGTTCTCTCTTATCAACTTTGACTGGCCCTTTGTGGCACCTCAACTGGCCCTTGTGGCACTTCAACTGGCCCTTTGTGGCACTTTGACTGGCCCTTGTGGCCAATCTCGAATACCTAGTTATCTGCCCCTTAGAAGAGTAACCAGCATGATAGTAACCTAAGTATCTAGTATATGTTAAAAGTGGTAAGAATGTGATAATTATTCTAATGACTCCTAATTATTTGATTTCTATTCCCTCTATAATTCAACTGAAATTCCAACTTTGAATCTGCTTGCCTTGCATCTGAAATCAATAAAAATGTATAGGGAACCCACTTGGTCCCTTCGACATAATTTGATATGTCATGTTCTCTTTCACTTCGTTCAGTAATCCTTGGCACTCCATACTTGAAAATCCTTGAACTGAGCTTATGTTTTTGGCTTCTATGATATCCTACAATTCCTTCATTTTTTACTCCAATGGCCATAATGTTCTTGAGATCGACACTACTTAGGACTATAGTCCACTAATCAAATGCCTGCGCAATGGGGCCTAATCTGGTCTTGGGGAGGAGCACCCCAACGTACTTGATAACTTGAAGAGTATGGATCAATATAAGCGGTACTTGGCATTGGCATCCCTTGCATACATGATTTGAAAGTGCCTCTTGTAACATGTTAAGATTAAGTCAAAAAGGCATATGGTGGATTAGCATAAGGCAGATCCTTGCGTGTTGAGCTAGAAGTGTAACGACCCCGAGAACCCAACCCTCGGCCCACGCCGAGGACCTGATTTTCGCGGTCGCGCCCATGGATCCAGAGACCCGGAAGGGCTATAAATACAAGTCTAACAGAATATGTAAGGGAAATAAACGTCAACTGCTAACTAGGAGCACACACGCGGAAGCAGAAAGAAGAGTGAGACAGCTGCGTATCGCTCTAGGTACAGTCCCAACACACAACTAGTACAAGTAAAAGCAGGGGGATAACAAGTCCCTTAGGGGCATACCCCGAGGGTGATGTACAGGTGGAAGGGGGAACCACTGCTAGCTACGGGGACCACTACTATCGCCGCGTCTCCTCCGCCCGACGCACGCCCTGCCACTGTTGAGAAGTCTCACCTGGGAAAAAGGAAGGATGACCTTCACAATAGAAGCTCAGTAGGGACTACCAATCTCCTACTGGCTCTAATAGGCAGAAGAATATATATAAACAACTTAAATAATAGTAGTTATATCTTCTACCTACAAACGAAGAGTGCGGAAGCAAAGCTACTACCAGCAACGGTACGGAAGTACAACACGATCGGAAACTCTGTATGACTGCTCGTCGTGACAACCACACGGCTAGCAACGCAGATAGAGAAAACTCTGCCTGGACAAGAAACACTAGCTACGAAAAGCACTACCACTGGTCAACCTGTCAGGTGCACCCACTGACGTCTTATCCTCGACCCAGGTCCAAACCTCCACGTCTCGTCAGAGTGGGGGAGGACACAAAGAACACAACAGTAACCGCCGTAGTCTTTCCGGACTACGGTCCCACGCCTAGCCTCTCTAGGCGGTTCTGAGGCCGCAAAGAGTGAGGCAGTGAGAAAAAGGACTAGCTGGACTACGCCGGGAAGAACTCCTCAAAACGACCTCGGCGTCCCAGACCAACTACGAGAGCTCTGCAAACGACTCAATGCCACTGTCCTAACCACCGTTTTCCCCTCCGCTCCAAAGTCCGTGACTCGAGCATGCCCGCCGCCCGGAGTACTCCCTCAATAGGCGCGCAGGGATGGGGGTCCCAGGCAACGGTAACAACCTCTCTCACGGGACAAGCCCTCAAGTGCCGAGCACCGGGCGAACGACTAGTGTAGGACCATACTAGGGAACTAGCATAGGTGCCATGGGTACAGTAAAAGTGGAAACGACGAAGACTCCATGAAAACACGGAACTTCGCAAGACCATACCATGTCTCTCTACTGTAGTTGCGACGCATCGGGCCGTCGCGACCAGGTCATGACACTCAAGAGCATCACGATGGTGTCATGACCAGCAAGACCGCCGCGACATCATCGCAACATCTATAGAGGGGGGGGGGGTTCTGGTGCAGTCCTCCTAGAGACCACCCCAAAAACACGACGATACAAGCATTCCATAGGGGGAAGGGGAGCATGCTCAACATGTAGGAAATCTATTAAACCATGCAAACCACCCTTAAAACCCTACAAACATGAATTTACAAGAATTTTGGCTCGATGGAAACCTCACTCAACCACGAGCATGGTTCTCACACTCCCACACCCCAAACCACGAGGAAAACACCATCTCAAGGGGGAGGGGAGCATGCTAGGTGAGAGGAGAACAAGGATCCCTACCTCCAAGAGTAGAGCCGACCCATTGGGGCCTTCACGTAGGAATGGCCACCTCCTCCTCGCTCCAAGCACCATGAGCACGTCCCCTGCACGAACGGGAAGGCACCACCTCAGCACGAGCACCACGAGCACCAAGAACTGACGAGAAATCGCAAGGGAGCTCAAGAGGGGAAGAAGAATAAAGAAGGAGAAGAGAGAGGGAGAGAGGGGGAGAATAGGGCGTAGCCTCAGTTTTAAACCGACGGCCCCTAAGACGCGACGGGTCGGCTCAGCGCGACATGGACCATGTCGCGACACCCCTAGGCGTCTCAACAATGTTGCGACGGCCACCCCCGGCGCGACCCCAAAAGTGGTCAAACCTTGAAGACTGGGAAAAGCAAACGCGATGGCTGACCAGGTCACATCAACACTGTACGCATCTGCCACCTGACATGACCGTTCTGACAGACAGGACATTGGTCATGTTTGTCAGAAAAGCAGTCGTGACGCCTCCAGACACCGCGACAAGAACGCGATGCCCACCCCCGTCGCAACTATGTCGCGATGGGCTCCCCTAGCACGACCATGTTGCGACCAGGGTGCCTTCCGTGACCCTGAGGACAGGGCTAAGGGCCCTGGAGGGCCGGGTCTTACATCCCACCCACCTTAAGAAATTTCATCCTCGAAAGTAAAATAAACTCAGTCTCAAACCGGAAAGCAGTACAGGGAGAAATAACATAGCAATCAATCAAAAAAATATGGGAACTACTCTCTCATCTCATCCTCGCACTCCTTGGTGGCCTCGCCACCAACGCGGTTCTCCCAAATGACCTTGAACAGTGGAATCTGCCTTCGGCGCAACTGCTGCACTCTGCGGTCCACAACACTGACTGGGTACTATGGCACTGACAAGTCTGGCGCTACCTCAAGCTGTGAGTGATCCAACACATGCGACAGATCTGTAACGTACCTCCTGAGCTGTGAAATGTGGAAAACATTGTGCATGCTTGCCAACTCTGCCGGAAGACTCAACCTGTAAGCCACCTCGCCGATCCTCTCTGTGATAGGGAAAGGCCCAATATACCTCAGACTGAGCTTTCCCTTCCTGCAAAATCTCATAACACCCTTGATCGACGAAACCCGCAAGCAAACAAGGTCACCCACACTGAACTGCAGCAGCCTCATGTGGATATCTGCATAGCTCTTCTGTTTGCTCTGCATGGCCTGAAGCCTCTGCCTGACCAACCTGACTGTGTCTGCACACTACTGCACCATTTCTGGTCCCAAAAGCTGCCTCTCACCGACCTCGAACCAGTGAAGTGGTGTTCTGCACGGGCGACCATACAAAGGCTCGTATGGTGCCATTCCAAAGCTCGAGTGATAACTGTTATTATACGCAAACTCTACCATCGGAAGGTGCGACTCCCAGGTTCCACTCCAGTCCAAGAAACAAGCTCTCAACATATCCTCCCAAGTCTCAATGGTCCTCTCTGACTGCCCATCTGACTGCGAGTGATTTTCCGAACTCAGCCTCAACTTTGTACCAAGAGCTCTCTGCAAACTGCGCCAAAACCCTGATGTGAACCTCGGATCTCTATTAGAAACTGTCGAAACTGGGGTTCCATGCAATGGAACAACTCGATCCACGTACAGCCTGGCTAACCTGTCCACTGACCAAGACATCCTGACTAGAAGAAACTACGCTGACTTGGTCAATCGATTCAAAATCACCCAAATGCCATCATGCCTCTGCGGAGTGTGGGGAAAACCAACCACAAAGTCCATGGTGATGTCGTCCCACTTCCACTCGGGAATGGGCAACGACTGCAGCTCACCACCAGGATGCTGGTGCTCAGCCTTCACCTGCTGACAGGTAAGGCACCGAGCGACAAACTCTGCCACGCCCCTCTTCATCTCTGGCCACCAGAAGAACCTCCTCAAGTTATGGTACATCTGAGTGGAACCAGGATGAACAGCATACCTCGACCGGTGTGCCTCTGACAACAACACCTAGGGCACATCACCGGGAACATATAGCCTACCTTTGAATCTGACCTCACTATCCTCGTCCAACTCAACATCTGGCATCTACAAAATATCTGCCAACTCTGAGTCTGCCTACTGTGCCTGCAACACCTGACGGTACACTGATGGCCGAACTGACAAACTGGTCATCACTGCAAGGTCTCTATGCCTCGAAGGGTAGAAAACTCCCTGGGACAGCTCCTCAAACAGCCTCCGCTCTTTGACCATCATCGAACTCAAGCGAACATGCCTGCTCAAAGCATCTGCCACGACATTAGCCCTTCCTGGGTGATAGGAGAGGGTAAGGTCGTAGTCCTTCAAGTACTCAATCCACCTGCGCTGCCTCAAGTTCAGATCCCTCTGAGTGAAATTGTAATGCAAACTCTGATGGTCGGTGAAGATCTCGAATGCCTCTCCGTACAAATAGTGCCTCCACAACCTCAGAGTGAACACCACTACTGCCAACTCTAAGTCATGGGTAGGGTAGTTCTCCTCATGCTTCTTCAACTGCCGAGAAGCATAAGCAACGACCCCACCATGCTGCATCAGCACGGCACCCAAACCTGATCTTGACGCGTCGGTGTAGACCACAAAACCTCTGCTACCTGACAACAAGACCAACATTGGCGCTGAAGTCAAACTCATCTTCAGCTCCTGAAAGCACTACTCGCAGTCCTCTGACCAAACAAAACTGGCATCGAGTCTCGTCAACCTAGTCAACGGCTCTGCAATCCTGGAAAAATCCTAGATGAACCTCCTGTAGTAGCTTTCCAAACCCAGAAAGCTGCGAGCCTCTGACACTGAAATGGGCTGCTCCCAAGACAACACTGCCTCAACCTTGAGAGGGTCCACTGCCACACAAGATCCTGAGATCACGAGACTGAGAAAGTGCACCTCCCTCAGCCAAAATTCACACTTGTCGAACTTGGCACACAGTTGGTGACTCTGCAAGGTCTCTAGCACGATCCTCAGATGCTCCTTGTGCTCCTCCTCAGAAGCCGAGTAGACCAAGATGTCATCCACAAAGATGACCACAAACCGGTTCAAGTACTCACTGAACACCCTATGCATCAAATCCATGAAAGCTGCGGGTGCGTTTGTCAGCCCAAACGGCATCACGGTGAACTCAAAGTGACTGTACCTCGAACGGAAAGCCGTCATGCCAATATCTGACTCTCTGATCCTCAACTGGTAGTAACCGGACCTCAAGTCAATCTTTGAGAACACTCTGGCTAACTGCAACTGGTCGAACAAATCATTGATCCTCGACAATGGATACTTATTCTTCACTGTTACTTGGTTCAGCTGCCTGTAATCGATGCACAAATGCAAACTGCCATCCTTCTTCCTCACGAATAGGACTGGCACTCCCCACGGAAAATGACTCGGACAGATGAAACCCAGCTCAAGCAACTCCTGCAACTGGTGCTTCAGCTTGCGCAACTCAGCCGGAGCCATCCGGTAAGGTGCCTTAGACAAAGGCATCGTACCAGGCAAAAGCTCAATGGAGAACTCTACCTCCCGCTCAGGTGAAAAACCAGGAAGATCCTCCGGGAAAACATCAGAGAACTCACAAACAACAAGCACATTAAGAACTGACGACCCACTAGGCTCCAAGGAACAAAAAGAAACAAGATATGCTACACAGCCATCACGGATCAAACAACGAGCTCTACCGAAAGAAATAAAAGGTCGACGGCAGACCGGATACCTTGGAAGCATAGAACAGGCACTCCAGGTATCTCAAACTGAATGGTCTTCTGCTGACAATCCACCAAGTCACGAAGCTGTAACGCGTACAACCTGGCTGGCAATTGTTGTCCCTGGACCTCAACTATGACGCCTTCCAGGTAACCAAAAGAACGCATATAATCACCGGACAGGAGATCGACCATCACATCACACTGCCTCTCAGGGGTGTGATGAACCAGAGACTCATAAAACTCCTCGGAAGCAAAACACAGAGAAGCACGGGGGCTCAACTAA
This sequence comes from Colocasia esculenta, assembly GCA_014218235.1. Classification (NCBI taxonomy): domain Eukaryota; kingdom Viridiplantae; phylum Streptophyta; class Magnoliopsida; order Alismatales; family Araceae; genus Colocasia; species Colocasia esculenta. The sequence continues at coordinate 14,497,010 of CM024765.1, read as the reverse complement.
AACACAAGCAACTCTACCAAGGATAGGCAGGGTACCTATAACCAGGTTCGACACCTCGGCCTGCTCCCTGGTAAGCGCCATCACACGACCACATCCACGCCCACACTGCGGCGCCTGCTGGGGCTGCTGCTGCTACGGCGGCTACTAGTACTAAGGAAACTATTGTTGCTGGTACGACTGGAACTGCTGTGGCTGCTGAAACTATTGGAACTGCTATGACTGCTGTTGGTACTGCCCCTGCTGCTGTTGACGGGGTGCCTACTGCTGGGGAGGGTACTGGTACTACGGTAGCTGTTGCGCGTACTGCATTGGCTACTGCTGCTGCTGGACTTGCCCCATCGGGCAATCCCTCCTGAAGTGGCCCGGCAAACCACAAGTGTAGCAAACTGCCTCCTGTCTGCCCTGCTCAACTCCATGCTGGACTGATTGCTCCGCAAACCTCGACTGATGCCTCTGCTGCCGGATCCGTCCACCTCCGCGAGTAGACAACTGCCTGAACTTCGAGCGAATCACGAAACTACCGAAACTGCCCGAGCCCGAAGAAGAAGAAGTCGCGCTGCCGCGGCTCCCTGCGGGATGCTGGTACGGTGAGGACCTGGAAGAGGCTCCCCCCTGCTGCTGTTGGGGCTGCCAAGACTCTCTCTCCAAGGCGGTGGTCTTAGCCACGACCTCTCCTAAGGTGGCACACATGTGAGCAGTCACGCCCCACCTCAAATCTAGCCTCAGTTCTGCAATGAATCTCTCTGCACAAGCCTGCTCGCTGCCTTCAACATGGGGAACATGCCTCAACAACTGGACAAACCTCTGGTAGTATTGAGTAACTACGAGATCGCCCTAAACTAACTCGTGGAACTGGTCTCATCTCTCACGTCGAGCATAGTCGGGGAAGTACTCGCTGTGAAAGACCTCCAAAAACCGCTACCAGGTGATCTGATCCAAGCGCTGCCCTTGGAAGTGAGTCTGCCACTGAACTATTCACCACTCGTGGGCTGCTCCCTTGAGCTGGTACACCACCAGTCTGACCTAGTCCTCCTCGGCGCACTCCATAGTCTTGAACGTGCACTCCATCTCGTGCGTCCAACTCTTTGCCTTGTCTAGATCATACTCACCGAAAAGCATCAGTGGTCAGAGATGCAAGAACCTCTCCAAGAGGGTGGTCCTGTCCTCAGTGACAGCCATCCTCTGCTGACCGGCCCGGGTACTCCTAGTACTCGACGCCTGCTAAACTGTTGGCTACTCTACCTCTAGATCTGTCTGCTGCTCTGGTACCGCTGGGGGAGGTACCGGAGGCTAACCTCCCGCTGCCACCTGCCCAGGCTACCACGCTCCCAGGTACAAGTTCCTGAAAAAACTACTCAGCTAAGGGAAACCAATCTACATACTGCTACGGCTGAGGCTGGTGCTTTTGCTGCTGCTGCCCGCCTACCGCTGCTGTTGTCGCTGCACCCTGAGGCTATGCCACTAACTCCTATACTCACACCTCCTTCTGGACCTGCCCCTGTGTAGGCATATCAGACTCATCTTGTTGCTCTATTAGGTCTCTGGCTTGCCTACGCCTGTGCGGAGCCATATTCCGCGTGGCACACAACCAACAAGGTTAATAATACTAACTCGGGCAGCTAGCAATGTAGTTGTACTATCGTTGGGACTTATTGTTGTAGTTTAAATCCACTACAAGTTCTATCAGACTCTAGCTCTGATACCAACTATAACAAGCCTTAGAACTCGACCCTCGGCCCACCCCGAGGACCCAATTTTTGCGGTCGCCGCACATGGATCCGGAGACCCAGAAGGGCTATAAATACAAGTCTAACAGAATATGTAAGGGAAATAAACGTCAACTACTAACTAGGAGCACACACACCGAAGCAGAAAGAAGAGTGAGACCGCTGCGTATCGCTCTAGGTACAGTCCCAATACACAACTAGTACAAGTAAAAGTAGGGGGATAACAAGTACCTTAGGGGCATACCCCAAGGGTGATGTACAGCTGGAAGGGGGAACCACTGCTAGCTACGGGGACCACTACTATCGCCCCGTCTCCTCAGCCCAGCGCGCGCCCTGCCGCTGCTGAGAAGTCTCACTTGGGAAAAAGGAGGGATGAGCTTCACAACAGAAGCTCAGTAGGGACTACCAATCTCCTACTGGCTCTAACAGGCAGAAGAATATATATAAAAAACTTAAATAATAGCATTTATATCTTCTACCTACAAATGAAGAGTGCGGAAGCAAAGCTACTACTAGCAACGGTACGGAAGTACAGCATGGTCGGAAACTCCGTACGACTGCTCGTCCTGACCACTGCACGGCTAGCAACGCAGACAAAGAAAACTCTACTTGGACAAGAAACACTAGCTATAAAAAGCACTATCAATAGTCAACTAGTCAGGTGCGCCCACTGATGTCTTATCCTCGACCCAAGTCCAAACCTCCATGTCTCTTCGGAGTGAGGCAGGACACAAAGAACACAACAGTAATCGCCGTAGTCTGGCCGGACTACGGTCCCACGCCTGGCCTCTCTAGGCGGTTCCAGGGCCGCAAAGAGTGAGGCAGTGAGAAAAAGGACTCGCTAGACTGCACCAGGAAGAACTCCTCAAAACGACCTCGGCATCGCAGACCAACTACGAGAGCTCTGCAAATGACTCAACGCTGCTGCCCTAACCACCGTTTTCCCCTCTGCTCCAAAGTCTGTGACCCGAGCATGCCCGCCGCCCAGAGTACTCCCTCAACAGGCGCGCGGGGACGGGGGTCTCAGGCAACAGTAACAACCTCTCTCATGGGACAAGCCCTCAAGTGTCGAGCACCGGGCGAACGACTAGTGTAGGACCGTACTAGGGAACTAGCACAGGTGCCACAAGTACAGTAAAAGTGGAAATGATGAAGACTCCATGAAAACACAGAACTTCGCAAGACCATAACCTGTCTCTCTACTGTAGTCGCGACACATCAGGCCGTCGCAACACTGTCGCGATGGCCCAAGCCATCGCGACCAAGTCGCGACACTTAAGAGCGTCGCGATGGTGTCACGACCGGCAAGGCCGCCGCGACATCATCGCAATCTCTATAGCGGTCGTGTCTTCAGCTGAGGGGGGGGGTTCCAGTGCAGTCCTCCCAAAGACTCCCCCAAAAACACGATACAAGCATTCCACAGGGGGAGGGGAGCATGCTCAACATATAGGAAAGCTATTAAACAATGCAAACCACCCTTAAAACCCCACAAACATGGATTTACAAGAATCTACGCTCGATGGAAACCTCACTCAACCACGAGCATGGTTCTCACACTCCCACACCCAAAACCACGAGGAAAACACCATCTCAAGGCGGAGGGGAGCAAGCTAGGCGAGAGGAGAATGAGGATCCCTACCTCCAAGAGTAGAGCCCACACGTTAGGGCCTTCACGTAGGAATGGCCACCTCCTCCTCGCTCCAAGCACTACGAGCATGTCCCCTGCACGAACGGGATGTCACCACCTCAGCACGAGTACCAAGAACCGACGAGAAATTGCGAGGGAGCTCAAGAGGGGAAGAAGAAGGAAGAAGGAGAAGAGAGAGGGTGAGAGGGGGAGAATGGGGCGTAGCCTCGATTTTAAATCGACGCCCCCCAAGATGCGATGGGTCGGCCCAGCACGACATGGACCATGTCGTGACACCCATAGGCGTCGCGACCATGTTGCAACGGCCACCCCCGGCGTGACCCCAAAAGTGGTCAAACCTCGAAGACTAGGAAAAGCAAATGCAACGGCTGACCAGGTCACGTCAACGTTGTACGCACCTGCTAGCCGACACGACCGTTCTGACAGACAGGACAGCGGTCATGTCTGTCAGAAAAGCAGTCGCGACACCTCCAGACGACGTGATAAGAACGCGATGCCCACCCCTGTTGTGACCATGTCGCCACAGGCAGGTGTGCCGCGTCACAAAGCCTGTCGCGACGGGCTCCCTTGGCGCGACCATGTCGCAACCAGGGTGCTTACCGCGACCCTGAGGACAAGGACAAGGGCCCAGGAGGGCCAGGTCTTACAACAAGCACCTTAGAGGAATTCTATTTTTTTATCATTAGATGTGGGAGTCTTATCTTGTTATAAGGCGTATGGACATATCATGTCAATTCCATATAATCTTTGAGGGATGGATCTGTGAGGAGTTTATTTCAGCATTGGTGCTTGTAAAACATCTGGATTTTTTTTATGGAATAAAGTGTTATTTGGGTCCTTGGATTTTGATGTTTGGATGGTCTAAAACATGTTGAAATTTTGGGATTGTTAGTAGTTAATTTCATTGTAGTGAGGGCATGTTCAGTACTCAGAACTGCATGGATTTTAGCCAACGGATCTGGCTATGTCTGTCGACACATGATTTTGGTTTGTCGACACCTGATTGGTCTATCAACAGCATGCCCTTTTCTGTCGATCGATTTTGTCACCAGCGCTTCACAGAAGCTTGATTTTTGAATAACCTTACGTGTAAGTTGGCCTCTTGTTAGCACTTAGGTTAGATGACTAAAAGATGGTTGAAATTCGATTAGCATATCATGAGCATTTCTTGTTGAGAAGTTTTTTCATTTGAGTTAAGGATATTTGTGAGCCCTAAGTGTGTTGTTAAGGCTTGGCCTCCTATTACATCCATTTGAATTGTAATGTCGCGCCCCGATGAGATGAGATTCAAGGAAATTTTAAATTTGGTATTTTATTTTCCACTGCAATCATATTATATTTTCAAGGGGGGTGACATGTGTCGAAACACACCCACACATGTCTCGACACACAACACTCCCTTTCCTCTAGGAAGAGACATTTACTGCAAAGGCAGCTGTCCCTAAATTCTCAATTTTTCCCCAATTAGTCTTACTATGATTGGAAAATAATATTTTCCCTTGATTGACGTTCAAGAGCTACATCAATTGTTGCACAATCTTAAAGTAGCATTTGATGTGCAGGAATGCGATGGACAACCAAGAGGGGAGGGGTGAATTGGTAATCACCCAATAAAAAATTCTTTTACACAGAATAGATTAGGCTAAATTAATTAAACATATTATGTGATATGCACAGCGGAGTAAAACAAGTATATAGACGAAACCAACTATCCTAGCGTGTATAGAACGGAGGTAGAAAAGATGGATAAAACCACACATGCACGCAGAATTTATAGTGGTTCAGTAAACACACCCACGTGTGCGCCTATGTCCACTACCCCACACCCTTGTGAGGATTTCCACTAGCTTGTTTCCCAATTACATGCAAAAACCCACACACAGTTGTTTTCGGCGACAACACAAGCCCGACCTCGTTTCTTAGGGACGAGACAACCCAGCGTGTATGCGTGCATGCACTACACACCAACAAACCACGTGCTCACAATCGAGCACACACACACACAGATATGTTCAAGGTTCTAGAAAGAACAATAAAGCATGGACAGAAGAGACAACAATCTAAATAGTAAGGTGTAGAGTTCTCCTGTCACAAAAAAATCAACCTTTGTGGTCATCTTTTCCCGACTATGTACAGTTCAAAAACTAGCTGATGTAGATCTCTTCAGAACGGAGCCTTGCAAGTAGAAACATGTAGTCCATGCCTTTATGATGAAGAACACCTCTCAGGTATGTCTGGAAAGCTTCTGGATGATGAAGATTCATTCTTCAAACTTCTACTGTAACACCCCATTTAGACCCAGTTCAGTAATACCAACTCTCATCAAGTCCAAGTGACATGCCACATGGGGAACAAACCCCAACAAATATCAAATGTAGGTTGATTCATTTACAAGTGAATACCAATGCAACAGAAATAAAGAACATTCACATCAACTTTAACAACCATGTCCATAATCCATAGAAAAGTCCACAACTTATAAATAGTTTATTACAAAGTTCATAACATAAGGATTCTTCACATACAAAGGTTAGTCAATACTCAAATCTAATCTCACGCTCCGAATCCAATCCTACTACAACAACCTCAAGATCTACCGCCTCGCTTGAAATGTTAAGCAAGTATGAGTCTACAACGAAGACTCAACAAGCAACCAAAAAATGGACTACCAACCTAACATATACAATAATTTCAAACCATATTAAAGCATAATCATTTCAGCGATCGTACTACTTATTATGTAACATATGTTAAACATAACTTTAATCGAAATTTACATACAATGATATTTGCCTAAGGCATGAGATAAAGGCATTACACTAACTTCTTAATCTCTACTTATGCAAGTGGTTTCAGATCTGAGCATGATGACAAAATTTCAAAGATCAACATGGTGTACAAAGTATACATGGTTTTCAGAGTTCACATAAGTGAGCATGACTATTAAACATTTAGCAGAAAGGAATTAAGACAAGTATGATATTCTAATCATGTTAAGGCTAAACATAAACATCTCAAATAACATATACATATGTTCAACTTGCCAAGACACAGCCCAAACCACCCATTAGAAGTCACATAGACATATGAACATATACTCATCACCTAGGCAGACAGTGATAGAGTCTAGGTTACTGCACAAAATCGGGGGAAGTTCTCCCCACCATTACCAGTGGTACTTGTCCACCTCCAGGATTTCTTCTCATGCCTCCGGGAGCATATAACATATTGAGCACTTCCATAGGGGCATTACTATGGTTCTGTTCTAGATTACTTCTATGGTGGCAGTGTCTTATTGGCCGAATACAGAATCATATACAAATTTATAGATTCAGATGCAACGTAGCAGGTTGCCCAAATCATATACATATATTCAGATCACAATAGAGACATATTTTAGATTGATCACATTCTGTGATTTCTGGGAATTTCCCTTAATACCTCATTAATATAACACATTTCACATGATGATAACAGACATAAAATAGATACAGACGTCACAAATTCATGAAATTTGGTCAGAATGTGTCTTGTTGTCATGGATCAAACCAGTAGTTTTTTCATGATTTTCTGACATACACACTAATTTTCGTATTAATCTAAGCAGTGATGTAAATAGAGAAATATTTACCACACTAAAACCATCTATCAAATAGGTCTAATATCTTTACTGAGGGAGTACCATACTGATACAATCCACTGATCAAATTATCATGATTTTAGGAATTCAGAAACTATTTATAAAATTAAAACAACGCTATTGATTTTAGTATTTCAGTCATGGGAATTACAGAAAATAATCAATATCTGGTTACAGACCTATCACAATGTGAACATAACCCTGACAGGCATTTCTACATAGAATTCAAATTTTTAATCATGAACATGCTTTACATACAAAATTTCTTCTTAAATCTATGCTTATTCACAGAATTCAAAATTTACCCTAATATCATGGTGACTACAGAAAATAACCTAATTTGTAGTATGGTAAGAAGTTAACCTACTTAATCCTACACATCTCACAAAAGATCCATTCAAAGTCTAAACATAGAGATATAAATTTAGAAGTAAAACTAGGAAAAAATAGTAAACAGAAGAACTTGATGACAATAGAGTTGTCGTTAAGTTCAGTTGACGGCAAAGGGGTTGATGTTAAGTTCATCTTTAATGGCAGTCAAGGTTGCCGTTAACCTGACAAATGGCAGAACCCTTCCGGAACCCATACAAACCCCAAATCCGACTGTTGTTTTATTTTCTAAAATCATGGAAATTTTATAAAAAGGTAGAAACTATGGTTGGGAATCTGATCCCTAAGTTACTTGCCTCTAAAACACCAAAAGATCTACGTATTTAGCCAATGAAGCCCGCATTGTCCAACCAAGATGGTTCTCTCTCTGAGGTTAGATCCTCAGATAGACGATCTCCTATGCCAGTAGCACGTTGGAGACACCTTCAATCTTCAAAGGCATAGCCTCCTAGCTCGTAGATGCTTGAATTAGATCTCCACGAAGATCAAACATTGGATCTCCCTTCTTCTGCCCCTTGAGACTTGGGGAAGACTCCAAAAACGGGATTAAGAAGGCTAGACAACCCCTTTATAAAAGGATTGGCCTTCCATACTCGGTCCAGAGAAGGTAGGAGTCGTGTCTCCGGCTATTACCGAAGATTTCGCCCCTACCATATTCCAACTGGAGCTTGGTGGCGAAAATTCTGCGGTCTGCACTGCAGGATGTTGACGGCAAGGTGATTGTCGTCTACCCTGGGTTGACATCAATTGATGTTGTTGTTGACCTATAGTTGTGTTGAGTATAGTTGACGGCAGTATATGTTTATGTTAACTTGCTGTTGATGTCAATCGATGTTGTCGTCAACAACATAGGTCAACACAACATTATGCAGTTTGAGAACATAACAATAATTACAATGAAAACAATTTAACTATTTAATCACATTCATAGAAATTATTAAAACCATAGCTAACTAAATAACAATTGAAAATAAAATCTATGAATAAAATTTAGGGCATCACATCTACAGGTTCAGAGCATCTATTGGCTCTTCTTAGAGCTTCATGATCCTCCTCTGAACTCTAGGGTATGAAGCAACCTTCTTGGAGGCGTGTTCGCATCTTCTAAAACACAGAAACATGTTGTACTTATAATCCCAAAGAGTCTCAGTATGTTTGGAAAGACTTGGATCTCCATAGGACTCTAATGGGGAAGTCCGAATATGGAATTGCCAGAATCGGTCGTCCAAATTCTTCAAATCAGTCATCCATTTTCTGCCTTGCTTCGACTGGGCTTTGACTGACAAATTGACTGGACATTCGGCTAGACATGGTCGTCCGATTCTATAAAATTGGTCATCCGATTCTAGAAAATCGGTCGTTTGATTTCTAGCTTAGCTTCGGCTGGTGAATCGACTGGCCAAGACTAAACGTGAACATCCAAAATCACATTGCTTCGACTGGCCAATCGATCGACCGATTTCTTCAAGTCAATCGTCGAACTTTCTGACTGTATCACTGCAAACCTATACTGGCTAGGTCGGTTGTCCGAGTTTCCCAAATCAGTCGTCCAATTTTGTACTTGGTCATCAATTTATTGGGTAATCGTTTTTCAATTGATTGGCCTTGTTCTGCAATCGATTGGGCTCTCATTATCAGTCGACCAATTCCTTCATATTGGTCGTCCGACTGTCAGTTCTGTAGACTTCCTTGTTGTCTTGTCTTTCTGTTTTGTCCAAGTCTTAGGCTTTGTATTTACCATATCAAATGTGACTTTTGGACAAAATTATTACACACTTAACACACAAATTAGACCCTTAGATTAAATAAACATGAATCAAATGCTTGGGTCATCAACAAGAATTACACTTAGTGTTTTGTGATTTTCTGAACATTAGTTAAACTTAGTGTTTTAGTGATCATCAAAATCTACAGAGTACAACAATCTCTCCTTTTTAGATGATGACAAAAAACTTGTAAAGCACTTGTATATTTTTCACGCAAAACACAACATAGGTGCAAATGTCTTTTTATTTTTATCTTTTTGTTTTTGACTGGCATACATTCATGCATTTATGCAGAAACATTACTCCCCCTCACAAAGACACTTATGAACATTACTCTCCCATTTTCTTTTAGACACAAACTCTCCCCAAAACCAAAATGTAAAATCTACATAGCTATCTCTCAAGATATTCTCTCTCACTTTTTGACAGCATTAAAAAGTGGGTAGTATTAGGGATAAAAATTCATTTGGCATAAGTACAGAGTATGTGAAAATGTCACTGTGGGAATTAATGATGGGAGTGCATGCTCTAGAAGATAGCCATAAAATAGTCCATGTGTTTAATCAAGTTCTCAACGCACATTCAAAATTAAATTCCAATAGATGTAAAGTGTGAGACATGATTACGAGGCATCACGCATGATGATAAGCAGAATTTCTAATTAACACTAATGGATACTCTCAATCTTACCCATGCATGATAGACCCTCGATTTTTGGTAGCTATCACTCTATCCCCCCCCCCTTTTTTTATTCTAAAACAAATGATGTGATTCATTTTTTTGTTTCTTTCTTTCCTTTCATTTTGAGGAAAATATTGCCGTTTGACGTGAGGCTTCTCACTTATTCAGTGGAAAGACCCGGTTACTAAGCTCAATTCCTCTTTTCACTTTGCAACCTAGGATAGGTAGCTTTTTCCTCACAAGTTACTAGAAGTTAGGTGGATTTTAAGCGTCATTAGAGTATTAAGGAAATTTCAACCAATCATTAAGATGATATCTGATAATCATAGTCATGTGCATTAGTGTGTTGGCTTCAATTTCAAATGTATTTTGAGAAACAAGTTAAATGCATAACTATTTAGCTTCCCCTTAACGTATGCACACACCAAATGCAAAAATCTTCCCCTTAGTGGCTGAATTAATGGACACTAAGTCTTAAGCCAATGCAATAGGATATCAAGAGGGTATTAGGCCATAAAAGAGTCAAGGAAATGTCTTTACATATACTTTACATGCAAGCATACAAGGGATATACATGCAAAAGACATTGAGACCTAAGACTTTTTTGTGTTTTTCATTTTTCCATTTTCTTTATTTTTCTAATAGAAAGAAAACAAAAACATAGCTTATAAACAAAATCTAAAAGAGCAAACAAATACAGCATGTGTTACCTTGAAAGTCCAAAATAGAAGAACGTGATACTCACAGAGTAGTGTAGGTGCCTTGAGATTCACAATGATACCAATTAATGCTCGAACTCCTAAGTTCACAAGACACCTGCAACCACAGATCTCAGGTGGATTTTTTTTGGCACCTGAATGGTTTGGGTCCAACACTATTAGTCCTGGAAGGCAACAAATCCTTCCTTATCCACACCAAGTTCATTTTCTACATGTTTCTTTTTAAAGAACAATTATAGTTCATATGACCATGCCCACCACAGAAATAACATGTGACATTAGGATTGTGCTCTGTAGGTTGTGGTCTATGAACAACATGATGATTAACATGCTGAAATTTATTTGATTGAGCATCCTTCTTAGCCTTCATAGAATGTTTACCATTTACTAGTTTTTTGCCTGCACAGATTTCATAACTTGCTCAGTCTTCTTAGCATGAACTGATTTTTTAACATGAGTAGTTTTCTTTGCATGTGACTGTGATGTGCTAGGAGCATTAGAAGCATGAACAAATGATGTTTTCATTTTAGACTCTACAGATTTGTTCTTATTATTTTCAGGGGAATAGCCTAAACCGGGTCTTTTAGTGTTCACCTTAACACTAAGGACTTCATCAAGTTTTTGCTTTCCCTTTATGAGTCTAGAAATAGTTGATTTCAGATCATCTATTGTTTCATTCATTTTCTTGACAGAATTTTTAGAATTTTTAACATTATCCTCAAACACATGCACTTGATTTTCTAGTTTTTCAATTTCAGATCTTAAGGATATGTTTTCCTTTCCAAAGATGCTGAGTTTTTCAAAGTTACAATTGTCATGAGCCATGCATTCAATTTCATCTTCATACAATCTGATTTTACTTTGAAATAGTTCATTATGATTTTGAAGCTCTTCACATTGTAGTTTATGTTCATGGCAAGACATACAATTTGTTTCAGCATGAGAGAATGCTTCAAACTTATTTTTTAGTCCCTTTTTTATTTATGATTTTCTTGTATGTTTCATGCAAAGCAGGATACATTGATTCCATCTCTTCAATGGTAAAAGATTCGCAATTAGAAATTACCTCGAGAGATTCGTCGTCAATAGCCATGAGTCCACATTTGACGTTCTTCTTTTCCTGGACATCTTCTATTGTGGAGCTTGACTCATCGGAGTCACTCCACGTAGCAACCATGGCTTTAGGTTCTTTGCCTTCTATTTGCTCTACTTTTTAAGAAATACTAGGCATTCTGATCTCGTGTACCCAATTTCTTGGCATTCATAGTAGATCAATTTTTATTTTCTGCTAGAGTCTTCGTGCTTGTTCTTGCCCTTGGAATCCATAGGAAGCTTTGCACATTGTGACCTTTTTTTTAGGAACCTTATGAAAGTTTGGGCTAACTTGGCCACTTCTTCCTTCATTTGAGCTGTTTTCTTCAGAAATATATGCCTTTGATTTGCTAACTTTGAGAACCACATCCTTTTGCTTAAGGGGTGTTGGTTGCTCGGCCTCCTCCCACTTCAGATTGATCTCATATGTCATGAGACTCCTAATCAACTCCTCCACAGTGAGGGTTGACAAGTTCTTGGAGTCTTCAATGATTGTGGCCTTGGTGCGCCACGCTGGTGGGAGGGACCTCAGAACTTTACGAACTATCTCTGTGTCTTTGTAGTTCTTCCCAAGTGTCTTCAGTCCATTGGTGATGTTGGAGAGCTGTGCAAACATGTCAGAAATTGTTTCCATTGGGCTCATCTTGAACATCTCATATTCATGGACTAGGATGCTTGCTTTGGACTCCTTGACCTCTGAAGCGCCTTCATAAATTAACTTCAATTTATCCCACATTTCTTTGGTTGAGCTACACATAGAAGCACGGGAATACTCGTCAGAGTGTATAGCACATTGCATTATATTCATGGCACTGAAATTAACCTTGGATTTTTTTAACATGATCCTCTGTCCACTTTCCCTCATCCTCTGGCAGTGTATATGGACAAGTATTCACAACTTTCCAAATCTCATAATCTTGAGCCCTGAGAAAGACGTGCATATGGTTTTTCCAATAGGAGTAGTTGCTGCCATCAAAGAACGGTGGATGTTGGATAGAGAAACCTTCAGGCATGAATCCTTTATTGGCCATCACAAACATGATCTCTCTTTAGATCAAGAGCTCTGCTCTGATACCAATTGATGTGGAAGGATGCGAAGGACAACCAAGAGGGGAGGGTGAATTGGTAATCGCCCAATAAAAAATTCTTTACACATAATAGATTAGACTAAATTAATCAAACCTATTATGTGATATGCACAACAGAATAAAACAAGTATATAGACGAAACCAACTATCCTAGCGTGTATAGAACAGAAGTAGAAAAGATGGATCAAAGCACACATGCACACAGAATTTATAGTGGTTTAGCAAACACACCCACATGTGCGCCTACATCCATTATCCCACACTCCTATAAGGATTTCCACTAGGTTGTTTCCCAAGTACAAGTGAAAACCCACACACAAGGTTGTTTATGTGGACAACACAAGCCCCACCTCGTTTCTCAGGGACGAGACAACCTAGCATGTATGCGCACACACACTACACACCAACAAACCTCGTGCTCATAGCAAAGCAGACACACATAGATATGTTCAGGTTCTAGAAAGAACAATAAACATGGAAAAGAGAGACAACAATCTAATCAGTAAGGTGTAGAGTTCTCCTATCTCAGAAATTTGGCCTTTGTGGTCATCTTTGCCTAACGATGTACAGTTGAAAAACTAGCCGATGTAGATCTCTTCAGAACGGAGCCTTGGAAGCAGTAACATGTAGTACATGCCTTTATGATGAAGAACACTTCTCAGGTATGTCTGGAAGGCTTCTAGACAATGAAGACTCGTTACTCAAACTTCTACAGGTTTAGAGCATCTATTGGCTCTTCCTAGGGCTTCACGCTCCTCCTCTGAACTCTAGGGTACGAAGTAGCCTTCTTGGAGGCGTGTTCTCATCTTTCAAAACATGGGAACATGTTGTATTTATAATACCAAAGAGTCTCTACATGTTTGGAAAGAATTGGATCTCCGTAGAACTCTAATTGGAAGGTCCGAATATGGAATTTCTGAGAATCGGTCGATCGAATTCTTCGGATCTGTCATCTGATTTCTGCCTTGCTTCGACTGGGCTTCGGCTTACGAATCAACTGGACATTCGACTGGACAATCGATCATCTGATTCTATAAAATTGGTCGTCTGATTTATGCCTTAGCTTCGACCAGCGCTTCGACTGGTGAATCGGTTGGCCAAGACTAAACGTGAACATCTGAAGTCACATTGCTTCAGCTAGCCAATCAGTCAACCGATTTCTTCAAGTCGGTCATCCGACTTTCTGACTGTCCTACTGCAAACCTGCACTAGCTAGGTCGGCCATCCAAGTTTCCCAAATCGGTCATCCGATTTTGTACCTCGTCATTAATCAATTGGGTAATCATTCTTCAATCGATTAGCCTTGTTCTGCAATCGATTGTGCTCTCATTATCGATCGACTGATTCCTTCATATCGTTCGTCCGACTATTAGTTCTACAGACTTCCTTCCTGTCTTGTCTTTCTATTTTGTCCAAGTCTTGGGCTTTGTATTGACCACATCAAATGCGATTTTTAGATAAAATTACTGCACACTTAACACACAAATTAGACTCTCAGATTAAATAAACATGAATCAAATGCTTGGGTCATCAACATAAATTACACTCAATGTTTTGTGATTTTCTGAACATGAGTTAAACTTAGTATTTCAATGATCATCAAAATCTACAGAGCACAACATCATTGATAAGTGGGCCTTACAAAGGCCAAGACTTGGACAGAACAAAAGGAAAGTGTCACACCCCGACGCAGAATATCGAAACGTGCAGTTATATTCGGATCTTAATTAGAGAAAATATAGATAATGTAATGACAACATTAACCAAACGTCATTATTAATTTCAAATAACACTTCTTACTGCAACCATAAAACTTTAGAGACAACTATATGGCCCATTGTTCAAATACATTATAGACTCAAGTAAAAATGATCTTTTAGAGACTCAATGACTCTACTTCACATTACTAATATTCTAATCCATAGCTTCAAGATAACAGGGATGCTCTTCACTCTTGCCTGTCCCCATCATTTTCCATTGTCTCATCATCACTACCTAAAATTGTCAAGGAACATAATGAGTTTACGCCCAATAGGATTTATATTTCAATGTGCGGGCAATGATATAAGTGATTAACATCCTAAATAAGCTGAATTCTTACAAGTGCAAAATGAGAAAACATGCATGGCATTACTAACAAGATCAAATGGCTGAATAGAGTAGAACACTCAACTGATTTCGTAACGAATCATGTAGACTTTCATAAACATTGGACGAGGAGTTCATGAAAGAACTTATCACATGATCAAGAACTAGCCATATAACACAAATAACACATTCACATGGTCAAACGTTTCATATCACACAATGGTACATTCAAATCTTGCACACATACTGGTGCCATGCCACACACCACAAGTCCATACTCTTGCGGTTAATAAGTACATTGGGGCGCTCCTCCCTAGGACTAGATAAGGACCCTTATTTGCATAGGCATTTGTCAAATAGACCGAAGTCCCACATTGTACCGATCAAACATATACATATTATGGCCATAGATTTCCAAGAACAAGCACATAGTAATAAGGACAATGATCTTTCATGGAGTTCAAAATATGACAATAGTTCGAGAGATTAATCAGACAACATAACAACTTATTTTTCAGTTCCATAAACTTTAATGTCTTGACCAAGATATGACAGAATGTACACAGAACAAAGTGCTTTCTATCTCAAGGGAACTTCATGGTAAAACCAACTCAGTCTCTATGAGGAAATCCACAAGTATGAAGACTTATGGAGGCCTTAACAATAATGTCCTTAGTCTGCCAGAAAGAATATCGGACAGGAGAGGCTCCAAATCGTTAAGAACGGTGTGCCTAAAGCGTGCTAGAGTGTAGTGTCGTACACAGAAACTTTCCTAATCGTGCATGCATGGAAATAACAATAATTTAAAAAATCGATGGAAAGCGTCATAAATAAAGCAAATCAAAATACGAAAAGTCCACAAATAGCATGTATCAATTTACAATAACTTAAATAAAGTAGGCTGAACTTTGGGAATAACACATGATACACACAACTTATATCATGAGATTTTAATAATAAACTAAAGAACAGGGACAAGATGAAACATAATCACATGAAGAAAATGATTAATCACTTTCATATAGAGCATTAGAATCATATTCACAATATTAACATCTTTTATCATGTGGTGGATTCTTTTTAGAGTCTTGGGTGCACACAGACATAAAAGACACTATAAGGAGGCATACAATAACCAAAAATCAAGGTTTGTCAAAGTAAGAAATCTCTGGTACATAGTAAAATTGAGTTGGAACCAATCGACGCGCTTTAAGGAGGGTTAACATATTAAAACAGAATGAAATTAATTATGGGTCTAAATCGTGACCACTTGACTGGACGCTTTTTCCAGTCTCACAATGGACCCCAAACTCAAACTTGCACAAAACTCAAGGGTTTAGGTGAGCAGGAAAAATCATCAAAATCACGTCCACTTAGTTGGACGCGGTTTACATATGACCTGGAAACCAAAATGGTGTGCAAAACAATGCATATATGGGTTAAGGTAGGCTTCAAATTCACGTCGGGATGACCATACACGGTTAAAACACCTCAAATTTGTGACCACTTCATTCGATGCATTTTAGAGGCCTTAAATCGTGTCCACTAGATTGGATGTGATTCAAGTGCTCAACCCGAATGCAGATTGGGTTGCGTGATCTCACGTTTTGGCTTAAAACTTGAGGCTCTAGGGGTTTTTAGATGAAATGCTTCATCCAATTTGACCTAGGGATGTGTAAATCATACGGTTAACAAGAAAAACACTAAAACTGCGCGACGATCACAAAATACTTAATACTCTTTACACACTCAATACAAATGGGAAAAAATAGGGGAAATGAAAGTAGACTCAAAGAGCTTTCAGGTGGTATATGTCATGTTAGGTTTGAGCCCAAGATCACCTACCTTTGATCGCTTCCAACTTCTGGGATCCTACAGGTCGATGTAGATGCTAAGTGGAAGGAAGAACTCCACAAATCCTTGGCTCGTCCCTCTTGTCCTGGAAGTTCCTCCCACATCCAACAACAGAGACAGAAGTCTAAATTCGGCCATAGAGGGTCTTATGATGGTTTTATAATACTAGGGTTGTTTTCGAGTTTGAAGTTTCCTAATCTCATGGTAGGAGTCCTACCATGACTCGAACTTCTATAAGAGCTATTTTTTCCATCAATTCCACTCCTATTTGGTAAGTATTAGAGAGCAATTTCGTGCTCCCATATTGGGCTTAGGTTTAGACATGTTTTATGGCCCAAATTTCTCATGTTTAGGCTTAAATGACCCCTTTTACTATTAGGTATGGGGCTAACATGAACTTTTAACATTAATTACCTTTCTTTGTCCACCTATTAGACTATTGGTTCCATCATTTATTAGTTTACAAATTTATTTATGTGTACAACTTGGGTTTTCTTTCATTTTACAAATTGTTGAAAATAGCGAGTTGCTATAGAAAGATTGACTAACTGACAATCAGTCGATCGAATTTCCAAGAACAGTCGACCAAATGGATGAATCAATCAATTGATGTACAAAACAATCGATGGGTGAACAAATCAATCGATTGGTGAACAAACTAATCGATTGGTGAACAAAACAATCGATTGATGTTATAATAGAATCAATTGGTGAACAGAAGTTCTAAAGTCTTCTGATTGGTGATATAATCACATCGATTATTGAACAAAAGTTCAAAAGTCTTCCGATTGGTTACTTAAGTGTTCCAATTACTGAACAAAAGCTCAATAAACTTCCAATTAGCCTTATAATCCTTCCGATTACTAAACAAAAGCTCAGTAAACTTCCGATTGGCCTTATAAGTGAACTCAACAATGATTGGTGTTATTGCGATACCGATTACTAAACAAAAGTTCAGTAAACAATGGATTGGTGATATAATCAACTGATTACTGAACAAAGGGTTCAGTAAGGTTCTGATTGGCTTATAAAGTTCTGATTACTAAACAAATATTCAGTAACTCTCCAATTGGGCTTATAATCCTTCCAATTATTGAACAAAGGGTTAAGTAAGGTTCCAATTGGTTTCCAACTAATTATTTCTCATGAGTTATTTACTTATGTTAGTGGGTTCTCCATTTATTTGGTTCTTAAAAGTCTAGGTCATAACACCTCTATTGTTTGACCATAATTTCTCATCTCTTTCATATCAACTTCCCACACATGATAACGTTTCTTTCATTGGCAGTTCTTTTACCATAAAATTCTTAATTGAACCATTACTTAATCATTTCCACCTATTTACTCTTATCTGTTCATGATTTTAAAATATATGTTGTTACACCCCAGGCTTTTGTACTTTTCTTTTGAACATGTAACAATGCAGTGGGACAATGTAATTTTATGAATGTATATGAGATCATGCATTTTTATCATGTATATTTGTACAGTGTGGTTGCCTTTTATAATCTTACTGGACACGTGTGTAAGATATTCCTTGCGAGACTTCAGTTTGTTCGCGAGAGGCAGGTCTGAATATGGAGTCTTTTCAAGCATAAGTATGTAGGATTGCTTCATTTGGTAACAGAGCAAAGTCCAGTTAGAATAAATAAAAGACATTAAGATTAAAATGTAGCGGACCTCGTCGTTCAAACCCGTTAACCTAATAACGAGCTTGACCCAACTCCGCCTCCCGCGAACGAGCCGAAGCCTCTCAAGGGATACCATTCACAAGTCCGTAGAAATATAAAGAAAACAGCTCAAATATATATAAGATTGTCACATCTCACAAATATTTACATGAAATATACATAGCCATTTCTCAACTGTAACCAGACACAAGTACAACAACAACCTGGGGCATACCTCAAGGTGAACAGAAAAGAAGATTACACTGCTGGTGGTGCAGACCCAACTCCGCTACGGTGCGGCCTTGAACTAGACGAAGGGCGAGAAGCCTCCTGCTCTCCCTCACCTGAAAGAAGTAGGGGTGAGCCTCACAAGTCACTGGCTCAATAGAGAAACTCCCTTAAAAGCTGTACAAAACCAAACTCACAAAGTACAGAAGCAGGAAGCTACACTAAGCAATTTATAGAACTATCTACATAGGATATTAAAGCTGTAAATACTAATCACCACATGCTATTAACAGAAATCAACCTTAAATAAATAAACGGCAAACCTCGTCCAGGTGTACGTGCTAAAGTAGAAAATGCCACACTCGGGTCATGAAGACTAGTTTGCGACACCAGCAACTAACCCAGACAAACCACACAGGACTACCTCTTAGTCTCGCAGCCACGGACGAAAGGTCCAACTGCTGCTCCACTAGAACAAGCCAAGAAAACTGTGGAGACCAACCAACACCACTCCTGTAGACCACACAGCCGCAGGCCCATGCCTGGCACCTTTAGGGACTCTGGCCCGACCTCCCTAAAGTGAGGCACTGGAAAATAGGACTAGCTGGGGCCCCGTACGTCTACTGGTGTCTGTAACCCCTAACCACGAGCGAGCTACAGGCGACCAAACATAAACTCTCACAAGTCACTGTCCCTCTGTCATCTTTCCCTCAGCCGGACGTACAACTCTACACAAGAGTGAGGGTGTCCAGAAAGATGACATAGACCTTGACGGTACACAAATACCGGGACAAACCCTGAGCACTAATGTGCCTGGCTCACACAAAACCTTGGGCTCCCGACTGGAGAGGAAACCATGGTGGCGTCGTACTACTCGCCACGCACACAAAAACCATGTGAACACCTCACAAACCACGTGAACACCATGTCAACCACGTGAACAACACGTTCCTCGAACTCTACAAGTGTTGATGCACCGCTTACCATTGCCATGCACAACAAATTTTGATAATCTGATAATCACGTAATCATGCAGAAGCCTATTGCCATCAGAATCCATAACGCGACGGGGTCCACTGTTGCCTTTAGAGCGCGACGCCCCGATATGGCACGTTCTGAAGAAGAACGTGATGGGTCGGGCTGTCGCATTCTTAACGCGACAGTCAGGTCCGTCGCCTTCACAGATAGTGACCTGAATCCAGGGTTCCATCTCTGAAATCCCCATACAAACCATGCAAACCACCCTAAAACCCAAGTATTCATGCTCAAACCATTACACTAACATGGTATCTACCATCTATAACAGGTATAACAAGCTAAACATGCTTCATATATATTCACCATGAGAAACAGGGCAGAATCTCCCTACCTTTGTGAAGAACGGCGATACCTCGGCGTTTCCCCCCACTTCGTAGCACGTCCTCGCGGAGAGACCACGCCAAAAATAGCTCCAAAACCTCGAATCACCCAAAACCCACGCGGAATCTCCTCCCCCTGGCCGAACAGAGCTTGCTAGGCTCTGTTTGGCCGACCTAGGTTAAGAGCATTTCGCAGTTGAGAACGCGACGTACCTTGCCGTCGTGACCTGAACATGATGGAGAAGGTCGTTGCCTTCCCAATGCCGACATCAGCAAGCCTCCCAGCGCGCAACACGTGACAGACATGTAGATGAAGACCCTCCAATGGCGGTAACCAGAACGTGACACCCAGGACTGTCGTGTTAAGAACGCAACGTCCAACCCTGTCGCGTTCACAAACAGTGAACCTATGGGTTCTTTGGGCCCAATCTATCGGCCCACAAAGCCCCAAACCTACGTAAACACCTGAAACTAAAGCCACATGCCACACACACTGGCCTCCACAACCACTAAGCCACGATCCGAACAATCAATACGCTACATAAAATCTCCCAAGATATGGTTTAATATCCACTATTGGTAGTAGGTCCATGGGTTCTGTATGAGTTTTCATGTATAGTTGTAGCACCCCGGAGAATTTAGTAATTAAAATTTTTAAATAAAGGGAAATAAATAATTTTTGTATTATCGAAATGGTAGAACTTACGTACCACGTACATGAGAGAACACATCGGAAAATTCCATAAAAATTATAAATCAACCGCAAACATTATTCCTAAGTGTTCCACGAAGAAATTCGTGCAACAAAAAATCCGATTGGCCAAGTGTACGTCACAATGTGACTAATTATCTAAATTAGGAAACTAAGTCGGAAAACAGTTAACACGGAAATATAACATGGTCATAAATTAAATAAACATGTTGGAGAGACTTCCAACATCATGTATTGATGACCCATTATCAGAATTGGGCCAATGGATCACATTTGGCCCAAGAACAAAATGGAGCAAGAAAAATACCCATAAATTCATAACCCTAATTAAGCTGAAATTAGAAATAAGTAATTAGGGTAAAACTTGAGGCAATTACTCACACATAGCAACCAAATTTTGTGCCTAGCCATACTAGAGAGTTTCCTAAAGCCTCTCACACTCTAATGGGGTGAGAAATCATTGAAACATGGAAGGTGATAGACCAAAACCGCAACCCTTCCTTTCCTACACCCAATGGGACTTCTAAAACACCCTAGATGTACTTGTCATGAAACCCTAGAGGATGAATTTACACATTGTTGGGATCATGGGA
Source organism: Colocasia esculenta (assembly GCA_014218235.1). Classification (NCBI taxonomy): domain Eukaryota; kingdom Viridiplantae; phylum Streptophyta; class Magnoliopsida; order Alismatales; family Araceae; genus Colocasia; species Colocasia esculenta. The sequence continues at coordinate 14,475,756 of CM024765.1, read as the reverse complement.
GGTTGTTCTTGAGCACTAGAATTGGAAGAAATCGCCCCAACTCGAAGCCTTCTTCTCTACTGCGTCTACATCGACCTATGCAGAGTGCTCTTCTTGGAGTCGACCTAAGGTAGGCCAATCCTTCACCAAACTGTGCAAGACTTAGACCCTTGGAAAGAGGGTCGAGTCTAGTTCCTAATCCCACTGGTTTGCCTATTTTCATTTAGTAGATCGGGTGCAGTAAGCGTTCTCCTCCAAGTGGTCTGAACGAGGGTTTTCTAGAGAACGAGATTTCTTCAACCCAAAAGGTAGGCGATCTTGGGCCAAATATAAATAAATCCAATATCAATGTGTATAGTATCGAGTCTACTTTCATTTTCAAGTGATTTCATCGATTTTAATTGAGTGCATCTCGAGTATTAAGCGTTTTGTCAAAGTCGCGCATGTTAACAGCGTTTTATGTTCATGTGGATTTCACACATATCTCGAGGCCAATTTTAATGAAACCAAAACCATAGTTCCCTTCTATTCCATGTTCCCAACAAGTTTCATGTTTACACTTTTGTCCCAAGAGCGCCCTAGATCCGGAGTTATAAGCGTTGCATGAGTCGTGTGTCTGTTTTCTGCATTTTCAGGCAAGAACCCAAAACGCGACAGAACCAGACATCGTGTTCTTGCATGCATGAACACAATGTACTAGTCCGACGCATTCATGTGAAACGCGACCATGCCCTACGTCATGATTTTGACCATGACAGTACCGTCCTGACGCCTCAAACTGTGTGCTGCATGGTTTTCAGAGCCTACATGAACGCGACGGGGACCCCCGTCGCTATTCAGCCAATTTTCCCGCTCATGGATTCACGTGATCTTTATATTATTGTTCTGAATGAATCTCATGAATGTGATGGGATAAACCATCGTGAATCAAGGATGAAGGTGACGGGACAGTCCGTAGCGATTCGAGTCTTTATAGGTTAGTCGTGTTCTGACTGTACACTGCGTTATGAAAAACGTCGACTGTGTCTGTCACAGATTTCAAGACCTACCCGAGACCTATTTTACATGGTATAGAGTTCATGGTTTGCTACTCTTGGTTCTGGTCAACGCATGAGGTTTGTTCAATGGCTTAAAAGCAGTCAACCCATGAAAAAGCTATAACTACATGAATGTTATTCTAATTGTTCTTTAATGATATGACCTATTCATGCAACTAGTGATTTGTTCATCTTACTGTTCTATCTTGCTAAAATGATAATTATTATATTCAAATATTTCAAACCATGTATAGTTAAATGCATAGTTCATCTCATGCTATCATGTTAATTGTTTTCCGCAAGTTTGAAACCGATGGATTGTGGATTGAGACATGTGTTCACTACACACTTGCACATATAGGCAGCCATTCTTGGAGGATTGGAAGCTCTCTATTGGTCAGTCCATACTGTCAGACTAGCGACCTTTCCGCTAAGACCTCCGTAATTCTCCGTACTCCGTGGATTTCCTCATGGAGACCGAGTTGGTTGTATGATTGAAGTTCCCTGGAGATAGCGTGCACTTCCTCTCTCATCTTCTTCTTGTGAGTATGAGTTATAATCTAGACTTAAGCCATTAATGTAAAGAGTGAACTAAAGTATAAATTGCGTCGTTATGCTGCTGAAATTATCTCTTGACTATTGTATCATGAAATCATGCTCACATTACTTACTACTTGTTCTCATCATCATCATGAACATGACATTACACTAGCTTACATCTTGAAACTCTTATTGGCCATTAATGACTGTGGATATCTACATTTAAAAATAATACTGATCGGGCACGGAGAGTGTCCAAGGGCTCTAGTCTAGCCCCAATGACGGAGAGTCATAAATATACTGTTAATCACGGGGTATAGTGATTACTGGTGTTGCATCTGTGCTGAGAGTACTTGCGTGTTGAATGCTAGATACAATAACCACATACGCGTGTCCTAGTGTGCATTTCAAGGTGGATCTTTCCTTGGTGTACATTAGTGTCTTCGTGCTTGATTAGTGTTACATTATCATGCTCGTGCTTGCTTGCTTGCGTGATATGACCATCCTGCAATTATTGTAATTTAAAGTGATATCTTGCGTGCTTGTTACATGCCTCACTATTGATAATATCTTGCTCGTTATATCGTTCTAGATCTCGCTCTATCATGATCACTCTATCTAGCTTGTTCATGTATCTTGTTTTAGTGAGTTTTATTCGTACATACATATCTTGACAATCATGCTTACCTAGTTCTAAATTGCTAATCACTTATATCAGTGCCCGCATATTGAGATATAAATCCTACTGGGCTAGTTTGCTCATTCCCTATGTTTAACCATTCTAGGTGACTATGAAATTCAAGAAGAGGAGCAAGTCGAGGATGGGCATGTGTCTGAGTGATGAGCGTCCCAACACTTGAGTCTATCTTTAGTTTGTTTGTTTGGAGTGTTAGATTCGTGTAGTAGGTAGTGAGGAATCAATGTACTTTTCATTTTATTGAGTCTTAGTCTTGTTATACAATGTTTAAGAGTTGTATTAGTTCACTATGATACAATGAGATGAGATTTGAATACAATTTCAATTGAGTTCATTAATTGGGCCCTATTATGATGTTGCGTTGATATACATTTAGTGCATGCTAGATAGAGGCTTATCTGCCGACTGTTCATGTCTCGGAATATCGACTCAAATTATCCGAATATTATCCGCTGCGTAATTCTCGGGACATGATAGTTTAGTGGTATCAGAGCCTAGGAAACAATAGGAATATTAAGTCCTAGGTTTAAGTGACAATAGAAACTTACGTCATGGAAATTTCATATAGTACCTGGTGAGCATGGGTAGAGATGGGAATATGATTAGAATGAACAAAACACTCCTACCCATTGACTCTCATAATGTATCCAGAGACATTAATTGGTTTCTATCCTTTTCTCAGAAACCTCATAACTTTCTCACACAACTGCAATGGCTCGCAATCAATGGCAAGCTATGCAAGAAATTGTAGCTGGATTGACCCAAGCTTTACAGAATGTGGTTTAGGCTGGAAACCAGGCTGTCGCGGCTAGAAATGGAGTTGGTGATCTGCACTGCAACTTTAGGAGTTTGAACCCTCCTCGTTTCTCTGGATCCCCTGACCCAGACGAGGTAGAGAATTGGCAAGAGGAAATAGAAAGAATTTTCCAAGTTATGCAATGCACCAATAGGGAGAAGGTGGTACTGGCCACTTTCCAATTTACTAAGGATGCCCGAGCATGGTGGAAGGCCACATCGGCTCATCTTCCTAATGTAGCTGAACTACAGTGGGCCGGATTCTTGGAAATATTTCGGGGAAAATTTTCTGGGAGGGTCAAGGAAAAGAAGGCGGTGGAGTTTGCCGCACTAAAATAAAAGAGCATGCCTGTGGCTGAGTATGAAGCTCAGTTTGTTCGTCTGGCAGTGTATGCCCCACATCTGATGGGCACAGAAAGATTGAAGGCTAACAGGTTCATGGATGGGCTCAGGCCCATGTTTCTCGAGAAGCTCGGACCACACAACATTCAAACATACACTGAGATGGTCCAAAGAGCTCAACTGGTAGAAGAAACTATGGCTAAGGTAGAAGGCATGAGAGGAAAGAATGTAACAAAGTCAACGTATATAAAGAATGAAGTATCCCACACCACTGGGATTGGACACCCAGGGACCAACGGTAATAAGAGAAGGAGTAATGAGATCGATAATAACAAGAAGATCAAGGTGGAAGAACAACCAGTTAAGGAGAATTGTAAATTTTGTGATAAGCCTGAACACAGAACAGAAGAGTGCTGGAAGAAGGCAGGAGGTTGCTTGCGGTGCGGGAGTCGTGACCACCGCATTCCCAATTGTCCCATGCTGAAGGACCAGGCTGGGAGGAATCAAGTTGTGCCTAAGCGGCAAGGACGTTTCAATACCATCATCCGAGCGGAACTCCTAGATGGAGGTATGATTATTAAACCTTTAGATTGATCTTATGTTGTCTTTCATACTAGTTCACTCTTAAGTGGGGGAGATGATTGAAGGAAAAGATGGAGGAAATAATCTAGTAATTCACTATGGTTCATCATGCAAGTTCAAAGGATCGGAGTGAATTTGGGGACCAAATTCTCTTAAGTGGGGGAGGGTGTAGCACCCCGGAGAATTCAGTAATTAAAAATTTTAAATAAAGGGAAATAAATAATTTTCGTATTATCGAAATGGTAGAACTTACGTACCACTATCGTATATAAGAGAACACATCAGAAACTTTTGTAAAAATTATAAATCAACCCCAAACATTATTCCTAAGTGTTCCACGAAGAAATTCATGCAACAAAAAATCCGATTGGCCAAGTGTGCGTCACAATGTGACTAATTATCCAAATTAGGAAACTAAGTCGGAAAATCGTTAACATGGAAATATAACATGGTAATAAATTAAATAAACATGTTGGAGAGACTTCCAACATCATGTATTGATGACTCATTATCGGAATTGGGTCAATGGATCACATTTGGCCCAAGAATAAAATGGAGCAAGAAAAATACCCATAAATTCGTAACCCTAATTGAGCAGAAATTATAAATAGGCAATTAGGGTAAAACTTGAGGCAATTACTCACACATAGCGACCAAATTTCGTGCCTAGACATACTAGAGATTTTCCTAAAGCCTCTCACACTCTAATGGGGTGAGAAATCATCAAAACAAGGAAGGTGATAGACCAAACCTGCAACCCTTCCTTTCCTACACCCAATGGGACTTCTAAAAAGCCCTAGATGCTTAAATACTTGTCATGAAACCCTAGGGGACGAATTTACACATTGTTGGGGTCGTGGGAGGCTGTTCTTGAGCACTAGAATTGGAGGAAATCGCCCCAACTCGGAGCCTTCTTCCCTGTTGCCTCTGCATCGACCTATGCAAAGTGCTCTTCTTGGGGTCGACCTAAGGTAGGTCAATCCTTCACCAAACTGTGCAAGACTTATACCCCTGGAAAGAGGGTCGAGTCTATTTCCTAATCCCACTGGTTTGCCTATTTTTCATTCAGTAGATCGGGTGCAGTAAGCGTTCTCCTCCAAGTGGTCTGAACGAGGGTTTTCTGGAGAATGAGACTTCTTAAACCCAAAAGGTAGGTGATCTCGGACCAAGTCTAAATAAATCCTATATCAATGTGTAGAAAATTGAGTCTACTTTCATGTGCAAGTGATTTCATCGATTTGCATTGAGTACATCTCGAGTATTAAGCGTTTTTCCAAAGTCGCACATGTTAACAGCATTTTATGTTCATGTGGATTTTTGATGCATCCCGAGGCCAATTTTAATGAAACCAAAACAATATTTCCCTTATATTCCTTGTTCCCAACAAGCTTCATGTTTACACTTTTGTCCCAAGAGCCCTAGATCCGGGGTTATAAGCGTTGCATGAGTCGTGTGTCTATTTTCTACGTTTTCGGGCATGAACCCAAACGTGACGGGACCAGACGTCGCGTTCTTGCATGCATGAGCGCGACGTACTAGTCCGACGCATTCATGTGAAATGCGACCGTTCCCTACGTCATGATTTTGACCGTGACAGTACCGTCCCGATGCCTCAAACTAAGCGGTGCATGGTTTTTAGAGCCTGCATGAACGCAACGGGGACCCCCGTCGCGATTCGGCCGGTTTTCCCGCTCATGGTTTCACACGATTTTTATATTATTGTTCTGAATAAATCTCATGAACGTGACGGGGTAAACCGTCACGATTCAAGGATGAAGGCGACGGGACAGTTCGTCGCGATTCGAGTCTTTACAGGTTAGTCGTGTTCTGACTGTACATTGCATTATGAAAATCGTCGACTGTGTCCATCGCAGATTTCAAGACCTACCCGAGACCTATTTTACATGGTATAGAGTTCATGGTTTTCTAGTCTTGGTTCTGGTCAATGCATGAGGTTTGTTCAATGGCTTAAAAGCAGTCAACCCATGAAAAAGCTATAACTACAAGAATGTTATTCTAATTGCTCTTTAATGATATGACCTATTCATGCAACTAATGATTTGTTCATCTTACTATTCTATCTTGCTAAAATGATAATTGTTATCTTAAAATATTGCAAACCATGTATAGTTAAATGCATAGTTCATCTCATGCTATCATGTTAATTGTTTTCCGTAAGTTTAAAACAGATGGATTGTGGATTGAGACACGTGTTCACTACACACTTGCACATATAGGCAGCCTTTCTTGGGGGATTGGAAGCTCTCTGTTGGTCATTCCGTACTGGCAGACTAGCGACCTTTTCGCTAAGACCTTCGTAATTCTCCGTACTCTATGGATTCCCTCATGGAGACCGAGTTGGTTGTACCATTGAAGTTCCCTGAAGATAGCGTGCACTTCCTCTCTCATCTTGTTCTCGTGAGTGTGATTTATAATCTAGACTTAAGCCATTAATGTAAAGAGTGAACTAAAGTATAAATTGTGTCGTTATGCTGCTGAAATTATCTCTTGACTATTGTATCATGAAATCATGTTCACATTACTTACTACTTGTTCTCATCATCATCATGAACATGACATTACACTTGCTTACATCTTGAAACTCTTATTGGTCATTAATGACTGTGGGTATCTACATTTAAAAATAGTGAGATGTTGATCGGGCACGAAGAGTGTCCAAGTGCTTCAGTCTAGCCCCAATGATGGAGAGTCATAATTATACTGTTAACCATGGGGTATAATGATTATTGGTGTTGCATCTGTGCTAGGAGTACTTGCATGTTGAATACTAGATACAATAACCACATACACGTGTACTAGTGTGCATTTCAGGGTGGATCTTTCCTTGGTGTACATTAGTGTCTTCGGGCTTGATTAGTGTTACATGATTGTTCTCGTGCTTGCTTGCTTGCGTGATATGACCATTCTGCAATTATTACAATTTAAAGTGATATCTTGCGTGCTTGTTACATGCCTCACTATTGATAATCTCTTGCTCGTTATATCGTTCTAGATCTCGCTCTATCATGATCACTCTATCTAGCTTGTTCATATATCATGTTTTAGTGAGTTTTATTCGTACATGCATATCTTGACAATCATGCTTACCTAGTTCTATATTGCTAATCACTTATATCATTGCCCGCACATTGAGATATAAATCCTACTAGACTAGTTTGCTTATTCCCTACGTTTAACCATTCTAGGTGACTATGAAATTCAAGAAAAGGAGCAAGTTGAGGATGGGCATGCGTCCGAGTGATGAGCATCCCAACACTTGAGTCTATCTTTAGTTTGTTTGTTTTGAGTGTTAGATTCATGTAGTAGGTAGTGAGGAATCAATGTACTTTTCATTTTATTGAGTCTTAGTCATGTTATATAATGTTTAAGAGTTGTATTAGTTCACTATGATACAATGAGATGAGATTTGAATACAATTTCAATTGAGTTCATTAATTGGGCCCTATTATGATGTTGCGTTGATATACATTTAGTGCGTGCTAGCTAGAGGCTTATTTGCTGACTGTTCACGTCTCAAAATATCGACTCGAATTATCTGAATATTATCCGCTACATAATTTTCGGGACGTGACAATAGTGGTGTTATGTTATAATATGTGATGTTATTGGTATATTAAGGAATCAGTAAGAGAAACAGTTCAGTTGAGACATAGTTTGATTTGGCATTGTAATCCATGGAAATGAGATGGTTCCTAAGGAAAATGTGATAGAAAGTGATGATGTTAGTAAATTATCAGCAGATTTAACAGAATTAGTGGTGTTATCTTAATGGTTAAGGTATAAACAGAGGCAGTTAATGGGGGTATGCTAATGTGTCAATTTTGTTGTAGAAAGGTATTATTGTTTGTATGTTATTGGTTATGGAAGACTGAAGAGATTATAGTAGAGATATTTAAGGTATTTGTGAATTGTGTTAGTAAATGTAAGAAGGTAGTTCAGATGGTAAGATGATTAGAATTGATTTTAGATGATGTATAAGTAAATAGAGAAGCAATAGTTTATGGTGACAGATTTGAGGATGGTGTAGTTATTGAAAGTGATAATAGTGTCAGAACGTTTTATATAAGGTAGGTAAAAGTGTGTGCAGATATGAGCATTTTGTTATAGAAAGAGCAGATGAAAATGGTTATTTAATTAAATTTTTTGAGGATAGGTTACCCATCCGGCAAGTGGTAGTTTGTGGTTATTCAGCAGAAAGATGTGTTAGAGATTGCGGTATTAAATATATTGTGATATCCTGAAATTTTCTTAATAGTTTTTAATTTCACATTGATGTCTATTTTATTGTATATTTAGACATTTTTGTGTATTTATGTGTGTAGTTTAGTGTGTTATAGAGTGGTTTGGTCTATTATCGGGTTGATGCAGAGTTGACCTATGTTTCTGATGGCTACATCGACTGCCGTCAACAGCAGGTTAATGACAACATCCCTTGCCGTCAACTTCAAGTAAACGTCCATATCGATTGACGTCTACTCTATGTAAACGGCAGTAAACCTTGACGTCTACTTCTTTCGAAACTGACAGTGAGATTCTCGCAGTCCAGCTCTGGTGGACTTATGGTAAGGGGCTGGAAATTAGGAAACGGATGGGGGTTACGTATTCTACCTCGTGGGCAGAGTTTGGGGAGGCCAATCCCTTATAAAAAGGTTAGGTTAGCTTCTTGGAACCGATTTTGGAGAGCTGTCTCCAAGTCTCTAAGAATGAGGAAGAATTCTGTGATTTGATCTTCGTAGAGGCTAAGACCAAACATCTACAAGTTGAACAAGGTGTGCTTTTGAAGGCTGAAGGTGTCTCCAAGGTGTTCTTAACATTGGGGACCTGCGGATCAAGGATTTTAACCCGAAAAGAGGACTGTCTTGGTTGACCAAGGCGGGCTTCATTGGCTAAATCCGTTGTTTCCTTGGTGTTTTGGAGGCAAGTAACCTAGGGATCAAGTTCCCAACCTTACATTTTACATTTTTTATAATTTTTACATGATTTTAAAAATTTACAAACAATTGGATTTGGGGTTTATATGAGTCTCGGATGAGTTCTGGTTTCCTGTCAGGTTAACGTCAACCTTGACTGCCATCAAGGATGAACTTAACGTCAACCTTCTTGCCGTCGATTGAGGTTAGCGGCAACATGGTTGCCCTCAAGTTCTTCTGTCCACCATTTTGACCTGTTTTTACATCTGAATTTATATTTTGGTGTTTAAACTTCGAATGAACTTTCTATGAAATGTGTACTGTTAAGTAGAACAAATTTTTTGACACACTGTAATTTGGGTTAATTTTTGTATCATCATGATTTAGGGCAATTTTCTGAGTTCTGGAATTAAGCTTAGATTTAATAGAAAAAATTTATATGTGATGCATGCTCGTGATAAAATTGTGATTTCTATGTAGAAATACATGACAGGGTTATTCTCATACTGTGTTAAATCTGAAATCCAGAATTGACTATTTTCTGTAATTTCCATGATTGAAGTACATAAATCAGTAGCACTATTTTAATTTGACAAATACTTTCTGGATTTCAAAATTCATGAGATTTTGAACAATGGTTTGTATGGTTATGATACACACACAGTAAAAATATTGAACTAGGTTGATAGTCGGTATCATAGTAATGAATATTTCTCTATTTATATCACTGATTTGATTACTGTGGAAATTAGAATATATGCCAGAAAATCATGAAACGTTCCTTATTTTATTTATGACATAAGAGGCACGTTTTAGAAAAATTTTATGATTTTTTGATGACTTTAACTATTTAATTATGATTATCATTGTGAGAATTGTGTTCTTTTGAAATGAATTGTGGGAAAATGTTCAGAAAATACAGCATGTGATAAATCTGAAATATGTCTCTGTCAGCATCTGAATATATGTATATGTTTTGGCAGAATGTTATGTTGCATTTGAATCTGGAGAAATTTGTATATGAATGTGTATATGGCCAATAAGACACTGCCACCATAGAAGTAATCTGAAACAAGGCCATAGTAATGCCCCTATGAAAATGTTCAATATGTTATATGTTCCCGAGGGCACGGGAATAAATCTTGGAGGTGGACAACTACCACTGGTTAAGGTGAGGAGGGCTTCCTCCGGTATTGCACAATAACCAAGACTCTATCACTAATTGCCTAGGTGATGAGTATATGTTCATATGTCTATCTGACTTCTAATGGGTGGTTTGGGATGTGTCTTGGAAAAATGTGTACATATGTATATGTTATGAACAAAGTTTGTTTTCTATAAAGATTTCATATGATACTTGTTTTATTTCCATTCGAGTGAATGTTATGTAATCATGATTAATATGCAAACTCTTGGAACCATGTTATTACCTGAATTCATATCATCATGATCAAATCTGAAATCGTTTAGCAAAGATAAACATTGTAAAGTTAAGATCATGTCTTAAGCTCATGCTTTATTCTTGTAGCAATTGTACTCACTTTTGACTTAAGATGTGGATGATAAATGTATATATTGCAAGTAGTATGATTGTTGAATTCTATATGTAATAGTATGTTTTGAAACCATAATGTATATGTTAGATTGGTAATCCATTTTTGGGTCACTTGATGAGTCTTCGTTGTAGACTCATACTTAATTAACATTTCAAGTGAGACTACGGATCCCGAGGCTTTGATAGCGGGATCGGATGATTGTGATTGTGTGATTGAGAGATAATTGTATGTGAGGATTTGCTTATGTTATGAACGTTGTAATTGAACTATATATAGCATTGTGGACTTATTTGATGGACTATGGACTTGATTATTAAAGTTGATGAATTGTGCTTTATTTCCGCTGCATTATTATTTATTTGTTGAATGAATCAACCTACATTTGATATATGTCAGGGTATGTTCCCCGTGTAACACGTCCCTTAGACTCGATGAGAGTTGGTATACTTGGACCGGGTCTAAGTGGGGTGTTACATATATAGTTAGTGATATTTAGCAGTTGTGTACAGTATATGGCAGTGAAAGGTAAAGTATGTTATGAAAGATTGAAGTCAGGAATGACAAGGGCAAAATAAAAATTAGATAAGATAAGGTATGATGAGCAGTGTTATGATTTCAAGGATTTGAAATTAAAGTTTTCCAGTAGAAAGGATCAAGTAGAAAAACAAATAGAGTGCGATTGAGCAAGAGTTTTAGTTGAGGTAATTAAAGGGTTTGAATGGGATCTACATTTATTTATGGAAATAGTAATATTAGTGAGTATAGTGTAGTGGTAGTGTTTTTAGTGATTAAGGATGAAGCAGTTATAGCAGAGTAAGTTGAAAGGTATATACTGAGGTTATTTGTGTACAGATAGAGATTTTAGATTTTACATAAATTGTCTAATTTTAATGAAGGTTGAATAGTAGTTGATCGGTACATATTATAAAGCGATAGTGTAGAATAGAGGAATAAGGAATGGCAAATTATTGTATTTAAGGAAATGGGGTATTTGAATTTTGAGATTGTCAGTATTTCAGTGAAGAGTATTTGTATGTTAAAGGAGAGTTACGGCCATGACTTAAAGAGTTTGATTGATGTAGTGAAATTAATCAGGTAAGAGGATAGTCAAAGAGATTACTTCATAGAGATGGTATTTTGTTCAATATAGTTAACAGTAAATTTAAAGTTTGAGCATTATTGATCAGAAGAAAGAATGAATGTGGCAGAGCATATAGTGATTACAATTGTAACACCTCAAAATTTTATTAATTGAAAATTTAGAAAAATGTGATGATTTTGATTGTTAAACACAATCACTTATATGAGATATAATTATATTTATTTTAAGAATTATCTTTGTATTAATAATAATATTATAGTGTTATATTCAGAGGTGCGCACTCCGACAGGGCGTCATTGGAATTCTGTAACAAAATTGAAATTCGAAAACACCATAATTTCTAGAAAAAATATGCTGGTCTTAGAAATGTAAATATCTAGAATTACTGACGCACGGATATCAGGATTAAGTCGACATAATAAATTTTTGGGCAATTTTTGCTGGGTGAAAAATTAATTCCAAAAATTAAACTAAAATCATCATAATTTGTAAAATCTTCCTATTAGCTTATGTTTAAAATTTCAACTTGTTTGGACATCATTTGAATACAAAAGTATAGGGATAATTGGACCATTTGAATTAACCCATATTTACATAACCCATTTTCTTGATTATTTTTGCTTAGGTAGTATGGGCTACATAAGACTTCTTGCACCTTGGGTAAGAGGCTTACACGTAACCTAATACGTGTGAGAGGGGTAAAACTTCAAGGTTAACATGGTTGCTATAAATCCAAATGGGGTTTTACGGTGGCAAGTGTATGGCTACTTGCCATACATGCATGAAGTATGGGCAAGGATTTAAACCTCCCCTTAACCATTCGTATGGGCTTTTACTCACTTGCTCAAACGTTCAACTACTACTGTTGCTGCTACTCTTGCCGAAGTTGCTGCTGCTGCTCCTACTGTAGTTGTAGCTACTACTCTTGCTGTAGCTGCTGTTGTTGCTACTCCTTCTACTGCACCTGTCGTGGCTTCTACTTCCACAAGTCTTCATTCTTCCTGCTGCTACTGCTGGTTCCTTCATTGAGGAAAAGTAAAGGATCTTCAAGCTTTCCAGTGACATGTAGGATTCTCTCCTTCTTGTCTCCTTATTTTGTTAGAACCATAAGTTTAAGTGTTTTCCATGAACTTTCCTTGACTTGTGTTCAGTAAAAACCAATAGGAATGGTTTTCTCTTCTCAGATCATGTTTCTCTTAGCTTGTGCCCATCTCTATGGTTGGTGTTCATGTATAACTTGACGTGAACTTTCTTTTGGGTGCATAGTAAACTCTCTCTTAAAGGAGATTTATGTACAATAACCTTTCTTTCCTAAGTTTTCATGCCACCCATGTTGTAAAGATTGTACTCCTATTGTTCTATTTCTTTCCTTCATATAAGTGGTGTTTAGAAATGTAAATAAGATTCATTAGGTGTTGTTAATCATACATAGAATCATAGAAACACTTAGAAGAGTCTTCTGAGGTAATGTTAAACCATTTTTGGAAGATCAACCTGCGACTATCGACAGTTAGAACCCGTTTGTCGACGGCATCATGCTGCCAGAACCCAGAAATTCAAAATCCCAGTAGATGTCGACAGATAGAACTCATATGTCGACATATGACATCCATCTGTCGACAGCTTCTTATGGCCTATCGACAGACAGGGACCTGATTCCAGGATCTGGTTCTGGATGTCCAGTGGCTGTCGACTGCCACTCTTTGGCTGTCGACATACACCAGTCTATGGTGATTAACTAGAACCACTCCTTGCCCAACCCAAGGTGACACACTTTGGTATTAATCAAACAAGTTGTTTTCCTTATTTTCTTGGATTCTAACTACTATATCCTTGAGAGAAATCATTTAATTGTCATCCACATCCAACTGTGGATTGTTCTTGAACACCCCCAAGTATAATTGATTCCTACATGGCTACAACCTTCTGAAGTCATTGGCATTGACTCCTAAACCTTTGTTATATGTGAGATTTTGAGTACTTATGTACCATACTTGAATGTTTAACAGAAATAATTTGTGATGACAACCTTGGGTCTTGAGACTCATTTGAGATAAATGCTTGTGCAAGTGGGGCTGATCCAGTCCCGGGAGGAGCACCTGAACTCGTTTACTAGCCATATGGAACGATATTGGATCTACTGGATGTTTGGCATTGCATCATGCTTGCTTGATTGGTCATCAATTAATTTTGTCATGAAATGATTATGTGTTTCTTACTTGAACCAGAACGTGATTACCATACTGAAATCATTTCTATACAAACTTTATTCAATACCATTATTAGTTGTGTATATTGCCTAATTCATTGGTTATCTTAATCTTTTGACAAGAAGATGAATCCTACTAGGCACATTAGCTCACTAAATCTTACTTTCTCAAGTGAACATGATGAGCCTAGTTCTTAAGGGGTGTGCTGAGTGAGACAACCAATCTTCGGAGTCCAATACATTACTATTTTAGTACTGTAGTTAGAGATGGAGATGTTATTAAGTTTTCTTTTTATTACTCCTCTTGTGGACTATAATGAGGAGTATTATGTATGTAAAGCTTCCGCTGTAATTATGTTAGACATTTAAATAATCCAAGTTCTATTTCTTAAGTCTATTTCTGTCATTTTCCGATAAATAGTGATTTATTAGGACGTAACAATAGTTAGATGATTAAGAAAGTGTTCAGTAAGAGTTTGTGTAGTGGTGTAGAATAGATAATTCATTTGATCAGATGTCATGCCATGACGCAGAATATCGGAACGTAAGGCAGTTGCAATAGAGCAAGTATAGAGTGTATAATAGATATCAAACCACTGGACAATGAATAATGTAAAAGCATCATATTTCATTCATAATCTCCACTAATGTCTATTACATTCACTAATTCAGAGCCATTACTTAGGGCATAATTAACATCGTTACAACTGAATAAAATGTAAAATGCTAAGCTAATACTTTAGGATAATTGGACACTTCTGTGGTCACGTCAGGTTCACTCTTGCTCGTACACATCCTCGTAAGTGTTGTTCTCTTCCTATGACTCACTTGAAATTGTTCACAATTAGCACAGGATGAGTGATAATGCTTAGTAAGACTTAATATCTCATAGACAAACATACCTTAAGTGATTAATGTATTAAAGGATAGAGTAACTAAGTCAAGTATTGCTGAGAGAGTAATAGCACAAATAGCATGGTTCAAATAGCACGTGTATCAAGTATAGCATAAAGAGCAGGATGGCCATAGCATGAATAACATGATTATAGCACACAATAGCACATAGCACAACGAGTCGACTATAGTATAGCACTTTGATTGTCAATAGATAGTCGAGATAGATAGCACTTGAGTATAATGTCAAACACTCTCGTCAAATAACTCCCGCGGGCACTAGCACTTTTGGGCGCACCTCCCAGGACCAGACTAGGCCCCTTTATATTGCCAGACATTGATCATATTTATTATCTTTAGACAACTAGTCAAATGGCCATAGAGAGTACCAAGAATAGATTAGAGTAATAGAAGAATAGACAAGAGTATAGAGAGAACGCGAATAGATGAGTGAATATGGAATAGATGAGAACAATAGGTCAATGTACGTAAAACGACATTAAAATAGACCATAATAATGGTTGCAACAGTACCTTTGGTTACGGGCAGTCTGGTAAATATCACGGTCTACCACTTGGTCATGACAGTAACACGGTCGAGAGGTCGGTGTGATGTTAGAGACAGTACTATGGCTAGTTGGAGCATGTCGTATAGGTCTAGCATGACCCCTTAGGGTGTATAGGTGTTAATGGTACAACCAGCTTATCGACCATGAGGGAATCCATGGCCAAAGGGGACTTACATAGGCCTTGAACAATGATTCACTAGTCTGATAGAAGGAATATCTGATGAAGAGTTCGTTCAAGTCAAGAGAGAGTGTTGAAACAGTAGTTACTCAACGTTCTAGAGGACTTCTAGAACAACGGAGCACCAATAACAGTGTTCCAAAACAATCCTGAGAAACAAAGACAAGTCCATTAAATAGAGAGGTTTATGTACAAAATTTCAATAAATTACCAGATGTATTGCAAGTCTGAGATGTATGGTTTTTTATGTACGTGTGATAGAAAATCATGGAGTTTGATAGAGAGATCAAGTGCATAACTTTTAAGAGAAATTGCATGGTCATCATAATATGGCTTCTTTTACTGTGTTACAAACTTAACATGAACTTAAAATGGAGTAAATACATGGATTTAAGGTAAGAACAAAAGAAAATTAGGGTTTTAGACAAAAATTGAGAAGGCGAAAAAAATTGAGAAGGCGATGTATCCTTTCACTGGTCACCATAGGGTACCTTCAGAATGCGACAGACCCTTTAATAGAATGCGACAGGGTCTCTCAGGACAGACAGGAAGAACGCGAGACAGTGTATGTCGCGTTCAGAACGCGACAGGGGGCTTGTCATGACCCTGATGAGAAGGCGACATATTGACAAGTCATGATCTTAGGGTTCCTGCCTGACTATAAAAAGGAAATCAAACCTCCTTGGATTGCAGTCTGCTTCCATGGGGTTTTGACACAGTGACCATAAATGACAAAAATCTCAACGTATACATGATGAAAAATTGTGAAACTTGGTTTAATGAAACTAGACTTGCAAGAGATTAAACAATAAAGAGTAATTAGATTGTCATTATGGTTACAACATGGTATGATCAGGTTCTTTCATAACAAACCAATTTGACACAGTGATCAAGAGTGAAAAAATCCACATAGATACTAGTTAGAAATTGGGGCAAATAGTACCAACATGTTACAAACATCATGTAGTATGTACAGAAAAAATTTCACAACATGAGGTAAAGTATGAACAAAGAATTGAGGTGAACATGATGGGTCAGGTACATATTCATGACAAAACTTCAAGTATGAAATTGATAAGAATAACATGATAGAAATTGGGGAAAACAAGAGACTTTTGTTCCAATGATCAAGAACAATCTATGGACGAGATTAATTAAGTTTTGCTTGAGAGATTATCTACCTTTGAACGAGTTGATCCTCCTAGGGTTAGAACTCGAAGAACGACTTGTAGTGTCACGTCCCGAGAATTACGCAGTGGATAATATTTGAAGAATTAAAGTCGATATTTCGAGATGTGAACAGTCGGCAAATAAGCCTCTAGCTAGCAAGCACTAAATGTGCATCAACACAAACAAAATATTAGGGCCCAAATAATGAACTCAACTAAGCTTGTATTCAAATCTCAAACTCATTGTTTCAAAATAGATCTAATACAACTTTTTCATCGTTGAATGACAGGACTAAGACTCAATAAAAGAAAATTACATTTAATCCTCACTACCTACTACATGTAACTACTCTCAAAGTAAACTATGGAAACACATTGTTGGGACGCTCATCACTCGGACGCATTCCCATCCTCGACTTGTTCTTCCTCTTGAACTTCATAGTCACATAGAAGGTTAAAAGTAGGGAATGAGAAAATTAGCTCAGTAGGATTTATATCTCAATGTGCGGGTAATGATATAAGTGATTAGCAATTTAGACTAGGTAAGCACGATTACCAAGATATGTATGTGCGAATAAAACTCATTAAACATGATACATGAACAAGATAGATTGAATGATAATGATGGAGCAAGTTATAGAAGGATATAACGAGCATGAGCTAACAATAGAGTGGCAAGTAACAAGCACGCAAGATATCTCTTAATTGGAATAATTGCAGGATGGCCATATCACGCAAGCAAGCAAGCACGAGCACGATCATGTATCACTAATCAAGTACGAAGATACTAATGTACACCAAGGAAAGATCCACCTTGAAATGCACAATAGGACACGTGTATGTGGTTATTGTATCTAGCATTCAACACACAAGTACTCCCAGCGCAGATGCAACGCCAGTAATCATTATATCCCATGGTTAACAGTATATTTATGACTCTCCGTCATTGGGGCTAGACTAGAGCCCTTGGACACTCGCCGTGCCCGATCAGTATCTCACTTAATTTCCAATGTAGATACCCACAGTCATTAATGGCCAATAATAAGAGTTTTCAATATGTAAGAAATGGTAATGTCATGTTCATGATGATGATGATGTCAAGGGTAGCAAGTCATGTGAACATGATTTCATGATAACAATAATCAAGAGATAATTTTGACAGCATAATGGCGCAATTTATACTTTAGTTCGCTCTTTACATTAATGGCTTAAGTCAAGGTTATGAATCACTCTCACGAGAACAAGAGAAGAAAGGCAGTGCATGCTATCTCCAGGGAACATCAATGGTACAACCAACTCGGTCTCCATGAGAGAATCTACGAAGTATGGAGAATTACGAAGGTCTTAAGAGAAAGGTCACTAAACTGTCGATACGGAATGACCAGTCGTGAGTTTTCCAATCCCCAAAAAAGGGCTGCCTATAAGTGTAAGTGTGTAGTGTAGTGTAGTACGTGTCTCAATCCACATTCCACCAGTTTAAAACAACGCGGAAAGAAAGTAACATGATGTCATAAGATTGGAAACATGCACTTAACTAGACATGATTTGCAGTATTTTAAGATAACAATTATTCGCTTTAACAAGATAGAACAGCAAGATGATCAATCAATAGTTTGCAAGAATAGATCATATCATTAAGGAGTAAATAGAATAAACATTCATGTTGTTATGGCTTTTTCATGGGTTAATAGCTTTTAAGCCGCTGAACAAACTACATACTCTTAACAAAATTATGACATGCAAACCTTAAACTTTAGAACATGCAAAACAGGTCTCAGGTAGGCCCTTAAATCTACGACGGAAACAGTCATCGCATTTAAGAAGACAGTACTCGGTTCAGAAACATGAGTATTCTGTGAACAATCAAATCGCGACGGTCTATACCGTCACCTTCACGTTTAAAACACGACAGTTCAGTCTGTCACGTTCTCACGTGACAGGCAACGTGTCGCCAACATCCTTGAAACACGGCGGTTCGATACGTCGCATTCAAGAGATGTTTTTAAAATCACAGTATAAAAATAGCTTAAAATCTGATAGCAGGAAAACGGTCTAAATCGCGATGTGGGGCTACGTGGCGTTCATGCATGCCACAGAAATCCACGCGGTGCACAGTTTAAGGTGTCAAATCAGTCAAGTCAAAGATGAAATCATGACGTAAGGTACGGTCATGTTTCAGTTTAACGCGATGGTCTAGTATGTCGCATTCATGCAAGGAAGAACGTAACGTCTGGTGTCGTCGTGTTTCATGTTCTTGCCCGAAAACGATGAAAACTATACCACGATGCATGCAACGCTTATATCTCATGATATTCCTTCCACACACAACACGTGGTATCAGAGCTAGGCTCTCCAATTATTGTGGTTTTACAACCAGGAGAGATTTGTGTGATATGGAGTCTAGAGGTTATATTGCTAAAGGTCATTCTGTGAATAGGCACCCTTACTTTGATAGTACTAATTATGCATACTGGAAAACTTGTATGCATGTGGTTTTGCGAGCACAAGATCATCAGATCTGGAGGGTGGTAAGCAATGGACCTGACGAGTTGTATGAAGATGAAGAGAAGTGGACTCAAGAGGAGATAAAGAAGTCAAATGCCAACTGAAGTGCGATGAATATCATGCAGTGTTCACTCCATCTTACAGAGTTTTCAAGGGTATCATCATGTACAAGTGCAAAAGAAATCTGGAATTTCCTGATGGTGATTTATGAAGGTACGTCAGAGGTAAAAGAAACAAAAGCAAACATGTTAGTTTCAGAATATGAAGCCTTCAAAATGAAGCATGATGAAACAATCTCTAAAATGTATGGAAGATTAACTTTGTTAACAAATGGTCTAAAGAATCTAGGGAAGATCTATACAGAAAAAGAACTAGTCAGGAAAATCCTTAGATCTTTAACTCCTATTTGGCATACTAAAGCTATAGTAATTGAAGAATCTAGAAATTTGTCTACCACTTCTGTTGATGAATTAATTGGTTCATTGATGACTTATGAGTTGGGATTGAAGAGAGATGAAGAAGATGTTAAGAAGAAGAAGCCACTTGCTCTCAAGGCAAGTCCCAGTATTAAAGAAGTTATTAAAGAAAGTGAGTCATCTACTTCTGAAGATGATTCATGTGAGTTTGCCCTTATTACGAGAAGATTCAGAAAATTTCTGAGGAAAGAGGGTAAGGGATTTCTGAAAAAGAAATCATAGGTAAGTAATTCTTCAAAGCCCAAACAACAAATGAATAAGAAATCTGACAGAGTGGTTTGTTACAATTGCAGAAAACCAGAACATGTGAAATCTGAATGTCCTGAAGCCCTGAAGAAAGCACAACCCAGATGGACAAAAAGTAAACATAAAACTATGGTTGGGACATGGAGTGAGGAAGAAGACGAGGATGATGAAGAGAGCTCAGAGGTTGAGGAATCACAAACAAAAATTGTTGGCCCTTTTGGTACGGCAGCAAGCTAACCTAGAGCGGGGGTGAATAGGTTTTCTGAAATCTGAAACATAAACTTAAACACAGAAAATTATCACTTGAAAGTTTGGTTAGTTTAGTGCGATAAAGAGTAGCAGTGCGGAAGCAAATAAACAATCACACAAATAACACAAGGGATTTATCCTGATTGGGCCTTCCCACATGGAAGTCCTACATCCAGTCCCCAAGCAACCTCTTGGGATTTTACTAACCAAGGGTATAGTCCCCCTCAAGGACAATACAACACCTAGCACCCCAGCTGGTCTTCTTCTCTTTCCCGGGAAAGAAGGCAGCCCACTTCTCTTACAGGTAAAGAAGCCAACCTCCTGGTACAAACCCCAGTGCGGTTCTGCTAGACACAAACCTCTAGCTAGGTTCTACACTGTATACAGTCCTACAGCTGAACAGAAATCTTTCTTAGAAAAAAAAGAACACGACTGAGATTGGAACAGATGAAAAACAACTAAAAGAAACTCTCAGCTAAAAGACTCTCTCCCCCAGATTACAAGATGCACACAGAGAGAGTGAAGAGAGGAGAAGGAGCTTGAATGCTTGAGTGCTTTAGTTGCTTGAACACTTCTTTTTGGCTCAGGCTCTTTCTCTCTTTTTCTTTGAGTGTATGTGGCATTGAGGTTCCTCACTGGTTGTACACTCCTTCAAAGATCTTCAAGAAAAGCTCTTACTTCTTCTTCAGCCTTACTTCATCTTTTATATGAGCAATTTGAATAAATCCGTTGGAGTTCTAGCCGTTGCTCATCTTCTCTTTCTTCTGATATTTTGTGGTCTACGAGGTCTGCAAGCATAGAAGAAAGTGTTTAGTTAAAAGAGCGTTTCTGTCAAAAAGGCTCATACCCCTATGTTTCCTGTTGCCACCCAGAAGTAGTAAGTAATCCCCTTTTTGTTGGCAGGAAAGAAGAGATCTAGAGAAATAAGCAAAAAGATCCCCTGTCAGAAAGATAGAGGATTACGCAAATCAAGAATATTTGACTTTTTCACTAGATGCCAAAAAACATTTTGGAATATAAAGGAAATCTATGTTTAAATGATCGAAACCATGTTTGAGTGACCGAATCTATGTTTTTACAAGCGAATCCATGTTTGAGTGACCAAATCCATGTTTTTACAAGCGAATCCATGTTTGAGTGACCAAATCCATGTTTTTACAAGCGAATCCATGTTTGAGTGACCAAATCCATGTAAGAGGCAAATCGATGTTTCACTTACCAAATCGATGTGAGAGGCAAATCGATGTTTCACTTACCAAATGATGTGAGAGGCAAATCGATGTGAGAATCACTTATCAAATCCTTATGGGACCAAATCGATGTGAGAGTGAATCCTTATGAGAGCGAATCCTTATGAGAGCAAATCCTTATGAAAGCAAATCCTTATGAGAGCGAATCCTTATGAGAGCAATTCACACATCAATAATGTCATAAAATTATATTTATTAGAAAAATATGATATTTAATTTATTATTAGAAAAACATTATATTAAATATATTTAATATTTAATTAATCATATAAATTTATATTTAGTAGGAAAATATGATATTAAATGTATTTAATAATATTTAGTTAATCGTAAATTTTGTTTTCACCAAAATATAAGGGTTAAATATAGAGTGGTTCAACAATCTCCCATTTTTTTGTGATGACAAAATTTATCAGAATTTTATGGCATAAATACTAGGCATAGAAAATACAGAAAATTCATAGAACATACATACTCTCCCCCTTTTTGTCACTAACCAAAAAGGAAGGATCTTACCATGCATTCTCTCCCCTTTGTGAAAATTTCTTACCATTGAGGGGTTCAACAATGATTGACATTAGTAGATAACTTCCCCTTAGTCTAAGCTCCCCCTTAGTCTGAGCTCCCCCTGAATGAGATACTCTTCCTGAAAGAGACTTGCAAATAATTGTTAGTAATATTAATATTTAAAAATAAATTAATGACTACTCCCTCTTCAGATATGAGTTGGATGAAGAGTTGGCAGTCATCAGTGCCTTGAGCATCCTTGATCCTGATGCTCCAAGGCTATCCTGCAAATAAACTACTTAGTAGTAGGTACCCAAATCGTTTTGGATCCTTGATGGTTAGATGCATGAAAATAACCTTTAGGAATCCAAACTAAGTGCCTTGTTGTGCAGATATTTACTGTGTGTTCTAATTTATTGCAATGAGAACAACAATGAATATAAATTGTTTTGCCGTTTTTATTATCTTTGTACTATCTGTTTAGAATACAATTTTGGAAACCTTTTCTTTTACAGGAACCTTTTTCTGAGACATCTTGGTTTCTTTTACAAATTTTGGTAATGGATATTTTTCAGGAATTATGACTTGTTTTCCTTTTTCAGGAGATATGTAACCAAGCCCTTGTTTGTTATTTTCAAATTTTGATCCGTTTAAGCATAGGGCTAAATATGTTTTTCCTTTAGTTAATTTTCTAACTGATTCTTTTAAATACAGATTTTCTTCAGTTAGAGTTTTTAATTTTTCTTCTAACTCTAACTTCTCATTATTCTTACTTTTCAAATCTTCATTTAAAAGATAATTATTATCTTTACATTCTTTTAATTGTTCTTCTAATTGTTCCATTTCTAATTTAAGATCAGAATTAGTGTTTTCCAAACAAGTAAGGTTGTTCTTGATGTTTTTCAATTCTTTTACAACCTTGTGTTTATCATAAAGTTCATTAAAAACTTGTTCTAAATCTTCATATTCTGATCCTGAATCTGTGCAAGAATCAAAAGATGAGTTAGAATGTACCTCATCTAGTCCTACCATGAGGGCTAGATTTACCTGCTCTTTCTCCGATTCTGAGCTTGATGATTCTGAGCTTGTGGCCTCATCATTGTCCCAAGCAGCCATCATAGCTTTTCTTTTGAATTTCTTGTGCTGCTTCTTGGATTTTCTAGTTGACCAGCCTTCTTGAGTTTAGGACAATCTGGTCTTAGATGTCCAGGTTTTCTGCATTCATAACAGACTGTTCTTTTTCCTTTCTCTTTTTCTTTTGAATCCTTCTTAATCCATTTTTCTTCTTCTTAAGAATTTTCTGAAGATTGGACAGTACTTCATCTACGTCACTATCTTCAAATCTGCATTTTTGGAACTAGAAGAAGAAGAAGTGGAAGGAGTAGCTGCAACTTTAAGAGCATTAGTACATTTTTTCTTTGATGAGCTTTCAGATAGTCGCTCCATATTAATTTCATGTGCCATGAGGGAACCTATTAAGTTATCAATATAAAGTTTGGTTAAGTCATGGCACTACAAAAAAATGACCTATAACTTCGCGTAATAACTGTAGGTATATGCCCAAAATCCGAAGGTAAAACCCTTTACCTACAGAAAATGCTACGGTTTGAATCCGACACGCATGCGCGCGTGACTAAAGCCTATACCCACAGAAAAATAATCGTAGTTATATATCGGATTATTCATACGAATATTTACCGTAGGTAAAGATTCATATAAAGCATAGGTAAAATTCCCAAAAAAACATAGGTATTGCCATCTATACTGATGGTTTTGTAACCGTAGTAATACCTTTTTGAGATGATGATAAATAAATGTAAGTGTAAATGCCATCTATAGTGATGGTTTTATAACCGTAGTAATACCATTTTTTGAGATGATGATAAATAAGTGTAGGAATAAATATTGCAATATATATACCTATGGTTTTACAGTATTGTCTGTAATAATGTTTAGTCATGAATATTAAAAATCGTAGGTGTAGATTTTT
Source organism: Colocasia esculenta (assembly GCA_014218235.1). Lineage (NCBI taxonomy): Eukaryota > Viridiplantae > Streptophyta > Magnoliopsida > Alismatales > Araceae > Colocasia > Colocasia esculenta. Next base: position 14,451,954 of record CM024765.1, on the reverse strand, counting down.
TTTTTTTTACAAATATAAACTAAATACCTGTCCATATTTGATATAAACATGTAGAATGTATTCTACAAGCATGCATACTATACACATGCACATATAAAATACAGATACATCCACATAACTAAAATAAATTTCAAATACATATCCACTCATCTACATCACATAAGCAAAACAACATTTAAATCTATAATATTCGCATTCACATCCATAACATTCACATGTCCACTCAAATATCCACATAAATATCCACTCTTATATTTATAAAGAGGTTGAACTTAATCAAAGACATGGAGAAAGAATAGACATGACCAAAAGAGTTGTAATTATGATCTACTAGAGGGAGAAGGTGATCCCAGACCGCCACAACCACGGCCATCGTCTGCCGATGCACCAGAACTGGAGGGAGAAGGCAAACCCTGATGCCACAAGCGCCTGTAATCCACACCATCCACATTAATAAGGCAGATGTACTATCTGAGTAATATATGTGAATGTTAACAACACAAAATCATTTCTCAATCACCTTAAGAATCCATTGCCCCACAGAAGCATAATTAACAACACAAAAGCATTAATTCTCTGGTTCTCTACAATTTCAAACCCCCCAAACTGCAAGGATTTCTGCTAATGCCCCACAACATGCATGCCTTTGCGAACCATATAAGAAAGGAATATAAGAAAAGAAGTGGTTATCCATGGTCCTTCAAGATGATCAAGATGCAAATGAAAATTTGAATAGTGCTTTGGTAGATGTTTACCCATGTTACATACAGATACTGAAGTTGCTGCAAGGTGGAAAATGAATATGACTTAGCCAACGGTATGTACAAAATGCTAAATTTTACTCTATTTTCAAGAAAAACAATAGATGATAAATGTCTGAAACTGTCATAAATCCCACATCGGGAAAGATGGTACCTATGAAAAACTCACCAACCAAAAAAAAGTGATTGCATGTATATATAATTGTATACATATATGTGTATATGTACATACATAATACATACATACATAGATACATGGATACATACATATACATATCCATAAGATTGAGAAGTTTAATATTTTTACCTTCTGGCACTAAAAAGATTCATTTCTGCCAATATACCTAGGAATCTGAGTGACATCATCTGAAGATAGAACCAAAAAGTTTCATTTTTACCACAGAGCTTATTCAGCAGAAAAGTACTTAATCAGTATTAGACTAGCTTGTGCAGCATTATATACTCATTCTACATGCTGTATTAGAACTCTACATTCACTAATTTGAGATCAATGCCAGCCAGCTAGATATATCAATTACTGTTTATTCCAAATCATAGTATCATCCATGTGACAAACTGGGCCAAATGCCTACCGACTAGACATACTCATTTGCAAAGACTTGTAAAGCATGAAGAGAAAAATCTAAACTATAAGTTAGAATAATGGTAACCAGAACTACACATGCAAGAAAAGCATTTCTCATTCCCAACTTGATCAAGCCTTTTCATGTCACGGGGGTTATCTAGCAAAAGCAAACATAAAAAAGAGACATAGTAGTCCCATAATTATGTACAGTTTCTTGGAATCTAACACTGCTGAACCCCACTAGAATTTACTAGACCTGGAGATCATTCTGGTCCATTATCAAAATAAGTAAAATAGAATTTGGTCACTTGGTCACTCATAAGTGTCTACATAAATTGAAGAAAGGGTATTGGTGATGCAATACATTCAAATACGGGGTATTTTTATGAGGTGAAGATCTCAGGAGTAAATATGATATTTCCATGTATTGCAGGGATTTATCTATATTTATCTCAATTATATTTCTCCATTACATGATTTTATTTCTTTTCCTTAGCCTTCGCTTATAAAGACTTTGTACCAGCATAACCCTTTGGCCTCAGTGTCTGTTGACTATCTCTATTTTATGATATAATCCATATTTTCTTCAATTCTTACATGTGAACATTCTCTTGTCTTGTCTTAAGAAAGAAGCCTTTGCCTAGGATCAGAATAGGCATTTATCAAGAAACGAAAATTCCTATGCACATATCTTATATGTCCATTTTAAAACTTTTTTTTATTTTACTTGCAAAACTTCAATATTCCATGTTGTCGATCCATTAAAGTCTCCTGTGAGAATCCATGTCCTAGATGCACCACCCTAGTTTCCCTTTATTCTCCCAAGATGTCTAGGGCAATTCTCATTTAAAGTCTTGCACACATTAGATCAATGAAAAACATAAATGATCACACTAATGTCTTTGGGCATTCAGAAGTCTCACATACATTTGTGGACTAAACTAAATTTATCAAACCATAAAATACGATGACATTTATGTCTCTAACCTCTACAACCCAATCTAGATAATAGTCAAAATATGATAATGCCTAGGAGACAGGTATCAATCATGAAAGATGTAAACATGAATTCTTCACACCTATCCATGAGATTAAGATAAAGCTTTTTTTATTTTGCTAGCTAACAACTAACCTTTTTCTTCTTGCTTCTTCATTTTCTCTCTCGGAGTATATGTACCTTCTTCTTTTGCAATACAGTCTGACTTTGTCTTGGCATATTGGATGCACTGCATCAATTAAAACAAGAAGACAAGAAGATTAACAGTGGAAACTGGAAAGATAAATTGCACACAAGATACATTAGCACAATGACTATACATGAACAGAAGGAGGTGGTCAATATGAGTAGAAGAACACAAATACACAATTAAAGATTCTTATTGCGAAAGTCAAAACTTGAAGCATTCATCAAAAACAAAGCAACAAAACCAACACACTTAACCATGACCACTATGGTCTCCTAAAACTATGCCTTTTAAATTTGAAGAGAAAACATTCTACTTCCATTAATTGAACATGAACATATGATCAGAACACAAATGACAGCTAAAATCCTACAATCCACCTTCATAGGTCAATGGTCCCAAGTACAATTCTCAACCAAATCCTCAACCATCTCTACATTCATGGATGTCTGATGCACCCAAGGAAAAAAAAATCAAGCAGAACAAGAAAGAACAAGGCATTCAACAGACTACAAAAAGCACTAAAATTTCAAGGACCACTCTTGGCCATTGTTAAACCCACCATTGGTTTGTCATAGAAAGGAAAGTTCTGCATCTGGCGAACTGCAGCTGTGACTTCACTGAAACTCTGTTATGGGGTCCTTGTAAGAGTACTGCTCCTGTTGGATAACTTTGACTAACTTTTTGAGCATGTTTCTCCTCCTTTTGTTAACCTCTGATCCTGCCCTCCAAGAAAAAAAATGGACTGCTTTACTCAAAATAGACCTAGGAATGGATAAGATAGACCTCACCTTCCAACAGGGTACACATCCACAGAGATTCCTAAAAACTTTGTTTTCAACTTGGAGGTGACATCATAAGCAAATCCATCTAAGTACAGCTGACCCTGCAGTTCATAGTTTTCATATTTTCTTGAAACAATATAAGATCTAGCATCCATAGCAAGAAAGAACAAAATAAATTAACATCCATACACACATGGCCTCTGTATATCAAGCAAGCATGTCCATATACAAGACAGCAACTCCACTAAAGGCCAATGGCAACCATATATATATATATATACAAGCACATGACCTCCATATACAAAATAAAAAGTCTGCTTCAAAAAAAGAAGGCCAGTGTATTTCAAAATAAAAAAGTCTGCTTCAAAAAAAAGGCAAGTGTATCTCAAAATAAAAAGTGTCTCAACAAAAAGGGCCAGTGTATCTCAAAATAAAAAGTTTGTCCAGCAATGTTCATGCATATAGTCAATGTGTGTAGTCCAGCAATGTTAGTCAACATGAATTCGAAACCAAGCAACATCATGGATAGACCATAACTGAAAAAATAGATCATACAAGGCTAAAAATTACCAAATTGAAGACATAGGAAGAAATGTTAAATTGGAAGAAATAGTTAACTACTTACATAGTCCTTTAACCATAAGATGTGGCTTCCGAGAGCATCACTCAATCTTTTCCTAAACTGATCCTTAACAAATAGTGATGTGTTTGGCCTTTGAGCATGGGTGATTGATACCTCATAGTACTCAGTGCCTATTTTGCAGCCCATGACTACCTTTTCAATTTCTGTGCTGATGAGGATTCCATTAGCTACATGTTGCATCTCAATGTCAACTAAAAGGACACATTTTCCAATCAACTGTAACATGTATGAAAAATCCAAACATATAAAAAAATATTGAGCATGTATAAGTATAACTAGATTATATACAACTTCTTGAAAGAGAATTACAAGTTGACTATACCTTGCTTACATCTCCACAATCTATAATGCACTTTACATCTTGATCTACAGTTTGTCCCTCAACTGCACTGGTCATATGCACATCCACGTGTGGAGATGGAGCACACTTACCATCATTCTTGGCCTACAACAAAGTTGAACAATTGTCATAAACATATTTATGTTGGAAACTTTGGCGATGATGAAGATGATAGTGGCAGTGGGCAGCAACAGAAAGGGAGGAAACAACTTTGTGAATATGTAAATTAAAATACAGGAATCTGGTATTCAACAACTTTGTGATTGGTGACTCAAATAGCAGGAATCTGGTATTCAACACATTCAGGGAAGTTTCTGTCAAATCAGCCATAAATATTTTACCTTGAAGCAGATAAGTGTTTTGAGTTCTAAAATACCACTCAAGATCAGAATTCTCCTTTGGTAGATAGCTGGGGGAAGGTGATCAACTTCAAACCAGATATTAGACAAATTTGTGTGCCCTGTAGCTATTATCGGGAGACCCAGATTGCTTACTTACCAGCTAAGCCATTCAAACTCGTTGGGCCAGTTCTTTAAATTAGTTGTTGAAAGGTTAAAATAATAATAATTAATCTTTTGGGCATCAGGGTTCTGTGTTCACCAACTCAAAACAACTTTGTAAATTAAAGGACCACCCCTTTCCAAATGTGTCCCAAGTAACTCTCCTTTCAAAACAACATGATAAGTTACTGTCCTTTTTTTTCCCTTCCAAACAATCCCAAAAGTTATTGCTCTTGTGGATGTGTTGACAATGTGGTGATTTTTTATTTCATAAGATCAAGGTATGTATTGACATCTAGCTAAGCCAATAAGGCATCCAATTCTTAACATGTACAACTAAAGGGAAGATCTACCTTTGTTTCCCATTCCTAAAATCAACTTATATAAAAAAAGTTTTTGAATCTTTGTTCCTTTCAACAAAAATCTAAAATATGTCATCCTTGTTAAAATATGTCACATATAAATACAAAACATTGCAAAAAATAATACCCCTTCATGTTTAAAATGTCCATACTCACAAAGCATGAAATAGTCATATATACCTGGGATCCCCTAATCATACTCTCCATCTTTGCAAATTTCTCAGCCATGGTTGTCTCCAACTCCTCCATCCTTTGCATCAAGAGTCTATTCTCAGTCCTTAAAGCTTCTTTGGACTCATTCCCCCACATAGAAGTTTGAGTGGGACTTGTGCCCACACCACTAACACGGTCAGGTCTATCCGGGCCTAAGACCTGGGTATAGGTATCATTCCTTGCAGCCACCTGATGTGGTGTAGAGTCATCGCTCGGTGGTTGTGTACTTTTCAAAGATTTCAGCTTTTCCTATAAACAAAGACAGAGAACATGTTAATTTTCAGAATACATATCAATCATTCATCATATTCATAGGCTTACAATGACATGTTTTGCAGCTTCATTGGTAGGCTTCCCATCCTTTCGTGTATGTCTCTTTATGAACAAATCACTACGGTCCAAATCCAAGTGCCCTTTCACACGCTGTGAACAAATAATTTTAGTTAGTTTGTAAAAATTCAACAATGATAAGATTGAATAATGAATTAAAGTTATAAACCTCCTCTTCATGTATGTCTGCCACAGATCAAGTCCCAGCACAATGGAACCACTTTTGTTTACCCTTATTCTTCCTATTTATTTTGCTTGACCGCTGCCAAAGTCTAAAATATAATTAAAAAAATGAGAAGGAAAATACAGTGAGCATTGTTCTCTTAAAATACCTTCCACTCCAAGGTTGTTCATTGTTGAACCTCTTCTTTCCATTGATCCACATCAAGCCGTGGTACGTTTGGTTGTGTTTGCTGCTTTGCTTTCCCATTATACTTGAAGTATAACTTGTGGTTGACATATTTCCAAAAGCGCCATTTATTATTCAAATCTTGGAACACCCATTTCCTCCTTGCATCTGAGATATTATATTTTCTCTGATCATAACATGAAAACATAATATTTAGAGCCCAAACAACATGAGTGTAAGAATATAGAAATTAGCCATGAAAATAGAAATTAATCACATATGCAAAGAAGAAATCACTGATTTTTTTTTCAAAACATTGTTATCTCATGATGTGTGCTATTTAAATAGAACATTATCCAAATAATTGAGTATTTCAACTGATGATTGGTGCTTCATTTCTCTGTCTCAGACCAAAAGCTATGCAATTGTGTATTGACCCTTCTCACATATTAATGCATTTAGGGTAATTAAGCCAATTTTGTGATTAACCCTGTGTTAAGGAGTAATAATATGTGATGAGGGTACGAACACAGTTTTATTTTGTGATTAACTCTATCTTATCTTTTGCCTACCCACACTGCCCTATGTAGGATTCAAAGGGAGAGCAGAGAGAATACTAGCCCACAGGGAGCACCCCTCAAAACAACTCCTATGAGGCAAACCAGAAATAGGGCATTAAGATATCCCAGTGAAGCAATGCCTTTTGAGTGCTGGATTGGAGAATAAATTCTAATCCCACTAAAGGGAGGACCCCAAAATATGTGAACAAATAAACTACAATGACATGCCCCCTCAATCCAACCCACAAGCTTGTCCCATATTATATTATACAACTGGACTATGTTTAGATGGGCCTATGAATCTTCATGTTTGGTGTGAGCCTGTGAGGTACTCCCTGATATAATAACTTTAAGTTCTTCTGCTACTACTGATGACACAGACTGTGGAGCATGGGCAGGGCATAATCAATAATAAAACAACAGTATACATGACACAAGTATCAGATATTTCTGTTGTCATTTTATTGTTGGTATGCTTACAGCTTTCTTCTGCGTTCTCAGGTTATCATCTGAATGTCAATGTTGAAACTTTTTATTCTTCTCGTTGTAATCATGGGATTGTGCTCCCCAAAAAATATATGTGTGCATGAGTTTAAGAGTAAAGGATAGGGAAGGTACCGTGATCGCCACCAAGTAGTCGCCTTTTGATGTGCAGAGTCGAGGATGGCTGACTACGTTGGAAGAGGTAGATTGAAGAGAAGACGTACCTGGTAATGCGACGAAGGTGGCGTCGCTATGCTCTGAACTGAACGCGACAGAGGGCCTGGCGCCTTCTGGATCGCGGCAGAAGCAGTGTCGCCTTCTTCTTCTGTGGATGGAAGTTGGGGTTCTTGTCTTCCTGCTCCTCAGCCAACCGAGGGGAAAGAGCCTCACGTTGCTTGGACCTTCAAACACCTGCCAAAGTGAATCAAACAAGCAAAACACCCATTAAAACTCGTGTGTATGAGATCTATTCAATGAAAAGCATGAAAACATGAACTATAATGGAGGGAACTCACGAGATTGGGGTTTTTAACCCCTGTGGGTGTTAAATATGGGTGTGTGTGTCGTGATCTAATGGTAATCTATGAAGAAAAGGGAACAATGCATGCATGAATTGAAAGAAATAATGCAAAGAAGGGATGAGAGATTGTGTAGCCGATGGAGAAACGCCCTGGAGGGCTCTTCTGGGTCGTCTGGAGGGAAAACTCTCTTCGTGGAAGATGAAGCTCTCTTGCTCAGCGAACTATAGAATCCAGCCTTGCACCAAAAGATGGAGAGACGAAGTACTTATGGGTGATTATTCCCAACTCGAGTATGAGAGGAATAATGGAAAGGAGTCCTACTCTGGCTAAGTATGGCTGCGTATGGGCAATTGGAACTTGGAAAGGGACATGTTAGGAAGGTCTCCTCCAAATTTGAAAGGATTTCGACGTGATTTGGATGTCCAAATGAAGCAATTACCATCTTTGGCATGTGTCCAAGTTGGCTTCGGAAAGAGTTTCCTGTTTAAGGTCCTGAACGCGACGGCCTTTGTGTCGCCTTCCTGAATGCGACGCCTCGATGCGTCGCCTTCCTCATAAGGAAGGTGACTTCAAGTCATTTTGCGATTTTTTAAGGATTTAAAATATGGATTTATGATCGCGACATGGGGGCTGTCGTTTTCTGGAACGCGACATAGTTCCTGTCACCTTCATGACTTTTCTGCATTTTGGCCATGCAATGTGTCCAGTCTCCATGCGCAGCCTTCGGATTGAAACATCGGACTCCTGACTCAGAGAGCTATAGTGAGAGAGATTGATTTGACCGGGAAGGGTCCTCCAGGGCGATGAACTAATGGAAATGATGCCATGATCGGAGAAAGCCAGCTTGACGATGATGAGCCAACGTGGGGCATCAATGATATGACAAGGGATTTTGCTTGACTTATGGGTCAGAAATGGGTGTCTACAGATTGCCCCTCCTTGATGCCTGCTTTGCAAGGGAGTGGAGTGGTGATGGAGCGAAAATGGCGTGAAACGGCGATGTAGCGGAGTGAAGCGGAATGAGCTGAAAAGCGGGCATCAAGGTAAAGAGACACCCATTCTGGACGAATAAGCAGCGAGAATTATCCGGCTAACCTCGAACATGGTTGGGAACAGAATTTGCGAGGACGGTTCTTACTTGAGATGAATAAAAATCAAAAGAAAAGAAATGATCAACCTCCTGATTCAAGAGGTACCCTGGCTATCTTTAGCGTGCAGGTTTCGTTCATTAGGGGATAGGTCCTGCCCGGCAGGTCGATTCGACTCTGGCCTTTGAGCGGGTCACGACTAATGAGTGGATCGGGGATAAAGGAATGACTGTTGTAGTGAATGGGGACGAGAGGAATCCTGTATAGGAACCATACTGGCAAACTGAACTGAGCACAGGCTCGAGGAAAACTTTCAAATTCGGAGTGGAATTCTTGTCTGAAAACGAGGATTTGGGTTGGGACATCATTGGGAAGCAGACTTTGACAAATCATGATTCATGAAGCTCAAAATTCCTACATGAAGCATGCTGGGCTAAAGAAAAAGAAATTATAAAACGAATGCAAGGAAAGGGAGAAAATAATAAGTATTCAAGGATAATATTGCTAGACAATATAGGCAAGGGTCAAGACACTTCGCATCCCCGACGTGCGATAGAATCCGTCGTCCCCGAGTCGTATCACCTAACGGCCTATCCAGCGATTAGCAGCGTGCACCTAGATCATCCTTGTTTTTGATGAAGGGGAACTCAGATCCTGGAACACACTGGGAACCAGCCGATCCTTGAGCTGATATAATAGTGTAGATATCATATAGTAATGCGGAGGGATTAGGGTTAGAGATACTTACCTGACTTACCTGACGGACTGTCGCTTTTGATTTTCTGAATTTTTATGGTTTTTTCTTCATTTTCTGATTTTTATGGATTTTCAATAATCAAAGCAGTAAAGATAGATATGACACAATGCACCGAATAATGGACATGAAAGCATATGTGCAAACATTCTGAGCAATCACAGAGAAATAAGTAGGGCAGTGTAAACTGATCAGAAGGCAACATAGTGCATGTCGCGACCCTTGATTGAAGAAGGCGACGTAAGACTTGTCGCCATCTTGAAGGCGGTCGATATGTCGCTTTCACAGGTTTCTCAACCCGAGCTCAAAAGCTTTCAGCCCCAAGCTTGAGTTTGACTCCCATTTGGATTCCAATTGCTCTCCACTCAAAGTCCCACTCCTAATGGGTCTTCTCTACCCTTTCCAAGCAGGAATAGGAGTGTTATAGCTCTATAAATAAGGGGGATGAGAAGTCAAATTCGTAGCTCTATCCTCTCTCTTCTTTTCTTCAAGTTTTGCAAGCTCTCATGGCCATGAAGAGAGCTCCTCTTGCTCCCATGGGTGGAGAGGCGGCTTATGAAGGTCTGAAGCGTGCTCGGGCGACCTATGAAGTTCTCATGAGGTTGACGAACATCCCCAACCACTTGAGCCGGAGCAAGGAAGTTAGAGAGGTAAGTTTTTGGGTGTTTTCAATTTTCAATGGATTTTTGCTACGAATTTCTTCATTAATTTTGTTCTTCATCTTCCTTCCTTTTTTTCTTTTTTTCTCTCTTCTAGCTATTCCCGGGCTCCCGCTGCTATTCTAAGCTCACTTGGATCGCCCCGATGATCAAAGCCTTACCCATGTTTGTTATCCGGTTCTTGAGAGAGTGGGGTTTAGGTGGGGTTTTGATAGCGGCCCATAACTACCATAAAATTTCTTTTGACTGGCATAGCATCTCAGCCCTCATAGAATTATGGCACCCACAAACCCATACTTTCATTTTTCCCAAGTTCGAGGCGACCGTCCTTCTAGAGGAGGTCGAGGCTTTCCTAGCTCTTCCTAAGACCAAGCCGGGGGACGAGCAAAGTATAAGCTACATTGTTGAGCCTATTAACCCAAAACTTATCCTAGGGGAGTTCATGACCGATCCGGGGGATGTATACACCATGATTAGCCCACAATTCATCCATTTAGTTCCGTTGTCTAAGTGGGTCATCTCCCAATGTAAAAACAAGAGTACGGACCATCGGGAGATAGCAAAGGCCGTGGCCATATGTTTGTGTGGGGTGGTTCTCTTCCCGTTCGGGGATCACCTCATAGACTACGCGAGCCTTAGTGCTATTAGTGGGGTATGGCGGGGACTTTCACTCTCTCATGCCGTCTTGGCGCATCTTTACTCGGGTCTTACCTCGGCTTCCACGGGGGGTTTCCTTTATGGCTCCATGATCCTATTGGAGTGCTGGTTGGTGTGAGGATAAAATTTAAGCCTGTTGACAATCCTACCACCGACAGTCGGATCTTCGGGTGCCATCCATTGAACTTCATTGGCGGGGCGGCCAAATTCCCCGACAAGGTTTTGTGCAGGACGGCAGACAAGAAGACGAGGAGTGCATGGCGCCTCTACCTCAGTACCCTACCGATGGAGCACTTTGCTTTGGGTGTAGCGGCACTTTGCGGAGCGGAGATCCGGCTACCACTTGGACGCGGACTGGATTTGCAATTGATAGGGAATATGGCGACCGTACTCTACAACCCGCAACGGTGCTACCTGCAGGTCGGGAAGCCGAGGACGAGAGTGCTTCCGCCGTCACACTTGCCTCCCGTGAAGAAGCGGCGGCTGGGGAGCCCGGAGGACGAGCAGGCTGTGCGGAGCGCTTTGGCCTTGTGGAGGACGTGCGCTACGCATGCACTTCCGCCGAGACTTGATGAGGACCGGGAGACGTACCAGGCGTACCTCCGGGAACATGAGAGGCTTCGGCCACTTGGGGACCATGAGCCAGAGAGCGAGAGTTGATTGTACCTTTTGAGCTTTGATGGGACTTGACGTGGGCTTGATGTAATGGGGGATGAGAGACATTTTGATTTTTGCTTTTCATGACTTTTATTTGATGTAAACCTTGAATTGTTGCAATGAGAATTGATTTGTGGGGCTTTTTGTGCACTGGGTTGTGAAGGCGACGTAGGGTATGTCGCTATCCTGAAGGCGACTGGTCAACGGTCGCCTTCAGTAAAGTGAAGGCAACATGGGAGTTTTGCCACCTGACCAGAAGGCGACGGGGGTAATGTCGCGTTCACAGGTCCCAAGGCAGTTTGAATTCAGGCCGAGCGCCCCTTTCTCTTTCCCCCTTTCAAACTTCTTCCTTCTCCTCCTCTCTTTTCCTTACCTCCGGCGAGACCGAACCTCCCTCTCCCCCTTTCCTTTCTCCCCTTGAGGCCTGGCGATGGAGGGTGGACGTGGAGAGGGCCAAGGCGATGACGGCGGCGGTCGGCGGCGCAAGAAGACAATCCGGCGACGACAACCGGGCGAGGGACCATCCACGGCGGCCCCGGAGCTCCCTCCGGTCACTCCGATGGAGGAGGAGATTGCACCGGCGGCGGGGGACGACGACGAGCCCGTCGGGCCCAAGAAGGTAGGTCCCCGAATCCTAAACCATGAATGTATGGAACGAGGAGTGCGGAGCACTCGGTGTAGGGCGTTTCGCCCAAGGAGGAACGGCTAGGAACGGGCGAAGCTTGTTTCGGTCGACCCTAGTAATGCGACAGGGGTCCTGTCGCCTTACCAGAAGGAAGGCGACGGCCCCCCTGTCACCTTTTAGAAGGCGACAGGGTTCCTGTCGTGAACAGGCTCATGAATGCGATGGGGTTACTGTCGCCTTAAGAAGGCGACATACCCCTTGTCGCCTTATCAGGACAGAGAGTGGTCTTGTTGGTTTCCCCTGCTGACTTCTGATCTTTTTGATGTTTGTTTTGCAGAGTGAGCTGCGGTCCCGACTTGGGTGGTCCGTCGTCCGGGCAATCTACGACGGATTGCCGGACTTCCAGAGGCGCCGACTAGAGGGGATGGGTTTTGGGCCTTTCTTGCGGTTGGAGGAGCTGGTGCCGGATGTGGCACACATCCAGGCGCTGAAGGAGAGGTGGGACCCGGAGTGCCACGCGTTCCTCTTCCCGTGGGGACACATGATCCCCACGCTAGAGGACGTGGTACGGATCACCGGCCTGCGCGTGGACGGCTAGGCGGTGACCGGGGTCACCTATACGAGCTATCAGGAGCAGGTAGAGAGGCTGCTCGGATTGGAGGTGAGGGGAGAGAGGTCTTCCCTGGTACAGAGGACAGCGCTGCAGGTGAGTTTAGGGGTGGCGAACGCGCGCAACCGGACGGGAGAGAGCCAGGCAGAATACATGGCTCGGTTGACGGAGGACGCCAGAGCGGTGCTGGCGGAGGAGGAGGGTGAGGCAGCGGACAGAGATTTGGGGCGTTTCCTGATCCTTGTGATCGGGAAACTGATCCTGGGGACCAGAGGGGACCCAGTTGGCTGCCGATACTTGCCCCTGCTGGAGGACCTGTCCAGCGTGGGCAGCTACGCATGGGGTGCGGCCCTCCTGGCCCACCTCTTCGACAGTCTGGGCACCTCCAGCCGGGAGACAGGTGTGGCCGGATTCTTCCCACTTCTGCAGGTACGTTTCTACCCTTACCCTTTGCTGCTCTTTCTGCTTATTAACTGTGGTACTGACTTGTGTTGCTCTTGCAGGTGTGGGCATACTACCACCTCCCCTCCCTGGGTCGTGGGGTGGCGAGGCGACGCGGTGCTGTATCTCTCCTGCAGCGCTGGCGGTTTTGCCGCGACGAGCGGTCCCTACGGCGACAGGTGACCCTGATTCACGACATCTTGGACACCATCCCATTCGGCCATGTGAGTGCTTCCATCCCTACCCTTTTCTTTGCTTTGCTTTTTTGACAGTTGACTGATAGGTCTTTGCTTGTGGTGTGCAGGTACGGTGGACTCCCTATGTCGGGGAGAATGACACCGCCCAACCATGGGTGGAGCGGGGCCGTCCCTACTTCGGTAGGGACATTTGGCTTCATTGTTTCAACACGGTGATCCCACTCCACCACCGGCTAGTGGCGCGTACTCTGGGACTCCAGGCGGTGGTGGAGTTCCCGACCCGACAGAGGCCATGGGAGAGACTAGGCCGGAGCTTCCGGGGGATCCAGCAGGTTACGGACTGGACGGTCCAGGTCCGGGAGCAGCTGGACGACTGGGAGCAGCAGGGTAAGGAGGTGGTCTCCGAGGCCACGAGCGACGAGGACTACTTCCGGGCCTACGCTCGGAGGTACGGTGCCCAGGTGTACAAGGGTACCCGGCGACCGGTAAGTATTTTACTGCTTTCAATCTCTTTTAAGTTCTTAGTTAATTGTGTGACTGACTTGGCTTGTGTTTGCAGCTTGACCCCGAGGGACGGATTTCCTCGCTCGAGGGCATCCTCCACTCCACCATCCAGCAGCGAGATGATCTTCAGGTGGTGGTGGACCAGCTGGTGAGTATTTTGCACCCTACCCTTCTATTTCTAGTTTCGGTTGACTGACCCCTATTGTTTCTTTTGCAGCGGGCAGAGTTGGACAGGGCCCAGCAGATGGTGGGAGGTGCCTCCTCTTCCCGAGAGGATCCTGGCCGCTCCGTTTTGGAGGGCCAGCTAGCGGCGGCGGCGGCCCGAGAGGAGGACGCCCTCGCCCAGCTGCGGGAGTGGGTAAGTTACTTACTTAGATGCCCCTGGGCTTTTGTTTCTTTTGTGAGTTCTGACAAGATGTTTGATATTGCAGGAGCAGGAGCTAAGGACCACCCTGGCGCGGACGACCACGCTAGAGGCGGAGATGGCGGAGCTACGCCTACGCCCCGAGGCAGCGGAGGTGACACGGTGGCGTGAGGCAGCGGAGGAGGCGTCGCGGTGGCGCCAGGAGGCAGAGGCGGCGGCGCGCTGGCAGCAGGAGGCGGAGGAGGCGGCGCGACTGCGCACCGAGGCCGGAGACCTCCGCACCCAGCTGGGGGAGGAGAGACACCACTGCGACATGCTGCGGTCCGAGATAAAGGGCCTGGAGAGGGCCCTAGCCTTGGTCGGACGCAGCCGTTCGGCAGCCAGCAGGAGCGGTATCCCGAGTGGGTCCGCTGGACATTATTTGACCGGTTCCTTCGGACGGTGGAGGAACGAGGAGGAGGCACGGCGGTAGGAGAGAGCGCCAGAGGGTAGTGAGACAGGGCCGAGGGCGATGGCCCCTCCGTCTCCCCGCCCTCCTGAGGGTACGGGGGAGAACGGTTGAGGGTTTGTACTTTTTGTTTGCCCATTTTGTTATGACGATGTATATGATATGAATGGAATGGAATGGACCTTTTTATCTTATGGTTTGCGACTGAGTGACGGGTGAGAGAGATGGGTGAGATGTGAGTGCCGCCTTCTTTCTTTCACGTCCTGCACACTTAGACAACCACAAGACAAGTTAGATCTGTTCTTAGGCTTAGCCCCTTGCTTTAAAATGCGACGAGTGACCGAGCTTGATAATTAATCAAGGGGATAAGCCTTATTAAATAGGCAAAAGATGTAAATAAACAAATGAGATGCATGGATGCAAAACGGCTTGGAATTATGAAAACGTTTTTTTGGAGTTTTGAATTATTTGATGTTTTTGAGGTTTTTTGAAATATTTGATTTTTTGGAGTTTTAAGAATATTTGATTTTTTTGAGTTTTGAAAATATTTGATTTTTAGAGTTTTTGGTGAGCGCCTGAAGCCGACGTTAGCCCTTCCTAAAATAAGACGCGCGAGACGGAAGGTACTCGCACCTTCGGGCCACAACACTTAGACCGGTTCGAGCCACTGGTTTAGAGCCTTGATCACCTCCGATTTTCACCACAGACCTTACTAGGCTAGGATGTGCGTTGAGAGGTGACAATGCCTCGGGAAACTACCCTTAGTTGATGCTGCGACTAGCTAAGCCGTACCCGAGGGGTGACTCAGCCTTATAGGGAGAAACGGAAGATTATTTAAGGAAAGTCTTGCGTGGGTTTAGGGATGTTGGGTTTGACTACTTCCTACAGCATACCCTTCAAAGATTAGGCCTGTTGTGGAGGGACTTTATGGTCTTTTGCTATGGACTTGCACTATTTGGGGCATGCGTACGACCGGGCTCATGAGCGTCCCGCGGGGACTTTGCCACTCTTTGCCATGCCCCTATTGTATTATGGATTTTTCTTTTCTTTTCGTTTCTTTGCTTCTTTGCCCTTAGTTATTTCGACCGTCCCTGTTTGAGACTTCCTCTCGTCGGGGTATGCTGTAGGTTGACGACCTCACCCTTACAACCCCTTTGCCCCTATACTTCGACCGATTAGGAGAGAATGACTGATGCATCGCTAGAGTAGAGCCCGCACAGTTGCAGCATCTACCAAGTGCAGTTATCCGGGCTTGCCGTGGGTGTGTGTTAATCCTAACTTAGAGCGATCCTTGACGATTAGGGAGGGACTTTAGACTTTCAACATGGGGTTATTCCCCGCTCTAGGTGTTGTGGCCTCACACCTATAGGCCAAAGGATAGAAACATTTGAGGTACAACCCGTTCCATGGATGCGACAATTCGACGCCCTCAGCATTGATTAAGCGATAAGCATTTCCAGGATAGACTTCCCTCACAACGTACGGACCTTCCCAGTTAGGTTGCAATTTGGACCTAGGACCTCCGGGTTTGATAAAAATGCGCTTCAAAACCATATCACCATCTTGGAATTTATGCTCAATTACCTTCTTTTCGAAAGACCTTGAGATTCGCCTTTGATATGAAAGCACATGGTCGGCTGCCATAAGCCGCCTTTCATCTAAGAGTTCCAATTGGACTAGCAACGCCTCTCGACGTTCGTCAAGATTAAGTTCCTTGTCTAATTGGACTCTTAGTGAAGGGATTAGGATCTCGTATGGAACTACCGCCTCCATCCCATAAGTGAGAGCGTACGGGGTTTGTCCCGTGGGAGTGCGGACGGAGGTACGGTAAGCCCATAGAGCCTCTATTAGCTTTTCTGGCCAATCGGCGAATTTATGCAACTCACAGGTCTTTTTTAAGATTTTAAGAAGGGTTTTGTTAGTTGCTTCAGCCTGGCCATTGCCTTGTGGGTAATATGGCGATGAATGATGCAGCGTGATGTTGTATTTCTTACAGAGGTCCTGGAGCTCTTGCGAAATGAACTGTGGCCCATTGTCCGTGACGATGCTGCTGGCACCCCGAACCGCGAGATGATATTCCTCATGATGAAGCGGCACACTGTGGATGCTTTGATTTCTGTGAAAGCTTCAGCTTCTGCCCACTTGGTGTAATACTCAGTTGCTGTTAGGATAAATGATTTCTGTTTGGTTTGAGCATTAGAGTCACCAAGAGGGCCAACAATGTCGAAAGCCCACATGGAGAATGGCCAAGGTGTGGAGAGTGGATGCAGTGAAGAGGAAGGGGCATGGATTTTATCAGCATGGAGTTGACACTTCACACACCTACGGACGTAGATGGTACAGTCTTCCTCTAGGGTCGGCCAGTAATAGCCCTGCCTAATAATCTTCTTTGCGAGCATTTGACTGTTAACGTGCCCTCCGCATTCACTAGCATGGGCCCCTTCCACCACTTTCCAAGCCTCGTCATCAGTAAGGCATCTTAAAAGGACTCCATTAAGAGCTCGCCTGTACAGAACTTCTCCGAAAACTGTGTACCTCAAGGCGGCTCTTCTAATGGCCCTGTGGTCTTCTGCACTTGCCCCTTCAGGATATGTTCCATCCTTGTAGTATTGCTCTATCTCAAAGTACCACGGCAGTTCCTCTTCATTCAGGATTTCTTCGAGCTCAGTTAACATGACTTGTTGTGCTCCTCTCTTCCTATCCCTCTCTTCTAAGGTCGCCCTAAGGTCGCTAAACGAAGGGTCCTGGGTAGATGGAACATCGAGACGCTGGACGACGATTGTCTCGGTCCGGCGACTCAGAGGGAAGGATAGAGATGAGGCCAGCGATGCCAGAGCGTCGGCCAAGATATTTTGGGAACGAGAAGTATGGATGTAGATGAGCTTGCGGAACTGCCTTGCCAATAACGTGACCAGGTCTTGATATGGCTTGAGCTTCGGGTCACGAGTGCGGTAAGTTGAGAGCACCTGCCGCAGGACGAGCTGAGAGTCTCCTATAATTCTGAGGTGCGATGCCCCCAGCAGATAAGCATGCTTGAGACCAGCAAGGAGAGCCTCATACTCCGACATGTTGTTGGTAGCGGGGAAGGTGAGTTGATATGCAAAGGGGATGGTAATACCTTCCGGGGTAAGCAGCATGGCTCCAATGCCCCATCCCTGAGAGTTGAGTGCACCATCGAAATGAAGGGACCAGAAGGGGTCTTTGATTATGACTGAGAGTTCCTCATCGGGGAATTCCTCTCGGAGGGAGTCGCTGTGAGGGAGTGGAAGATGGGCCAGATGCTCGGAGATGGCATACCCCTTGACGGCCTTTTGGACCACAAAGGATATGTCAAACTGAGAGAGGAAACTCTGCCAGCGCGCTAGCCGATCGGAAAGGACGGGTTTTTCAAGCAGATAGCGGAGTGGATCCATCCTTGAGATCAGCTTGACCTCGTGGGCTAGGAAGTAGTGCTTGAGCTTTTGGACTACCCACACAAGTGTGGCACAAGTTTTGTCTGCGGTGGTGAACTTGGATTCGGCGGTGTTGAAGAGCCTAGAGAGGTAGTATGCTGCCCATTCTTTCCCAGATTCACCATGTTGTGCCAGGACAGCTCCTAGGGAGTCCTTAATGACTGAGAGATATAGGATTAGCGGCTTTCCGGGTACAGGAGGCTGTAAGACTGGGGGATTCATGAGATAACTTTTCAGCTCATTGAAGGCTGCTTGGCATTTGTCATTCCATTCGAATTTTGCCCCTCCTTTTAAGAGATCATAAAATGGGCGACATCTTTGCGAATGCTGGGAGATAAATCTTCTGATGAATTGCAAATGCCCGATTAGCCCTCTTAATTGCGAGATGTTCTTTGGAGGAGGCATTTCTGCTATAGCCTTGGCCTTATTTGGATCAATCTCAATGCCCCGCTTGCTAACTATGAAACCTAGCAGTTTTCCTGATGATACCCCGAACACGCATTTCTTCAGATTCATTCGCAGCTGATATTCTCTCGACCTCTGCAACACCTTGGCTAGGATTTCGGGGTGTCCTCTCCTGGTTCTCGACTTCACCAAGATGTCATCCACGTATACTTCTACATAAACGTGTATCATGTCGTGGAAGATGGCCATCATCGCCCTTTGATAGGTAGCCCCAGCATTCTTCAACCCGAATGGCATGACTACATAGCAATACGTTCCCTAGGGCGTGGTGAAGGATGTTTTCTCTTGATCTTCAGGAGATAGACGGATTTGGTTGTATCCTGAATATCCATCCATGAATGAGAGGGTCTCATACCCAGTAGTATTGTCGATCAGCACATCAATGTGAGGAAGCGGGAAGTCGTCTTTCGGACATGCCTTATTCAAATCCCTGAAGTCGATGCAGATTCTGACTTTGCCGTCTTTCTTCATGACAGGGACTATATTGGCCACCCAGTTTGGATAAAGCACTACCCTGATGAACCTAGCCTTATGGAGTTTATCTACTTCGTCCTTCATCTTCAGGGCCATGAGTGGGTGGAACCTTCTGAGTTTCTGCTTGATTGCTTTTGCCCCTTCTTTTAGTATCAGTCGGTGCTCCACTAGTGAGGGGTCTAGACTGGGCATGTCCTCGTAAGACCAGGCGAATGTGTCCTTGTACTCCCTCAGGATTTGCACCAGTTCCTCTTCTTCATCAGGAGGGAGATTCGCTGAGATGATTATGATCTTGGGATCTTCTTCTGTTCCGAGGTTGACTTCCTTAGTAGGTTCATCCACTGCCGTTGTGGGTTCATCAAATCTTCTTACTCCACTGGCATATTTTTCGGCAGCGTCATCTACTTCGCTATCCTCTTCATCAACTGGGTCCTCATCATTCATTATCTCGTTGACGCCAAATCTGTCGTCTATGAACACCCCAACCTGCTCAAAATCTTCTTCAAACACCAGCGCTTCTTTCGTGAATTCCTCTATCAACAGCAGTGCTTGACACCGCCGAGCTAGCTCTTGAAGATATCTCCGGGGGATAGCTTTTCCCCGCTGCTTCCTAGGATGTTGCTTGAATTTGGTGGATACCGGGCTGTCCTGACTCTCTACCCTAGGCCTATCTAACCTAATGCTAGACTCACCTACCCTAGACTCTCCTAGACTAGACGACTCTACAGGACTGAGGGAGGACATGGTGTCCCCGAAGAGAATGGCTCCTAGTGAAGGAGCAGGAGGGGAAGCCCTAGTCGAGGGGTGCCCCTGATCAGGAGAGTGAAGGAGGAATGCCGGCTCCTCGACCTCAACGTGCATTTGAAAATGGGCATTTTTTTTTTGGAGATCGGTGGAGAGCATGTAACAGGAGAGGGCGACCTCGTGGTCACCTGGATTGGACTGCAGGGCAGTGAGGATTGCAGGAGGGAGGTCTGGTGTGAGGAGGCTGTGTGCCGCCGTCAAGAGCTGAGGGGTCAGCTGAATAAGCAAGGGAGGAGAGGATGGGACCAGACTGGGCAGGAGGGAATCCAGAAGGGACGGGTGGATGGCTAAGCAGGTGCCCTTCCAGAGTTCATATATGGTTTTCCCCTCTTCATAGGGGATGTCCGGCTCTCCTATGTCTGAGGCATCGTTCATGAGCTGCCTCTTAGATGTGATGACAGTGGGTGGATCTAGTAACTCTTCCGCAGCTGGCGGCCATGTTCTCTCTTCCTCCCAAAACAGTCGGCTGGAGGCAATGGTGATATCCTCTATGTCAAACCATCTGTACCACTCAGCCTCTGGGTCCCCTGTCTTTCTCCTCTTGTTTGGACGAAGGGCTTCTAGGGCTCTATAGGTCAGCAACGGGGCCATGTGCCGAGAGAAGTTCCGGCCATGAACCTCGTGCTGTGAGAGTTCTGCCTCGACTACCACGGTATTGTATCCTGGTTGGGTAGGCCCCCTGATAAAGTGACACCAGAGTGTCCAGGTGAGTGGTTCTCGGTCAGCTTTGAGGGTGGATGTGTTGGATGACCATGGTTTGGATTTCTCCCTGTAACCTAAGCCCCACCGGCTCTTCTTGACGATGTCAGGGATGGGCTTGACTATTCCCTGTAGTTCTGCCCCTAGGCCCTTGCCTTCTTCGTACCCCAGCTTCATCATGATTTGCCACCCCTTGTTGCTCAGTGGCTCTTTTCTCTTGACTACATTGACTTGTGCCAGATTGGTCTCTCTCTTGGACTGGAACGTGTAGCTCCATGGGTAGTTGATATCTAGCATCGAGACTACGGGTTTGTTGGCTGGCCACACAGCTGGTAGGTGGGTATCGTGGAGGGCTTCTACTGAGTGGGTAGTGGCTATACTCTTGACTTTGATGATCCGTCCTTGAAAAGGGAACTTCAGACATTGGTGTGCAGTGGATGGTACAGCCCCGAGCGCTTCCAACCACGGACGCCCTAGAATAGCTTTGAACATGGGATCAATATCGAGGACGTAGAAGTCCACCGTGACAGCGAGGGGTCCCAGTTTGGCTTGCACAGTCACCATGCCATGGCAGGATCTTCTAGAGTTGTCATATGCGGCGATGGTGGTGGGTGTCGGCCTTAGCGTCCCTTCCGATAGGTCGCAGGCTCTCAAGGTACTCAGCGGGCAGACGTTTATGGATGCCCCCGTGTCGACCAGTGCCGCTCCCACTGCTACATGATTGATGACCATAGTGACGCAGAGGGGGAGCCTCCTGGCTTCCGGGGGTGCTAGTTCGCTTTCCGCAAATGTGATCGCCGGCCCGCGAGTCACCATGGCCAGGGCACTAGGTAGCTTGTCAGCCAGCATGTCTTCATTCACTACCACCTTCTGCAGGAAATTCCTCAGGGCTTCCTGGTGCTCCTTGGACTTCTTTATTAGCTCCAAAATGGAGATTTTAGCTGGCACGTGATCCAAGTGCTTGAGGACGTCATCGTAGGTTCCAGGCAGCGGCTCAATCAACCCCTCATCTTGCATTTGTTGCTGAGCTTGTTGTTGTTGTGGCGGTTGCAGGACCTGCTGGGGGTTTGTGGAAGTGGAGGTAGTGGAGATAGGTGGGTACGGGCCACGAAAGACTCTCCCGCTTCGCAGGGTGGTCGGATGGGTAGGCAATTGTCTGGCGGAGGATAGTGTAGCGGCTGAGGGTTGGTCCGACCCAGGTGGGGATAGAATGATGGGTGAGGGAGTAGATATGATAGGGGGTAGAGGTACGGAGACAGGTGGGGCGAAAGGTAAGATGATGGGTGGACTGGCGACTGGCGCGGGTGCTGAACTGACAGGCAACATGACAGCATTGGCCATAGAAACTAAAGGAGGGATTGACTGGGGAGCCGTGTAGGCTGGTTGTATTGTTTGGGACTGGATAGGATATTGGTTAATGGTCATCATCTGCTGAACGTCTAGTTCATCATCATACGTCCAATTCGTCTGAGGAGGGGGGTGGTGGACGATGGGGTTTACCTGGGCAGGTTGCTGTGGTGGTGGGTTTGGAGCTGGAGGATGGTCTGGTAGGGGGTTGTGGACGATCCCGAGGTCCTACAACGGCTGTTGGTGTTACTGCTGCTGTTGTTGTTGAGGGGGTGGTTGGCGCTGCTGCCTCTGCTGCTGTTGTTGCCTCTGCCTTTCCTTGATATCTCCGATCACTTGCTGGAGGGCTGCCCAATCTATCCTGTGCTGCTCATGCAAGTCATACACCAGATCCTTGAATGTAAAGCACTGGTCGATGGTGTGACCAGGCTGTTGGTGGAAGACGCAGTACCGGGTTTGATCCACACTAGGGTTCAAGGGTCTCTTAGGAGGGAGCCTAATGGCATCTGTGGAGAGCAAGGCTAAAAATATGTCGGAGAGTGTCTCCGGCAATGGTGGGTAGTGAGTTCTTCTAGGACCCATGGGGGGCCTTTGCTGAGAGCCATCGGGAGGTGGCACCTGATTGTATTGGCGCTGTTGTTGCCCCTGTGGCAGATGGGTAGGGTTCTGACTTTGGGCATTATAAGGTTGGTGGTTTTGGCTCTGGCCGGCAGGGTTGAACGCGCTTACCTGCTCGTTCACTTGTACTCCCTCGGTGACTGGCCCCTGAGGCTTTCTTTGGAACCGAGATTTCTGGGGTTCGAACATGGAGTGGATGGGAGAGTCTTTGAGCTGGGTCTGGATGAACCGGGCCCGGCTGTAGAGTTGATGCATAGTGGTGATGTCATTCATCGCCAGGATGTTTCTATAGGCAGGCGTGGCATTGGCGATGATGATCTTCACCTTCTCCCCCTCTGGAAGGTACCTCGGAACTCTGGTGGCCATTTGCCTCCACCTATCGGCGTACGAGGCAAAATCCTCGTCCGACTTCATCTTCTTAGCCATGAGATCCGTAAGAGAGTATTCAGGCCCGACCCTATCTTGGAATTGTTCGAGGAACTTGGCCTTCACGACAGCGAAGTCCTCTGCGTCCTCAGGTAGCAGGGAGTAGAACCAATCTAAAGCATGCCCGTCCAGCGACCGGCGGAAGAGATAGGCCATGAGGCGGCGATCATGCTGGTAGGAGGCGGACTCATAAATGAAGTCCTTGATATGAATGTACGGATTGCCTGAGCCGTTGTATTTTCGGTACTTCGGCAGCTCGGATGGAGAGGGGACCCATAGGCCATTGAAGTTCGGCATGTGCACGTCGTGGTGCTGCCTAGGGTCGACTTGCTTTCGGAGCTCTTGGAGCTCCTTCTTGATGGACACCCACTCGGACATCATGTCTGGTGCGGCGGATGGCTGAGCGTGCATGGAAGAGGCATGAGAGGTAGGTCTGGCGCGTGGCTCAGGGCGATGAGGGGAGTAACATGGCTGATATGGTGGAGACCGGGGCCTCGACTCACGGGGAAGGTAATGCTCAGATTCAAATGGCGTGAATCGGATGGTCCGCGGCCGGATGGGGGTGTTGTCGGCTTGTTCCAAGATAACATGGGGGCCGGAGGTAGCTTCCGCGGGGCGTGACACGCCCGCTCTAGGTGAGGGTGAGGAAGCGGCCTTTCCCTTGAGGGTCGTCATGAGGGTTTGGATCTGGGACTGATCAAGTTGGGGAATTAAGCGCAAGAGCTGAGTGGCTTGATCATCCGACTGAGGAGGATGGGTGTTCTGAGACGGGCCGCCATCGTTGTGATGGTGACCCTCAGAGGCATGGACAGTAGCGACCCAAGGCCGGGTCGACTCCCCAAAGAGATCGTGAGGAAGGGAGTCCTCGTAATCTTGGGAGATGTACGGGGCAGGGTCCCGATTCTCATCGTAGACCGGGTTCAGATATGACTCCATATTTGACATGTGAGCGCACAGAGACGGGGAAAGCCTTTCCAGACTTGAGAGAGACGACCTAAGCTAGACAGACTTTTAATTTCCTAAGCAAGCAATCCTATGCAGACAAAAAGGAAAGAGAAAACGTCTCACCCAAAGCAAGCAATGGGCAATGATGATGGTTTCTTTTAATTGATTCAAGTTTGCTTTTTAGTGGTTTGACTTTTAGCAAGTTCTCTCCAAATAAGGAAGGGTTTCCTAAATGGGAGAAGGCTTCCAACTGCGAGTATGACTAGGATTCTCTCAACCTTGCCAAAATAATTTAGACTCGATCCTAGGTGGCGACAGGTACAACCAGCCCGGCGGCCGTGTGGGAATCCACGGTCAGCGGGGACTTACGGAGGCCCTCAAGCGAGTGCTCTAGTCGGACACAAGGAATATGTGGCCGAGAGAGCGAGCATCGCTGAGGAGGAAACCTATACTACGAATATGAAAGATGTATGCAAATCCTATGTGCACCGGAGTGCATGCAAAATTCTAACCTAGTACTAACAAAACAAGAATTAGGGCTAAATGCTCTCAGAGGCAGAAGGCGACGAGATAGCTGTCGCGACCAAGATCGCGACAATCGGCCCGTCGCGTTCCTTCTCGCGGGGGACAGAAAGCAGTTAGGTCCTAATTATGCACGAAAAATCAAACAATCCTATAACATACAAGACTAATCAATCTCTCAAGAGCATGGAATAAGCATGATATGATGGACTATGGATGGAGTATGTAATAAATGAACCCAAATTTGCAAGGAAACTCAAAAGACCAGGGTACTGACCTGATTGCGACAGAATCCCCGTCGCCTCCTTTATCGTGACGATAGTGGCGTCGCGTTCCCCGTAGGTACAACAACTATTAAATAATCCAAGCACGTGTACGGGCAGAGTACATACCTAGTAGCGATGTTCCTGCTGTCGCCTTCCCTTATCGCGACGAACACAACGTCGCCTTCCTCACAGCACACAGAACACGGAAACGGACAAGACAAAGGCTGTGTGCTAACCTGGTCGCGACGCGTCGGGTGTCGCTATTTTGATCACGACGTCCGTCGGGTCGCTTTCTCACCCAGAGCCGCAGAGCACTAGTGAAACTCAAAGGAGAAGAACTAAAGAAGGCAAACGTGATAACAACACACCCATTAGAACGTAAGAACGGCAGGGAAAAGGTAGAGCAAACGTGATGGGCACTAGATGTCCCACCGTGATCGCCAAAAGGTGTAATCACGGGATTATGCTCCCCAAAAAATATGTGTGCATGAGTATAAGAGTAAAGGATAGGGAAGGTACCGTGATCGCCACCAAGTAGTCGCCTTTTGAAGTGCAGAGTCGAGGACGGCTGACTACGTTGGAAGAGGAAGATTGAAGAGAAGACGTACCTGGTAATGCGACGAAGGTGGCGTCGCTATGCTCTGAACTGAACGCGACGGAGGGCCTGGCGCCTTGTGGATCGCGGAAGAAGCAGTGTCGCCTTCTTCTTCTATGGATGGAAGTTGGGGTTCTTGTCTTCCTGCTCCTCAGCCGGCCGAGGGGCAAGAGCCTCACGTTGCTTGGACCTTCAAACACCTGCCAAAGTGAATCAAACAAGCAAAACACCCATTAGAACTCGTGTGTATGAGATCTATTCAATGAAAAGCATGAAAACATGAACTATAATGGAGGGAACTCACGAGATTGGGGTTTTTAACCCCTGTGGGTGTTAAATATGTGTGTGTGTGTCATGATCTAATGGTAATCTATGAAGAAAAGAGAACTATGCATGCATGAATTGAAAGAAATAATGTAAAGAAGGGATGAGAGATTGTGTAGCCGATGGAGAAACGCCCTGGAGGGCTCTTCTGGGTCGTCTGGAGGGAAAACTCTCTTCGTGGAAGATGAAGCTCTCTTGCTCAGCGAACTATAGAATCCGGCCTTGCACCAAAAGATGGAGAGACGAGGTACTTATGGGTGATTATTCCCAACTCGAGTCTGAGAGGAATAATGGGAAGGAGTCCGACTCTGGCTAAGTATGGCTGCGTATGGGCAATTGGAACTTGGAAAGGGACATGTTAGGAAGGTCTCCTCCAAATTTGAAAGGATTTCGACGTGATCTGGACGTCCAAATGAAGCAATTACCATCTTTGGCATGTGTCCAAGTTGGCTTCGGAAAGAGTTTCCTGTTTAAGGTCCTGAACGCGACGGCCTTTATGTCGCCTTCCTGAATGCGACGCCTCGATACGTCGCCTTCCTCATAAGGAAGGTGACTTCAAGTCATTTTGTGATTTTTCAAGGATTTAAAATATAGATTTATGATCGCGACATGGGGGCTGTCGTTTTCTGGAAGGCGACATAGTTCCTGTCGCCTTCATGACTTTTCTGCATTTTGGCCATGCAATGTGTCCAGTCTCCATGCGCAGCCTTCGGATTGAAACATCGAACTCCTGACTCAGAGAGCTATAGTGAGAGAGATTGATTTGACCGGGAAGGGTCCTCCAGGGCGATGAACTAATGGAAATGATGTCATGATCGGAGAAAGCCAGCTTGACGATGATGAGCCAACGTGGGGCATCAATGATACGACAAGGGATTTTGCTCGACTTATGGGTCAGAAATGGGTGTCTACACTCGTACGATTCAACCTTTGAGTTTGAAAGGAAGTGAAATAGACCAGAAAGATATGATAGAAATGTTGCAGAAAACACATTGAGGGCTATCAAGACGATCGATGAAATCAGAATGGCCAGAGAAGATAGGCACCATGCTATGAGGTTTCTTTACGACTGTTTTCTCTTTTGGTTCCTCTATCGAAAGACATGTTTTGGTTTCTCCTTTTCTTTATGTAAAATGAACCATGCGACTCTTTTGTGGAATTTCACAGGATGAAAGGCAAGAAGGCAATTGAGCAGAAAGCAGTAGTTAAGGAGTTGGAACAGAGCATTCACATGGTGAAAGCGCCTCTTGCCTTGCAACAGGAGCCATCACTCACCCTTCCAAAGATCAATGTGAAAATTGAACTTACCTAACGGGGAAAACAATGAAGGATGAAGCATACTAGCAAGCAACCTACGAGATTTTAATGGGCAAGTGGAATAAGGAACACTGCCCTGGAATGGGGAAATGTTCTCCCAGTTCGTGCGAGGACAGAAATGTGGGACTGCGATGGGGTGTTGGCGGGTCGTACCTTGGATGGAGGAGCAGAGACGGCAATGACGACCCATGCTTCTCCTCAAGCTTGGAAGTAGGGGCTAGAATGGGCACAGAAGAGAGCTTCAGGCGTCTTGCTTGGACGATGACGATGGTGGCCGAGGGCGCAGTCGAGGTCCGGCTTGGACGACGATGATGGTGACCGAGGGCACGGTCAGCGTCCGACTTGGACGATGACGATGGTGGCCGAGAGCGTGCTAGGGCGTGGATGATCACGGCGGCGTCCGACTTGGACGACGACGATGGTGGCCGTGCTAGGGCGTGGATGATCATGGAGGCGTCCGGCTTGGACGATGACAATGGCAGAGGGCGCAGTCGGCGTCCTGCATGGACGACGACGATGGTGGCCGAGGGTGCGGTCGGCGTCGAGCTTGGAAGACGACGA
Organism: Colocasia esculenta; assembly: GCA_014218235.1. Taxonomy (NCBI): domain Eukaryota; kingdom Viridiplantae; phylum Streptophyta; class Magnoliopsida; order Alismatales; family Araceae; genus Colocasia; species Colocasia esculenta. The sequence continues at coordinate 14,424,518 of CM024765.1, read as the reverse complement.
TGGTGGCTAGAGGCACGGTCGCTTCAGAAGGAGGAGGTATCCGTCGAACCCCTACATATTCCAGTCTTTTTATTTCCCGTGCAAGGGAAATGTATTGGCGCCGAACCCCTACACTCACGGTTCCTATTTTTTTAGGATATTATGAATAGATCAATACCTATATTTAATAGCTATTCATAGGTGTATACATCTTTTTGTTACACTTATTAATAAACTATGGCTAAAATAAATATATTCTCTCATGCTTTGTAAAAACTGTAACTATATATTCGTATCTACATATGGCTAAAAAAAGCGTGTGCATAACCTTGCAACGGACGGATTTAACATGTATAATTGTAGTATATACCTACGAATTACCCTACTGTAGGTAAATTCTGTGGGTATAGCCCCAATTTGTTGTAGTGTGGGCTTCTTCAATAGCAATTACTTTAGGTGTCCATGAAAGAGTTAAGGACCTAAGTATCTTTCTAACGGTTTCTTCATTAGAAAGAGTTTAACCAAAAGAATTTAGACCTACTACTATGCTTGAAAATCTATTATACATAGTAGTAATATTTTCGTATAGAAGCATTTTAAATTGCTCATATTGTGAGACAAGAATATCTATCCTAGTTTGTTTTACTTTATCTGTTCCTTCATAAGTTATTTGCAGTTTATCCCACATTTCTTTTGCAGATTTACAAGCAGATACTCTACTGAATTCTTTTTTAGATAAGGCACAACATAAGTAGTTCTTAGTCTTAAAGTTTAAAGATAGTTTATTCTTATCAGCTGTTGTAATAGCAGTAGTACCTGCAGAAGGAACAACAACAAAATTACCTACCTATATTACCTGCCACAGATCAAAGTCTGTGCCTCGAATGAAGCATTCCATTCTCATCTTTCCGTATTGGTAGTCCTCTCCATCAAAGAATGGAGGTCTGGTGACTGATTGACCTTCAACATATCCTTGAGCTGCCATGGATCTTCTCTAAGATCGTTAGATCTTCTTGATTGATCAGAGAACCTCGCTGTGATACCACTTGTTGGCCCTTTTGGTACAGCAGCAAGCTAACCTAGAGGGGGGGTGAATAGGTTTTCTGAAATCTGAAACAGAAACTTAAACACAAAAAATTATCACTTGAAAGTTTGGTTAGTTTAGTGTGATAAAGAGTAGCAGTGCGGAAGCAAATAAACAATCACACAAATAACACAAGGGATTTATCCTAGTTCGGCCCTTTCCACATGGAAGTCCTACGTCCAGTCCCCAAACAACCTCTTGGGATTTTACTAACCAAGGGTACAGCCCCCTCAAGGACAATACAACACCCAGCACCCCAGTTGGTCTTCTTCTCTTTCCTGGGCAAGAAGGCAGCCCACTTCTCTTATAGGTAAAGAAGCCAACCTCCTGGTACAAACCCCAGTGCGGTTCTGCTAGACACAAACCCCTAACTAGGTTCTACACTGTATACAGTCCTACAGCTAGACAGAAATCTTTCTTAGAAAAGAAAGAACATGACTGAGAGTTGGAACAGATGAAAACCAACTAAAAGAAACTCTCAGCTAAAAGACTCTCTCCCCCAAATTACAAGATGCACACAGAGAGAGGAAGAGAGGAGAAGGAGCTTGAATGCTTGAGTGCTTTAGTTGCTTGAACACTTCTTTTTGGCTCAGGCTCTTTCTCTCTTTTCCTTTGAGTGTATGTGGTGTTGAGGTTCCTCACTGGTTGTACACTCCTTCAAAGATCTTCAAGAAAAGCTCTTACTTCTTCTTTAGCCTTGCTTCATCTTTTATATGAGCAATTTGAATAAATCCGTTGGAGTTCTAGCCATTGCTCATCTTCTCTTTCTTCTGATATTTTGTGGTCTACGAGGTCTGCAAGCATAGAAGAAAGTGTTTAGTTAAAAGCGTGTTTCTGTCAAAAAGGCTCATACCTCTATGTTTCCTGTTGCCACCCAGAAGTAGTAAGTAATCCCCTTTTTGTTGGCAGGAAAGAAGAGATCTAGAGAGATAAGCAAAAAGATCTCCTGTCAAAAATATAGAAGATTACGCAAATCAAGAATATTTGACTTTTTCACTAGATGCCAAAAAACATTTTGGAATATAAAGAAAATCTATGTTTAAATGATTGAATCCATGTTTGAGTGACCAAATCCATATTTTTACAAGCGAGACCATGTTTGAGTGACCAAATCCATGTTTTTACAAGCGAATCCATGTTTGAGTGACCAAATCCATGTTTTTACAAGTGAATCCATGTTTGACTGACCAAATCGATGTGAGAGGCAAATCGATGTTTCACTTACCAAATCGATGTGAGAGGCAAATCGATGTGAGAGGCAAATCGATGTGAGAATCACTTATCAAATCCTTATTGGACCAAATCGATGTGAGAGTGAATCCTTATGAGAGCAAATCCTTATGAAAGCAAATCCTTATGAGAGCGAATCCTTATGAGAGCAATTCACACATCAATAATGTCATAAAATTATATTTATTAGAAAAACATGATATTTAATTTATTATTAGAAAAACATTATATTAAATATATTTAATATTTAATTAATCATATAAATTTATATTTAGTAGGAAAATATGATATTAAATGTATTTAATAATATTTAGTTAATCATAAATTTTGTTTTCACCAAAATATAAGGGTTAAATATAGAGTGGTTCAACAAAATATGTCTGATGGCAAGAGGAGAAGAAGGAGATGAAGAAGAGGTAAACTCTTCAATTAAAGATTTCTCCTTCAGTGATTGGGAGCATGTGTACTTTGAACTGCTAGATAAATATGATGAGATTAAAAAAGAAAATAAAGTTCTTAAAAGAAAAATAAATCATATTGTTCATGATGCCTTAATGGAAGAGAAAGAAAGAATTGGTTCAAGAAAATTCTATTCTAAAAGAAACTATTGGTTAATTGGAAAACAGAAATACTGAAAATGTCAAAGAGATAGCTCTTGATGCTGAAAAATATGATGCACTAAAAAGTGTAAACAATGAAGAAGGAACTTGAAATTCTCCAAAAAAGAAGTGACTAGAAGACAAGAAGCCTTGGAGAAATTTGTGAGTGGTAAGAATAATCTGGAAGCCTTGCTTGGAACAAAAGTAAACTTTAACAAAGAAGGGTTAGGCTTTAATCCTTCAAAGAAGAAAGAAATAGGCTTGAAAATCATTACATTCATTTCTTCAACAAATTCAGAAACTTCCATATCAAGAAAACAAGTTAATGAGAAAAACATTCAAAGAAATGTGAAGAAAGAAACTGTAAACAATTCTGAGACTGGAAAGTCAAATAAAAAGAATAAAACAGATGCTGGAATCAAACCAATGCCACAAGGGAACAAAAATAGGAAGTCACCTGAGTGGGTAGGTCGACACCCTTCTTATAATAGGTTGACACATTCATACACTAGACCACAGAATATGTTCAGGTGGACTCATGATAGGCCAACACCTTCACATATCAGGCCACAGTACAGACGGACACATGGTAGGTCAACACCTACTTACACAAAATCACAAAACATGTCTAGGTAGAGTCATGCAGGTCAACACTATCCCTACAAAGTGTGTCATTCCTATGGTTTTGCTAAATCCGGTCAGTTTGAATATTCTAAAAGGTTTAACAGTCAAAATGATACTTGGTTTCATCAAAGAAACATTGGTGGAAAGTATGAAAGAAAATTCATGAAAATGAAGAGAAATAATGTTTCAAAAATTCCTAAAAATAATAGAGAAAATAAAAAACAACATGAAATCAGGAACATCATCAAACCCACTATGAAAAGGCAAGCTTGGATTCTGAAATTTTTGTTTTCTTATGTGCTTGAACTGGGTGATGTGAAGGGACCCAAATGTACTTGGGTTCTAAAGATTTCTCTTTGATTGTTTTGCAGGTATGTCTTACAGCCAAGAATAACAAGTGGTACCTTGATAGTGGATGTTCAAGACATATGATAGGAGACAAAGACAAATTCTGTCTTTTGTCTAAAAAGAAAGCAGGTCATGTAACATTCGGTGGCAATAATAAAGGTAAGAATGTCGGTTCAGGTAAGGTAGGCAGAAATCCTTCAAATTCAATTGATGATGTACTCTTGGTGGAAGGATTAGAGTACAACCTTCTGAGCATAAGTCAACTCTGTGACAAGGGTCACAAGGTAATTTTTGACTCCCTTGGTTGTACAATTTTTGAACCTAATTCAAACTGTGTAAAGTTTTCTGGAAAAAGAATTAATAATGTTTACATGGTTGACCTAGATGAACCTGAAAACACCAATTTATGTCTTACTGCCAATAAAAATGATCTTGCATGTTTATGGCATCGTAGACTAGGTCATGCTAGCTACAACATGTTACATAAGTTAGTAAAATTCAACATGGTGAAAGGTTTACCTGAAATTTCCTTCAAACAAAACTTTAAAATCTGTGAAGCATGCACACAAGGTAAGCAAACAAGAAAATCTTTTAAAAGTATATTTGAAAGTCAATCTTCCAGACCTTTTGAGCTTATTTATATGGATCTATTTGGACCCACAAGAACAAACAGTCTAAATGGAAAAAGGTTGGATATGTTCTTGTTGATGACTTTTCTAGATTTACTTGGGTTTTCTTCCTTGATCACAAGAGTGATGCCTTCATGGAATTTCATGATTTTTACAAGAAAATTCTTTAGGAAGGAAAGTTTAAAATAATTTCTATCTTGTCTAATCATGGAGGTGAGTTTGAAAATGCTGACTTTGAAAAACTTTACAGGGAAGAAGGAATTTCCCAGAGATTTTCATCACCAAGGACTCCTAAACAGAACGGAGTTGTAGAGAGAAGGAACCGAACACTTGTTGAAATTGCAAGGACCATGCTGATTGAAAGTGGACTGCCAAGAAAATTCTGGGTAGAGGCAATAAGCACCTCTTGTTATATAAATCGTGCAATGGTAAGGCCTCTTAGCAAAAAGACTCCTTATGAATGGATGAAAGGTAAGAGACCTTCCATTGCTCATTTTAAAGTATTTGGTGCAAAATGTTTCATCTTGAATAACAATAAAAATGATTTGGATAAATTTGAACCTAAAAGTGAATTGAGGATCTTTCTTGGTTATTCTGACCATTCAAGAGCATATAGAATTTTTAATGTGAAAGATCAAATTGTTGAAGAATCCCCTCATATTACATTTGTTGAACTTGATGCTGATTTGTGCAGGGAAAAAGAAGATGGAAAATTTCTAGAGAAAGAAGAAACAAACGACTGGGAAGAGAAGGAATCTGCAGCAGGGAAAATTCCAGATGATAGCAATGAGAGAGAGACAGCATATGCAAATGAGAACAGAGACCAATTGAACATCAGAATGTTAAGAGATCATCCTCAGGAAAGTATCATTGGTAATCTATTTGATCCCCCTAGGACTAGATCTCATTTTAAAATCATTTCAGAACTTGATCAAATGGCTCTTGTTTCTCAAATTGAACCTAAAAACATTGAAGATGCCTTCTGGATTAATGTCATGCAAGAAGAATTAAACTAGTTTAAAAGAAATAAAGTTTGGCATTTGGTTCCAAGACCTTCTTCTCAAAGTGTCATTAGAACTAAATGGGTATTTAGAAATAAAACTAGTGAAGAAGGCAAAATAATTAGAAATAAAGCTAGGCTTATTACAAAAGGCTATAATCAAGAGTTTGGAATTGACTTTAAAGAATCTTTTGCTCTTATAGCTAGGCTAGAAGCAATTCGGAATTTGATTTCATTTGCATGTCCTCACAGTATTAAATTATTGCAAATGGATGTTAAAAGTGCATTCTTGAATGGCTTGATAAAAGAGGAAGTTTATGTTGAACAACCTCCTGGATTTGAATGCACTGATCTTCCTAACCATGTTTTTAAGCTTGACAAAGTACTGTATGGATTGAAGCAAGCTCCCAGGGCATGGTATGATCGGTTGAGCTCATTCCTTACAGGTAAAGGGTACTCAAGAGGTAAAGTAGATCAAACTCTTTTTACAAAAGTGCAAGGAAAGGTTATCTTGGTGGTCCAAATTTATGTTGATGACATAATATTTGGATCAACAAAATCCTCACTGTGTAAGGAATTTGCTGAGTTGATGACTAGTGAATTTGAAAAGAGCCTAAAGGGAGAACTAAAACTTTTCCTTGGATTGCATGTTATTCAAACAAAGGAAGGAACATTCATCAATCAGTCAAAGTATATTCAAGATTTGCTGAAGAAATACAAAATGGAGAACACAAAAGCAATGGCAACTCCAATGAGCACAATTGTGAGTTTGGATGCTGATTTGAAAGGTAACTTGGTAGATCCAAAGACCTACAGAGGTATGATTGGATCCTTGCTTTATTTGACAGCATCTAGACCTGATATACAATTCTTAGTATGCATGTGTGCTAGATTTCAGGCTAGTCCTAGAGAATCCCACATGAGTGTTGCAAAAAGAATTTTCAAATATCTTACGGGAACTCATGAATTGGGATTATGGTATCCTGCATCTAGTGAATTTAACTTAATATCTTATTCAGATGCGGATTATGCTGGTTGCAAATTGGATAGAAAGAGTACTAGTGGCTATTTCTAATTTTTGGAAGAGTGTTTAGTCTCTTGGGCCTCCAAGAAACAACACTCGGTTGCTCTCTCCACTGCAAAGGTAGAATATGTAGTTGTAGGGAGTTGTGGCACTCAAGTGTTATGGATTAAACATCAACTCCAAGACTACCAAGTAGACCTTGGATGTGTCCCAATTTTGTGTGATAACACTAGTGCAATAAACTTGGCCAAAAATCCAATCTAGCATTCTAGGACTAAGCACATAGAAATCAGACATCATTTTTTAAGAGATGAAGTCAGCAAAAATTCATTTGAATTGCATTTCATTGAAACAACCAAGCAAATTGTTGATATCTTTACAAAACCCCTGTGCAATGAAAGATTTCCATGCTTAAGAAGAGAACTTGGTCTGTGCTTATTTGACTCATGACTGATGCTTGAAGAATTGCTTGCATATGACTGTTTATCATGAGATGTGTTATTTCTTTCTGTATGATTGCTTAAGTTTTATATTTGGTGAACATGGTGAGGGGAGGTTGATTGAGGAGCTCAGTATTTGAAAGTTCAAGTTCAGTGAATCAATTGGTCAGCTAAGTTAGATGAATTGAATTCAGCAAGTGTGTGGTCTGTGAAGAATAATCCTTTTAGTTTTCTGAGTTCTTGACTTGACATAGGTCGACTCTATTGGCAAGAGAGTCGACACTATCTTTCTTGATTCTTAACATTTGCCATTTCTTTCTACTCTTTTATGTTATGTTGCAAATAAAACTTTCTTGTTCTTGCAAATAATCTACTACTTCTCACATTACAATGGGATTCTTGGTATATCAAATGGTGATTTGAAGAAGGGCAAGTCAGGCTTGTCTGGACTCTTTCACTATGCGTGAGTATATGTCTCCGCCAAGTATCAAAAACCTTGTTATGCAATTGTTGTGGGGGAGTCATGTTCTTTGACATGGTTTGTGACTTATAAACTCCCAAGTTTAACTTTGAAATTCACTGAAGATATTAAAAAGGTTAAATAACAGTTGTTGCAAACAATTTATCTAGTGAAAATTACAATTTTATCTTTTTGTGAAATTTCCAGGTTTTCTGGTTCTCTGGCTAGACTTTAAAAATCATCTGAGTTGTATTGTTTTAAAAGTCATCTTGAGGCAGAAAATATGCTCAAAAACCTTCATAGATAAAACTCGTTTTGATGACAGAACAATGACTAAGCTCTAAGAAACTACAATTCCTGATAAATTTTAGTTGAAGAAATTGTGTGTCATAATGAGCCAGTTAATTCTATTCAGGGTTGTTTAAAATTTTTGGCTGTGCTTACTGAGTAACTGGGGATTCTTGTGTCTAACCAACATGTTTCCTCACATGAAAAGTTTCACACAACCCTTGAGACAAGATGATTATCTTACTTGAGTAATCAGAAGCTCTGGTGTGTGAAAAGCATGGGCTCTTGCATGAAAAAGAAAGGATAAATCTAATTGTTCATCTTGTTATAAAATAAAAAAAAAATTCAAATTGTAAATCAAACTTTTCTTTGAAATTCTGAAAAACATCAAGATAGAATTTTGACTTAATACATCTTGGTTTGTTTCTTACTTTCTATCCAGGGTTACCTTTTAATTTGTATTGAGTAAGAATTAATAAAATTGCAAATTTCACCTGAAAGATTCTTTTCTCTTCTATTATTTTTTCTTATGAGTCTTTCAGTGTTTTTAATGGACAAACTAGAGCTCATAAATTTCAAACCATTGATTTCACTAAAATGAGAATAAGATGAGGAAAGAGCATAAATTTTTTAACATTCTCAAGATTATCCCTGAAATACAATTAATCATGGTGTTTTGCTTCTTTCTCAAATGTTATCCAAACATCTTCATGATTTCTGCTTCATAGAGTTGACACTCCTCTTGATAGAGTCGACTCTACTCATTCACTCCTGCTTTCAAAACACAATACCATTCCTTGTTCCACAGGTACTGTGTACTACCTAGGGCAGGTCGACGCTTGAAGCGTCGCGTTCCTTCAAAAACTCAACTCTAAAGCCCGTTTGGCATCGCTCTGAATACAACTGCCTTCATCTTCTTCATCTGTCTTCAAAACCCTCTTTCTGCATTCGCAACCCTCATTCCTCTTTTCCTCAATTCGTTGTCATGGCTCCAAAATTGCAAGCTCGTTGAGGAGGAAAGCAGAAGGAACCAATTCCTGCATCGTCTGAACGGTGCACAAAGGCGAGGAATGATCATGGTAAGGGAAAAGAGCCTCTAGAGAAGAAGCCTTCTATTCCCTCTTTCTCAAGCCGATGGTTTTCTCACCCTCATTCGGCCAAGGAAAGGACATTCTCCAAGGGAAAGAAGAAATCAAAGTTTGTGGAACTTAGTAGCTCTGATGGAGAAGACGATAGTATGCAACCTTCTCTAGATGAGCATCCCGAAGAATCTTCTGAAGAAAGACCTAATGACCAGGTTTCGGGTCATTCTTCTAGCAAACAGAGATCAGTGGAACAGGAAGGTTCTCAGTCGAAGGACCCCAGTGCTAGCATTCCGGAAAAGTCTAATGAGTTCGAAGAGGAACAAACTTAGAATGCCCAAGATGAGGATGAGATTGAACCTAAAAAAGCGGCAAGCACTGATCAACCATTTAAATCCAATTCTGGGGAGAATGAGTCAGAGTATGAAGTTTCATAGGCACAGGGAGTAGTTCATCTGACTTCTGAAAATAAGCAGATTCTACATCTAAGGACTATGGATGTACATGATGAAGGTATGAATACTGTTTTTCTTGAATTGATTGAGATGATAGAGTTCCAGGGTTGGACTAGTTTTATCAGTGAACATAGGGTTTTTTTTTCTATACTAGTCCAAGAATTTTATAGAAATTTGGAAAGCAAGGAAGACACCCTAGAGTCTAGGGTTAGAGGGGTACCAATTGTGCTCAGCAATGAAATTGTGAGTCAATTTTTGGAAATTCCTAATGTAGGCCATACACCTTGATGACTGGTCTGCCACATAATAAAGGGAACATTTTTCAAACCAGGGTGTCAACATTAAATGCCATTAGATTCCCTCCTATGAACAGAGTGCTACATCACTTGTGCACTACCATTTTGACCCCTCAAGGAGGAGGAAGACACATGATTACTAGTTTGCAAAGGTTCTTGATGTATTGTCTAATCAGAAGAGAGGAGGTCAACTTGTCTACCATCTTTTGTCACTTGCTTCATGAAGCAACTAGACCAGAACTGAGGAAGAGTTTACCCTATGCTGCACATCTGTCCACCATCTTTCAGAAGGCAGATGTTCCTTTGAACAATACCAAGGTCAAGAAGATACCAAAGTACCATACCTATGACTTGTCCCATATTGTCAAATTTATGAAGTTGAATTTGGAACCTCAGGTGGTGAGAGAACCTGCTGCACCTCAAGAAAATGTCAATGAAGATATTGATGTAGATCAGCCACATCATGACCAAGATGAGCAGAGAGCTCATGATGAATATGAAGGAGTTCAGTTGAATGAAGCTTTGCATGTCCCTTCACCTTCTCTTATACCTAGATTTGATGATCTAGGTGTGGATCCTCCACATTTTTCACCTGCTCATCACACTTTTATAAGACCTTTGTTACTGAACAGGTCCATCCTTCCACTTCCTCTGCTGAAGTTCCTGTACCACCTCAACTCCTACAATTTCTCCAATATCAGTTTGCAGCTCTAAATGACTATGTTGGCTTGCTGAACACAAAGATTGATCAACAGTCCTTGCAGTTTGAGAGCAGATTGGAAGACATTGAGAGAAGGCTCAGTGACAATATTGATAGACAGGAGCAGTCTGCTTGCAGCTGTTAGATCTGACAAACTCATAAAGAAAATTGGAGAGGTCTTCAACACTGCTGCCTACACTCAAGCTGAAATTTTTTATAAAATACAATCAGTTGAAGAAGCACTGCAAAGAGGATCCAAAAAGCTTAATGATATTCCAGATCTGGTCAATATAGTCCATCAAATTCCTGGGAGGATGAATATTCTAAGGGAATATCACACAGAGATGTCTCATAATCTTAAACTCATGAGACATGAGTTTAACAAAGTGTGGAAACTTCATGATGAGACTGACATAGCTAAGAGCAATCAAGCAACTTCCTCTGCAGCTACCCCACCGATGCCTTATGGAGTTGATCATAATCCAGTTGTTCTCAATACTCATTTTGACAATCTGCAAGATTTTCTGAACACAAGGTTCAATGTTGTTCAGTTCTATCTTCGAGACAATTATGATGATCTGGAAGTCAGGCTATCAAGAATTGAAAGTAGACTCCTCCAGCAGTTACCACCACCACCTCCTTCTCCTCAGTGATTATCATGTTTTGATTATGTCAAAGGGGGACAGAGAGAGATCATAGACGTTTGTGACTTTGATTTGATGCTTGATGTACTTTGATGTTTTGTTCCTTGTAATATACTCTTATCAGTAATGAAATCATCAAAGTATTTGTGTGACATGCTCCTGTGTAAACTTGTGTGAATTGCTTGTGTGGACTGATGTTTTGTATAGTAACATGTTTATACATAAAATTTGTTTCAGTCAAAACTTCTATGATTAAATGTTGCCATCATCAAAAAGGGGGAGATTGTTGTGTCCCTAGTTTTGGTGATGTCATAAATCAAGCAAAATGTCATAAATGTCTAATACAAGTTATTTGTATCATAGAAATTTTCACAAAGTCAAAGTCATCTTTCATGTGTTGACTTTGGTTACATCATAAGTCAACACATTTGTATCAATGGAGGAAGAGTTACTAGAGTTTACTGATGTACATAAGGTCGACTCTATATAAAAGGTTAGGTCGACACTCAATGAGTTTTCAGTAGCGCTGGTATTCAGAGTCTCAGATGAGGTCGACACTACTTAAAGAACAAGTCGACTCTAGCTGCTTTCGTGGCTAGCGCTGAAGGGGAGGAATCAGATCAGGTCAACTCTAGTTGAGGATTAGGTCGACACTAGTCAAAGTTTCTTGTGAGCATCTGAAGAGAAGTGTTGGCTGAGGTCGACTCCATCAGTCTGTCAGGTCGACACTAAAGGAAGGTCAGGTCGACTCTCTCATCAGATGAGGTCGACACTATGATGCTGCAAGGTCAACTCTACATCACAGACAGGTGGTCAGAATCATAGTCACTTGGATGAGGTCGACTTTGGAGGGCATAGCGTCGACTCTATTGAATGTTTTTTATTGATCCAAGTTAAATCATATGGATATGAGTCGAAACTATGTTCAGGATGCGTCGACTCTATGACACTTGTTCTACAGAGTCAAAGTATCTGCCAGCATATAAGTTATGGGCACATGACCCAAGACTCAATGATTGGGACTTTGGGTACATCTCACATGATTCTGTTAGATAGTATATTGGCGGCAAAAGCATCTCCCAAATTTTTGGGATTCAGTTGAGGGCCCACTAAAAAGGTTCTGCGAATTAGATCATGTCGTACGTCGTGCTCTGTAGTTGGGCATCGTGCATAGAAGGAAAAATAGCAGTTATTTGAGAGTGCAAAAAGAAGATAGAGAAAGTAAGAGAGCTTGAGGTCAAAGAGAACGGAAGACTTCTAGGCAGTCAACTAAACCTAAGAAGAGTATGTTGAATCATATCTTCTTCCGCATGAAGACATGCAGTTGATCAACTGAAACAGAGGATCGGATTTCATATAAAATTCAGAGACAGTTGAACTTTGTGTTGTGACCAGAAGATGAATTCGATGAACTCAAGTAGAAGAAGTTGCATTTGGAGCTCAATAAGTCTTCTGACCAGATCTAACTCCAACGCAGAGAGTTTGCTATTTCTGCACTTCTTCAGACATCTATTTAGTTTGATTTTCTCAATTTCTTTAGTATATCACTATGATTGGTTGTAAGGCCCTCGAACTTTTTTCTCATTATTCGGATTTTTGTCATATTAAATTTATTTGCTTTTGTATATATATAGTTTTTGTGTATATGTATATATTGTTTATTTCTGTACATATTCATTATTTAACATTGTGTATATGGTGTTTAAATAATGTTGTACATATTGTATTTAAATAACTTGGTGTATAATGTATGTAATTTATAAGGTGAATGCATGTTTATCTGATTTTCTGTGTCTGGCCGAAATGCCAGTCAACATCAACATCCCTTGACGTTAAGGGTAGGTCGACAGCAACCACAGTGCCATTGACTCTAAGTCGATGTCCAGATCGATGGTCGTTTAATACCTATTAACGGCAGCAATGTGGTCGTCTACTTCTCCGTTTCTGTTGCGATTTCAGATCGAAAAACGGCTGCTTTTTCCCCGATTCTGGATTAGGAAATTACCCCAATAGTAGGATCCCATCCTTAACGCGTACCCCGACCCCTTTAGCCTATAAAATACCTAGCTTTGGGCAAGATTAGGTTCTTTTGGCTCTTGAGAACCCTAGGGCTTTTTGTGAGAAAAGTTGATCTTTGGCGACTTCGATCTGGCGATTAGGGAGTTCTCCTGGTGATCTTCATCAACTAGGAGAGACTCTTGCCATCAAGGAAGCTTCCCCGACTCCGGTGCACGACCTACATCGACACAAAGATCGGATCTGGGAGGATTTTGGGCACCTTCTTGGCTTGACCAATGAGGGCATATTTGGCTAAATTAAACCATTAGACAATTTTTCAAAGGCATGTAATCGAGGGATCTCATTTCTACCCATGTCCTTTAGGTCCTAGGATTTTTTTGGAATTTATGTCGTGTCTTGGAACCCCCAATTCTCCTATATTTGTGCGTTCAGACTGCACTTCTGCAGACAGGAACTTGACTGCAGGCTTGCTGCCATTAAGATCCAGAGTTAGCGGCAACATCTTGTGTTGTTAACCCCGGTTGGCGGCAACCCCTTTGCCGCCAAGTTCTTCAGGTTTTATAGAATGGCTGTTTTGATCCCTGTGGTATGTTTGTTGGATTTTTGGGTATATGTGCATGCTGTAAAATTTATATATGGTCAAGTACAGTCAATAGGTTATCTCATGAGGGTATGTCGAATTTCTGTAAATAGTTGCATTTATTAAGATTTCTATAATTGGACAGTAAGCATGACTTGACCATAATAAATTCTGAATAAATTAGATCCATTGTACATTAGGGTTTCATAAATTTTCCAAGATCTTATGATGACTATTTTTAGGTTTTGGAACTGTTAGGTACGACTGTTTTACTGTGAATCATGTTTAAATGAGTTTCTTAATAAATCTACATGTGATCTGTTTAATTATGAAAATTTGCTTTACTATTCCAAAAAATTTGGAAATTTAGGTATATGACATATAACCTGTACAAAGTCTGTGATAAAAATTTCATGTTGTAATGACATCAGTAGGTGCTATGATCAATTTAACAAGTGAAATTGACCATATTAATCATGTTAATGCTAATTGTGTGGAATTCAGTGATTAACAACATGATTAGAATTATGTTATGAGTTAATTATCACTGTGAAATAGAAGTACCTTGTTCTGTAAACTGAAGTATGTGTGATTATTTAAAAGTACATGTAAATGTGTTAAATAGTGCATGTGAATTATGTAAACAATGTGATAAAATATGGTAATGTGTTTAATGTGAAATTATGCCGAAATTGACACTGCTACCATAGAGGGATGTGGAGCCGTACTATAGTAAACTCCCTATGGGAATGCTCAATGTGTTGTGATATCCTATGGGCATTAGGATGAAATCCTGGAGGTGGACAAGTACCACTAGTTAGGGTGGAGAGGGCTTCTCCTAGTTCTGCGCAGTTAACCAAGATTCGTCACTGTGTTGCCTAGGTGACGGGAATGTGTATGTGTATATGTGTTCTTCTAATGGTGGTTTGGACTATTTGTCACGGAAACTAAGTGTAAAAGTGTGAATATGTGAATGTGAACAGGTAAATTGTGCCAATGTGAAATATGAGCTTGTGATAGCATAATGTGAAAGTGTTAACATGTGAAAATGTGATACCATGTGAAATTTTGATTTATTTATATCTAAACAGCAAGATAAATGTTATATTCACATGAGAAAATGATTAGATACCATGCTAGGTAGGTTATTCACCATGTACATAATTGCATGCTTTAATTGTGCATAATTGTGAAATGATTTGAATGATATTTGAACCTTTGAGTCATGTTGGATATAATGTGTAGAAAGCATGCTATAGGTTTTCATGTTTAACTGTTTAAGTGATATGAAGCATGTACCATGTTTTCCCTAAATGTTAAAAGACTAGCATGTGTATGTGACATGTGTAAGGGTGTATTCTTTAGATTGCTTGCTGAGTCTTTTTAGAAGACTCATTCTTGCTTTGGCGTACAGGTGAGATAGGTGCCTCCGTTCCTGAGGAGGACATAGTGAGGAGCGACTTTGAGCGTGAGGAGTAGCTTTACTTGTGGACAGTGCTATGTTGAACTTTTTCCTTTCATAGTATGTAAATCAATATTGTGGACAATGTATTTCAATTGGGCATGTAATAATGTGGACTATGTTATTTCATTTATTTACTATATAGACTGTGGATTATGTGATAATGATGGAATGAGAATGAGAATAATTATTTATTTCTGCTGAAATCTTTTGATATTTGTATACATCTCAATCTATTGTTTAGTGTTGGATAAATGTCCCACTGTGATGCCGTTCTTTGTACCGACGTGGATTGGTCTAATCATACCAGTATAAGGAGGGTCGTTACATTGGTTGTCTACTCCGATTGGAGTAGACAGATATGATCCTACACTTCCTGTGGTAGGATTGTGAGATTTGGGATAATCTTAAAGCTGTGAATCAGCGGCTTGTTGAAGCTGTGAATTAGCTGTTTGTAGAAGCTATGTATGAGCGGTTGTGTGAGAGTCTCACACATTTGAGTTATTAGTGAAGCCTCACTAGTTTAGTGAGGGGTGGACGTAGGTCTCCACACTGGAGCCGAATCACCTTAAAAATATCATTTGCACTTGTGTGGTTTGACGTTCACTATTTAGATCGTTTCATCAAAACATATCCTAATCTCAAAGTCTTAATTTTTAATTGGTCAATATCTATTCACCCTCCCCCCCCCCCTCTAGATATTCCTTCCACACACAACACTTGGGACAAAAGTGCGAACATGAAACTTGTTGGGAATGGAAAGTAGGAGAGAACTATGGCTTTGGTTTCACATGATTTGGCTTCGGGATGCGTGAGAACTAACATGAACATAAAACACCCCACACATGCACGACTTCGGGAAAACACTTAATACACCATGTATGCTCGATGAAAATTAGGGAAAATATGTGCACATGAAAGTAGACTTGATGGACTTCACGATGGTAGTGTTTTGCTTAGGTTTTGCCCGAGATAACCTACCTTTGACTGAGATTAAGAGGAGCCTTCTGTAGGTCGATGCAGAACGCAGGTGGGGAAGAAGAGCTCCGGTTGGGGGCGATTTCCTCCTCCTCTGGTGCTCAAGAACTGCTCCCCACGACCCCAACTATTGGTAAACTCGTCCCCAAGGGTTTATTGACGAGTATATAAAGATCTAGGGTTGTTTGGAGGTCCTAATACAACTAGGAAAGAAGGGTTGCGGTTTTGGGTGTAACCTTCTATGTTTTAAAGATTCCCAACCCCAATAGAGTGTAATGACCATTAGGAAACCCTCTAGTATGGTAGACACGAATTTGGGTTGCTGAATATGGCTAATTGCCTTGGGATTTGCCCTAATTGCCTCTTCCTATTTTCAGCTCAATTAGGGTTACGAATTTTTGGGGTATTTTCTTGCTTGATTTTATTCTTAGGTTAAAAGTTGTCCATTGGCCCAAATCTAATTATGGGTTGTCAATACATGTTGTTTGAAGTCTATCCATCATTTTTATTTAATTTATGGTCACATTATCCACCCATGATAATAGTTTTTCGACTTTGTTTCCTAATTATGGTAATTAGTCACCATGCGTCATAAACTTGACCAATCGGATTTTTTGTCGTACGAATTTCTTCGTGGAACATTTAGGAATATTGTTCTAGTGTTGAACTATAATTTTTAGGGAATTTTTCTGATGTGTTCTTGCACATATAATGGTACGTATGTTTCTACTATTTTAATAATATGGAAATTATTTATTTCATTTTTATTTCAAATTTTTAATTACTGAATTTTCTGGAGTGCTACATGTAGGTCTTCTAGAAAGCCTTCTCCCCATGATGCCCTCCTCCTTTGGCCTCTCCTCGACATCCAAGAAGTCTTAGAAAAGAATAGGGTCGACCATGAAGGGTTTGGGGATTTATTTATACATCTAACATTGTTAATTCCTAATACAACTCTAACTTTCCTTTAACTTTGAATTTCTATGTTTACCTAGATTTCCTAGCATCCAAATCTCTTATTTGGGTTAGGATAGAACTCCAATTTCATGGTTAACATATTGGGGTAGGTTTGGACTCCAATTTGGATATATATGAGTGGCATTTATAATTTACTTACCTTTTTTAATTAGAAAAATAATGGGGTTATGAATTTAATAGTATTTTTTATTCTATCATTTTAAACTCCTCTTTTGGCCCAATAACTCTAGTATGGTCCATTAATAAAGTGAGTTTTAATTTATTCATTTTAAATTAGCGGGTTGCTGTATAAGTATTTTTCAGTAAGAACATTTTCAGAGTTTGATGGAAAAGTAGAAACATATCTATTGAGAAATAGTAATCAAATTGAGTTTAAAAAAAAATTTATTGATATGCTAAGTTAGCTTTGTTTTTCAATTGTATGCAAGAAAGGTAATGAATTTGATCAAATTATCGCAGGATGGAATAGAAAAAGTAAGCAATGTATAGAGTTCAAAATTTCTGAAGTCAGGGGAATGTTGTATGTTACGCCCTGATTTAGCAGTGAAAATAAATCGAGAACATGAGTGATACAAGTATAAGTATCAACAATCAAGTAATTCAGAGCGACAACGAAGTATAACAAAAGACTTGAGACAGTAATAGTGCCAGCCAAATCATTCTTTATTTCATTTCCATTAATGCTAACTTACAACCTTTCATAATTAGAGCCTATCATAGGGCCGATTATTGTCATTCAAAGTACATAAGACTCATGAAGAAGTAAACTAACTGTTATAGGCTCTATAGACTCTAAACATGATGGCTGACGTGCTATGTCGATGGGTACACTTTGAGAAACTTTTCACTCTTCCCCAGTCCCATCATTCTCTATCTCTTCATAGTCATCACCTGAAATAGTGCAAGAAACAGGTGTGAGCGCACTAAGACCCAACATAATTTATATCTCATGGTGCGGACATGCTTTACGTGAATTTAACAATTTATCGGGCAAGATACTAACGTGCAATATTCATAGAAAGACGATCATGATAACGATATAGAACAATTCCAAGATATAACGTGTACTTGACAAAAGAACAGTTCAATAAACAAATCTGACGACATTTATCATGAGACAAGGAACGATTAACAACGGGATGGATGACAGTTCGATCATTTTCCAAATAGAAGGGATTCAATAATCATGTACAGTGAATAGTGCAAGTTGAATTCCATTGAATTCTAGTGAACAATGACATATTGGATTCAATAATGATGACATGTACAATAGATTTGGCCATTTCCCTTATAGCAGTTCAATCATTCAATCAGCCAATCAATCATCCAATAACAATGTGGGAATTACCCAGATCAATCTTGCAGTCAATTAGATGATTGCCAGATACCTCAATGGATCATATACTCTCGTGATTATAAGTATTTCGGGTACTCCTCTAGGACCAGACTGGGCCCTTATATGCACAGGCATCAGTAATGAATCAAAGTTCCAATAATTTCTAGTAATTCCATTCCATTTATGGCCAACATGTTTTCCAAGAAATAGACAGTCAGGTACTAAAGATCATGTCAATGATTATAAGAATAACAAGAAAAGCGAACATGATCCGGAGTAAATTTCGGCAGTATAACGGCTTAATTTCATTAATTCAATGTTTACACTTAATGGCTTGGTTTCTATGTAATAAAATCACACTCACGAGAAGTAGATGAGAACGGAAGGGATTTCTATCTTCTAGGAACTTCAATGGTACAACCAACTCGGTCTCCATGAGAGAATCTACAGAGTACGGAGATTTACGGAGGTCTTAGTGGAAAGGTCTCTATTCTACCAGAACGGAATGTCCAATAGAGAGTTTCCAATCACCCAAGAAATGGCTGCCTATATGTGCAAGAGTGTAGTGTAGAACGTGCCTAAATATCACAATCCATTGGTTTAAAACATAACGGAAAGCCATTAGCAAGAATGCATGACATAGTTTAAGCAAGGCAATTAAGTCCATCACATGATTTATATACTTTTAACATGTAACACTTCCGATTGTTATCAAGCTAGAGTATGAACATAGAACATAGCATTCATATGGTAAATGGAGTCAGGTAAACATTAAAAACAATTAGAATAGAGGTTCATGTTATTATAGCTTTCACATGGGTTGATGACTTTTAGGTCATTAGACAACTACATAACATGATATCAAAGTAAGACATGCCTATGATTAACTGTACAACTAAAGAAGATAGTCTCTGGTTGGCCACTCAATCATGACGGGTTCAAACGTCGCAATTCTGAAGATCGTACATAGTCCAATTATGACTCTATGTGAAATCACTAAATCACGATGGTTTTGTCTGTCGCCTTCATGTCACGACAGGCCAACATGTCGCTACGGTATTTAAAACATGACGGGATGGTCAGTCGCCTTTATAACGCAACTGTCAAAGGGTCGCTATGACTCCGAATTGCGACGACTCGATACGTCGCGTTAACGAAGTGTTTTAAAAATCCAATTATAAAAAATTGCTCAAGAAAAAAGGATGGGAAACATGGTCAAATCGCGATGGTACGATCGATCGCGTTATCAAAGTGCACTGAAACCCATGCGGCGCACAATTTGATGCTTTCAGATCATGTCATAACAGAAGTGAAACGTGACAGTCTAAATGGTCATTATTTAGGTAATCGTGACGGGTAGGCCTGTCGCAAAACCAGCCTCTAAATCACGACGTCTAGACTGGTCGCGGTTTGGGGTTCAACTGAAAGCTATGAAAAACGATGTAAACATGCTTGTTTGGCCTATAACTCGAGATCTAAGGCTTTTTGGACAAAACTATGAACATGAAAGTTGTAGAGGATGATGAATAGAAGAGAACTATACCCTTGGGTTGACTCAATTTAACCTCGATATGCATGAATCAATGTAAGAACACTTAAAGCCCTAATCATGCGCGACTCTGGAAAAACGCTTAATACAACTAGCATGCTTCATAAGAATTGGGAAAACTAAGTGCAAATGAAACTAGACTTGATGCTCTTTCATATGGTATATGATACGATTAGTTTTAGCTCGAGAACACCTAGCTTTAGTCAGTCCTAAGATTGGTTGTAGCGCCCCAGAAATTTAAATGATTGAAAATTTAGGAAAATAGCAAATAAATAAAAATTTTGAATAGAAATGAAATAAAAGTCATAATTAAAATCCTCACATGTAGAATTAACTATTTAAAATATATTGGGTTAAGACAACTCTAAATGGGCCAAAGATCAAAAACCAATAGCAATAAACCCGAAAAGTCGTAACCATAAATATGCAGAAAATAGGAAAGGGAAAATTAGGGTTAAATCATGGGTGATTAGCCATGGATGGCAATCACAATTGTGCCTAGACATGATGAGAAGTTCCTAATGGCATTCCTACTTCAATTGGGAGGAAAATCCCCAAAGCAAGGAAGGGACCAAGCCAAAACCGCAGCCCTCTTTCCTAGTCTTGTTAGAACTTGAAATTAAACCCTAATCATATAAATAATCATCCTAAAACTAGTTGGGAAGGTTTACCATCGAGTTGGGGTTGTGTGGAGGCGAGCTAGGGCACCAGAGAAGGAGGAGAATGGCCAAGAACCAGAGCTTCTTCCCCAACCATCCTCTGCTGCAACCTGTGCATTAACCTAACTTAGAACTACACAAAGGTAGGTGATCTCGGGCTCAAACTTAACATGGCATATACCATCGGAAATCTCTTCAAGTCTACTTCCATTTGCCCCTATTTTACCCAATTTTCATTGCCTATGTTAAGACTATTAAGCATTTTGCCATCATTGCGTAGTTTTAGGGCTTTTCTTGTTAATCTCATGATTTGTGCATCCCTAGGTCAAATTAGTGAAACCAAAGTGATAGGGTTCTTCCTCTCTAAGTTTCCAACAAGTTTTATGTTGAGCATTTCATCTTAAAACCTCTAGAACCTTGAGTTTCGAGCTAAAACACGAGATCGCGCAACCCAGTCCGCGATCTGTCTGCCGGTTTGAATCGCGACCAATCCAGTGGTCACGATTTAGTGAGTTAAATCATGACGACTGTGTCCATCACGAATTTGACATGTTTCTTATAATTTCCAGTTGACCAATCATGACTTATAGGTTTACCCTAACCCCCCATATGCTTCATTTTGCATGGTATTTCGGTTTTCGACCATTTGTGAACCGTGAGGACGCGACCGGTCGTATCGTCACGATTTGACTTGTTTATGCCCATGGATTCCATGCATGTTTTTATATTCAGATTTTGAAAACCTCTCAAGAACACGATGCATCGAGGCGTTGCGATTCTGAGTCGTAGCGACCCGTTGGTTGTCACGTTATAAACACGGCTGTTTAAGCCGTCGCATTTTTCTTTCATTCTAACAAGATCTCGTTGCATAAAACAGTGTGTCACGAAGTTTTCTATGCAAGTCTGAATCGCGACCGGTGGTATCATTGCGATTAGATTCATTTTCCCGCCCTTGATTTTTGGGACTATTTCGTATTTAAGGACCGTTGCATGAACACGTTGCCTACAAACGTTGCATTTATGTTTAGTAATCGATTGCTTACATTGATTATCATGAATGTGTCCACCTTACCCGTCGCGATTTAAACACGACAAGTAAGACCGTCGCAATTTAGAGATTACTCACAGAGTCATATTTGACTGTGTACTATCCTTTGAAGTGCGACGTCTGAACCCGTCGTGATTTAAAGGCCGACCTGAGACTGTTTTCTTTAGTTGTACAGTCAACCATGTGCATGTCTTACTGTTATATCATGTCATTTAGTTATTCAATGGCCTAAACGTTATCAACCTACATGAAAACTATAAGAACATGAATCTCTATTCTAAGTGTTCTTAATGATTGTTTGATTCCATTTATCAACCTACAATTGAAAAGTGTTACACGTTAAAAATTACAGCAACCGTGTGATAGACTGAATTGCATACCACGTCATACGTCCATGTTAATTGCTTTTCGTCTTGTTTTAAACCGATGGATTATGGATTGAGACACGTTCTACACGACACATTGCACATATAGGCAGCCCTCTCTTGGAGATTTGGAACCTCTCGGTCGGTCATTCTGTATCGGTAGACTAGTGACATTTTCTCTAAGACCTTCGTAATTCTCCGTACTCCATGGATTACTTCATGGAGACCAAGTTGGTTGTACCATTGAAGTTCCCAGAAGATAGAAAGCACCTATGTTCTTATTTACTTCTCGTGAGAGTGATTTGATACATTGAAACTAAGCCATTAAGTGTAAAGATTGAACTAATGAAATTAAGCGATTATGCTGCTGAAATTTACTCAGGATCATGTCCACTTGCCTTGTTCCTTATAATCATTGACATGATCTTTAGTATATAATTGTCTATTGTTGGAATTCGTATTGGCCATAAATGAATGAATGGAATTACCTAAAATTATTAGAACTTCGGTTCATAACTATGCCTGTGCAAATAAGGGCCCAGTCTGGTCCTGGGAGGAGCACCCGAGTATATGATCCATTGAGGTGTCTGGCAATCACCTAATTGAATGCAAGATTGATCTGGGTAATTTCCACACTGTTATTGAATGAATGATTGATTGATTGATTGAACTGTTATATGTGAAATGGCCAAATCTATTGTACATGTCATCGTTAATGAACCCTACATGTCATTGTCCATTGGAATTCTACGGAATTCAACTTGAGATATCCATTGTACATGCTACATGCTATTGAATCTCCTCTATATGTCAAGTGATCATACTATCATCTATCTCATTGATAATCGTTCCTTGCCACATGAGAATCATCATTGGATCTGTTTACTGAACCGTTCTCGTACATGTTATAGCTTGGGTTTGTCACTATCGTTATTGACATGAGTATTGCATGATAGCATTGCCACTATTAACATGTTAATTACGTAAAGCACGCCCGCACCATGAGATGTAAATCCTACTGGGCTCTAGTGCGCTCACACCTGCTTTTCATAATATTTTCATGTAATGAATATGAGGAACTAGAGAACGATGGGACCGGGGAAGAGTGATGAGCTGTTCAACTATACCTGTCTATAACACGTCAGCTAAGGAGATTAGATTTGAAGAGTCTGTAATAGATAGGTTTATTTCCTTTGATGTTTTATGTAGTTGAAATACAATATTGGGCCCTATGTTTGGCTCGGATGATGTAAGGTTCTAAATTAGTTGAATGGAAATGAAATAAAGAGTATTTGGCTGGCAATATTATTGTCTCAAGTTTGTTGTTATACTTAGACTGTGATACTCATACTCGCATCGCTCACGCTCTCGACGTTTATTTTCGCTGCTAAATGTCGGGGCGTGACACTAGTCCTTCTCCAGGTCGAAGCAGTACAAGAGTTGGAGAAGAAGCTCGGTTGTAGGCAATCCCCTCCTCCTCTGGTGCCCTAGCTCGACCTCTCACGACCCCAACATGATGGTAACTCATCCCCCCAAGGATTAAGATGATCATTTATAGTTCTAGGGTTAATTCAAGTCTTAAGGTAACTAGGAAAGTGGGGTTGCAGTTTTAGCTTGGTTCCTTCCAAGAATTGAGGATTTCCCTTCCAATCTAGGTGGAATAGCTATTAGGAAACCTCCCATTGTGGTTATGCACGAATTTAGGTTTGTTTTAGGGGTCCATTAACTATATTTTTAGCCCTAATTAGCCTTTCCAATTCAAGCCCAATTAAACCTACAAATTTTGGGGATTTAATGCCATTTGATTTTGTTTTTTGGTCCAATAAGAGTTTTTTGGCCCAAACAATATTAAATAGTTTATTCTACTTATTAGAAGTCTAACCATGATTTTGTTTTATTTTTATTTGAACACTTTTAAGCAATAGGATGGTATTTACTATTTTCTTTAATTTTTAATCAATTAAATTTTTGGGGTGTTACATCCTCCCCCACTTAAGAGAATTTGGTCCCCAAATTTATGCATGACGATGCAATGTCGTACCTGAGAACAATTCCAGGTGGTTTTTCTTCATTGTTTCCTCTGATTCCCAGGTAGCTTCCGTGACTTCTCGCCTACTCCACTAGATCTTAACCATAGGTATCGCACAATTCCTCAGTTGTTGCAGCTTTTGATCCAATATCTTGATTGGTTTTTCGTCATAAGTTAGGTCCTTCTTAATCTCCAGGGCTTCATGTTGGATAACATGGTCCGCATCAAACACATACATCCTCAGCATGGATACGTGGAAGACATTGTGTACGGTCGCTAGTTGTGGAGGTAATGCTAGTCTATAGGCCACCTGTCCAACTCTTTCAAGAATTTCAAAAGAGTCAATAAATCTGGGTCTCAACTTCCCTTTGATCCCAAATCTTTGAATTCCCCGTGAATGTGAGACCTTCTAGAAAACATGGTCACCAACTTGAAATTCTAACTCTCTTCTTCTTTTGTCTACATAACTTTTCTGCCTTGACTGGGCTATCTTCAGACATTCTCGGATAACTTGCACCTTTTTGACAGTTGCTTCTACTAAGTCAGGTCTGATCCATTGGTTTTCTCCAACCTCCTCCCAACAAATAGGTGATCCACAACTTCTGTCGTACAAGGCTTTAAATAGTGTCATCTTGATACTTGCCTAGTAACTATTGTTATATGCAAACTCAATTAAAAACAACTGCTCATTCTAGTGTCCCTTAAAATCAATCACACAAGCTTGAAGCATGTCTTCCACTATTTGATTCATCCTTTCAGTTTGTCCATCTGTCTATGGGTGAAAGGCAATGCTAAAGTTTAACCTGGTACCTAGTGCTGATTGTAGTTCTCTCCAGAAGTGTGAGGTGAATATAGGATACCGATCAAATATTATGGTAGACGGAACCACCATGCAACCTAACCACTTATTTGACATAGAGTGCAGCTAACACATCTACTGTCCACTTACTCTTAATTGGCAAGAAATGAGCTGACTTAGTCAATCTGTCTACTATCACCCATATTGCATCCAAACCTCCTCTAGTCTTGGGCAATCTCATAATGAAATCCATATCAACACTATCCCACTTTCATTCTAGGATGTCCAGCGGTAGTAACCCACCAACGAGTCTAAAATGCTCAACCTTGACTTTTTGACATGTTAAACAATGTGTCATAAAGTCGGACACATCCCTATTCATATTCGGCCACCAATAAGACCTTTTTAGGTCTTGATACATTTTTGTTGATCCAGGATGAATGGTATACCTGGATCGATGGGCTTCATCTAGCAGCTTCTTTTTGAGGTCCTCATGATTAGGAACGCATGTTCTGCCTTGAAATAACATTCTTCCATCATGTGATAGGGAGAAATCCGGTCTTTGATCTAGCTTCTCCTTAATATCAACTAAGAAGGGATCTGCTCCTTGCATATATTTGATTTCAGTGAGTATGTCAGACTGTACCTTGATATTAGCAACCATCACCTATTCCTTCTTCTCTTCCATATCTAAATTTAAACTTGCAAATTGTTTTAACAACTTGCACTCTCCCAACATCATACTGGCTAGCAAAGCTCCCGGCTGCCTACTTAAAGCATTTGCCACCACATTGGCTTTCCCAGGGTGATGTTGAATGGAAAAGTCAAAGTCTTTGAGGTATTCTAGCCACCTTCTTTGCCTCATGTTGAGTTTCTTCTAAGAGAAGAGATATTTTAGGCTCTTTTGGTCAAAGTAAACTTTAAATTGTTCACAGTATATGAAGTGCCTCCATATTTTTAGAGCAAACACTATGATTGTCAATTCCAGGTCATGTACTGGATAATTCGCCTTGTGAATCTTTAGTTGTCTAGAGGCATACACTATTACCCTTCCTTGTTGCATTAGGACACATCCTAGTCCCGTCCCAGAAGCATCTGAGTATATTTTGAATCCTCCCCCTTTTGTGGGTAGGGCGAGAACAGAAGCAGAGGTCAGACACTTCTTTAAGCTATTAAAGCTCTCCTCACACTCTTCAGTCCAAACATATGGATTTTCTTTCCTGGTTAGCTTGGTTAATGTCACTGCGATCTTGGAGAAGTCTTTTATGAATCTTCTATAATATCCTTCTAGACCTAGAAAACTTCTGATTCTGTGACATTTGTTGGTCTTTCCCACTTCAGTACAGCCTCCACCTTTGACGGGTCCATAGCGATACCCTCTTTGGTTATAACATGGCCCATGAAGGATATCTCCCCAAGCCAAAATTCACACTTACTTAGCTTGGCATATAATTTATTGTCCCTCAAAATTTGTAATGTTATCTTTAGATGCTCCTCATGCTACTCCTTTGTCTTGGAATAAATCAGTATATCATCAATAAACACCACCACAAATTTATCGAGGTATGGTCGATACACACTATTCATTAGCTGCATGAAAATTACAGAAACATTTGTTAGTCCAAAAGGCATAACAATAAATTCATAATGCTCGTACCTACTTCGGAAGGTTGTCTTGTGTATATCTTCTCCCTTGATCCATAACTGGTGATAGCCATATCTGAGATCTATCTTTGAAAAATACTGAGCTCCAAATAATTGATCAAATAATTCATCGATCCTTGGCAAGGGATACTTATTCTTTATTGTTAGTTGGTTTAGCTATCCATAGTCTATGCATAATCTCATCGACCCATCCTTCTTTTTGACGAAGAGAATAGGTGCTCCCCATGGTGATGTACTTGGTCTGATAAACCCTTTCTCTAGTAGCTCCATCAATTGTTCTTTTAGTTCCTTCAGTTCTGCGGGGGACATTCTATAGGGTGCCCTAGATACCAGTGCTGCTCCAGGGATCAACTCGATAGTAAAGTCAACCTCTCGCTCAGGTGGAACACCTAGAAAATCTTTGGGGAACACATCAGTGTACTCATTGACAATAGGAATGTTTTCAATCTTTATTCTTCCTTTTTGATAACAACAGCAGCCAAAAAGGCTACGCAACCTTTCTTTATCATTCTCTTGGCTTGTAAAGCAGAGATGATAGATAGTCTTATGTGATTTCTATCTTCTGAAAACACTAGTTTTGGATGCTGACTAAATGTCACCTTGCTTTTCTTATAATTTACACTAGCCCCATGCTCTGACAACCAGTATGCCCCTAGTATCATATCATAACCCTTTATGTCCATACATATTAAATTAGCAGGTAGATTTTGAGTCCCAATTAACACCTCACTAGATGAAAGGTGATTCCAGGACCAATAAGAGTTGACACAACTAGTCCAGATTTCATTAGAGTGGGTTTTATATGCAAAGTATCAACAAATGTTTGTGATATAAAGAAATAAGTAGCTCCCGTATCAAATAGAACTAGCGCAGGTTGGGATAAAATAGTAAGTGCACCTTTGACAACACCTCCCTCCTCCGAGGTGGTTGGTTCTTGTAGAGCCTACAGTCTACCTTGGTGCTTTTTCCCTCCCAAGCGTGCCTCAGGCACCTGATTCACCATCCGTGGATAGTCTGAGATCTTGTGGTTCTGACTTCCACAACGTAGACATTTCTCGAGTGCCTTCCAATAATCCTCAGATATGTAGCTTGCCATGTCACAGTGCTTGCATAATTCTTTGTTGATGGGGGCCTGTTGATTACCTCCATCCTGAACTTCTTCACCTGTTGGCTCCCAGGCTGGCCCATTGGCCTCTTGGTCCCGATCACAGCTTGTGGTCTTCTAGATGCAGTACCATGTTCCCTTTTTACCATGTTGCTCTTAATTCTTTAAACTATGGCCAGAGAGTCCTCAAGTAGTAATGTCTTTCTCACCATTTCAGGATATGTTTGAAGATCCATTGGTCCTAGTTGTACAATGTACTGAGGCCTTAGACCACTCATAAATCGCTCGGCCTTCCGTCGTTCGGTATGGACCAAGTGTGGAGCATAGCGGGCTAACTTAAAGAAATGGGCCTCGATTATGCTACAGAAAGGCCCCATTGCTTCAGATTGGCAAACTCCGCCACCTTTTTTTCCTGTACCCTATCAGAGAAATACTTGTTGTTGAAGTATTCTTGAAATTGTGCCCAAGTGACCTGTGTGTCATCCAAAGTTGCCTCCACCAATTCCCACCATGCACAGGCTTCCCTCTCTAGCTGATAGGTAGCTAGAGTAACCTTACCTTCGTCTGTGCATCTCATGACATGGAATGCACATTCCATCTCCTTAACCCAATGCTCAGCTTCATCGAGGTCAGTGCTGCCACCAAATCTTGGTGGATTCATGCTGCAAAAGTTACGATGGAGATCCCCATGGTTTTCACCCCTTCCCTGGGTTGCCTGCAACAGGGCTTGGGTAAGGGTGCTGATTGTCCTCTGCAAGTCTCTCTCATGTGCAGCGGCCATTGAAATCCTTCAAGACAACAATATCATGATTATTAGACATTAACCTTAATTTAGCATAATTCTAATTAGATGAACTTAGCCCATCTTTCTACCCCAATCTCACAGTCGATTTTTAACAAGTTAAAATGTGGGGAGTTTGGTCTTGGCTAAGCCTACAATTTCCTATTTGCCTAGGACTTAAGGGGAAGCCTAGGCTCTGATACCAAACTGTCACGCGCTAATTTAGATGTGGAAATAAATCAAGAATGTGAGCAATACGACTACAAGTATCAACAGTCGAGCAATTCAGAGCAACAATTAAGTATAAAAAAAGACTTGAGACAATAATAGTGCCAGCTAAATCATTCTTTATTTCATTTCCAATAATGTTAACTTACAACCTTTCATAATTAGAGCCAATCATAGGGCCCATTATTGTCATTCAAAGTATATAAGACTTATGAAGAAGTAAACTAACTATTACAGACTCTATAGACTCTAAACATGATGGCTAACGTGCTATGTCGACAGGTACACTTTGAGAAGCTCTTCACTCTTCCCCAATCCCATCATTCTCTATCTCCTGATAGTCATCACCTAAAATAGTGTAAGAAGCAAGTATGAGCGCACTAACACCCAGTAGGATCTATATCTCATGGTGCGGACATGCTTTATGTGAATTTAACAATTTATCGGGCAAGATACTAACGTGCAATACTCATGGCAAGATGATCATGATAATGATATAGAACAATTCCAAGATATAATTTGTACTTGACAAGAGAACAGTTCAGTAACAAATCCAATGACATTTATCATGAGAGAAGGAACGATTAAGAACGGGATGGATGATAGTTCGATCATTTCCAAATAGAAGGGATTCAATAATCATGTACAGTGAATAGTGCAAGTTGAATTCCATTGACTTCCAGTGAAAAATGACATATTAGATTCAATAACGGTGACATGTACAACAGATTTGGTCATTTCCCTTATAGCAGGTCAATCATTCAATCAGCCAATCAATCATTCAATAACAATGTGGAAATTACCTAGATCAATCTTGCAGTCAATTAGGTGATTGCCCTCAATGGATCATATACTCTCGCCATTATAAGTATTTTGGGTGCTCCTCCTAGGACTAGACTGGGCCCTTATATGCACAAGCATCAGTCGTGAACCGAAGTTCCAATAATTTCTAGTAATTCCATTTTATTCATGGCCAACATGATTTCCAAGAAATAGACAGTCAGGTACTAAAGATCATGTCAATAATTATAAGAATAACAAGACAAGTGAACATGATCCAGAGTAAAATTTGACAATATAATGGCTTAATTTCATTAATTCAATCTTTACACTAGTGGCTTGGTTTCTATGTAACAAAATCACACTCATGAGAAGTAGACGAGAACGAAAGTGCTTTCTATCTTCTGGGAACTTCAATGGTACAACAAACTCAGTCTTCATAAGGAAATCCACAAAGTACAGAGATTTACAGAGGTCTTAGTGGAAAGGTCCCTAGTCTATCAGAACAGAATATCCAGTAGAGAGTTTCCAATCCCCCAAGAAAGGGTTGCCTATATGTGCAAGAGTGTAGTGTAGAACGTGTCTCAATATCACAATCCATTGGTTTAAACATAACGGAAAGCCATTAGTAAGACTACACGACATAGTTTAAGCAAGCAATTAAGTCCATCACCTGATTTCTACTTTTAACATATAACACTTTCAATTGTTATCAAGCTAGAGTATGAACATAGAACATAGCATTCACATGGTAGATGGAGACAAGTAAACATTAAGAACAATTAGAATAGAGGTTCATGTTATTACAGCTTTCACATGGGTTGATGACTTTTAGGTCATTGGACAACTAAATAACATGATATCAAAGTAAGACATGCCCATGATTAACTGTACAGCTAAAGAAGACAGTCTCGATTGGCCACTAAATCGCGATGGGTTCAGACGTCGCAATTTTGAAGACCGTACACAGTCCAATTATGACTCTATGTGAAATCACTAAATAGCGACAGTTCTGTCTATCGCGACAGGCTAACATGTCGCTACGGTATTTAAAACACGACGGGATGGTCAGTCACCTTTATAATGCGACTGTCAAAGGGTCTCTATGACTCCGAATCGCGACGACTCAATACATCGCATTATCAAAGTGTTTTAAAAATCCAATTATAAAAAAACTCCATGAGAAACAAGGGTAGGAAACATGGTCAAATCGCAACATTACACATGGTCGCGTTATCAAAGTGCACTGAAACCCATACGGTGCACAGTTTGATGCTAACGAATCATGTCAGAATGGAAGTGAAATGCGACGGTCTAAATGGTCGCTTTTCAGGTAATCACGATGGGTATACCTATCGCAAAACCAGCCTCTAAATCACAATGTCTGGACTGGTCGTAGTTTAGGGTTCAACTGAAAGCTATGAAAAACGATGTAAACATGCTTGTTTGGCCTATAACTCGAGATCTAGGACTTTTTGGAAAAAACTATGAACATGAAAGTTGTAGAAGATGATGAATAGAAGAGAACTATACTCTTGAGTTGACTCAATTTATCCTTGGTCTATGTAAATCATGGTAAGAATACCAAAAGCCCTAATCATGCCGACTCTTGGAAAATGCTTAATACAACTAGCATACTTCAAAAGAATTGGGCAAACTAAGTGCAAATGAAATTAGACTCGATGCTCTTTCATATGGTATATGATACATTTAGTTTTAACCCGAGAACACCTACCTTTAGTCGGTCCCAAGACTAGTCCTTCTCCAGGTCGAAGCAGCACAAGAGTTGGAGAAGAAGCTCGATTGTGGTCAATCCCCTCCTCCTCTAGTGCCCTAGCTCAACCTCTCACGACCCCAACATGATGGTAACTCATCCCCTCATGGATTAAGACGATTATTTATAATTCTAGGGTTAATTCAAGTCCTAAGGTAACTAAGAAAGTGGGGTTGCAGTTTTAGCTTGGTTCCTTCCAAGAATTGAGGATTCCCCTTCCAATCTAGATGGAATATCTATTAGGAAACCTCCCATTATGGTTGTGCACGAATTTAGGTTAGTTTTAGGGGTCCATTAACCATATTTTTAGCCCTAATTAGTCTTTCCAATTCAAGCCTAATTAAACCTACGAATTTTGGGGATTTAATGCCATTTGGTTTTATTCTTTGGTCCAATAAGAGTTTGTTTGGCCCAAACAATATTCAATAGTTGATTCCACTTATTGGAAGTCTAACCATGATTTTATTTTATTTTTATTTGAACACTTTTAACCAATTTGATGGTATTTAATATTTTCTTTATCTTTAATCAATTAAATTTTGGGGTGTTACATTATATTTATATAAAAGAAGGTATAGTCAGTTAGGCAGAGAAGGATTCTGGGTTGATTAGCCGATAGTTGGAAGAGTTGAATAGAGTTATTGAATTAAAAGCGGTATAGATGGATGAGTTATTCAGAGAGCTATGACTTTAGCTTGTTTTATCAGCTCGAACGTAGAAGTTATAATAGGATGCATTTAACTAGAAAAGTGAATTGTGATGTTCAGTGGGCTGAATAGAGCGAAATATGACAATAGTAGTATAACAGGATTCAGAATTAGAGTATGTTGGCACAAATGGAATTAAAGAAGAATAATGGTGTTAAAAAAATAGTTCAGTAATTCAGAATTTTTTTTCCAGCAGCAATTGATTGAGTGTGTATTTCAAGTTTACATCAAGTGGTTCTGATAAGTGAATGAAGTAAGAATTAGATCCAGTCAAAGTAGTATTGAAAATGGAAAGAGTCAAATGTAATAACATAGAGTAGAGCTAGCACGGTATTTTAGAAGAAATCAGACTTAATCAAATATGCACAGCAGAAGCGTGATGAGCCCATAATCCACAGGTCTCAGGATCACTCAGAATTGTGGTATTAGAGATTTGATTAGTCAAAGAAGAATTTAAAGTCTTTAAAGAGTTCATTGAGAAAGCAGTGATTTCTAGGAAGATTTAAGTTTAAAGCAACGTAAGGAGATGGAATGTTTGAAAAATAATAATTTCATATTGACATATTAGTTATGATTGATGTGCAGAGTAGGGGAATAATTTGAATTAGATAATGGAATGGCAGAGGTAAGAAGTATGGAAAGATATGGGTTGAGGAAATGATTTAGTATGGCAAAATATTCAAAGTAAAGGTTTATTGTCAAAGGTCTTAGGCAGACAGAATGGCACGAAAAGAAATGTTACAGACACATCCAGAAAAATGTGGAAGCAGGTTGAATCTAAGGAGATAAAGTGCCTATGACAAAGTAGAATTGCTTGAGTTGAGATGAGTAATTAACAGAAAGATGTGGTAGAAAAATGAAGCAGATAAAGGAAAGAGCAAATTGAGTCAACCAGAACAGAAGGTATGTGAAGTGAGTTAAAGAGAAAGGAAAGCACAGAGAGGATTGTCAAAGAGATGCAAAAAAAAGAGTATCTATACTTGTTTGAATTCGAATTTAATTTTAGTTATTTATTTAATTGTGTAATGTGTTTGTTCTAGGTTTGGTATCGAATGTCAAGAATGACATTCTTTTTAGGTGATAATAATGTAGCATCGTGGTCGTTCGATCCGAGTTTAATAGTTTTAGTGTTGTGTTTGGGGCCAATGTGCGGCCATTAGGCCGTGGTTGTGGCCTTCATGTGTTGTGTAGGTGTTGTGGACCGAAAGTTTTAGCTCAAACAGCACACTTGTTCTCTGTTTGATAACACAATGAGCATGGGCAACACGTTCTTAATGGGACAGTCCTCTACGTCGCGATCTCATTGTCACCTTTTCCAAGGCTTTATCTATTTATGTGACGCATGGTGCTCATGGGGCCGACGTCTGGCACTATCTTTGTGAACACGTCCCCCAAGTACGTCACTTATGAACACAATGGTTGACCCTGACGCATTCTGAATTCCGATTGGTTTAAGTTATGTTTATCTGCCAAATAGATCTGCAGGGAGCTCTGTTCGCCGAGGGGAGCTGTGCTGATGGTGGTTGTGGCGATTCCAGCTTGGTGGAGCTTCGTTCGGTGAGATTTCCACGTGAGAAGGTTGCCTGGAGCATGGGAAATGTCGATCGATCATTGGTAAGGAGGTTTTCTCATTTATTTACATTGCTTGATTGGTTTAAAGCATGGAAAACATGTTAAGTTGTGTGTATGGCATTTCTAGTTGTGTTAATCGATGGGTATGAGCTTAGAATGATGATAAATGGTGGTTTAGTAAGGTTTCTATGTTGACTAAGGGTTTTGACGTTCTGGTTGACAACGTTATGGGTCGGGCAGTTGCGTTCTTGTCGCGACATTCTACCCTAACTCGTTCTTATTGTGAACGCAATGCATCAAGTCGATGCGTTCTTAATGTAGCCGACAGGGTTGACGAATTCTATTGAGAACGTGACCTATTGGGCCGTCGTGTTCTTAACGCGATAGCCGACCCTGTCACGTTTAGCTTCCCAAAGTGTGTCGTGCTATGTTTGGTAGTGTGGGTCCTGTATGGGCCTGGTTTTGGTTATTTAATATTTTTTAAAGATTTTTAAAGCATGTTAATGTTAGTAAGGTATGAATTAGTGTTAATCTTAAATGTTATGGTTAGTTAGTGATCCAAATTTATCATGTTGATTATATTAAGCATGTAAGAGGTGTATGGTTCATGAGTATAATGTTTACAAATGTGAATATATGAGCTAAGGGTTATATGTTAACTGATGTTAAGCAATTGTGGACTATCATGGTTTATAAATGAAAAGTTTAAGAGTGTGATTATGTATTCAGTTGTGACTTGTCATGGTTTGCCGAGTTTGATGGTTCGGCGTTTGCTCCAGAATACCTTTCCAGTCATGTAACCCAAGTTCTTTGTGAGCCAGACACATGTGCTCGGGGTTGTCCCAGTACTATATGTACAGTAGAGGTCTGTGTCGTCTTCCTAAACACCTTCACTCATTTGTCGAGTAACCTGCCTAGTTGAGAGAAAGACGACTATGTTGGGACAGCAACTTGTGTTGTGGTTGGCTTGTTCTGTCCAGTCGCTTATAGTGTGCTCATGATTGGGGGACGGACACCAGTAGACATATTGGTCCCTAGCTAGTTCCATGTTTTCACTTGCCCTACTCTGCTAACCTTAGAACCCATAGAGGTGTGTCAAGTGTGGGTTTGTTGCGTGTGTCGCCGCAGAGTGGTGTTGGTTGGTCTCCACAGTTCTTTAACTTACGTAGTGTTGTGGTGGAGCCGCAGTTAGACCTTTTGTTCATGGCTGCAAGACTGAGAGGTGTTTCCTGTGTTGGTTTGTCCGAGTTGGATACTGATGTCATGAACCAGTAGTCGTGACCCGTGTGGTAGCATCGCTCCTTCGAACTCTGCTTGTGGTTTACTCCATGGTGTGTTTGGTACAGTTCGCTTAATACCACTTGGTTCTACAGTTGGTCGTGTAGTTTCTTTAATGTTATTTTAATGGTTTGTCTTCTGGGTTTGCTTAGTTTAATAGTTCCTGGTTAGCAATGTTTTTCTGGTTAATTGTAATGCAATAGTTGTTGTTGTTAGTTGTACATGTTTAGTATTAGTTAGCTATCGAGTTGAGATTAACAAGTTGTTTAATTATGTTTGGTAGAAAGCATGCTAGGGTTCCACCTTTCGGTGTGTTTCCTTTTAATTGTTACGTGTGAGCTAACCGGTGGACTTATGTTGTTTAGTGCTTTCTTTAATTGCTCGTAGATTATGTGTGTTGTGGTTGTTTTGAGGAATTTTTCTACGAAACTTGTGACTTTGTGAGACTCACACCCCTACACCCTCCCCCTTTCAAGTGTTGAGCAAACGTAGTTTCATGGAGGCTGACTTGTACCATTAATAGTTGTGTGAACATTAGCTCTTGTTGTATACCTCGAGGTATGCCCTCAGTTTTTGTACTTTTCTTTTGGACATGTAACAGTGCAATGGGACAATGTAATTTTATGAATGTATATGAGATCATGTACTTTACATGTATCTTTGTATAATATGGTTGCATTTTATATTCTTATTGGACACGTGCGTGAAATATCTCTTGTGAGACTTCGATCTATTCGTGGGAGGTAGGTCTGGATATGGAGCATTTTTGAACATAAGTATCCACAGTCGCTTCAACTTGTCCTCAACCTGCATGGTCGTGGGTTTTTTACCATGTGGTCGTAAGTTCAATTCCCACAAATAGCGCTCATGTTGAAGCTGAGTGTTTTGCAGCCAACAAAGGCCGACTTTAAGGATGCCTGAGAAGGAGTAACGCCCAGGTGCTGATGAGGTTGGGAGAGTAAAGTTGTTGTCGCTCAAATAGTCCTGCATAAAAGTCATAATTGGGAGGTGGTTTCTGAGGTCGACTATCAAATAGTTGTCAAAAGTTGCAAGGGGCAATAGGGAAGAACGAGCAAGAGCTAAGAAGAGAGTTGTGGTTTGGCGAAGAGCTGTTGAGAGCTAGCCTTTTTCCTCACCTTAGGGTTGAGCTATCTAATCCAACATCAAATTTAAGTCATCTCTAATCGAATGATAGTCAAGCCAAGGAAGCAACTTGGCGTGGAGACGACCACTTTCAAATTGCACTGGTCAACTTGACCTTTAATGCTTGGTTGACTTGACCATAAGATATCATCATGTCCAGTTGGACAATGGGGGTATCATCAATTACCAAAAAATTTACCAATCGTTCTTGGGTGTCAACTAGGGTATGATCATGCTCCTTATTAAAGACGACTTGGTCTCTAAGCTCTCAAGTTATCGCTTGACGTGCAATGTGATTGGCGTGGAACACCACCTTGCCCCAAGACCTTTCCATAGTGTGCAAAGTGTAGGTGGGACATGAAGTTAAGAATTGCCAAGTGATATTCTCCTTCACTCAACATTATTTCAAATATTGTAGGCATGTGTAGAACATTAGATATACAGATTAAAACTTTATCTTAGTTCTTCAAATATTGCACATCACATATATGGAATCGCACTGCAATCTTATCTCAAATATTTAAATGAGCCCTTGTAAGGGTATACGTGCAAAAAAACTCAAAAAAAAACTATTACATGAATATCCTTATAAGAGTATAATTGCAACCATTATGACAGATCAGAGGTATTTTAAAAAATTGAAGTAGATCAAAAATATACTTACAAATAGAATAAGATAGGCATATTCCCTCTAGGCAACATATCATAAACAAGTGATTCACTAGTACTCAGCCAAGGGATCCACTATATTTTTATGCACAAAGACACAGATCAACTCCATTGCTCCTGTGGTACATATGCCAAAAACAGACCCTCCAACCAGGCCATCTTTGAACCAAGGTTGGTAGGATCGGAATCAGAGGGAGAAATTGAGAAAATTCTGATTCGCCCCAATTCTTCCAATTCACTTGGATCCTGCCACCCAATGTCCTCACTGCTAGCCTTCTTCGGAGCCATCTGTAAGAGAAAAATCTCCAAATCCATATGAAAGTGGTGTAGATCTAAGGGGAAAATGGTTGCAAGTGAACACTAATCACTTGCAACATCATTTCCCACCAGGATTTATCTCATACATCACCAAAAACAAAAAAATGAAAGAAAGATGGTACCGTACCTTCAATGGGTGAAGAACAAGTGCAAGAACAAAGAGATCTTGCCTCCAAGAACCTTGTAATTCACGTAGAAAGGCCCCACCTAGGTATTGAAATCTTGAAGGATATGGGGGAAATGAAGGGGAGAGAAAAGCTTCCAACGTGAAAACCTACGAATCAGCCGAAGTAGGCATATCAGAGATCGACTCTTCCCTAATACGCTCCAATTCGGCCGAAACAGGCCTATTCGCCTAATTCAGCAAACCCTGCTTTGAACATTGAGCAAAGAGTGTTCAATCATGAGACTTTAGCAACTCACTTCAGCACCCCTGCAACTCGGTATGGTGATGATATGTGACGACAGATTGAGCGTTACAAGAGAACTTGGTCTTCAGATATGCAGAACTACAGGAAAACTAAAATGGGGCTACGGGTGTCTTGTTGAGCAAGGTGTGCAAACCTTCTGAGGTCACAGGTGACCTGCACACAAAATTCTCACAGACATAAGCAACTGCAGCCTTGTCAGCTGGACCATTCTTCGCCATATTTGCTATATTTGGGTTGTTATTTTCCCAGAATTCCATCTCCTCCACGTTCTTGGGGTCTATCTGGATCACCTACATAACACCATCGTTAAAACAACTAAACCAATCTAGAAGGAAAAAAAGACGGATGGAGAAGTGTAGATGTGATGAACTGGCCATGCATTCTGAAGGACATCTGCAATATACTTACTGTTCTGTTTGGATTATATGACGAGTAAACAGAAGAAACCATGTCACTAAATTCTGAAGAGGTTTTATCCCCGACAATCACGACTTGAGTCCTAGATGGAACAGCCAGCATGTCAGCAGCACAGCACATCAGTGGGACAGCTAAGCTCTGCTCTTTCAATCTAGATTCAAATACTGCCTGTGGAAGATTATGGACAGTAACATCAATTGGGGACCATGAAATCAAGTTCTGTACTAGTTAAAGAATAAGGGAAAATAATTAAGGGGAAAAATATTGCCATATGATTTTTCAGTCAAAATAAGAAGATTGGTATGAACATATACGGACAAGATAGCAAACACAGCCTATCCATGAATGATGAATCTAGCACGAACATTCAAATAACAATCATGGTCAATTTTCAGAAGCAAAAACAAACCAAAAGGTGTGCAGCTTGTTCTTTATAACTAGCTGATCTGCCGTCTGTGAACATTGACGATAATCTTATGAGATTTATCGCAGAGACAGAATTTCCAGAGGGTTCTGCTCCATCATGATCCTCTTTAAGTCGTAGGAGGACAGAAG
This sequence comes from Colocasia esculenta, assembly GCA_014218235.1. Taxonomy (NCBI): domain Eukaryota; kingdom Viridiplantae; phylum Streptophyta; class Magnoliopsida; order Alismatales; family Araceae; genus Colocasia; species Colocasia esculenta. The sequence continues at coordinate 14,386,411 of CM024765.1, read as the reverse complement.
GGTCCTCTCCTGGGGTATTGAAGTAGCCTCCCCCTTCGGTATCCAGAAAGAGCTCATCCTAGAAACATTGGTTATCAAAAATAAGAAGGCATCTTAGCAGTGATGTCATCAGACAAGACTGTCTCAATAAATTAAGGGCTGTTGTATATCCCTCTTAAAAGTGAGAATTGTGCAAAACGCATCCTACATTTGCATTGGTATATATACCTTTTACACATTATCACATATGCCATATATGTGCCCTTTCCATCACTTTCCCTTAACAATTTGTCAAAAACTTCTTAAAAAGTGGTATAGAAGAAATTGATATATTTTATGGATATTCTGACAGAAGCTTGCCACAAAAGCAAATATGATTTTAAAGTCGTAGAAACGTAAATGTGTACATGCCTGAGTAGCCTGTAGTTCGATCACCCACAGTAGCCAGTGGGTAGTGCCACCAAATTCATACAGATCTAGCAATCCGGATATCAAGAAGGCATAGTCATCTAAAAAACCTGGTGCTTTTGATGGACCATTTCGGAAGCTATGAATCAATCGGTGTGTATGCTCTTCATATAGGTGAGTCCTGATAAAAGCAGCTGCCTTTTCTGCAACTTTCAAGTATTCATTTGGCTGTGAATAAGAAAACAGAATATATAATTGGATTCATAATCTAAAATTGCAAATATCAAGGTGATTTAAGCAATGCTAAAATCCTAGGATTCTGAAATCACCACTTTCACATACCAGCCCTCAACAGCTGTTTTATTTGGTTAACCATAAAACATGGAGACAAAAAACCCAAAGCCCTTGAGGTTTTCTTCATGGTAAAAACTAAAAGCAACAGATGAGGGACATGGCAAGTTGGTTGACCATGATTCTTAATCTAAGTTCTGATAAAGTACTGTAAAATAAAATAGACAAGCTTTACATCAAAGTCCAGATCATCCATACACTAAAGATGGAAAGAAAAAGATGAAACTTCTGGATGCTTTTGATCGAACTTTTACATCCAACTGGGAACAAAGGGTAAGAATACATTCAATTGATTTCAACAGCATACCAGTTTTCCAACATCTGCCAAACTTCAAGGCTAGAAGCTCTAATTGAAACTTCATATTTGAACAGAAAAGAATGGTTAAATAGGAAGTTTCATCCCTATGCCAAAAAGTGCACAACCAAATAACTGAGGAAGGCCAAAAGGCCATCCACTCATGTGGAACATGGAAACTGTCCTTGATAAGACTACGATCCTAGACTTGTTGCCGACATACAGGATAACACTTGTGTCAAGTATTACCTTAGTAATATTGTATGCATGTTACCTGTAGCAAGTGAAAGCCAATGAGAAAAATGTTATATAATGACAGGGGACAGGAGAAAACATGGCTAGGAACAAGAAAGAATAGTATTTGACCAGATAAAACCTGAAGTAAATAGGAAAGATGAACAGGTCACCTCCAAGACTCTTTATCTCCAAGGCAGGTCCTAGAATGATGACGTAAGACTATTGGGTCACATAAAGAAGGATCTTTCAAACTAGAAACCATGTGGAATTCCTTCCAAGAAAGCTCTCTACCCTTGTGCAATTTGCAAATTTTAGTAGAAAATCTCAGTTTGATCCCAAGTTGAACAACGTTCAAACTGCTAAATTCTTGCTTAAAGCCACGATATGAATTTCCTTTGCAAGTTTCTGAATGTAAAGAATTTAAGCATGGACAAAAGGGCTATCCTAGACATCAGTCATGATATGAAAGAGAAGAAATCCAGCTTTCAAATCATTGTAAACCAGCTGAAGCTACTAATAAACCCACAATGGAATTCCAGTTTTGGAATATTACAATCCAAAATATCCCACTAAGCATCGGCCAAATTAGTATAATCAACATATGTACATTGTGAATTGATATTAGAGAGGTAGTCAACATGGGGGCAGTACCAAAGAGATTTTCTGTCCAATAACAATCAAAGAGAATGTCAAAGTCCTCGGAGAAATAATTCTGAAACTGAAATGTGAACAGATTATGAAGCAATTAGATCAGGGATGTTTCATCCAGATCCTTATTGTTTAGCTTAAAGGTTATCCTAACTCCATTTCCATGAGAAACTCTATAAATAGAATGGTCATGTATGCATGTACGTACATTGATAGAAAGCACGAGAGCGAGAAGAGAAAAAGTTGTAACCGCCCAACTAATTGGACAGTGCAACCCTGTCTAAGCAAAGGCCATAAAGAGCCATAAAAATACAAGAATACCCTCAACAAGTTGGAGAGTAACTGATACAATAAGGAAAGAATAAAAAGAACAAATATTCCCCCAAACTATACAAAATTATAAATATATCCTTCTTCTTAACACTCCCCCTCAACTTGCTTAGAGCAGAAATAAACTGAGCTTCTGTTAGGGCTTTAGTAAAAACATATGCAACCTGATCTTCAGATTTCACATAAGGTAAGCACAATTCACCAGAGTCTAGCTTTTCTCTTGCAAATGTCTATCGATTTCAATGGGTTTTGTTCAGTCATGTAATTTGCAATGCTGATGGCTGCTTTATTATCACAGTATAGCCTTAAAGGTAAATCAATCTTAACTATCTTTAAGAAGAAGTCTCAGCCACAAGAATTCAGCAACACCATGTGCCATTTCCCGGTATTGTGTCTGAGCACTAGATCTAGGACAACAGTTTGTTTTTTACTTCTCCAAGTGACTAAGTAACCTCCAAAAAATATGCAATACCCTGTGGTTGACCTTCTATCATCTCAGGAACCAGCCCAATCAGCATCTGTGTATCCTTCAACTCTTAAATGATCAGTTTTTCTGAACAAAATGCCTTTTCCAGGGCATGATTTCAAGTACCTCAAGATGCGCTCAACAGCCTTCATATGTGCTGTTCGAGGAGCATGCATGAACTGACTTACAACACCAACAGCATAGGACAGGTCAGGTCATGTTAAGGAAGTACAAAAGTTTACCAACTAGTCTCTGATATAGACTTACGTCTTCTATAGATCGGAGTTCACCATCAAGACTTGACAGACTATGATTTAACTCAATCAGAGTTGCTGCTGGTTTGCAACCCAACTCCTCTATTTCTGTAAGTAAATCCAGTACAAACTTCCTTTGGTAAATATAGATATCTTCTAGGATCTAGCTACTTCGATTCCCAGAAAATACTGCAAGTTACCAAGATCATTGATCTCAAATTCAGATGCCAAATTTTCTTTCAACAGTTGAATTTGACTTGTATCATCACCTGTAATAACCATATCATCTACATACACCAAAAGAATAGTGATATGGACATTGCTTTGTTTCACAAAGAGGGTGAATTGCACCACTTTTGGAACAAGCTGATAGTGAACAACCAGTGTAGCCTCATCATGAATAGTCAATGACGAATTCAGCTTCACCTAATCCTGAAATTTTGGCAGCACCTTTGGGAACAACAGAGGCCGGTCAGCAACCACCCTAATACCCGATTGTCGTGGTAAGAGAAGTCCTACAGAGACTGTAGTCTTTACCACCAGAACAAATGGATTTGGTGGACCTTTTACAAATCTGTTGACAAAAAGGGCTAATCACAGTGCCACCACCTTCCAGAAATGTCAAGCAGTGCACCGGGATAATTATTGTCCATATCATCACTCCACGGGACACACCATTCGTGGTTGCCTAGCATTCAAAGATGCTCCGTAGGACATAACTACCCAAGGGGTGATAGATCTGGGTGGCCCTTCTCAACTATCTGGAAGGTCCAAGCAAAACCCGGTAGCTGATGTCATACACCAAGACCAGGACACTCAAATGGAAGAACTTCAACTAGAAAGTGTTCGTCAAACAGGAAGGGCACTGATTCTACCTCCATGGACAGAAGAAACTTAACTTTTTCTTAGGAGCAGGCTGGCCCTTCTGTTGCTAAAGAAAAGGACTTGCTTCCAAGGAAAGATAGGTTTCTTGGTTTCAGGGTTAAATAGCCAAGTTAAGAGGCTGAAAATTAATTGTGAAAGTTTATAAAGATACAAATTTAAAAATAAAAAAATATGTCATACCCACACAGTCATATACATAATCAGAAAATGAAGCAAAGACTTTAGTGCTGTTAAAATCTTACATTAAGACCAATCACAGGAACATAAAATTTAGTTTCCTTCACTTCAGCCTTCAAAATTTTTGAAGCTCTAGCAAAAGATGATATTGCTAGGCCATTCCATGAAACAATAACCTAAACAATCAAGAAACACATAACAAGTGAGAAAAGGGAATAAACAAAGTATATCTAGATGTAGCTCAATAGCTCCAACCCACCCACCCCCTCCTGTTTTTATACATAGGATTATTTACAAAATGGGATATATGTTGAAACATTATGGTACCTTGTCGTCTAAATGTGGCTTTGGCCGCCTTGAACGTGCATTAAAAAGTTTTTGCCTGGATGCTCCGAGAATGGCAGCAAGTTCATCAACAGACATGCCCAACTTTGAGGCTTGCAAAGGTATATCCTTCCTCTCTATAAGTACATTTTTCCCTTTGAATTCATCATGAGGGTCACTCATTCTCGACAGGTCGCAATTTCCTGAACTTTTGACATAATAATGGTCCTTGAAAATATGCGAAGAATCTCCAGCAGTTTCCTCAATCTACAGAAGATACAAAATGAATGAATAGGAATCAGAATTTTGAATTGGTCAAACAAAAAAGTAACCATTGACGGGCAATATCTCCTCAACGAGCTTGTTCCTCAAAAAATGTCATTCTGTAATCTGTACTACAAGCTGAAAGTAGTTTCCCTGAGGCAGTGATGAAGTTCATAAAATTTTTATCCACACCCATGTGTATACAGAGAAAAAGGGGGAAGGAGGAGGAATGACATTGTTCTTCATTATGCATGCATTTTACAATATGAATGGTAAATGCAAAGAGACACCAAGAGACTAGTAACTGAATGAGCACAAATGCAAACAAACTGGCAGATAATTTATTTTTTTTGCCAGGAAATATGTCCAACATTTGGTAACTAGCATCATCACTGCAATTTAAGCAACCATCAGTTACCCTTACATGATACGGAATAAATCATAGGTGGCCCAGTTACACCCTCAACTTGCCAACAGTGTTCTATTTGCTCTGTGGATTGATGTCAATTTCCATTCATAATACACTCTTAACTGAAGGAAAGTTTTATAGAACGGTGGTGAGACCTGCTTTATTATATGGTACCGAGTGTTGGGTAGTGCAAAAGGCATACATTAACAAAATGTGTGTGGCAGAGATGAGGATGCTGAGATGGATATGTGGTAAGACTAAGAAAGATAGATTAGGAATGAGCGCTTCCGTGAGTTAATTTGGGGATAGCTCCAATTGATAGAAAAATAAGAGAAAATAGACTTAGGTGGTTTGGACACATGCACTGTCGCCCTAACTCGGCGCCGGTTAAAAGATGTGACAAAATCTTAGTAGATACCAGTAAAAGAGCCAAGAGAAGGCCTAAAATGAGATGGTGCGATGTTATTAGAAAAGACTTGGACTTCTCGAGTTTAAACACGACTATAGCACTTGATAGAAATTTTTGGCAGAAAAGAATTCAAGTAGCCGACCCCAAAAATTGGGATCAGGCTCTGATGATGATGATGAATACACTCTTAACTAAAGCTTTGCCAGCAGGATCCCAAGAGAATCTACTTTACCTAGTCATATTGAAACTGCAGCCGAAAGATCAATGTTCAAGCATAAGCAATCAAACACAGACATGTACAAGAACTTACAGGGTGAAGTCCACTCAGAGATGCAAAACGACCTAATTATGCTAGTTCCAAGTGGCTCCTGACATTTAGGTAGTAGTGCCGGTGGTTGCATACACATTTAGATGAATACACAGAACCCAGGTTATTCCTCCATTGAAGATGTATCAGGTGAAAATTGATATCCCCCTCCCAACCCAATTCTAGGCCATTACCTCACTTAGAAACTTGAGCTCCTCTCAGTAAGTAGGGAAGTTTAGGAACAGGCAATGAGCAGCATACTGAGGCAGCATAATCCCCTATGTGCCTAGGCAGACAGAAGCTGCCTGCAGAAACATTATATCCCATTAGTTCTTGACTGAACCTACTTACCCTTACAACTACGAAGAAGCCTTCATAAAAATGCATTGTGAACTTAGGAAGTTAGAAATCTGAAACAATTATAGACAGACAGAAGCTTTTCACAACAATCAGACAACTCTAGTCAAATCTACTTAATCTGGATACTTGGATCTGGGTAGAAATTCACGAGATGAAGTTTTAATGATGAATTTGACATCTATGAAATCCTGTTTTCTCGATACATAGTCAACTGTAGAAGCAATTTGATTCAAGCTAAATAGTAGTACAATCACGTAGGAGCTGAGGATCCTCACAAACAGCAAAATCCAAACGACATTAGAAAAAAGCAAAACCACAAAACACTAAATTACAAACACAAACTAAAATGATGTAGAAATTGAATATTTGGATCTGCCTCTTTTTCAGCCAGCAAACTTGTTTATGTTGATCATCGTCTCCCTCACTATGTTTGTGAAATCCTGTTAAATTGACAAAGCAATAAAAGTAGGAAAAAATAAAATCTTTCATCTTCATATCTACTGAAAAAAAAAGCAGCAGCTGTATGGTGGACCAGGAAAAATTATGGTGATAATGGCAAAAACATCACAAAGAAAAAAAACATATTCAATTTTCTTTTTTCAGGAGTTGCGGGCGTGCCAGTCTCCTTAGTAGACAGATTAAGAGTACGTATGAGACGGAGAAATGATATGTCCATTTATTGGACAGTTGCGCCAATATCTAAGGTATCAGATCCGCATATGGTTTATCAGACGAATTGGGTTCGTGTACTGGACCTTTCCCCACTATCCGAAGTCAGTGTTAATTTACATTACCCTAAAGTCTGAACACCTTTGATTAACTGCCAGGGAGAGACTTTTGGATCCTTTCCATGGGTTCTAAGAAGCAGTGTAGACTTGTCGGAATGGCTCATTATGAACTGTTACTCATCATCAAAAGGGGTCAAGAGAATTAGGATTTCTCGATAGACCATGAGGGTTATGGGGAAAAATCTTATAATCCAGAGAATAAAGGCATGGACAAGGGGTACATGTCTTTCCAGAGGGGTAAAATAAAGGATCCTAGACCTCAGAGCCACTTTAGGGGTTTTTGAGTTCCAGGGGTGTTTTGGTAATTTTGGCCAAGTTGGTGGTTTAATACAAACATGAGACTAGCAAACGAGTTTAGTTGCAATTCCCAACTTCCGATGACTCTGAGGTCATTTTGGAAGATTCAGAAGCCATCAGACCATGTTTGAATTGTAAGGATATAATGGTAATTTGACTAAGCCAGGGACTTGATACAAGTTTTTGGCTGGAATAGGGATTTTGACATGACTAACAACCCTCGAGAGCACTAAGACAACATTTGAAGGGTTTGACAGTCAATCAAATGTGTTGTAGGTACATTTGAAGCAACAAGGGCTTATATGTAATTTATCTCACGACCACAAAAATGATGGATGAAAATGAAGACTATTTCATTATATTTTTTGTTGGCACATGTACAAGTAGTGGTCGACAGATTGTTGTTTGTACAAGATGAGTTCCGCACTGACACAGAGTACAAGGGCATAACCACAATATGTAGAAATTGTAGAGTATAACTGCAATTCGTAGAACTAGAGGTGTTCGGTCTATGAGATAGGGAATTTTCGAAACTTCTAAGAGTTACAAATGGGCCACCATCCATTAAACACACAGACAACAGTACATAGCTTGGGCCTTTAAAGGTATAAATGCAAAGTCTAGGGGTATTTTGGTAATTTCATACCCTCTAATAGACTCGCACAACTGGCCCAAAGCACGAGCATGAGCCACGAACCACGAGCCGCGAACCACGAACACTTTAAAGATTGCACTAAGTGGTACTAGGTGCCTATCTCACTCTTTTGTCTAATCCTTCATTCTCCCTCCAAAATGGGGACCCAGGGGATCTATTTATAGAAATCCGACGGTGAGATGGGCATAAAGGGGCCAACGGGTTCAATAGGCCCTAAAATGGGGCTTTTGAAATCGTTAGACACCCCAAAAAGGGGGATTGATTTTGAAATCGCTAGACACCCCAAAAAGGGGGATTGAACCCGCTGGATTCTAGCGGGTTTAACAGGCCCCAAATGGGGGCAGTCAAACCTGCTGGAGGCCCAACAGGTTTGACCGGCCCTAAAAGGGGCCAGTCAAATCCGCCGGACCCCAGCGGCTCTAACCGGCCTCCAAACCAGCTAGGCCAAAAGAGGGTCGTCGGGCCCATGCAGCCCATTCAAGGGCCCATTGGACTGGGCAGTGGCCAAATGGGAGGGGCGCGGCCCTCTCCTCTTCCTTCAAAAGGCCTCTTAGGGCCAGAAAGAGAGGCGCAAGTCCCCTGGAGGTTTTCCGCTCGCCGCACGTACCGGAGGTTGAGGAACGATCATGCGCGCAGTTCGTTTGTGGTCTTCCAAGCATCGTCGAGAGGAATTTGCACTCATTCGGCTTGCATTGTATGCATCTTCTTCCTTTTCCGAATGTGTATTTGACGAGAGCTTCAGCCACGAACATATTGGTTTCGGGTGATAACCTGAAATGTGGAGATTTTCTAGGAGATGAAAATGATATCCCTAATGCCATGTTTCGCTCATCCGAGATGATAGATTTTGATATCTCGATGTAGTCGAGGATAAAACAACGTAATAACACACCATGGAGTGATGGCTTTAGCCATGCGCAGGCGATCGTACACTTCTAAATTTGAATTAACGTGACATAGTCGACATCCAATACATATCTTGATTGATCAAAGAAAAATTATGGGCGCAACATTGTATCTTCTGAGACCATGGAAAAAAGTATCAGATCAGATCAACCCAAGGATCGGCCTGGCCCGATCTCAATCCCAATTTGGATCGGATTAGCTGATCCAGCCAGTTTGCTAGAAGTCTGGCCAGTCCTAGATTGGCCAGATTAAAATGGTTTTTTCAAAAAATCAGGAAAAATCATAAAAAATTCAGGAAAATATGTCTCCAATATTTACATATATATTTATGATATATGTAATCATATAGACATATGCATGATATATAAAACTGTCTTATATTTACATTAATATGTGATAGTATGTACATTAACACACATATAATATATGTATAAAGTGTATCAGTATGATATATTTACTATAAAGTATGAAGTACAAAGGTATAATATTAATCATGGCTGATTTCTTACAGCCATAATTAAGATTATATCTTTATATTTATATATCACACTAATGAACACTTTATACATATATATATATATATGTGTAATGTACATACAATCATATATTAATGTAAATATAATAATATATAGGAAATGTATACACAATCAGCCGACTCGACCATGGATGGCAAAGTCGGCCGACCCAGGGAATCAGCCGACTAGGGTCGGAATCGGCCTATGGCGACCCGATTTAGGTGGGGAAAACTACCCACCCACGATATAAGGTGGAATCGGGGTGGATCGACCGGACTCGGGTAGAGTCATGCTGACTCTGAGTGCTACACCCCGATTCCACCTACTCCAGGTGTCCACTCCAGGCAGATCCGGCCAAACTAGGGCCGACTCTTGTGGATCCCTTCTTAAAGAAGCATCAGGACTGCACAGACAGAGAGTTGTCTGCACAGTCCTAACCCAGCCTGCCCCCTCGCGAACCGGCGGGGGTGCCCCCGCGCGAACCGGCGGGGGTGCGCCCCTGAGCGAACCGGCGGGGGTGCACCTGCGCAGACCGACGGGGGTGCGCCTTGGCCTGGGCCTCCCACATTTTGGCCATTTCGTGTTTGGAGAGCTCTGGGGATTTCTGAAGTTTGTCTGTTGGTTGACGGTCGTACCGTGCACGTGCACACGTGCACCCACGCGCATTTGACGTGCACCCGACGTGCGTTTTCGACCGTTTCTCGTGCGTTTGACTCCATTTTCGGAGAGCACGTGCATTTGACTTTTCCGAACCCGTCCGCATCGGGCGCGATCTTGAACGCGAATCCGGACATCGAGTTTCGGCTGTCCGGCGTGCATATTTCCACTGTTGACGGGACTTTGGAACGTCTCACTCCGAGTCGTTCCGGGTCGACACGTGGACTCGAATCCGTTTATCTCAGTGTTGGGACAGAAAATATTTATATGTGTATATGTTGGATGCTTGTTAAGAGGAGTACCAATGCTCCCTTATATAGTGGTCCAACAAGCCAAGTAGGTGGCAGTCACATGTGGGTAACTAACCAGTTAGTTAGCCTGAGGCAAGGAGGATGGCTACCTAACCAGGAGTCGGTAACTACCGGTAAAATGTTGACTTCACCTAACCGGTTTAACGGCCTGATTAGGGGGACAAGGTGGTTATGATTACGGTAACCCCAAGGTTACTTAAAGTCATGACTTAATCCAAGTTTCTGGTTGAAAGCCGTTCAAGCTCTCAAGTATTGTCAAGCATCCCAAGCAAGTGGGAGATGCCGAGGAGAATAAATCTCCGAATAAAATACGGCACGGAAGAATTCCGGCATTACAAGGTCTACAAGACCACATGTGAAAGATGAGTACGAGAACAAGTCCGCCACGAAGGCTCCAAAGACTTGCAATTGATTCTCCGTCCGGGACGGCAGAACTTCCGACAAGATGTCCAGAATGACATGGGATTCTCCAAAGGGCAAGACCCCTTCAAATGAAGGGGAGACCGGTCTATTTATAGACTTTGTAAGCCCCTCCCCTAAACCGATGAAAATACCATCGGTTAGGGGGTTTTTTCCCCCTAACCGATGGTAGCTCCATCGGTTAAAGGGGTTTTTCCCCCTTAACCGATGGAGCTTCCATCGGTTGGAAGGGGAATCCCCTCCAACCGATGGTACTTCCATCGGTTAGAGGGGAACTCCCCTCTAACCGATGGAGCTTCCATCGGTTAAGGGGATTCCCCTAACCGATGGTGCTCCCATCGGTTAGGGGAGTCTTCCCCTCTAACCGATGGATGTTCCATCGGTTAAGGGGGATTTCCCCTTAAACCGATGGAACTTCCATCGGTTAAGGGGTCCCCTTTCAAAAAAAAAACAGAAAAACAGAAAAAAAAAAAAAACAGGAAATAGGCACATCCCCTAACCGATGGTACCCCCATCGGTTAGGGGAGTGCCCCTCCCCCTAACTGATGGTACCCCCATCGGTTAGAGGGGTTTTAAAACCCTCTAACCGATGGAACCCCCATCGGTTAGAGGGAATTTTCCCTCTAACCGATGGAACCCCCATCGGTTAGACTCCCCCCATCCCACGCATGTAAGGGGGTGCCTTCCCCTATAAAAGGCACCCCCATTCCCCATGAAAAGGGGGTTCGGCTGGCTGGCTCTTGGGCTTGGGCTCTCTCTCTCTAGCTCTCCCTCCCCTTTGGTCAGAAAAAGTGTTATAGCCCTCCTTTCTTATTGTCCCTTCTTTGAAAGTTGAAGGAGATAGAAATTTCCAAATCCCCAAAGCTCTCCTCTTCGTTCTCAATCTCATTTCTTTGTGAGTCAAGGTACCAAATCTTCTCCCGAGCATTGAGAAGTCGTTCATATACGGCATCGACAAACTCCATCAGCTAAAAGTCCGCAATAGCGGCACCGGCCCTCACGGGTTATAGGTTCTAAATACCGTCCACCCCGGACATATGGTATTTTAGATACCTTTGTAATTTATGCCACCTCCCATCGAGTTTTAAACTCTCTGGGATGGTGTGTTTGTGCTATATGCATATGTTTCTTAGAGGAGACTCTGCCCAAGTGGAGATTCTGCTCGAGAACGTATTCATATATTCACAGATTCGTATTTTTATATATATGCTTCTTAGAGGAAACTCTGCTCAAATGGAGATTCCACCTAAGAACATATCTATAAATTTCAAATCTGTGTTTATATTGATATGTTTCTTAGAGGAGATTCTGCCCGAGGATAGGTTCTGCCCAAGAACATGTTTGTATATTCACAAATTCTTATTTTCATATATATGTTTCTTAGAGGAAACTCTGCCCAAGTGGAGATTCCGTCTAAGAACATATCTATAAAATCCAAATTTGTGCCTATACACATGTGTTCTTGAAAGGAAGCTCTGCCCATGTCCGGGTTTCCCCCTCTAAAAACATATCAATATAATCACGAACTTTGTATTCATATACATGTCTTCCCAAGAGGAAACTCTGCCCAAATGGAGTCTCCGCCCGTAAACATGTCTATAATCATAAATTCGTAATTACATGCATATGCCTCTCAAAAAGGGATTCTGCATATGCAGATAGTACCTCTTTGCCGGATACTCCATTCAAATAGGGATACCGGTGAGAAAATATGCATAAACTGCATATTTATGATCATACACACATACCTCCTTAAGGGCAAAATTCCTCCGGACAAAGATTCTCCGAGGACACATGGATATAAGTACATATTCACATGAATATACCTCCGTGAGGGCACTCTGTATAGGCAGAAACTCTGCCAAAATAAATGGAAATTGTATTGATATACACACATCTAAAGAAAAAGGAAACAAGAACCGAACTATACTCAGATACTCCAAAGAGCAGCACGAAAGCATACTCACGAGAACTGTGTTCATATGGACAGTTTCCAGAAAGGAACTTTAAATTGACAAGAACGTCCATGGGGACCCGAACTGTGTTCAGATACTCCGAATGGGAGCACATATGCACTTCCACGAAAACTATACCCGTGGAAATGGACTTCAGACAAAAATCACAATATGACAAGGACTTCCATGGAGATACATCCATATGATCTCCGGAAATTGTACCCGCACAAGTGCGAAATAAGGAGAAAAGAAACTCTACCTCAAATTCAGCCTTTGCTAAAAAGGGCACTGTAAAAGAACCTCATATGAAAGAAATTGATACAGTAATCCTTCTAATACGGAAGTGCTACTCCGGGTCATAACACCCCCAAGTTCAGAATCAAAATCTTTGGGCATATATCCGTTCACAATAATAATCTCCATGTTTTCCCAAATAAAAAATCTATAATCAACCTTTTGCAAAAAGGAAAGAAAAAAAACCTCAAATCGGTCCGCGGGTATATACCCGCTCCCCTTTTCAAAAGGAATCAAACTTTGGACTCCCAAAAAAGGTAGTCAAAAATGAAATACCCAAAGTAAAAGCATTTCAAACTAATCAAAAGAAAGGAAAAACATGTTATGATCAGGATTTTCTAAAAGCGTGCATATTTTTCTCATCCTTTGCTATGAATGGTATTCGGGTTAAAACTGATGTTAAATAACACCAGGAGTTTTAACTCGATGTAAATGTAACATCGACTCCGGTCGATGGAGACAGAGGTCCAGCACATGCTACTCCAATCACCTGATGAGTATGGATACAGGACTCAAGGAGTTCAGATAAAAAACGGCGCACCCTAGTCGCCCGTCACACGGGCATCCCCGTCCATTTCATGGACAATCTAATCGTCCGTTCCACGGACATCATACCCGTCCGTTCCAAGGACACCCAAAAATACTCTCTCCGCATTGTGCGGACTCTTTCTTCTGTCTGTTAGACAGACTGGCACGCCCCGCAAAATTCAAAGCATGAGAAATGAATACATGAATCACATAAAACGAAATGAATAAACAAAAATCAAATGATGTGTGCTTCTATGTCACGATAACCATGTGTAACTCCACACACATATATATACATAACCACATATACACGTAACCATTAAATTGCACCATATATATTCTTTTTTTCCCGTGTCAACACTCAGGTGCTCGAGTGGGGAGGCCGTGGTTTATTCCCAGACTTTTTCGTGGCTTCTCGGGCAAATTTGCCGCCAGGGGTTTGCTTAAATCCTGATATTTTTCGGGTTCAACAAATGCCCCCCACGGGATATCCGTCAGAGACGAAGACGAAGGCTGGTGTCCCGTGGCGATTTTCAAACTCTACCCATGGTCTTAATGACTCGGCGGGGAGTTGGGTTGAAAACCACAGCAATGCGCTTCAATATTTGTTTAGTGTCGCCAGCAACTTAGGACAACAATTTGTTGTTGCCGGTTGAGCCGGCGATCAAACTTGCTATGCTTCTCGCGCTGAGCCATCAGCTCTCCTCGCTCGCATATTTTTCAGATTTGTTTTGAACTCAAGAGTTCCCATGAGAGGACCCAGGAGAGCGCACATTACTTTAGGGAAGTAACATGGACCCGCTCCACCAGGTCAACTCTAAGGGTGAGTTTCATCGAAGAGCTGCTCCTTGACTTTGCTTGGAGTTGACCTTGGCTGTCTTCATCCGAGTCTTGTCTTTTTTGACTTTACTCAAGAATCTGATTTCAGCATCCTTCTTCCGAGGCTTGCCTCTTGGCTTTGCTCGAGAATTTGACTTGGTTGGCGATTCGACCGGTGAGACTTGTCCTCGAGGCTTTGCTCCGCGGCTTGTCATTTGGTCGATGAGGCTTGTCTCTTCGACTTTGCATTTGAGACTTGCCTTCTTGGCCCCCTTTTTTTTTTTTGACATTTTGTTTGGCACCTTGCTCTTGAATCTTGCATTTCTGGCATTCTTCCAGATCTGACGCAACATTTCGGTGCTGGGGCTGACCTTCTCGGGGCTTTGCCCGGCAACTACTTCAGATCTCGAGTTGCTCGACGGGTATGGCCCCTCGGCCCGGGCGGCATCAGCTTGAACCTTACGTTTCTGGCATTCTTCCAGATCTGGTGCAACATTTCGGGTGCTGGGGCTGGCCCTCTTGAGACTTTGTCCAGCAAACCGACTTGATATTTTGTCGACAAGGTTTGCCTTTTCTGGCTTTGCTTCTCGCCCTGATTTGATATTTTCCCTTTCCGAGATTTACCTTATTGGCTTTTTCTCAGACTTCCGCTTGGCATCGGCTCCTTGAATCTTGCATTTCTGGCATTCCTCAAGATCTGATGCAAGCCTTTGTCGCTGAGGCTGGCCTCTTTTTTACTTTGGCTTTGTTCAGCGACTTTGTTCTCAAGACTTGCCTTTTTTTGGCTTTTCTCGGGATTTTGTTTGGCATGCTACTCTTGAGTTTTGCATTTGTGGCATTCTTCAAGATTTGATGCAACATTTTGGTGTCGAGGCTGGCCTGTTTGGGCTTGGCTCAACAACCGCTTCATATTTCAAGTCGTTCGACGGGTGTGACCCGTTAGCTCGACCGACACTTCCTTCCCCTCAGAGGGGTCGGTTTCATTGCATTCTTTCATTTTCCATTTCATTCACTTTTCATTCATTTTTTTTTTCACTTTACCATCCCAAGCGCCCTTTCGGGTTTTCACCGGGGATGGCCCCCTCTAGCTTTTTCCGGTGCGCCCTTTCGGGTTTTCACACCGAGGGGTTACCCATTTTTGCCTGAGGCGCTCTTTCAGGTTTTCACCTCAGCCGGGTTTGAGGCCTTTTTGCCCTTGAACATCCCTTTTTGGATGATGATCAAGTCCGCCGGGACATCTCTATTTTTAGTCCCTTTTTCTTTTCTTTTCTCTTTTTTTTTTGTTTTAGGGCTCGGGGCCGGACCCTGGGGCAATTGATCATGGGATCTACCACTTGGGCCTCGCCTACCATTGCGGTTTGCTGGCTAAAGAAATTTCGGTTAGCCTACCACTTTGGTTTGCTGGCTAAAGGGTTTTGGTTTGACCGACCACAGGGGTTTGTTGGTCAAAGAGGGGGATAGCCGACCATCTTGGGGTTTGCTGGCTAAGGGTTTAGGTTTGACCGACCACAGAGGTTTGTTGGTCAAAGGGGATAGCCTACCTTCTTGGGGTTTGTTGGCTAAGGTTTAGGTTTGACCGACCACGGGAGTTTGTTAGTCAAAGGGGATAGCCTACCCTCTTGGGGTTTGTTGGCTAAGGTTTAAGTTTGACTGACCAAGGGGGTTTGTTGGTCAAAGGAAATGGCTTGATCTACCATTTCGGTTTACCTACCAAGCAGCATAGGGGCACAGCCTAGCATTTTGTTTACTGGCTGCGCGAAACATGCCTTGATAAGTAATGATTTGATTTTGATGATGATTTTTTTTTTTCACATTACTGACTCCTGCGCCCTTTCGGGTTTTCACAGAAGCCAGCCCCCTCTAGCTTTTTCCAACGCGCCCTTTCGAGTTTTCACGTTGAGGGGTCATCCATTTTTGCCTGAGGCGCCCTTTCGGGTTTCCACCTCAGCTGGATTTTAGGCATTTTTACCCTTGGGCACTCCTTTTGGGGAGTGGCCAAGTCCGCCGGGACATCTCTATTTTTTAGTCCCTCTTCCCTTTTTTTTTTTGTGGAGCTTGAAGTCCGAAGTGAGGTTGCGGAACCTTGGCTGGGGGATTCGCCGTTTGACTTTAGCCCACCATTATGATTAGTGGGCCAAAGACGGCACAGCCTACCATGGAGGTTTACTGGCTGAGGGGGCATTGCTTAGCCGACCTTTTTGGGGTTTATTGGCTAAAGGGAGGTTTGACTTGGTCGACCAGGATGGTTTGCTGACCAAGAAGGAGTTTTAGCCGATCTTTTTGGGGTTTATTGGCTAAGGGATTTGACTTGGTCGACCAGGATGGTTTGCTGACCAAGAAGGAGTTTTAGCCGACCTTTTTGGGGTTTATTGGCTAAGGGATTTGACTTGGTCGACCAGGATGGTTTGCTAACCAAGAAGGAGTTTTAGCCGACCTTTTTGGGGTTTATTGGCTAAGGGATTTGACTTGGTCGACCAGGATGGTTTGCTGACCAAGAAGGAGAACATAATTCATAGAGGGGGAAATTTTTTCTTTCTTTTTCTTCCCTCTTTCTCTTTCCCCCTTTTTTTTACCAGGACTGGCGCCCTTTCGGGTTTTCACCAAGTCTGGCCCCCTTTGACTTTTTTCCAACGTGCCTTTTATGGGCTTCCACGTTGAGGGGTTATCCATTTTTGCTTGGGGCACTCTTGTGAGTTTTCACCCCAACCGGACTTTAGGCTTTTTTACCTTTGGGCCTTCCTTTTAGGGAGTGACCAAGTGAGCCGGGACATCTCTATTTTTAGTCCCTTCCCTTGTTTT
This sequence comes from Colocasia esculenta, assembly GCA_014218235.1. NCBI lineage: Eukaryota > Viridiplantae > Streptophyta > Magnoliopsida > Alismatales > Araceae > Colocasia > Colocasia esculenta. The sequence goes on along the minus strand of CM024765.1, from coordinate 14,369,364 downwards.
TTTTTTGACATGGGCGCATATGCCCAACCCTAGCCTGATTCGGCTATAAGGGGATCAGATGGCGGTTGCCCGGGGAATTCATGCTCAAGGGCAAAATACATTTTCAGATGCTTGCCATTTAGTGGTGGAAAGGGGCGGTCGCCAGTATGTGTTGCCAGCATGTATCCCCCACCTTCATAGACTCCAGTGACCACGTACGGTCCGCGCCAGTTTGGCTGGAGTTTACCACTTGATTTGCCTGCCATGACTTCTCTTTGCTTGACCATGACGAGGTCACCTTTCTTGAAGACACGAGGCCTGACTAGCTTGTCGTAGACTCGAGTCATGCGGGCTTGATAGGATTGGAGGTGTTGATACGCTTCCAATCTTTTGCCCTCTAGGTCGAACAATTCCTCCAACCTTCTTTGAATTTCTTGTCGCTCCTCGGGCTGAAGGCCGGTATGGACGGCCACCCTGTAGGACGACATTTCAATTTCTATAGGGAGTATGGCTTCAGCTCCATACACCAGAGAGAAGGGGGAGCACCCCGTGGGGGTCTTGTAGACCGTCCGGTATGCCCAGAGTGCTTCGTACACTTTCTCCCCCCAATCACGCTTGCGGTTGCCGACTATCTTGGCAAGCAGCTTGCAAAGGGTCTTGTTGAAGGCTTCCGCCAGACCATTGGCTTGAGGGTTGTAGACCGTTGACGTCCTCCAGTCTATATGGAATTTGGCTGCCAACGCATATATCGTTTTGTTTTTGAAGGGCGTACCATTATCTGATACGATCCGATGAGGGGTGCCGAACCTGTAAATCAAGTGTTGCTTGACAAATTTTGCAACGGCTACCCCGGTGACTTCCCGGAGAGGGATTGCTTCTGCCCATCGGGAGAAATAGTCAGTGGCCGCCAGAATGAACTTGTGGCCGCCAGAAGATGGTGGGAATGGCCCCACGACATCCATTCCCCATTCGGCAAAAGGGCCATGTGGGGGCAGTCGGATGCAATTCGTTCGGCGGCTTTCTTGGCACCGAACTGAAGACCTGGCATTGATGACACGCGCGCGCGTACTGGACGCAATCTGCGTACATGGTTGGCTAGAAGAAGCCTTTTAGCTTGATGTTGATTTTCATTTTGTCTCCTGCCTGATAGGCCCCGCACAGTCCGGAGTGGACTTCGTGCATAATTATTTTGGCTTCTTTGCAGGAGAGGCATCTTAGGAGGACGGACTTGTCTTTTTCATGGACAAGTCGGCACAGTTGGTCCCCAATCATTTGACATGACATGGCCCGCCGCAGCAGCTGGACCCTTTCAGCCCGATCTGAAGGCAGCCAACCGTTTTTTATTTGGATGATCGGCTGGCGCCAGTCTTCTTCTTAGCTGGCTTCTTCTTCGAGGGCGTTGACCTCTGCATCTTCTGGGTCGGAGTCGTCCTCGAGAACACTGGGCATCAGCCTCCTATGTCGGACGGTTATGCCCAGTTCTCTTTCAGGAGGGAGCTTTAGAGCCGACGCCAATTTGGCTAGCGCATCTGCTTGAGAGTTTTGCCCTCTGGGGACGTGTCCGATTTCGAACAAGTAGAACTTCTCGCGGAGCTTCATCACTTTGGCATGATAGGGGATCAGTTCTTTTTTTCGAAAGTCGTAATCCCCCAGCACTTGACGGATGACCAGCTGTGAGTCCCCGTAGACTTTTATGCATTTGATGCCCATTTCGGCAGCCAGTTGAAGTTCCACGATCAACATTTCATATTCGGCTTGATTGTTGGTCAACGGCTTCATGAGTGCACATGAGTTGTGCAGAATTCCTCCTTGTGGAGTCACCAGGACAATGCCCGCTCCGGAGGTATAAGTTGTGGTGCCGTCAGTTTGCTTAAGCACCCGAGAAGCGCCATCAAAGTAGAGGCGAATCGGATTTTTCTAGCATGTTGGATCGGGAGGGATCGGGAGGGATGCTGCGGCCTGGGCCAGGGGCTGCGGGGCACCCCCTGGGGGTGTCCACGCACGCACGCAGCGCACCTCCGCAGGGGGTGTCCGCGCTGGAAACACCCCCACAGTGGGTGTTCTGTGCGCCAGAACACCCCCGTAGGGGGTGTCCCACGCAACACCACCCTGCGGGGGATGGTGTTTGCGCATAAGCACCCCCGCGAGGGGTGTCTTGGCCGGTTTTTTCTCTTTTTTTATCAATTTTTGGTGTCAACAAAAACATACACATATGAGTACAATATTTGTGAACATACGAATATGTTTTCGGATAGAACCTCCACTTGGGCAGAGTTTCTTTAGAAAACATATACATATGAGCACAAACACTCACCCTTCCCAGAGACTTGCTCGACGAGAGGGAAGAACATATGTGCCTAAATACTTATACCCATGGAGACTTGCTCGACATGGAAGCATTTAGTTCACAAGAACAAAGATGTTTAGATACCTTATACCCATGGAGACTTGCTCAACATGGAAGGTATTTAAACACCAAAACACACGGTTTAATTTTTACCTCCACAAAGACTTGCTCGATGTGGAGGTATGGGTTTCATTAGGATTTCTTTTGAAACCCTCCATGAAGATTAACTCGACATGGAGGGGGATTAAGGAGATTTCGTAGCCGGATGGAGACGACCTCTCTTCCTTTTGCGCTTGCCGAGGGCGGATACCTTCACACCGAGTGGAGGGAGGGTGGATACCTTCACACCGATGGAGGAGCCTTTGAGAGCAAGCTTAGAATTTCAAAAGAGCCTTTTTCCTTTCGAAACCTTCAATTTTTGGAATTCAAAAAAGGATTGGGGAAAAGTTGACTTTTTATTGATAAGAGATATGATTTTTTGGATATTTTTATTGGATTCAAATGGGGGATACTTCCTTATTTACATGTAATATCTTAAGTAAATAAAACTACAAATAATAACACCTATATAAGGGGTCGATCCAGCCACCCTTGGCTCAGCCAGGATCGGCCCGGATCGGGATCGGCCGATCGGATCTGTTTTTGGCTGGCCGATCCGGCCCCGATCCCCTTGTTTTTGAACCTTGTCACAATCCATCTAATCCAATTCAGATTAGGATCGGTCAATCCAAAAGGAAAGCACTGATTGTTTCAATCATTGGCTCTGGTGGCAGCAAATGACAAAGATATAGGCAGCATAGAAGTACATACATCTTTCCTTTCTTTCTTTCCTTCTTCTCCACCAAAAATACGAGTTATGATCCACTACTGGGTTGGGGTACCTCGTAACTAAATTCTTTTCTTTCACATGAATGGGAAATCAGCTTTCTCCAAAAAATAGAGCCACTGATCCTATTATGCATCGGGATTGACCAATCCTCCAAATCATGAATTGATCACACATGTTTCATTAAGAGGTTATTGGGGTTTAAAGACAGTTATCAGAAATTAGGGGTTAAGACTTCTATAACATAGTTTAAGAGGCATTCCTGAAAATATAAAAGCAAAAATAGTCAAAGATCCTTATGTTGTTTTCATTTCTGAACAAACCTCCTCAGCTGTCCAAACATAAAAGGCACCTTCCTTTTTTCTTGAGGCCCCCTCATATTCAGCACTGTCTGCATCTTCAGCTGAATAAATCTCACCAGTAGGTCCAATCAAATCTCTACATACATAATCAAGAATATCCCTGGCCATGGATGAATAGAAGGTGTTCTTTGAAATCAAAAAAGCATCCAAATAAACATTTGCAAGTTGTGCTTGATCATACAACATCTTCTCAAAATGTGGAACTGCAAAATAAGAAGAAAATCTGGAGATGATATCATGAATGCTGTCAATAAATGCAAAATTATATTAAGGAAAATAGACAAATATTGTACTAGAATCAAAAAATAAACTAAGAAAAACAAGCCTGGAAAAAGCAAGCAGAAATATATCGTGCCTAAACAGCAAGTGTGTGCTCTCAAGCGAACATTTCAAGTCAGGGACTGTGGTATCATATTCATAATCTAGGTCTGCAAATCTGATTGGACCGGCCTGGATCGGCTGACATGACCAGAGCTTTTTTACAAAATGATCTGATCCTGATCTAGCCTTGCCCAAGTTTGAACTGGGTCAGCTGGATCGGGAGGGATCGGCCAGCCACAGCTGATCCTTTATAGCATGTTGGCTATTTAGTTGTCCCTAATTCAAACTAGCCATTGGAGGCAATGGCTCCTTGGTCTCCAACAGCCAGTTTGGGCAGTTTTGGATATTTCGTTGCTTTTGAGTTGGGGGAGGTGTTGTATCTCTCATTTTGATGATGTCTAACTATGATCTATATAAGCCAAAATACATAACTCAAATAATATCTAACTCTCATTTTGATGATGTCCAACTATGATCCACATAAACCAAAATACATAGCTCAAATAACATCTAACTCTCTCTCTTAATTAATCCAGCAGAAAATGAAGAATAGTCAGTGGTGTCCACACTGCCTTGTCAGGGTGTCGACACATCATGCCTCTTCTGTGAGTAGAAACTGAAGAATAGTCAGTGGTGTCGACACACACTTGTCAGGGTGTCGACACACCATGTCCTTCCAGAAAGTAGAAATTGAAAACTATAGTCTGTGGTGTCGACACATCCCTGTCAGGGTGTCGACACATGTTGACACCAAAAAAACAACAAAAAAGGGAGAAAAAAAAAATCCCCCAAAAAAACCAGCAAGCGCAAGGCGCGGGCCACCCGCGCTGGGGCCCCCCGTGCGCAGGCCACCTGCGCCAGGGCCACCCCCGCCGGGGCCTTGGCGCGCGGGTCACCTGCGCCGGGTGCCACCTCCGCCAGGGCCCTGGCGTGTGGGGCCCACCCACGCGACCACCCGCGCCAGCCACCTCCGCCGGTCCCAAAAACCCCTATAAATAGGGGGTAAGGGCCATGAAGAAGGCGGGCCTTTTCTCCGAAAAATTTGGAGAGGACTTCCGCCCTTTGGGCTGGAAGATGAAGCTCCCCTCCCTTCTCTTGGGGAGGAGAAACATGTTCGTCTATGAAGACCCCCCTATGTGTGGACCCAAGTTGCGTAAAATTACGTAAAGGTCCCTAGAGACCAAGGTTTGCCGGATCGGATTTAGAAGGTGTTGACACGGGGAAAAAAAAATTCCTTTCCTATTCTTTCATCGATTTTGGTTCATTCATTTCATTTCATTCATTTATGTATTCCATTCATTTCGCATGCATTGATTTTTCTGTATTACGGGGCGTGCCAGCCTGTCTAACAGACAGAAGAAAGAGTCCACGCAATGCGATGCAGAGGAAGAATTTTGGTGTCCGTGGAACGGACGGGTGTGGTGTCCGAGGAACGGACGGGTATGATATCCGAGGAACGGACGGATATGATGTCCGAGGAACGGACGGGTGCGCCGTTTTTTAATCTGAACTCCTTGAGTCCTGTGTCTATACTCATCAGACAATTAGGGTAGCATGTGCTGGACCTTTGTCTCCATCGATCGGAATCGATGTTACATTTACATCGAGTTAAAAGCTCTTGGTATTATTTAACACCAGTTTTAACCCGAATACCATTCATAGCAAGGATGAGACAATATGCACCTTTTTCAGAAAATCCTAATCATGATATTTTCCCCTTTTATTACTTTGAAATGTTTTTGCTTGAGTATTTCATTTTTTGAAATGACTGCCTTTTTGGAGTCCAAAATATGATTTTGAGAAGAGAACGAGTATATACCCGTGAACCTATTTGAGGTCTCTCTTCTTCTTTCTCCCTTTTTTTTTTTTTGACAAAGGAACATTTTGGTTGATTGAAAACTTTATTTGTGAAACATGAAGATTATCATTGTGGACGGGTATATACCCGTAAATTTGATTCTGAACTTGGGGGCATTATGATCTGGAGTAACACTTCCGTATTAGAAGGATTACTATACCAATTTTTGATATGAGGTTCTTTCACAGTATCCCTTTTGGAAAAGTCCGGATTGAGGCAGAATTTCTTTTCTCCTCATTTCTTGCTCGTATGAATATGATTTTGGAGAACATATGAATATATCTCCATGGAAGTCTTTGTCAAATTGCAGTTTCTTTCCGAAAACTGTCCGCATGGATGCAATTTTTTCATGAGTATATGTATGTGCTTCCATTTGGATGGCTTGAACACAGTCCTTATCTCCTTTTTTTTTTGAGATGTGTGTATATCAACACAATATTTATGAGTATGTGGATATATATTTTGGCAAAGTCTCCGCTTAGGCAGAGTGTCCTCATAGAGATATATTCATATGAGCGTGTGATTATATGCACGTATCCTCGGGAGAACCTTTGCTTGAAGGGATTTTACCCTAAGGAACATATATGTGTATAAACACAAATTTGCAATTTATGAATATATTCTCAAGCGGTATCTCTGTTTGAGCAGAGTATCCGGTAAAAGGTACCTCTGCTCGCGCAGAATCCCTTTCGAGAAGTATATGCATATGAATGCAAATTTATGATTATATAAATATGTCCTCGGGCGGAAACTCCATTCGGGCTGAGTCTCCACTAAGAAACACATGTATATAAACACGAATTTGTGATTATATGGATATGAACTTAGAGGGAGTTTCTGCCCGGACAGAGTTCCTCCTAAGAAACATGCACGTATAAGCACAAATTTGCAATTCTATGGATATATTCTTAGAAGAGTCTCCGCTTGGGCAGAGTTTCCTCTAAGAAACATATACATAAGAAAACAAATTTGCGAATATATGAATATGTTCTCAGGCAGAACCTCCGCTTGGGCAGAGTCTCCTCTAAGAAACATATACATATAAACACGAGTTTGTAGTTATATGGATACGTCCCCAGAGAGAGATTTTTGCTTAGGCAGAGTTCTCCTCAAGGAACATATATGTATAATTACAATTTTGTGATCTTTATATATATATTCTTGGACAGAACCTCCGCTTGGGCAGAGTTTCCTCTAAGAAACATATATATAAGAACACAAATTTGTGAATATACGAATATGTTCTTGGGCAGAATCCCCGCTTGGACAGAGTCTCCTCAAGAAAACATATACATATAAGCACAAAATCCACCATCCCAGAGTCTTACTCGATGGGCGGGGAGAACATGTGCATCTAAATGCACATACCCATAGAGTCTTGCTCAATATGAAGGCATTTAGAGCACGAGAACAAGGGTATTTAAATACCGTATAACCATAGAGTCTTGCTCGATATGGATGGTATTTAAACCCCGAAGAATATCTCCCCCACAGAGTCTTGCTCGATGTGGGGGGATGGGGGGAAAGAAGGAATGCCGATGACGATTTGCGCCGACTCTCCTCTCCGCGCCTGGCTTATCGGGCTAAAGAAGGGATTAGTACCTTCGCACACCAAGCAGGGGGGTTGGGGAACAAGAAGAGAGGGAACTTTTGGAATGAGCAAATGCTCTTTTCTATTTTCTGGATTTTCTCCAACAGGGCTTCGCCGGGACCTTGGGGAGGGGAACCGACCTCCCTCCTTTGGGGAATAGGAGGTCTTTTTATAGGGGGGAAGGCCCCCTTACATGCGCTTTGGGGAAGGGAGCCCCCAACCGATGGTGACATAACCCCATGTCACCATCGGTTGGGGCTAACCGATGGTGACCTCAAGTGAGGTCACCATCAGTTAGGGCTCCCCTAACTGATGGTGAATCACCATTGGTTAAAGGGGAGAGCACCCCTTAACTGATGGTGACCTCAATGATGAGGTCACCATCGGTTAGGGGTCCCCTAACCGGTGGTGACCTCATCAACCGGTGGTGACCTCATGATGAGGTCACCATCGGTTAGGGGAGATCTCCCCTTAACCGATGGTGACCTCAAGGATGAGGTCACCATCGGTTGGGGTTCTCAACCGATGGTGATTCACCATCGGTTAAGGGGAGAACCCCTTAACCGATGGTGACCTCATTTTGAGGTCACCATCGGTTAGGGGTCTCCTAACCGATGGAGAGAGGGGGGAGGGGAGGGGATCTTCTATAAATACCCCCCCCACACCCCATTTACAAGAGTTGTTCCTGCCGGAGGTGCTGGAGTTTTCTTTCCTTTCTCGGAGTTCTGCCCGATTGAAGACTGCCTTTCCAAGCTTCGGAGTTATTCCTCGAGCCAGTTCTTTGTACTTGTTCTTCGTACTCGGTCTATAGACCTTGTGCTGCCAGATTTTTTCCGTGCTTGTACTTTGAACGGAGACATGTTCTCCCTCATACTTCAATTTAACCGGAAGACCGGGCGCCATTTTAAGGGCCGGAATTTCTTTGCTGAACTCGGAGAAGAACCTCCGAATAAGTTTGTAATTTAAGCAACCTTGGGGTCACTTTAAATCACAATTTACTTGGCCTCTGAGTAGGCTGTTTGATAATCTGTTGAAATCAGATCCACCGATAACCAACATCCGATATTCAAGGCTCAACGACCCTTTTGTACATGGGTCATTTGAACAGTTAACCGCCAAAATAGGCTTCAGCTAACCAACCCATCGGACCATTATATGACGGGTTATCGTGGTTTCTCTTGGTATACATTCATCACAATTTTACCATTCAACAAATGCCCCCCACGGGACACGTGTCGGAATTAACTAGTGACGACACGCGGCCTGTGTAGAATCTTGCCTTGCATTCCGGAGCATTTTTTTTATACTATTTTGACCCCGGATTTCTGCTCAGCTGGACTTGATGCCCTTTATTTCTCCTTCTCATTTTCTTTTTCTGCATGTGCTTCCCAGGCTTCTATCATGCCTTTCAAGAAGAACTACCTGGGTCGTGACAATTACAGCCAGAAGACCCGTGACGAGGTCGTCCCAAAGGGAATCATGATGCCTGCTCTAGCAAGGCCCCGCATCACGGAGGCCAACTTGTCCTTACTGGACAGCGGTTACCATGTTGTAGCAACAGTTGATCCTGAGGGACTTCCCTCAACTGGCCAAGTAGACTACTCCCGTATCCGCCGCCGGAAGGGCGCTTATCGCTATGTGCGAAAGGGAGATGATCCAAGCCATTTTCCATCATATAGGGAGTTATTCTCCTTTATCCAACAGTTTATCCCGCCTTCTATGATAGCGAATGATCCCTATCTTTCTGCAGAGAGGCAGTATTTAGAATCTGCCATTTTAAAATCCCGGGATAGCCTCCTGGGTACCTGTGCTTTTCTCTTATCCCAGTTTTCCTCTGGGATTTACTGCTTTAAAGAGCATGCCCATGGCTGATGATCTCGACCCTTTCTGCCGTGACCTGGACTGCTACACTCGGTCGCAGAAGATTTCTCCAATTTGTCCTTACTATGCATGCTTTACCGGCTACCCCGAGGGCTTGTCTCGGGCTCCCATATATTTTGGAGGAATGATAGCGTTCAGGTTGTTGGCTGTACTTTCTTTGGCGTCCATGTCTCCTTCAGCTGTATTTCTTCCTTGTCGCCGTCTTCCTTGGCTTGACTCGTCCCGCCCTCTACTCGGTTTCTTGGACCGGTGAGTTCGAGCGATGTCCTTTTCTTTTTTGGACTTTGCATTTCTGGCATTCTTCCAGATCTGATGCAACGTTTCGGGTGCCGAGGCTAGCCTGTTTGGGCTTGGCTCAACAACCGCTTCATATTTCAAGTCGTTCGACGGGTGTGACCCGTTAGCCCGAACGACACTTCCTTCCCCCCGGAGGGGTCGGTTTCATTGCATTCTTTCATTTTTTTCCTTCTCTTTTTTTTTGATTTTTTTGATTTATTTGTTTTTACATTACCATCCCAAGCGCCCTTTCGGATTTTCACCGGGGATGGCCCCCCTCTAGCTTTCTCCGGTGCGCCCTTTCGGGTTTTCACACCGAGGGGTTACCCATTTTTGCCTGAGGTGCCCTTTCAGGTTTTCACCTCAGCCGGGTTTGAGGCCTTTTTGCCCTTGAACATCGCTTTTTGGAGGATGATCAAGTTCGCCGGGACATCTCTATTTTTAGTCCCTTTTTCTTTTCTTTTTTCTTTTTTTTTTGTTTTAGGGCCCGGGGACGGACCCTGGGGCAATTGATCATGGGATCTGCCATTTGGATCTAGCCTACCGTTGCGGTTTGCTGGCTAAGGAAATTTCGGTTAGCCTACCACTCTGATTTGCTGGCTAAGGTTTAGGTTTGACCGACCACGGAAGTTTATTGGTCAAAGGGGATAGCCTACCTTCTTGGGGTTTGCTGGCTATGGTTTAGGTTCGACCGACCACAGAGGTTTATTGGTCAAAAGGATAGCCTACCTTCTTGGGGTTTGCTGGCTAAAGTTTAGGTTTGACCGACCACAGAGGTTTATTGGTCAAAAGGGATAGCCTACCTTCTTGGGGTTTGCTGGCTAAGGTTTAGGTTTGACCGACCACGGAGGTTTATTGGTCAAAAGGATAGCCTACCTTCTTGGGGTTTGCTGGCTAAGGTTTAGGTTTGACCGACCACGGAGGTTTATTGGTCAAAGGGGATAGCCTACCTTTTTGGGGTTTACTGGCTAAGGTTTAGGTTTGACCGACCACGGAGGTTTATTGGTCAAAGGGGACATTGCTTAGCCGACTTTTTTGGGGTTTATTGGCTAAGGGATTTGACTCGGCCGACCACGATGGTTTGCTGACCAAGAAGGAGTTTTTTAGCCGACCTTTTTAGGGTTTATTGACTAAAGGTTTGACTCGGTCGACCACGATGGTTTGCTGACCAAGAAGGAGTTTTAGCCGACCTTTTTGGGGTTTATTGGCTAAAGATTTGACTCGGTCGACCACCATGGTTTGCTGACCAAGAAGGAGTTTTAGCCGACCTTTTTGGGGTTTATTGGCTAATTTGACTCGGTCGACCACGATGGTTTGCTGACCAAGGAGGAGTTTTTTAGCCGACCTTTTTGGGGTTTATTGGCTAAAGGTTTGACTCGGTCGACCACGATGGTTTGCTGACCAAGAAGGAGTTTTTTTTAGCCGACCTTTTTGAGGTTTATTGGCTAAGGGATTTGACTTGGTCGACCAGGATGGTTTGCTGACCAAGAAGGAGTTTTAGCCGACCTTTTTGGGGTATATTGGCCAAAGATTTGACTCGGTCGACCACGATGGTTTGCTGACCAAGAAGGAGTTTTTTAGCTGACCTTTTTGGGGTTTATTGGCTAAAGGTTTGACTCGGTCGACCACGATGGTTTGCTGACCAAGAAGGAGTTTTAGCCGACCTTTTTGGGGTTTATTGGCTAAAGATTTGACTCGGTCGACCACGATGGTTTGCTGACCAAGAAGGAGTTATTTTTAGCCGACCTTTTTGGGGTTTATTGGCTAAAGATTTGACTCGGTCGACCACGATGGTTTGCTGACCAAGGAGTTTTTTTTTAGCCGACCTTTTTGGGGTTTATTGGCTAAGGGATTTAACTTGGTCGACCAGGATGGTTTACTGACCAAGAAGGAGTTTTAGCCGACCTTTTTGGGGTTTATTGGCTAAGGGTTTGACTTGGTCGACCAGGATGGTTTGCTGACCAAGAAGGAGAACATAATTCATAAAGGGACTGGTGCCCTTTCGGGTTTTCACCAAGCCTGGCCCCCTTTGACTTTTTTCCAACGTGCCTTTTATGGGCTTCCACGTTGAGGGGTTATCCATTTTTGCTTGGGGCACTCTTGTGAGTTTTCACCCCAACCGGACTTTAAGCCTTTTTGCCCTTGGGCATTCCTTTTAGGGAGTGACCAAGTCAGCCGGGACATCTCTATTTCTAGTCCCTTCCCTTGTTTGTTTTTTTTTTGACATGGGCGTATATGCCCAACCCTAGCCTGATTTGGCTATAAGGGGATCAAAGGGCGGTAGCCCAGGGAATTCATGCTCAGGGGTAAAATACATTTTCAGATGCTTGCCATTTAGTGGTGGAAAGGGGCGGTCGCCAGTATGTGTTGCCAGCGTGTATCCCCGCCTTCATAGACTCCAGTGATCATGTACGGCCCGCGCCAGTTTGGCTGGAGTTTACCACTTGATTTGCCTGCCATGACTTCTCTTTGCTTGACCATGACAAGGTCGCCTTTCTTGAAGACCCGAGGCCTGACTAACTTGTCATAGGCTCGAGTCATGCGGGCTTGATAGGATTGGAGGTGTTTATATGCTTCCAACCTTTTGCCCTCTAGGTCGGACAGTTCCTCCAACCTTCTTTCGATTTCTTGTCGCTCCTCGGCCTGAAGACCAGTATGGATGGCTACCCTGTAGGATGACATTTCAATTTCGACGGGGAGCATGGCTTCAGCCCCGTATACCAAAGAGAAGGGGGAACACCCCCGTCTTGTAGACCGTCCGGTATGCCCAGAGTGCTTCGTGCACTTTCTCCCCCCAATCACGTTTGCGATTGCCGACTATCTTGGCAAGCAGCTTGCAAAGGGTCTTGTTGAAGGCTTCAGCTAGACCATTGGCTTGAGGGTTGTAGACCGTTGACGTCCTCCAATCTATCTGGAATTTGGCCGCCAACGCATATATCGTTTTGTTTTTGAAGGGCGTACCATTATCTGATACGATCCGATGAGGGGCGCCGAACCTGTAAATCAGGTGTTGCTTGACAAATTTTGCAACGGCTACCCCGGTGACTTCTCGGAGAGGGATTGCTTCTGCCCATCGGGAGAAATAGTCAGTGGCTGCCAGGATAAACTTGTGGCCGCCGGAGGATGGTGGGAATGGTCCCACGACATCCATTCCCCATTCGGCAAAGGGCCATGTGGGGGCAGTTGGATACAATTCGGTCGGCGGCTTTCTTGGCACCGAACTGAAGACCTGGCATTGATGACACGTGCGGGCGTATTGGACGCAATCTGTGTACATGGTTGGCCAGAAGAAGCCTTTTAGCTTGATGTTGATTTTCATTTTGTCTCCCGCCTGATGGGCCCCGCACAGTCCGGAGTGGACTTCGTGCATAATGACTTTGGCTTCTTGGCGGGAGAGGCATCTTAGGAGGACGGACTTGTCTTTTTCATGGACAAGTCGGTACAGTTGGTCCCCAATCATTTGATATGACATGGCCCGCCGCAGGAGCTGGACTCTTTCAGCCCAATCCGAAGGTAGCCAACTGTTCTTTATTTGGATGATCGGCTGGCGCCAGTCTTCTTCTTGGCTGGCTTCCTCTTCAAGGGCGTTGACCTCTGCATTTTCTGGGTCTGAGTCGTCCTCAAGGACACTGGGCATCAGCCTCCTATGTCGGACGGTTATGCCTAGTTCTCCTTCAGGAGGGAGCTTTAGAGCAGACGCCAATTTGGCTAGCGCATCCGCTTGAGAGTTTTGCCCCCTAGGGACGTGTCCGATTTCGAACAAATAGAATCTCTCGCGGAGCTTCATCACTTTGGCATGATAGGGGATCAGTTCCTTTTTTCGAACGTCGTAATCCCCCAGCACTTGACGGATGACCAGCTGCGAGTCCCCGTAGACTTTTATGCATTTGATGCCCATTTCGGCAGGTGAAGATTTTCATGCCTCCACCTTCTTCAGATGTCTGTTGCACCCTCCGCTTCTTGGGCCTCTGGGTGTTTAGACGGAGTGCTGCTCCAAGTCTACTAAAGACCGAGGTGCTCAGCCTTTCAAAGACTGAGACCCTAGGCGCGGAAGCTTCAGCGTGACTCGCGCCTCCTTCTTCAGCAGGTCCTGCTTGGGCGGAGATGAAGTTGGGCTTCAGGTAGACACCCCTCCTTTTCTGTCCGCGAGGACGAGGAAGTTCGGGGTCCTGGGCTTTTTCTCGCTCGGGTATAGCCTTCTTGGGGCGTTCGGCGGGTTGATCCGCTCTAGCTTGTTTGATTTAGCGGGCTTCCTGCTTGGTCACCCACATTTGCCTCATTTTACGAGGCTGCTGGGGTGCCGAGCTTGATGCCTGCCCCTGTCGGGCTCCTTTTGGGGAGTCCCGATCTTCTTAACGCATCCCTTGGAGGGGAGCGAATTTGTTGGAGGTTGCCACCGTGGGGACGCTTCTGTCTCGGGGCAATATCGGCTCGCCTCCATCGAGCCTGACGCGGATGTCTCCGACAAGTACGGTTTTTCCGGAGTTGGAGACGACCGCGTGGGGCTTGCTGCCCCTGCGTCCCTGGCGTTGTCCCCGTTTTCTAGGGACTGCGACGCAAGAGATGGTATTCACCGAGAAGACTCGGCCTTGGCTTGGGCGGGGCTTGGTGCCCCTGGTTGCTGTAGCTTTGGGCGCCGTCTTTGGAGTAGCTTGGACGGCGGGGACCACCCCTAGGAAGTAGGGGGATCCCACCACAGCAGGAAAGTCACCGAACACGATCGGAACGGTGAGATAGCCACACTTGGCGTGGCATACGACGACCAGAGGACCGTAGGTGACGGCGGCCATCGAGCAAGCTTGAGTTGCAAGTGGAGGCGGACTTTTCTCGTCGGCTTTCGCTCCTTGTACCTGTGATGTGGAAATTAGTCATCTTTTATTTCTATATCGGCATAAGGTCTTTTTACATATGCATGGAAGGCAGGAACAGTCCCACCGGGAGTGCCAGATTGTTGGAACGCGGAATTTCTCTTCTTTAATTTTATTTTAAAATGAATTTCGCCCCGGAGGGTTCCGTCCATTTTTTCTTTTTCGCTTCTGCGGGCGTGCCAGACTATTTACGAGAAACATACAAAGAGATTTATTTTGCGAGGGGTATTGGGTGCTGTTGACACGGGGGGGAGGATGATGATGAGATGTTGGGAGATTTCCGCTCTCCTACTTCTTTCACACTCGGTTTTGCTCATTCGTTTTATTTGGTGTATGTATTCATTTATTTCCGTTGTTTTATATTTTGATATTTGTGGGGGCGTGCCAGCCTGTCTAACAGACAGAAAAAGAGTCCGCGCAATGCGGAAGAAGAATTTTGGTGTCCGGGGAAAGGACGGGTATGGTGTCCGTGGAACGGACGGGTTTGTCCGCGAACGGACGGGTGTGTCCGCGAACGGACGGGTGCGCCGTTTTTATCTGAACTTCTTGAGTCCCATGTCTATTCTCATCAGGTGATTAGGGTAGCATGTGCTGGACCTCTGTCTCCATCGACCGGAATCGATGTTACATTTACATCGAGTTAGGACACTTGGTATTATTTGATACCGGTCCAAACCCGAATACCATTTCATAGTAAAGGACGAGAAAAATATACATGCTTTTTCTTAGAAAATCCTGATTATGACATGTTTTTCCCTTCTTTTGATTGTTTTGAAATGCTTTTGTTTTGGATATTTTGTTTTTGAAATGACTGCCTTTTTGGGAGTCCAAAGTTTGGTTTCTTTTGAAAAGGGGAGCGGGTATATACCCATGGACCGATTTGAGGTTTTTTCTCTCCTTTTTGCAAAAGGTTGATTATAGATTTTTTATTTGGGAAAACATGAGGATTATTATTATGAACGGGTATATACCCGTGGGTTTTGATTCTGAACTTGGGGGTGTTATAACCCAGAACAACACTTCCGTATTAGAAGGGTGATTGTGCAAATTTTTATATGAGGTTCTTTTACAATGCCATTTCTGAGCAGAGTCCGAGTTTGAGGTAGAGTTTCTTTTCTCCTCATTTCGTACTTGTGCGGGTATAATTTCCGGAGATCATATGGATGTATCTCCACGGAAGTCCTTGTCATATTTGTGATTTTTGTCCGAAGTCCATTTCCACGGGTATAGTTCTCGTGGAGGTGCATATGTGCTCCCATTTGGGGTATCTGAGCACGGTTCCTGTCTTATTTTCCTTTTTCTTTGGATGTGTGTATATTATCACAATCCCTTTTTTTTATTTTTTGAATATGTGAATATGTCTTGGTGAGTCCCCACTTAGGCAGGGTGTCCTTGTAGAGATATTTTCATATTGGCATATGCTTATATCCATGTATTCTCGGAAGAAACTTTACCCGGAGGGACTCTGCCTAAGAGGGATATATGTGTATAAACACAAATTTGCACTTTGTGAATGTATTCTCAGACGGTATCTCCACTTGAGCAGAGTATCCGATAAGAAGGAGCCTCCCGTATGAACGGAGTCCTTTTTTGAGAAACATATACAAACGGGGCATATTTGTGATTATATAGATATATTCTCGGGCAGAGTCTCTATTTAGGCAGAGATTCCACTAAGAAATACATTTATATAAACATGAAGTTTGTGATTATACGGATATGAATTTAGAGGGAACTTTGTCCGGGCAAGATTCCTCCTAAGAGACATATGCGCATAGGCACAAATTTGTGATTTTATGGATATGTTCTTAGGGGAGTCTCCATTTGGGCAGAGTTTCCTCTAAGAAACATATACATAAGAACATAAATTTGTGAATATACGAATATGTTCTCGGACAGAACCTCCGCTTGGGCAGAGTTTCTTCTAAGAAACATATACATATAACACGAGTTTGTATTTACATGGATACGTCCCCTGAGAGAGATTTTTGCCTGGGTAAGATTCTCCTTAAGGAACATATTTGTATAATTACAAATTTGTGATCTTTATATATGTGTTCATGGACGGAACCTCCGCTTGGGCAGAGTTTCATCTTAAGAAACATATATATAAGAACACAAATTTGCGAATATACGAATATGTCCTTGGGCAGAACCTCCGCTTGGGCAGAGTCTCCTCAAGAAAACATATACATATAAGCACAAAATCCACCATCCCAGAGACTCGCTCGATGGGCGGGGAGAACATGGGTATTTAAATACCATGTGTCCATAGAGACTCGCTCGATATGGACGGCATTTAAACCCCGGGAATATCACCCCACAGAGACTTGCTCGATGTGGGGGATGGAGATTAAGAAGGAATGCTGATGACGATTACGTCGACCGCTCTCCTTTCCGCGCCTGGCCTATCGGGCTAAAGAAGGGGATTTGTACCTTCACACACCGAACGGGAGGGATTTGAGAATGAGAGAGGGAATGAGCAAATGCTCTTTTCTATTTTCCTAGGATTTTCCCAACAGGGCTTCGCCGGAGCCAATTCCCAACCCCCTTTCCTTATGGAATAGGGGGGGTATTTATAGGGGATGAACCCCTTTACATGCGTGGGAGAGGAGAGAGAGGGAGCCCCAACCGATGGTGACCTCATGATGAGGTCACCATCGGTTAGGGGAGATTCCCCCTTAACCGATGGTGACCTCATCATGAGGTCACCATCGGTTAGGGGCAACCGATTGTGACCTCATGCTTAGGTCACCATCGGTTAGCCCCTTAACCGATGGTGACCTCATGTTGAGGTCACCATCGGTTAGGGGGAGACCCCCCCTTAACCGATGGTGACCTCATTGTGAGGTCACCATCGGTTAGGGGGTCCTAACCGATGGAGAGAGAGAGGAGAGGGGGGGATTTTGTCTATAAATACCCCCCCTACACCCTCATTTACAAGGCTATCTTGGCCAGGTGCTGGAGTTTTTCTTTCTGTCTCGGAGTTCTGCCCGACTTCTCGGAGTTCTGCCCGATCGGAGGGTGCCTTTGCAAGCCTCGGAGTTCTTCCTCGAGCTTGTTCTTTGTACTTGTTCTTTGTATTCGGTCTATAGACCTTGTGCTGCCGGAGGTGCTGCTGGAGTCCGGCTCCGTTTCCTTGGTGCTTCGCCCTGACTTCTCGGAGTTCTGCCCGATCAGAGGGTGCCTTTGCAAGCCTCGGAGTTCTTCCTCGAGCTTGTTCTTTGTACTTGTCCTTCGTACTCGGTCTATAGACCTTGTGCTGCCGGATTTTTCCGTGCTTCGTACTTTGGACGGAGACATGTTCTCCTTGTACTTTCATTTTAACCGGGACTCCGGGCACCATTTTAAGGGCCGGAACTCCCCTGCTGAATTTTGGGGAAGGATCCCGCTAATAAGTTTGTAACTTAAATAACCTTGGGGTCATTTTAAATCACAACTTTTTGGCCTCTGAGCAGGCTGCTGATAACGTATTATAACCAGGCCTGCTGATAACCAACATTTAATCTTCGTGGCCCAACGGCCCCTTTCATCATGTCCACGACTCGAACCGTCGTCTGCCAAAAATAGGCTTCAACTAGCCAAGTCGCCGGACCATCATCTGATGGATTTTGTAATTTTCGCTGAAATAAACGTGTCACACTTTTGCCGTTCAACAAATGCCCCCCACGGGACACGTGTCGGAACTGAAAGTGACGACACGCGACCCGTGTAAATCCTTGCTTTGCATTCCGGAGCATTTTTGTAGTGCTTTTGTTCCCGGATTTCTGCTCAGCTGGATTTAGTGTCTTTTTCTTCTTCTGATTTCCTTTTGTTTTACCTGTGGTTTCCCAGGCTTTCACCATGCCTTTCAAGAAAAATTACTTGGCCCGTGACAACCACAGCCAGAAGACCCGTGACGGGGTTGTTCCGAAAGGAATTATGATGCCTGCCTTGGCGAGACCCCGTATTACTGAAGCCAATTTAGCTTCTCTGGATAGTGGTTACCATGTAGTAGCAACCCTTAACCCTGAGGGTCTTGCTCCAAACGGCTCAGTGGATTACTCTCGCATTTGTCTTCAAAAGGGGACTTATCATTATACGCGGAGAGGAGGCTATCCAAGCCATTTCCCATCTGACAGGGAACTATTTTCCTTCATCCAGCGGTTCATCCCACCCGATATGCCTGAGAATGATCCCTGTATTTCAGCCGAGAGGAGGTATCTGGAATTTGCCATTTTAAGGTTCCGGGATAGCCTCCTGGGTACCTGTGCCTTTTCCTACCCCAGTTTTCCTCTGGGATATATGCCTTTGAAGAGGATGCCGACGGCTGATAACCTTGGCCCTTATAATCGTGACCTTGATTGTTATACTCGGTCACGGAAGCTGTCCCCTGTTATCTGGAACTTGCAGAATCGCCATACAACTGCGATGGAGATCAATGGCACTTATTTGATGCCAGGTGATTCCCGGTATGCCGCTGGAAGTCATGACATCCGATGTCTTTTGGATCGGATTATTGATTTCACTTCTCCCAGCTGGTATGGCCACTGGTCAGTTGTATCTTCTCATATCTTTCGTTATGGGGCCACAGAATGGTTGACCGGTGTTTTGCACCATTATGGCGAAATCTTGAAGAAATCTGGTATCTATGGAGCTGTTGAGGCAGCTTTATATGATTATCCCTGTTACACAGGTGTTCTCCGAGGTTTGGTGGAGAGATTTAGCCCCAGATGGAATACCTTCGGGACAGCTGAGGGTGAAACTTCCATTGACTTATGGGGTTTTCACCAAATTTCGGGCCTGCCGATATCTGGGCTTCTTTATGAAGAAATTGTATTGGATGACTTGCACAGCCACCGCAGCAATGGCTCTGGCCAATATTTCTATCCATATAGCCTCCATTTCCTGACAAAAGTATGGCGGGACCTAGCCCGTGTCGGGAAAACAGACAAAGCATCCTCATCTTCCTCAACTATAAGAGTCAGTCAGAATGCCTGGCTTCGATATTTTTATAATGGGCCATTTTGCTTCTTCGAGGGCTTTTTAGTTGAGGGTCGCTGTTTAGAAGAATATCAGCAACTAGAAGTGAAGAAGCCTTCCCGGGGACGATTCATTTGTGCCCCGAAGGATATGGGTTGGAACCCTCGGCGGCTACCTAACCGCACTTATTTGGCCGCTTACTTAGTTTACTGGCTGTCCAGCTTTGTGGTTCCCCATGGCGAGGAAGAATATATTCGGCCAGGCCTTATTTATCCTGCTTGCCTTCTGGCAGACGGCCGTCAACTTGCTTTGGCTCCTGCAGCACTAGCAAATATATTTCACGGGCTGGGATCGTTGAGTTCACATCCCAGTCCCCGAGATCGGAAGGTGCAGCTACCCACCCATTACTTAAGTGCTTGGGCCGGCCTCTTGCTGCCTAGTTTGTGTCAGACAATTGATTTGCCTCGCTCTTCAGCTCCATTAATTTTAATGTTCCGGAATCGTCCAGCTGGAGACCCACTGACGGAGCTGATGAGTACTAGATCCAGTTTATCTTTTTTGCCGAACAATGAGCAGGGGCTACTTCAATTCGACAATGCATCCCGGGGAACCAGGCCTTTCTGCACCCAGAC
This sequence comes from Colocasia esculenta, assembly GCA_014218235.1. Taxonomy (NCBI): domain Eukaryota; kingdom Viridiplantae; phylum Streptophyta; class Magnoliopsida; order Alismatales; family Araceae; genus Colocasia; species Colocasia esculenta. Next base: position 14,349,461 of record CM024765.1, on the reverse strand, counting down.
CTCCGACGGGACACAATATTATTCAGCAAATAGCAATAGCCCCAGCCAATCTGTGTATCAGGACTGGCTATGTTGTATTCGGCCCGGAGTATTGGTGTATCGCGTGGGATCGACTCTTATCACTGAGCCTTATTATCCTTCGCGATTTTCCAGAAATTTTGGGTATGATCAATCTATCCCGCCACCTGCGGAATTTCCATTGTCACTCCGACTCCAACGCGGCCATGATGTTCACATGACGGCAGCAAGTTAGTGGAATTATTTCCGTCGTCCTGAAACAGGTTCAGCATGTGCCCTTCCTGCGCCAGGAATGACGGGACATATGGATATCTTTTATGCCAGATGGTGGTTTGACCGGACCGGTATTTTCCGACTCTCCCCTGGCAAAATAAGGGAGAGGGAGGACTCTCGGCTTGTGCAGTACAGCTTGTCCCCGGTCTTCATTGACGAGGCATATCTTAACCGGCACTTTTCCAGCATAGCAGCTTCATATAAGAGGCGTTATGATGCCAGTGTGTCACATAATACCAAGGCCGAAAATGACAGGTATTATTATCAGGGGGAAATACCGCTCCTGGCATCCATAGAGCTGTTTTGGACAAAAGCCCCGGTCGCCAGCGATGATTCTTCATCATATTGCTGGTGGAATCATTTATTATCTGACTGCGGTCACTCTCCTACAGTACCTTTGTTGACAAAGTTACCTCTAGAGAGCATCGGCCATCCCGGATGGACACGATGGGAAAGACATCTTATTAATGTAATTGGCAATATTGGGCCTCTGGAATATATCCCTCGGCTGGAAAATGCCAAGACATTTCAAGATGTTCAGGATATTATGAAGAGAGTGGGGGAAGCTTGTAGCACCACCTTCCTTCAGCTGGTACCAAAACCTTTATTAGAGTCAGCACGTAAGCCACCCCTCTTTCCCTTCTTCTTCCCTTTTTTTTTTTTTTTTTTATATGGTGACCTTGTCTTCCAGCTACTCCCGTTTTGAGGATTAACGGGGATAGGGGCAACGGGACTCGCCCCGGCGCTCCTTCTTCCTCTACCAATAGAAGAGCTGAGAAGGCCAAAGAGGTTGCATATGCCTCCTCGAGCGGTATACTCTTTTGAGATTCCCCCGCCTCTCTTTTTTTATCATCAGTTCTCATATTGATTTCTTCCATACTTTTCTGCACTAGATGATGAAACTGACGAGGCGGGCGCCGGTTCACCCCTTCCAGATGAGTGTGGTTCTCCGCCCGAAAGTCCCTCTATTTTTCATAGAGAGGGAAACGGGAGCACTCTGCAGGCTATGGCAGATCCTTTGCCCGAAGAGGGGACTGATGGTGCTCCCTCTCATTTTGCATTTTCTGGGGTGGTAGAAGCCGATGTTGACTGCCCAGGATTCACATATGCTGAACTGGGAGCTTCAGAAGGAGAGTATTCTTCTGCCCCCGTTGAGGTCTATATCCCGAGACCTGTGGAGGAGCCTCCTGTAGGGACAACTTCTTTTGGTGAGCCGATTTTCTCAAGCTCGTATATAGTTTTCTTTTTTCATGACATATTTCTTTTCATGACGAATCCTCCTCCCTTGCTGTATTTGCTTTTAAAAGGGGCAGAATTCTGTGATCAATTGTTTGGCTGGGGAACGACAGATTCATATTCTGTCTCAGGGGCGAACTTCTCCATCCCGAGTTGGGGAATTTCAATGAGCCCGTTTCTGGACTTCCCAGCTCAATCCGCCTTTCAAGTGGGCGATACCACAAGTGGAGGCGGAGGTCTTCACCAGGCAGATCCTGCCTATGTTCCTCCAACCTTCCCATATGATGGGGAACAGTTTTATGCAACTTCGCCATATTTTCCCAGCTCCTTTCAAGATCCGCATCCTGGACCATCCAATCTCGCTCAACCTTCAGAATCTGAGGCTGAGGAGGAAGGCGAAATTCCCGCCCCAGGTGAGAAGAGCCGAGCTTTATGCCTTGCATTTTGACTTGGTGTTTATACAGCTTTGTCTTGCTAACAGCCTTTTTCTTTGCTGCTGATTTCTTTTCTGGGGCAGACGCTGTGCCGAATCTGACGAGGCAGCTCTCCGCCCTTGGAGGTTGGTGCTCCCCTGAGCATGGTATAAGATGGCCTGAAGGGACGCAACCAGCCCCGCATTTTGCTGATGATGGCTGCTGGGAATTCCTTGTTGGCCGAATAACGGCATTGGCAGATTCCACAGACCCGGCGCCCATTGAAGTTATTCGAGAGGCGCTGGAGCAACATACGGGATCCGCCTTCAGCATGGGAGTCCAGCAGGAGCGTTGGATGAATTTTATCACCGATGTTTGGAACAGGGTGTACACTCGTCAGGTTGAGATGACCTGGGCCCAGCGATTTGAAGCTCTGGAGAGCGATGCTGAAGCCGATGATCCCCAAGCTGCTGAAGTGCGCAAGCGTCAGAAGACGCGAGAGCTGCGGATGGCTCGGCTGGAACGCGAGCTTGGCGGAGGCAATATCTTGTCAGGCCCGAGATGCCAGAGATGAAGCTGAGGGTCCCGAAGAGGAAGGCCTCCGCGCTAGAGATAGGAACGGCTCTCGCCGGCCCGGATCTTCCAAAGCTAGGAAGGCAGAGCGGCTGCAGAAGAAGGCACCCTCTTGGCTTTGTTTCTCAACATAGCCTTTGTGTATTAGGCTCGTTGTCCTGATTTGTTTGTTGTTTTTTTTTGTAAATAGTGTGTGACTATCTGTCACCCCTTATGAATATGTAACAGATTGACTTATGACTTTATGAATATAAATATGAAGGACAAGGAAATTCCTTCTTTCATTTTCTGTCTCTCTTTTTTTCACATTACCAGCCTTAGCGCCCTTTCGGGTTTTCACCAAGACTGGCCCCCTTAGCTTTTTCCAACGCGCCCTTTCGGGTTTTCACGTTGAGGGGTTATCCATTTTTGCCTGAAGCGCCCTCTCGGGTTTTCGCCTCAGCTGGATTTTTTTGATCTTTTTACCCTCAAGCATACAGTGAGCCGTATACTTGAGTCCATCGGGGTATCTCTATTTTTAACCCCCTTTTTTTGTTTCTTTCTTTTTTTTTTTTACCAAGGCCGTCGAGGACTCGGCTGACTTGGCTGGCTGAATGGCTAAAGGTTTGGTTATGGAGTGAGTGATGGTTTCAAATGTGGTTTGAGATTTGAATATGGCCAATGATTGGAAATTCGGATTTGGAATTTGGTTTTGGAATTTGGATTTGGATGTGGATTTGGGTTTGAATATGAGTATGTTGGGTGACTTGGGTCACCTTTGTGGTATTTTGGATTTGGGTTTGGATATGAGTATATTGGGTGATTTGAGTCACCTTTGTGGTATTTTGGATTTGGGTTTGGATATGAGTATGTGATGGTGTTTATCATTTGGCTTTGGGATTTGAATTTCGCCCCTTCTTGATGGCTTGGTGCCGGGCTAAAGGGGTTTGCAACTGGATTTGAATGGCTGGAGAGGAAAAAGCATTCCTGCCTTTGTTTCACAGCACAACATTTGTATATTGGGCTTGTTGCCTTGATCTCTTTTCTATGTGGTATCTGTCACCCTCTACAAGTTTGTAATGTGGCGACTTGTATGAATGGAGGACTGGGGAATCCTCTTTTTCATCATTTCATCATCATTCATTTTTTGTCACATTACCAGCCTTAGCGCCCTTTCGGGTTTTCACCAAGACTGGCCCCCTTTAGCTTTTTCCAACGCGCCCTTTCGGGTTTTCACATTGAGGGGTTATCCATTTTTGCCTGAAGCGCCCTCTCGGGTTTTCGCCTCAGCTGGATTTTTTTGATCTTTTTACCCTTAAGCACACAAGGAATCGTATACTTAAGTCCATCGGGGTATCTCTATTTTTAACCCCCTTTCTCTTCTTTTTTTTTTGAAGATTTGACTGGCTCAGATAATTAAAAGGGTGAGGTCTGGTTCTGAACGGGTGGTGAACTGGGATGGGATGGTGGATGAGCTAGGATGGGATGGATGGTGATGGCTTCTGAGCGTGAAGATTTTTTTTTTTTTTTTTTACTTTTGGGTATTGTATGGGCTTTGGTATGGAGTTTGGGTTTGGATTTGGGGTTTAGGTTATTTCAGTTTTGGTTTTGGATTTGACATAGCCTACCTTTTGGTTTGCCGGCTATGGTTTTGGGTACTTGGATTTGGCATAGCCTACCTTTGTGGTTTGTGGCCATGATTTTGGTATCGGGATTGACATAGCCTACCTTTGTGGTTTACTGGCTATGGTTTTTGATTTGGTTTGGGTTTTATATAGCCTACCTTTGTGGTTTGTTGGCTATAGTTTTGGTATTTGGATTTGCATAGCCTACCTTTTTGGTTTGTGGCTATGGTTTTGGTATTTGGATTGACATAGCCTACCTTTTTGGTTTGTTGGCTATGGTTTGGGTATTTGGATTGACATAGCCTACCTTTTGGTTTGCTGGCTATGGCTTTGGGTTTGGTTTGACATAGCCTACCTTTTTGGTTTGCTGGCTATGGTTTTGGTATGGTTTTGACATAGCCTACCTTTTGGTTTGCTGGCTATGGTTTTGGTATGGTTTTGACATAGCCTACCTTTTGGTTTGTGGCTATGGTTTTGACATAGCCTACCTTTTGGTTTGCTGGCTATGGTTTTGGTATTTGGGTTTGACATTGTTTAGCATTGTAGCTTGGAACCTCATTTGGCGGGATAAGCAAATAAGCCTCCATCTTTCATTGAATTTTCCTTTTTTCTCTTTTTCCTTTTTTTTTTGGTTTATACATGGAATGCCCTTGGCTTCATGCTCGGTAAGGACTGAAAGATTGGGATATATGACGGGCAGGTGGGAATTTGATTCCTTTGCCCCATCTATGGCAAAACTTCATTCATCATCATTTTTTTTTTCTTTCGGCTTCGAGCCCTTTTGGGTGATCGGTTTTTGTTTTGGTGGTTGGCCAGGGAATTCATGCTCTGGCGCATGGTACAGTTTCAGGTGTTTCCCATTGAGTGGGGGAAAAGGCACATTACCTTTATGGTCAACTAGCCGGTATGCGCCTCCTTCATATGCCAGAGTGACGATATATGGACCGAGCCAGGTGGGTTGAAGTTTGCCACATGACTTTCCGGCCATTGCTTCTCTGCATTTGACCATGACAAGATCCCTTGCTTAAAAGCTCTGGGTCTTGCTAATTTGTCGAATGCTCGAACCATTCTAGCCTGATATATTTGGAGAGACTTGTATGCTTCAAGGCGCCTTCCTTCTAGATTGGAGAGCTCCTCAAGTCTCCTTTCTATTTGGTCTTGATCTTGATTTTGTAGTTCACCTTGGATTGCCACCCGATAGGATGCCATTTCAATTTCTATAGGGATCATGGCCTCAGCTCCATATACCAAGGAGAAGGGCGAACATCCGGTAGGGGTTTATACACAGTTCGATAAGCCCACAAGGCTTCATGAACCTTTTCTCCCCATTCCCGCTTTCTGTTGCCGACTATCTTGGCGAGCAATTTACAGAGGGTTTATTGAAGGCTTCTGCCAACCCATTTGCCTGTGGATTATATACTGACGATGTCCTCCAATCAATATGAAATTTCGCCGCCAAGGCATGTATTGTTTTGTTTCTGAATTGTGACCCATTATCAGATATGATCCTGTGAGGGGTCCCAAATCTGTATATTATGTTCTGCTTGACAAATTTGGCGACTGATTCTCCGGTTACCTCCCTCAACGGGATAGCTTCAGCCCACCGAGAGAAATAATCTGTGGCAGCCAGTATGAACTTGTGGCCTTGAGATGAAGGTGGGAATGGCCCCACAATATCCATACCCTATTCGGCAAACGGCCAGGTTGGCGCAGTGGGATGTAGTACATTTGGTGATTTCCTTGGTATAGGGCCAAACGCTTGACACTGATGACATGTACGGGCATATTGGATGCAATCCGCGTACATGGTAGGCCAGTAGAAGCCTTTTAGCTTGATATTGATTTTCATCTTCTCTCCTGCTTGGTGTGCACCACACAGCCCGGAGTGAACTTCTTTCATGATGATTTTGGCTTCTTTGAGGGATAAGCATCTGAGGAGCACTGGTCCTTTCTTTTCATGGACCAGCTTATATAGTTGATCTGCTATTATTTGATATGATGTAGCCCTACGTAAGAGCTGAATTCTTTGTGCTCGATCAGGAGGTAGCCAACCTCCCTTGATTTTAATAATCGGCTCGCGCCAATCTTCAGATTCATTTGTTGTATCTTGCTCTATAGTATGTGCTTCTTCAATCGTAACATTAGACTCAGCGTCGAGAATACTCGGCATGAGCCTTCTGTGCGGACACTTATGTCCAATTCCCCTTCAGGAGGCAATTTTATAGCAGAGGCCAATTTGGCTAAAGCATCAGCCTGAGAATTTTCACTTCTCGGCACATGAGATATGTCGAAGAAGTTGAATTTTTCTTTGAGCTTCATGACAGTGGTATAGTATGGAAGCAATTGTGGTTTACGGACTTCATACTGGCCCAATATTTGTCGGATGACCAGCTGTGAGTCACCATAAACTTGTATGCCTTTGATTCCCATTTCGAGAGCCAGCCGGAGCCCAATAATCAGAGCTTCATATTCGGCTTCATTATTTGTGAGTGGCTTCATAAGAGCACAGGAATTGTATAAGATTCCTCCATGTGGAGTGACTAGGACAATCCCTGCTCCAGTAGAGACGGTGGTAGAACCATCAGTATAATGAAGAGTTCGGGAAGCTCCATCGAAATATAATTCCCAAGAGGGTAGCTCAATTGTGGCAACCTCT